>VZSR01000247.1:11308421-11332175 GCA_013398615.1 Brachypodius melanocephalos
TCACTGTCCAGACCCTGTCCGGGGCATCCTGAGTCTTTCTGGTCATGGTTTTGGGATTTTTGTGATGAGTGGACAAGATATCTGCCACAAAACTTCCCTGCTGATGCCCATCTCCTTTAACTCTCTCTTGTGCTAGGTCCATCAACACCAACACCTACCCGCCCTGTGCCAGGTACCACAACGCAGTCTGTAGTCACCACCTCACCACCCAGACCCACGCCCAGCTCAGGTACTGTCGTCTCCAATCTCCTTCTCTTACTTCCTTTTAGCATTTCCCTGTCTTCTGAATCCAGGTCCCATAGCCATCTGACTGGTATTTTATACTGGATGGTCACAGCTTTTCCTTGCTAATCACGCTTTTGGATCATTTCTTTTCTTCTGGGAGTTTTTCTGGCTTTCAACTCTATACATCTTCCAATATTCTCTTTTGCCACAATGCTGATGTTTTTGTAAGAGTAGACCAGATTTGATAGTTATCTCACATACTTTTCATTGCCATGTTCATATATATTTATACTACTCTTTTGTATGGCATATTTTCACCCGTTATACAGATGTATTGTCTGCATATTTTAAAATTTAATTTAATTTAAAAATTTTGCTTTTGTTTCGGGTATAATCCAATTGTATTTTCTTGGAAAAGACTACTTGATTGTATAGTGTATGTTCTAAAATGTCAGTTTAAGTAAATTTTAATTGCTGGTTTCCTCCAATTTTAATCACTAATGTCTATATTTATCGGCTTGTTTAAGTACAAGAGAGTCCTGGCTCACATACTCTGTTTCGTTTTCTTCTGCTTTTCTTGGTAATAGTTATGTGTTTCTTTGTAAGGAGTTAAGGTTGACATGTAGACACAATCCTAAATGTATCTGTATTATTATATCTGTCATTATCTGTATTGCTGGCATTGAAAAGCAAAGATGTTCTCTCAACCTCTCAAAAACCTCTCTTCCTGTTGGTAAACACCATGAAGCACCTTAAGGCTCAACTCTGGTCAGAGATGATGGAAAATTTTTTCCTTTAAAATCAGAAGTTTTTATCAGCATTCAAAATCTTATGCAGGTCTCACACATAAATGCATACACAGTGTACCTCCATTTGTACAGATTATCACTGGCCATTTAATTTTTTTTTAAGTATGTAAAGAATATCTTGTGAAAGCAATACTCAATTTAAGTTCCATAGATGATGAGTACCAAACCACAGACAGCTGATAATGCAGCAGTCTATTCCTATAAAGTTTTTGAGTAAATTCTTCCTATTTAGTCACAAAGAGCCTTTCAGATCTGGACACTAAAAACTCACTGCTCTGTTTTATATAATGATGTCTTAATAATGCCTTTTATCCAACTTTCTTCATCAGCCTCTGGCATAGATTTCTGATACACAAGAGTAGATTGACAGAAGGCTGGGTTGGCCTTTGGGGTGCTATTGACTGATGTCATCACCGTTACATCTGAGCAACAAATACAACATAAAACAAACAAACTAGGAACCAAGCAGCTGCAAAACTCTGGTGAAGACTCAGAGGGACTTTTTCTTTCTTCACAGATCGTGCTTCCTGCACCGCTTCTGGGGACCCACATTACAACACTTTTGATAACAAAGTCCATAATTTCATGGGAAATTGCACTTACACCCTCTCCAAAGTGTGCACTGCTTCTGAGAATGTTCCATACTTTGATGTGTCCACAACAAACGAGCACAGGGGAGTCAACACCAAAGTCTCTTATGTGAAGTCAGTGAACGTGGAAGTCTACGACAATCAAATTTCTCTGCTGAAAAACAAGAAAGTGAATGTAAGAAAATAAAAGACATATATAATTTTTAATTTACATGCAGATAATTATCTCTGTAGAGTTTATAGCAAAACTTTATTTTTTTATTAATTATATCTACCTCTTTCAATGAGATCTCCAACAAACTTGCTCAGATGTCCTTTAATCAGTTCCAGTTCCCCTGTGCAAAAGATCCTATGTTTCAGCAATCTGTACTAGCTGCTGATAGTTGTAGGAGTCTTAACAGCCTTATGCTTACTTCCACAACTTGCTGTACAGGTGAATGGTCGCAGAATGAATTTGCCTGTATTTATTGAAAAGAAGATCAGTATTCAAAGCAGCGGTGGATATGTTCTCTTGGAAACTGACTTTGGACTGTGGGTGAGATACGATGGAAATCATTATGCAGAAGTCTCTGTGCCCTCTAATTATAGTGGTCTGCTCTGTGGCCTCTGTGGTAAGTGGTAGCTGGTGATTACTTAAATTTTTTTTCTTAGCATGTAGAAATTAGAAGAATAGTTTGTCTTGTGAGTGTCTGATTATTCTTTGGTTTGGATCATATGGAGTTTCTTAGTTCAATTATCGCTTCATGAGTTTTTCACACTTTCAATGCGGGAAATCTACCTAAGAATATAATGGTGTAAATAACACTGTTTAATTTTTAGTCCAACATTCTACATGTAGGATGCCAGAAAAAGAGTAAAGGTTTTTTTAGATAAGTTTTTTCTTGGATTCCATGTAATCTAGTTACATAGGAACTTACAGACTTCCTGCTTCAAATGTCTGAGCAGCAGCTCGTCAGTAATCAAAACACAATTCTGCTCTTATTTTGCCCAGTACAGACTGATGTTACATATATACTCTTCCTATCTCATTTTAATTTATTTTACAGCCTGAAACCTAGCTTTTTTCTACAGGTTTCATATGTCCTATAAATCTCTTTTTACCCTCACAGGTAATTATAATGGTGATCCAAATGATGACAATATCAAGCCCAATGGTGACACTGCAAGTGGTTCCACTGATCTTGGAGAAAGCTGGCTGGTGCCTGAGAATAACACCATGTATGTATAACCATTTCATCATGTGGCATTTGCTGAGCAAACTCTTAAAATCAAATATCCATCTGCTTGCTGGCTTCTTCATCCAGTAACATTCTACATTTTCTAGCTGCCTATTAGAAGTAGAGAGCTGGACTTTCGCATAAACTAGTGAATGATAAGAGGGCTTGTGTCCTTTAAGTCTCTTTTTCCAAAGCAGGATTTGTCAGTTGAGCATGAGGGGGCATGGTATATCAGTCCAGTTCCCTGACTGGAAACCATAGCTGTTTGGATCCTATAGCTCTTTTTTTTTTTCAGCTAAGAATTGGCCTTTGAATCACCCAGAAGGGATCAGAAAAGGTGTCCATTCAGTGAGAGGGCTGACATCAGCTTTTCAAAGAAGCTGGATAAAGTCTTGTGACAGAAATAAAATGCATTCTTTTGTGCAGGGTTGTCACGTATTAATTTTCCACTGAAAATCTGATAGTAAGAGATGTGAAACGTGTTTGATTTGCTTGCTTTCCCCAGATGCTCCAGTGGTGGGGCAGAAGAGCAGTGTGATCCTGCATTGGAGAGTGAAGCAAAGAAAAACACAGCATGTGGCATGATCACAGACCCAACAGGTAATGTGTTGGTAGATTTCTGTGAGCTAGTGATGGAGCATGGTCTAGCTTGTTTTGTCCCTTCTCTATGGTCTCTTTTTCTGAGCTTATATTGGAAACATATAATAAAGCCTCCAGTGTGAATGGCCAATGTAAAACCCATAGGTGCCTGGCCAGAATATTTCATCTGTTCAGAAAATGCCAATGTGTCCATGAATTTTATCTGAGAACATGTGCAAGGAACCATAGCTGCCCTTTGTGTTACAGTGCCTTGTACTCTGCTTGCTAAAAGAAATAGTGCAGATGGACTGTCGTCGTGTCTATTACAAATACGTTATCTGAAATTCTGTACATGTTCCCTGTAGTTGTCTAGAATTAGTGGTTTTCCTAGGCAGCAATGCTTAATTTATATACGTTATGTTGCATCAATCATGCAAAAAGAAGAAAACTTGATCCAGGGAGCCCATTCTCATATTGTGCATTGTGTATCCACTTCAAGTACTGGATTAATTTACTTAGCATAACCTGCAACACCCACAATGTGTTTGCTGTGACAGAAAATACGTGGTGGTCAGTCTTAACATTACAGTGGTTTTTTCCTATCCTTCTATATATCTTGTTTGATTTACACAGGAATCTTCAAGGACTGTCACACCAAGGTGCCTCCACAGAATTTCTTTGAAAACTGTGTTTATGACATGTGTTTCACTGGTGGACAGGCAACATCCTTATGCTATGGACTGCAGGCCTATGCTGAGTCGTGTGTCAATGCTGAGATTTGCATAGAGTGGAGGAATGCTACTCTTTGCCGTGAGTGTTTTGATACAAATATCTATTCTGAATTTTAACTTCATTGTCCTCTGTTTTTTCCATGTCAGACATACAATCATAGAATCATAGAATGGTTTGGTTGGAAAGGACCTTAAATATCATATAGTTCCAACCCTGCTGCCATGGGCAGGGATGTCCTCCATTAAAACAGCCTTCTCAAAGCCCCATCCAATCTGGTCTTGAATAATTCCAGGAAGGAGGCATCTACATCTTCTCTGGACAGCATTTTCTAAAGGACATTTAAGTCCACAAACCACACACCTGGAGAGAAAAAAAGTCCTCTCAAGGTCATTCATATTTAAATAAACCATAATTGTTCTCTATCCCTTTTTATCTTACACTAATTTTTATTATACCAGTTACTACTGGATTACCTTCTGCAGATCTGCACCTTTTTTCTTTTTCTTTTTTTTTTCTTTTTTTTGATGTGAACAACAATTAGCTCTGCGGAGAAAACAAACCATTAAAAAAATGGATAGATTCTAGGAGCTAGTCAGTTTGGAAAATAATTACTGTGATAGAGGACCCAGTAAGTCAGCTCTGAGAGGACAGAGAATTCTTATATAAAAAGAATATAGAACAAGAAATGCATGTTTAATGCTCTAAATCAAATTAAAGCTGTGGACATCCAGACTCCATAGTCTGAGGCTATAGGCCAGGACATAAATATCTATGGCTTTATTATAGTAATAGAGAAAAGTCAGCAACATTAGAAAGATTGACTCTCAAGTGCTCTCTTCATCAGTGATTCAAATAAAAATACAATTAAGGTCCTGACCAAGGGAAGGAAGTCTGCCTAGATGACTGTACATGTGGGCTGTAATTGTCTGACAGGACTAAGGGATCCTGTTGTAGGGACAGAAATAAATTAGAAACATATGTAGTGATTTATGACAGAATCCAGCCAAACCCATGTTTTTCTATGTTTTTTTAGATGACAGAAACGGACAAATGCTTTGGGATTTCTGTAAAATGTAATGTTATCCCTAGGGACCATGGTTTGAGTGACAGAAGTCCAGATCTACCATAAGCAGGAGGGGTGTGAAAGAATATTGTTCTCAAGGAGTCTCATTGAAAGAGTGTGATTTTTAGTTCTATTTTGGAATATATAGCAGATGCTCAAATAGTAACTACAGTAATGGGGACATATCTGCTGGTGTGGCAAAAGATTCTTCTATTCCCATAACTGGGTCAGTTTATGCCTTTAAATCAGCAGAAAAAGGTTTGTACTGGGCACTCTCCTGTCAGACTTTCTAACAGCCATTTTGTATATTTTCAGGGGCAAACAGTGAAAGCATCAGGAAAACCTTTATTATGATTTTGCCCTTTTGACTGATCTTTTTTTTTAGCAATGTCCTGTCCTGGAGGCAGCATCTACAAGAGCTGTGGTACTAGGTGTCCCTCTACCTGTTTGAACAACTCAGCAGTGGACTCCTGCAGTTCTCTGCCAGTGGAAGGTTGCTTCTGTAAGGAAGGCTATGTTTTGAGTGGAGACAAATGTGTACCAGAGAGCAACTGTGGTTGTGTTGATGACAAAAACCAGTATCACCAGGCAAGTTACATCATATATTTAAAGAATAAAAGGAAAAAGCCAAAACCAAGGGGATCTTTATCACTGTGAGGGAAAAACCATGTTAAAAAACCTATATAATTCGTATTTACACCATTAATAATTTCTAAATAGACTTACATTGCCAGCTTTCTTGGTCCATAAACTGCATGGCTACAATTGCCCAAATGATTATATATCATGCACATTCAAATACTAATAATTTGATTTTCCCTTATGGTTTTACCTTCCTATTTATCTTACAATATATACTTCTACACTCTTTTTTCCCATGTAGCTGAATGAAAGCTGGTTCACCAATTACTCCTGCTCTGAGCGCTGCACCTGCAAGGCAAATAACATCATTGAGTGCAAAGCCTGGGAGTGTGGAGTCCAAGAGGAGTGTGGTATTCAGGATGGTGTGCTGGGCTGTCATTCCAATGGTAAGTCCTGCCTGAAAACAACCCCAATGTCAATTCCATTCTTCTTCTAGCTTTATTATAAATATCTTTTTGTATGGGATAGTAAAGATGTCCCAACTGACTGTTGGTACACTAATGCAAACTGCTTTGGTCAGCTGAGTCCATGGTGAAATCCAGTACAAAATTCTTAGATCGTTTTTTCACCTTCAGGTCAAGCAACATGTCAAGTGGTCGGAGATCCCCATTATTTCACTTTTGATGGAGTGAAGTACACTTTTGTGGGAACCTGCACCTACACTTTAGTTGAGGTTGTCAACACTGCCACCAATGTCATTCCCATAACCATACTTGGCAAGAATGAAGACAGAGGACTAAGAGGGGCCACATACCTGAAAGAAGTCTACATAGATGTGTATGGTATACGAATCACCCTTCAGAAAAACCAAGGAATCCTGGTAGGTGGTGTTCTTTTTTCTGGCAAGAAGTATCTTAAAATTACCTTAGGATAGCTGTAGAAGAAAAGGTCTGCACATTTCCTAAGGAACATATATGCACATGTTTAACATTTGTGGGCACCCCCATTAAGTGGATGCCATGAGGAAACATAATTTCTCACTGGTTCCCAAGGCTTCTGGTTTGAGTTTATTGTTCTATTGTCCATACCTTAGAGATTAAACCCAGGGCCTCCACACTGGGGAATTGTTGCCTGGATCAAAATATGGGACTCCCCACTTCAACAGCTTTTATCAATCCAATCACCTATAACAAGCAAGGCATAATGTATCAGCCAAGAATAACATGGGGAGCCATGGCAGTACTGGAGGCAGGGAATCTGCTCCATGGGTGAGAAAAACCTTGCTCACTACCAGGGATCTGGATAGGCACAGGATATGAATCCTGCCCAGCCCTCCTCAGCTAAAAGGCTGATTCCTGGAACCCATAGCTGGAATATGCAGTAGTGGAAGTGTAAAGTGCTAAAACTGTCACAGAGAAATCTTCAGCACTGCTAGGAATATAGATCATGAGCTTTCATGGAGGAATGTCCATACTGACAAATGACATGTCTCTGCAGCTGAACAATGAGAGAGTCTACACTCCAGTGCAGAACCGACTGCAAAGAGTGTCCATTGGAAATGTTGGCAGATTTATAGTAGTGGAAGCTGACTTTGGTTTGATAGTGAAATATGATGGCAGTCACTATCTGGAAATCACCCTCCCACGCTCTTACTTCTCACAGGTAAGATTTAGTATACGAACACCTGGTGTTGTTTCAATATGGCTGCTTTGTGCATTTACTTCTAGTTCCTTTTATTCCTGTGTTTTGCTGTTGTATCTTTCTTTTTACCTGCATTGTACCACGTGTAATTTTTTTCCTTTCTATTTTTTCTCTTCACAACAGTTTCTTTGTGTTCCAAGGGGGTAGTTGAAGAAAATTACCTGTCATGGGGAGTACTTCTAATTTAGAGAAATAAACAGCTTGAAGCCTTAGGGAATCACAGATTTACTGTAATTTCTGTTTTGTTTCTCCATGGATGCAGTGAGAATGTTTGAAATTTCTGGTATAGTATTGGCTGTTGGTGGTGATTTAGCCACATTATTTCACAGGCAATGAATAAAAAGTTATTTGCAAAGTTGATGCAAAGAGGTCGTGCTTAGGTCATGATTCTTTTTCATCTGCAGGTGCATGGCATGTGTGGCAATTTCAATGGTAATGGTGAAGATGATCTGTCCTTGACCAATGGTACAGTTGTCCCTGCCCCAGAGTTTGGAAATAGCTGGGAAGTGGAGAATGACAGTGATAAGGGGTAAATGTTAAATAATTTTCATACCTCCCATCTTGCTTCAGGAACACAGTGAATTGTTTTCAACTGTTTTGACTGTCTGCTACTTTGTAACATACAAGCACTGTATACCAGATTTTTCTCTTCATGAATTTGTAGCTCAAAAAACAGCCATTCCCACAGGAAACCACTGCACAGGCCAGAGGAAAACCACAGCTGTTCCATCAATCTACGTACGCACGTGGAGAATGGGTCTTTGGGGCAGTCCACAATGTGGACTTATTTTACACCGGTAACACCCAGAGCAAGCTGATGGTGCTGGGGAATGGTGAGGGCCAGCTGCTCCCTGGCAGACAGGGAACCATATGTGACAACATAGCTGAGAAAACTGTGGCCTCACCAGCCAGGGTCCACCCCACTCTACCTGGGCAAGGCAAGCAGGGAAGCCCCACAGATGGAAGCCAAGATCAGCCTGGCTCAGTTCAGGTCATCACACAGAAATTTGCAGTGATGAGACAGATCCAAGGTCAAACTGTGAAGTCAATCCTCTAGTCAGGGTCAAGTTCAATGAGAGTGACAGGTGTCAGACACAGCATGGTGGCTGTCGGGCAGGTCTACTTCTGCCCAGTCTTTCATCCATCGACAGAAGGAAGTCATAGTCCCCAGCCTTTTCTACTTTTCAGTGGAAAGAAACTTTTCAGTTTCAGTCTGCCTTATAGCAGCCTTTGTCTGTGCTTTCTTGCAGTTGTTTGCCAGACTCAAGAGAAGATGATGATCCTCCTTGCACTGCTGAGAATAAACAAGACATTGAAAGACAGTGCAATGTTCTAAAATCAGACAAATTCAAGGAATGCCATAGTCTAGTCAACCCTGATAACTTCATAGAGATCTGCGTCTATGACATGTGCCAGTATGATGGTATGAAGTCTGCTCTCTGTGACATAGTTCAAGTCTATGTGGACACCTGCAAGAATCATGGAATCACCATTAAATGGAGGAATAGCACATTCTGTCGTAAGTACACAAGCAAGTGAAAAACCTGAAACCTGGATGACTGACAGCATGCAAAAATTAGCAGAATTAGGTGAACAACTTATGTAAAAGAAAATTAAATCTAAATTCTTACAAAATGCAATTCTACTATCATGATTCCATTGCTGCACTGAACTGTTTTCACATTCAGAAAAAAACCAGAGATAACTCAGAACTAGACAAATTATGGATATTCGTGTGGAGTTAGAATGGCATTGGTAGCCAAATGAAATATTGTAGTGAGCCTAAAATGTAGAACTAATATAACCAGAAGGCTAAAAGAAAGAAAGATATGGTGTCAGGACACAGGACTCAATGCCACTCACTGTGATTTGAACAAAACCTGTCAATTTGTCCAGCAGTTTTTTATGGACCCTGTTCTCAGATTAATCTCCGGGGTATGCGCCTCACTCCACCCTTTCAACAAAGCTACAAACAAATTATGTTAAAATTAGTAAAGATCACGTAGTGGGGTTTTATTTGTGTGGGGTTTTTTACAATTTAGTATTATATTGTGGGATTATCACATAGTGATGTGGAGGACAAAACAGTTAACTGGTTAAAAACCAAGTCAGATGAATGTTTAATAGATCCATCAGAAATTCCTAGCTGCCTCCTTGCCATGAGTAGAGGAAAATACTGGACTGACAAACATTTTGTCACGGTACACTGTTTCATGAACTGTCCCATTACCCATGTCTAGTCATTGGCATAAATAGGGTTTAGAGCTAGATGAACCTGCAGTCTGATAATGCATATCTGCTGCTCTTGCATGTTTGTAGTTAAACTAAATTTACACCTGGTTTGCATCAATGGAGGGTTGAATATTTTAAGGAATTTGCCTTTGAGAGTCGCATTTCTAGCAATGCCCAAAGAAGCCTTTGCAGCTGAACTGAATACTGAATCTGGATAATCTAGTGCCAGATGGTTCAGTCATATCTGTAATAAAACTGAATAAGCTGTTCCAGAGAGCATTCTTTGTTTTGTTTCTTGTTGTTTTGATTTTTTTAAAGTAAAATATAAAAATAAAAACCAGCTGATGATCAAAATCAGCTATTAAAAGGCAGTTCTGTACTACCATTCATTAGGCCATGGTGTAGCTTTTGGTGTTTGCAGGACACTTTGTAAATGTATTTAATAAAGCTGGCTCTGTTCTCCCGCACAGCATTGCCCTGTCCATCCCGGAGCCACTACAAAGACTGTGTCTCTAACTGCCCATCAACATGCAGTGACATTTTTGCCTCTTCCCTTTGTGAGAAGACAGAAGAGTGCACAGAGGGCTGTGAATGTGATGACAATTATGTGCTCAGCAATGGCAACTGTGTGCCTCTCAGCAGTTGTGGCTGCAAGGATGATGACGACAATTACTACAGCGTAAGTAGTTTGTGGAGCAAATCTCTGACTTCAAAACTTGTAGAAAATTGGTCTCCTGTCCATCCTAATATGAAAGAGAGAGAGAGATCAAAGATTTCAGGATCTACCTCTTAAATACTTTTCATCTGATCAGTAAAAGCTGCTGCCTTGAGTATTAGGAGATACAGAAGCTTGCTTGGTACTTTGCACCTGAGGCCAAATCCGAGGCCTATTTTAAAACAGTCAATTGATCAGAATTATTCAGGCAGTCTGTGCTAGTCCAGAATTTTGTGTTCAAATTGTCATGTTGAAAACAGTAAGATAAATGGACTGAGATCCCCTCTCACAGGCTCTTGGTGAGACTACACTTAACCAAGCTGTTGTGGAATTGCCAACCGGACAAGGTTGTCCACACCTGTGGGTATTGAACTTCCATTGCACTGCAAACCTGAGCACCTTGATAACATATTATTAACATAACTTGTGTACAGGCTGGGGAGACATGGATAACTCCACACTGCACCAACAGATGCCAGTGCCAGAAGAACGGTGTCATCAGCTGCAGCAGCTATAGCTGCGATTCCAGAGAAACCTGCGTGATCAAAAATGGAAAAAACAAGTGCAGTCCAACAAGTATGTGCAAGCAAGTCTTCACTTGGGGTTCACTTGAGGGCTGCAGAAGGAGGGAGGCTGTGGGTGTACATACTTTCTTTCATGGCAATTCCATTCTTTCACGGGGAAAGAAGGCAACTCTGACTGTTTTGTTGACAACATGTTATTGAATACAAAAAGGCCTCAGTTCTCGTAACAGAAGGTTCTTATTCCATGCAGAGAATTTGTAGAGGGAAATGGATACATGGGTATAATTTACTTATATCTAGGAATTTTACAGTTTGGTCTGACTAGTTCGAATAAAATTTCTTTTTAAAAATACCCACTACATCTACTGAACCCAAAACTCACTTTGTGAATCCTATCACAAAGACACTGTTTTTTCCATTTCATGTTGATTTGAGAACAGGGAAAAAAAAACCAAACCAATAAGCAAAACCAGGTCAGAACAGATCTGGACAGATATATGACAGGCCAATCAGAGGACTTTGGTGCTTTTCATTCAACATTTGTTTTGGCTAGGCAAAGTTAATCCCATATTTTCTGGGTAGGTTGGCTTGATTAGGAGATAGCTTGTTACATAGTGGCCCTACACTTTAAGTTTGAAGAGTAGTGTGGTATCAGTCCTACTGTATTGAGGAGCAATACAAAAGCATAAGGAAAATCCAGTGTCCCCCTGCTATATTTTGGCAAAATATATGAGCAGAGGCACCCCAGCAGTATTATGGACAGCCTTCCTATGCCTTGGTCCTGGCATAATGATTTACTATGTGCTCAGTGATCGAGGAGAATACATAGATGTTAGTCACTGTATCTGACTGTTAGGTCTGGTAAACCAAATGATCAGTTTAGAAATCAGTGACAGCATTGAGTCAGCCAAAATTAAACATTGCTTTTCAATTTTGTAACAACACACGGCAGAGGTTAGGAAAACAACATCTCTTAGGAGGCCACTTCAAGCCCTGCTTGTGTCAGAGTAATTTCTCTGCAGAGGGCCAAAGTGCACAACTTAGTCTCAATAAATTCTACAAATCCTAATCCAGAGGAATGAGTTTCTCTGTCCATCTCTCTGTTTGAGTGTCCATTCACTAGAGTGAAGCCTGAGCACCAATCTTTACTTTTAGACCTGAATGCTAGCAGTAATCATTTTTTATCTAACAGTTTGGACTAATCCAGGCATGGCATCTGGCACGTGCACATTTAGACTGGAGAGTGATGAAGTCTTCCCTTGCAGGTTTTGGGAAATGCCAGATCATGGGTGACCCACACTACATCACCTTTGATGGGCTCGTGCACCACTTCCAAGGGAAATACACATACATCCTGGCTCAGACCATCTCTGGCCTACCTGACACTCTGACACAGTTCAGCATTGAAGGCACGAACTATCCTTTACGTGGAATTCGACGCATTACTAACCTGAAAGAGATCCTCATCAATGTTTACAACCACACAGTGCGATTCAGGCAGAACAAGCAGATTCTGGTAAGTCCCTCCCCGACTCCAGAGCACAGAGGAAGACACTCCCTTGGAGGAAAACACTTTTGAGTAATGGACATTCTTTTTGAAGAATTAAAGGATTAAAGTGAACTGTATTATTACATCAGTGCTGTAAGGCAACCGCAAATGAGATTTTCAGTTGTCTGGAGTCTTTTTTCTCCATAGCTATGAAAGATACAATTCTACATCAAACAAATAAATCAATAGTTATAGTTTTAGCAATGAAATCCCAAATTTCCCAAGGCTTACAATAAAGCCACACCAATTTTTATCAATGGTAAGGAAAGGTTTGTTTTATGCTAGGATTATTTAATTTCCTTCCTTCTTTACTGGTGTAAAAGCATACATAGCTGCTATATTACATTTTTAGCTCAATAATACAAATTTCTTTTAATGATATGAAAGTACCGTGTTCAGATAATTTTCCTCAATACATGATTTTGTTAACTTACAAAAATGCTGTTATCTATTTATCATAAAACCAGAGAAGTATTGGATTGTAGCATTGGTCTGTACAGAAATCAGTTTTTAATTTGGTTTATATATAATGAATTTTAATTTTTTCATTCCTTGTTAGTTGGATGGTGTGAACGTGTGGCCCCCTGTCCGACCTCATGATGGTATTCATATATATCAGAGAACAACAAGAATTTACCTGGAGACAGATTTTGGCTTATACGTGAGCTTTGATGGCAATCAAAATGCAGGTAAATTATACTAAAAAACTCTGCAGAAATATTTATGTGCTGCCCCCAAAAATGTTCTCATTCCAGAGGAGGTCTAAACCCAAGGCAAAATTTGAAATCTTCACCCTTTGCGCTTATGGTCCTTTCTGATACAAAATACCAGAAAATAACAGAAAGTAGTGTTTTCCAGGAACCAGAAAAAAACCCATAAAACTGGCATTTCTCTATTTGGATCCCACTGAACTTAGGAGAAATGAGATGTAGAGTCGGATTGTCAGACATTTTTTTAATGTTAAGTAAGGTCTGAATGATAAAAACAGAAGCAAGGGACTTTAAAATGTTAACTGGGATGATGGGGCAAAAATCTGGATCTGCCCCTTTGCCAGCTGAATCCAGTCACAGGACTTGTAGGACTGAGATCCTCAAACTGTACACTGAGTGTATCATTTTGCCTCCTCTCAAGCCTGCTCCAGATAATCCCATCCTTTATTGTTTGCCAGGACTTTCACATGGCATATACACAAGTCACTTATGTAAGCTGGACACATGATACCTCCTCTGTTCAAAGCAAGTTACTCTTGATTTACAACAACATATAGCTAGAGTATTTCTGAGTGCATGGTGAAAGTGCCAGGCTATTTATTTACATGGCCATCATTCCAAATGATTACAGAAATTCCATTGCAGAAAAAAAATATCTATATATGGAAATTCTATTTCTCAGTGATCAAGTGGACTGTAAGTGAAGGGGAAAAAAGTGGGTGATGCATTCTGTTTGTTGCAAAGCAGTAAACAGCATGCACTAACAGCACCCAGGCAGTGATATCATGTTATATAAAATCTTGTGAAAAATTACTTTCTCATGATCCATGTTGCAGAGCACAGGAACTGTGAAAACATGTATGAACAGGCATTTAGGTTCAGGTTCAGGGCTGTACTCTTATGCTGTGTACTAAGCTCATGTCACATTACCAGATGCAATCTGAATCCTGACCTGTGGCACTTGGCATTGATTTCCACCTCTTCCATACACTCAGAGGCAACGATTTCTGTGTAACACCTTTTATTCCTTCTGACTTTGCCTAGACATAAAGCTGGCTACTACCTACAGAAGCAGAGTGGAAGGCTTGTGCGGTGACTTTGATGGGACATCCAGAAATGACTTCAAAAATCCAGATGGTGTTTGGGTGAGGAATGTGAATGTATTTGGTGAAAGCTGGAAAGTTCCTCTGACAAGAAGCTCTCGTCTCAGGTACTTGATTTTCTATTTAATATCCACACCAAGCACTGCCACTAGAAGTGAGAGAATTAAGTCATAGTCAATCTCTAGGAATAACGACACTGTCTCATTTCTGTCTTATCTTTCTTCTTCCCTTTGTTTGTGTGTAGGGACTTTTCCTCTCATCACTAGAGTGAACTATCCATGCCCTTGTATCTGGCCAAAAGAAGCCTGAACTGTCAGTACATGACTCCAGTTCAGTATCTCTCTTTGGAGTCACAGTCACTACAATTGTTAGGGCACAGGGATGAATAACATCTTTGCCAAGCTCATGGTTCCTGGCAAAAAGACATGTGCTGGATGGGCCTGAGTGAGTGCAAATCCTGATTCAATGTCAGTCTTTCCTCTGGAACATGAAGGTAGCTTTGAAATCCATCAAAATAAATTCACAGTTCCTCCCAGAAAAGGTTCTTGAAGAGGCTGATTTTCTTGCTTTCATGGCTATTTATTTTTTTCTAGCACTACACAAAAAGTAAGGACATTCTTTTAACTGTACAGGAGCATGTTATTTGTCGTCAGGAAAATTACATGCTGATTAGTCCACACATAACATTTTTAAAGGGTTTTCTTGTTTCCTTGAGGTTTCCTGCCTTCCTACCTTCCTGCCTTTCTTCCTGTTGCTTTGAAAGCCTGTGGAAATTGCTTAGCCATTAACACATTGCTTTTCCAGAAAGTCAATGGAACTACATTAGCTGTCTGGATACATTTTGGCTGCAAAAATTCGACTGCCAGAAAACAGTATATGGGGCAGCGTTGAGCATTAGAGGCTCTGGAGGCTGTGCCTATAGGAAAATTCTGGCATTTCAGGCATGCAGCCAGTTGCTCAGTGAAAGTGAACATATGTCCAAGAAACAGGGCTTTATTCCAGCTGCATCCTGCTGGCTAACATTCAACTTTTGTTAAATAGACTGGATGGAGGAAGCAATGGATAAGACATGTATAATGCAGAATGTCCAAAGAGATAACTACAGATATCCTGTTTACTTTAAATATCCATGAATCTCTGACATGGTAGAATGCATTCCAGTACATCTTTGATTTGCTATATCTCCTTCCCATTCAGGACACATGAAAGAGAAATAAGCTTACATTTACACCACAAGGCAGAAGTACTCTTCCATTGTTACTCAGAGAGTAGTACCACGAATGCTGGATGTACACAGAACACTGATGATTTCATAATGACTTCATTTACAGACGAGATGTCGTCTCAGAAGATGAGTCTGAGGAGGAACCAGATGCAGGGCTTTTCCAAGGTTGCAGTCAAAATCAGCTGGAGCAGCAAAACACAACTTCAAAGTGTCAAATCCTGACTGACGTGAATGGTCCTTTTGCCAACTGTCATTCTGCAGTCCAACCAGATTTCTATTTCACGTAAGTGTCTACTGCAGACAGTTGTTCTCCGCATTCGCAAAATCCTTCACCCTTCAAACATCACCAGTCACAAATTTGCCAGGTAGCTGCCAGTTTTCTTTAGTTACATAGTTATGACTAATATTTAATCAGATAATGCCTACCCCAAAGTCCCTCTTATCTGTGAGAAGAATGTTAGCAGTATCTTAAGCCAAATGAAGTGGACCACTAGCTACAATGTGTATATCTATATCTATATCTGTATCTGCTATATATATAAGAATATAGATATAGATGATACAGATGTAGATATAGATGATATATAGACGATATAGATATAGATATAGATATAGATAGATAGATAGATAGATAGATAGATAGATAGATAGATAGATGTGAATATAGATATATATCCTGATTCTTAACATAAGCCTACTTTTCTCCTCACTCTAGAATTTGGTTGGGCAGCCTGTTCTACCTGCTTAGTGCTTGCCCTGATTTTTCTGAGGTGCTGTATATTTGCAGATTCCATTCATCTTGGATCTCAATGCCTCTGAAAATCAGGCCATGAATACTCAAATGATGAGCAAAACCGAGAAGGTAGCACTGGCAAACAAACATTAGATAAAACAGAATGTGTCAACATTCAAGGCACATGGACATGGGGAGGGTACCCATGTATTGAAAGAAGTGTACAATTCATTTGTAAGATTTAGCAGCATGAAAAAGTGCTTTATAAGCAAGATGTATCCTGAAACAGAAGCAGAGAGCAAAGAAGAACCTACTTTGTTAAGCCAGGTAACAAGCTTTATTGCTTGGTCCAAGGGATGCTCATACTGCTTATGAGGAAAATTTTCTATTTAGGACCATAGTTTAGTGGTGAACCTGGCAGAGTTAGCTTAAAGGTTGGGCTCGATGATCTTAGAGGTCTTTTCCAGCTTCAATGGTGCTATGATCCTATATGGACACCTCACACAGCAGCAGCAGCTGCACAACAAATGACCTGGTCCTCCCAATCACGTGCTTGGGGTGTCTTTTATTCCTCTGTTTTCTGTCAGCCACATACTGGAAAACAAAACTAACTCGGAGTCAGGCAGAAAAGCAGATGAAAACAACCAATAACAAATGTACTGGGAGTTAATGTTTTCTCATGTTGCACATAGGAGCTGCCTGTTTGATATGTGTGTGGAAGGAGATGAGGTTACTACCTTGTGTCGCAGTCTGGAGGAATATGTGCTGGCTTGTCAGCAGCAAGAAGTCAGCATGGATGGCTGGAGGCAGCAGACAGAGTGTGGTAAGCATAGGAAGAAACCCAAAGTAGGGATTCTACCTACAGGACTCTTAATATCTGAAGTTTAAGGCTTTTCCTATATCAAATCTTCTCAGGAAGTAAAAGCATGTTGATTCACACTTCACTCACTCTTCACAGTTAAGCACACTTGTCTTCCTCTTCTCTGTGTCCTATGCTGACTTTTGCATTTAAACCCCACCTTAGAGAGAGACTTAGGAAATCAGAGCTGTTAGCTCCCTGCCATCAGTTTTGTGAGTGAAAAGATGTCCCCATTCCAAATAGGACAAAAAGGTTAAATTTTGGAGACCATCACAAGCTACAAATCTGAAGGCAAAACATTTCAAACTCTTTTTAAATCTACAAAATATACTCATTATCTTTATTGCCTGTGAAATTTCAAGAAAAAAAAAAGATTCAACTGAAAACTCAAAACTTTTCAGACTAAAAAATTTCTGAAATAAGACTTAATAATCTCAAACATATTTTTCCTCTTTTTTTTTTTTTAAAGTTTGGAGATTCATCAAACCATACTTCCCCTGTGTCAGTGGTTAGGTAGCTTTGTATTTCTGGTGAAACACAGTTCCCAAAGTTGTGGAACAGTTCTGGTATTTCAGGGATGGCAACCCTGAACATGTGAGTTGTTTTGACATCAGTGTATAGCAGGAATGAGATCGCAGTATACAAATAGTTTTGATGATGCATTTCCTAACTTTGGAGTGCTTTACTTTCAACTTCAGCACTATTATATATGTATGCATATCTCTGTGTGTGTATTTATCATACTGCCTCCTACAAAATGGATCAGAAAGGGAATTCTGTAAGTAAGTAACACACAGCAGCCTGGTATAACTGGACTCCTTATTTTTACAGGCATATCATGTCCTGCCAACAGCAACTACAGCTCATGCATGTCTGCATGCCCAGCATCCTGCAACGACTTGACCAGCCCCTCTGAGTGTGAATCACCCTGTGTTGAAGGCTGTGAATGTCTCCCTGGTTATGTTCTTAGTGGCTTTGACTGTGTGCCTTACAAAGAGTGTGGCTGCACATACCTTAGCAAATACTATGAGGTACAATCTCTCTGTGGGTCAGACAGCTCCCACAGCACTAAGCAGTATTTTCTCTTTTTAGTTATTTCGACCATCTCCTCATAATCCTCTGCATGTAATTTTGCAGTAGAAACATTAGAAACAAAGAGTAATCGTTTTAAAATTCTGGTTCCTGGAGAAAGGGAAGAGAGGTCAAGATATCTTGGTCTCCCTCTGAAACTCTGCCTGCCAATCCAAGGCAGACACTTGGAGAAATTATGTGCTTAAATTCATGTTAACTCTTGACCTTTATTACACTCATAAAGTCTAAAGTTTACAACACATCAGTTACAGAAAAAATCTGTGTGGCACTGTGGCCTCACTCCTCTCAGTGAAGAGTGGTATAGGCAGGGTTGAGAGTCTGGAGAGTTGGATAGGACATGAAGAGAGCACGGCTGGATTCTGAGGAGAATTCTCCATTGTCACTGCAAGATAGAACAGCTCCATTATCTCACAAGTTTCTGGTTAACCACTAAAGATTTGGTACAAAAAAAGGCCTAAGCCAGTAAAGATTTACTATTAACACGTGGTACTTTTAAGAAAAATAGCTGATAGCGCTTTCACATTGCCTTAGAGGTATGATGTGATTCATCTGCCACTCATCTCCAGCAACAGTTGCCCATTTTTGGTTGCACATGTACCCTGCCTGGGGCTAGGATCTCATGCCCCAAACTTTTCTTTTACTTGCTTTCTTGGGCCATCCTAGAGTTTCAAAGAGCTGTATTAGTAAGCTGATTGCTTTCTTTTTGTTTTACAAACTGCTTTGAAAAAGCCCAATCTGCCCTATTGCCATTCATCAGGAAAGCATTGGAAAGAGTATAATAATGGTTCCAGTGCTACATTCATGCTGTTTCTGGCTGATTTGATTTTCTTAACATCTAACCTCTGGTCTTCCAGATTGGAGAAATATTCACCACTGATGACTGCTCTCAGATATGCGAGTGCACAGAAAGCTCCACCGTTTTCTGCACTGACGAAGTATGTGCGTCTGATGAAATCTGTGGCATTTCAAACTACAGTCGTGGATGCTACAAGAGTGAGTCAACCACTATCACATTGTCTTTGATGCTATGAAGTCTTGATTAACTTTAAAGGGCATCATTGGGTTAAGGATAGTTGTAGGAGAGTACACAGAAGAAAATCGTGCAAGGGATCATGCTCTGATGTTTCACTGGAGAAACAGTGTTTCTTTCCCTTATTTTTGTCATCAGATACAAGAAACATGCTAAAATACAGGGGATATGCAGCATTAGGAGTCAGTCTAATCTAAGCAAGAACAGTTCTCTTCAGGGTTGAATTATCCGAAAGTCAAGTGTTTCTCCTTTATTTCCAGGTGGCCCATGTATGCCAAATCCTTGTAACAACGATGGCGTTTGCTTTGAAACTTCCAACAGCACCTCCCTCCACTTCTGTGAATGTTCAGAACTCTACACAGGACAAAACTGTGAGACTGAAAGAACAGGTAATAAAACTATTCTGAATTTTCCTGTATGCATTAAACATATAATTTTCAAAAATTGATGTTATTATGGAGAAGACTGGGCTTGCTCTTCATATTAATGATGTAGGTTAGTAACCCAGTGGGTGAGAGCCTGTGGTCATCCAAGCAGAGAGAAGGGTCAGAAGTCCAGTAGAGAGGTACCAGAAAGCAGGACAGCAGGGCTTGGTGCAGCACACAGGACTTGGGTCTGACAACACTCCAGAAAGCCACAGAGAAGACTGTAAAATCAAACAGACAAACGAGGGTGGAGAAAAAATATTTCTGTTCACAGCATGGTTAGCTTTCAGTGACAGAGCTCTTGTTTGTTTTTCAGCTGACGACACTGACACAGAGGATTCAGACCACACAATTGCCATCGTCATCGGAGTTGTGGCAGGTGTAGCTGTTATTGTCATCCTCATCTCCTCTACAGTGTGCCTGGTCAGGTAAGGCTTTTCCCAGCTTTGCTACATTCAGCAAAGACACCTCTTTTAGCACCTGTAAACTTCAAAACTCTCATCAGTCACATATCTGCAAGACTAGAAAGGAGACACAGCATTGGGGATGTCTTCTGATGAACATGAGGGAAAAATTACCTTTTTTTATTAGAAATGATCATAGGCCATTTCTTTTACACATGTATCACTTACTATAAAATCAGCTTTTCCAAAACCCAGTTCCATTCATGCTCACAGCATGGTTTGTTCTCTCACTATAAATAAGAATAGAAATTAAAATAGGCTGTTCTTTTCTCTTTTTTCATTATACAGAAGGAAGAGAAAGAAGGATACAGTTGCAATACCAAGGGATTCTTCTCTGAAATGGTCCAGGGATAATTTGGATGCCAGAGTACATGAGCAAGATTATGGCTGCATTGTGAACAGGGCATTTGATCAGAATGAATCCCCAAATACACACCTGTAGTTAACAATGTTATTCCTATTCATTTGTCATACTTTTTACTCTTGTATTTTAATCATATTTCTAATATTTAGAAAAGAAATAATAATAAATTAAAATAAAAATAATATCATTGGATTTATTGAAAACCTTTGAAACTGTTCATTTAAAATATCTCTCAGATCTCACGTTGTAGGCCCAAATTAAAATGTGTTCTAACTGACAGAAAAGACTCTGTTGTCTTCAAAGGATGTTCGAAAAACACAAATTCCAGACAGACCTTGATGGCACAAGTGTACTGCACAACATCACACAGACACCTGTGAGAGAAGTACAAACCATAGACTGATGTGGTCAGAATTCAAACTGAAAGAGAGTAGGTTAAGGTTAGATATTAGAAAGTGGGTTTAGGTTAGATTTTAGAAATTCCTTACTGTGAGGGCGGTGAGGCAGTGGAATGGATTATCCAGAGAAGTTGTGGATGCCCTGTCCCTGAAAGTGTTCAGGGCCAGGTTGGATGGAGCTTTGAACAATCTGGTCTAATGAAAGGTGTCCCTGCCTGTGGTAGGAGATTGGAACTGAATGATCCTTAGATTCCTTCCAACCCAAACCATTCTATGATTCTACAAATTAGTAGCATCCCAGGCAGATCTTCATGGGATCTTACCCAAATCCTTCCATGGGGAGGGGATTAGTTGGCTGATATAGACACAGTTCTTTACCCCTCCTCTGGCAAGATATATCCAACTAGGGAGAGAAAGAAACAAGACACTAAACTCACCTGAGGACAGACGAAATAAAAAAGATGACCCCTATTATCCCCTTACAGTGGAGGGGACAAAAAGCAGGCTTGTTATCAGCCCCCAGCCCGTGGGAGCTAAGCAAGAGCATAACTTAACAAAAACTTTCTGAAGAATGAGATCATGTCATGAATTCTCCTTGGGGGTCTTTGCAAACTCAGAAGCTAGCCCCACTGATGAATGTGAGAGGAGCTCTGCATCTACTCAGCCCCAGACCATACTAAGGACTTCCCTCCATCAGGAGACCAAAGATATTTGCAGCAATGCCTAGTTACATGCTGTGTGTGAGACCCACCCCATGACAGACCACTCACAAAGATCAGGGACTGAAGCATTGCCTGAGCCTTGTCCAAGCCCAGAACAGATTAGCAGGGGTATGAGGGAAGATTTGAGACATAAAGCACTGTGACAATTTTTTTGGTGATTTTCCAGTTCTTTGCAGGTTACTTTCTGATTGTTGAGGAAGACATATCATGCAGGTAGCTCAGTGTGCAGCTGCAGTGTGAGATTCAGACTGAGCTCTGGGAGGCAAAGCCTGACTGAACTGGTGCCAACCCTTTACATGACAAAGGGCAGGGGACCTGTGACACAGGCACATGAACAGACAATCAGAGACACAGCAGGAGCTGAGGACCCCAGATTGTGAGGGTACAAAATCCACACGATTTCTTTTGTTTGGGGTTCCTCCTCGGAGGCATCCAGCTCAAGATGTCGTTTTGTTGTTGCACCATGATTAATTTATATTAAGGATCCAGATGTTTGAGACTGCTGTGCGAAACCTGGGGCCAAGCAGGTAATGTGTGAGTGTGAGGTGTGCAGGAAGGGAAGGGGGGCACCTCAAAGGGGCTCTGATGGGCCCTCAGTCCAAATTCAAGTGCAAAAAGTGTGACTGCCAGAGGGGGTCCTGGATGGTCTGACAGAAGGGTTTCCTTAACAGGGCTTGCTGTTGTTTCTGCTGTAATGCTGGTTATTATTTACTTACCCTTTTTCCTTTCCTTTGTATCCATAAACTCATGTGTACTGTTAGCCAGAGAAGTATTTGTAGTCTCCGTGGTGAGTTAGGTTATTCTGGTCCATTCAAGAACACACCAGCTGTCCATACGCACAGGCCACATCTATTTTGGAAAGGGTATGAATAGAAAGGGCCTTTCAACCTCATTACACAATGAAAATGAATCAGCAAGAGAGACCTACTCGTGCACAAATGAACCATCAACCTTATGCTGGAATTTCACTGTGTTTATAAAACCATCTTTGCTGCCTGCCCAGTGGCAGTTTCTATTGCACTCTCGCACCTGCTACAGCGTGATTCAGTGAGCAGTGCTGACCACACTCACCTCCCTTTGCACTGGGTGGGAGCACAGGCCAGTCCCTGCCCTGCAGGATCCCAGCTCAGGCTCCCCCAAGCAGCAGGACCCTGCTCTGCCCAGGTAAAGCAGGTAACTGGGTTTCCATATATATGCTTTTTTTCTTTTTTTTCCCATACTACAAGAATTGCCTTGGTGATTAACTTTCCACTGCAAAGCTTTGCAAATAGTTCAGACTTAGAGAAGAGGGTGATACAGAAAGCAGAACTGCTGTTCAATGCTCCTCTGAATTAACAACTTCATGTCACTGGAAGGCAGAAAGATGACAGATTTTCCACTGCACTCATCTTTTAAATCAACCTGCTTACTCACCTGACTCCTGAAATGCAAGGCTTTAAATACACTTCTTAATTCAACATACCCAGAGGACCGTTTTCTTGTTAGTTTTAGCACATTGTGTCAGCACCAGTAAAGGAGATGGCTGTGCAGGCTCAGCTGTGCCCATAACTTGGACAGGATCCTTTCTGGGCACAATCGTGACATTCCTCTGATGTCCCAAAGGAAATGCCCAGGCCACGTTACAAAAACACATCCCAAAAATCCCTTTGCCCTAAAATTATTTCACACAGAGCTCCACCTCCTTTGTTTCTCATCGCGGCGAAGAAGTAGAACGGCAGTGCCCCATTTTTCTCTCGAAAGGTGTACTGGTGAGGGATGCTCACTCACCTCTCGGTCGATCGAGACCAGAACCCCTCCGCGGCTGAATGGGCTCGAGGAGCTGCGACAGTGTCCGGGAAAGTGGCAATGCCACGTCCTCCTCTGGGACAGAATCAGATTTTCCACTAAACGAGTGGTTTTGGCAACAATCTCGGGAACGGAGCGTCCTCATGGGATGTGCGGTGGGAGGGAGAAGGCGGGGACGGTGGGACGGGACGGGATGGAAGAGAAGGGGGCGGACGGGACAGCCCTCGGCCAGCGCCGCCACTGAACCCGGCAGGATCGACACAAGCGCCATCTTCTTGCTATTTATAGCGGGAGCAGCGGGCCGGGAGCAGAGCAACAACGACAGT
>VZSR01000247.1:11335999-11517122 GCA_013398615.1 Brachypodius melanocephalos
ACTGAGCCAGCCCAGCTACAGGTGCCCGTCCTGACTGCACGCTCCAGAGATGGGACAGGACAACTGCAAAGTCCCCCCCCAGCCTGGGGACCTGATCGAGATTCGCCGGCCAGGTTACCAGCACTGGGCCCTCTACGTCGGGAATGGATATGTCATCCACGTGACAGGTAAGGCTTGTGCAGCCGGGCAGGGTGCAGCGCGAGTGTGGGGATATCCCAAGAGCGCTGTCTCCCTCCGTGGACTGTTGCTGGACCCTGTGTGTGTAGCTGGGTTTCCAGGAGCAGTCAGAAACCCATGTGAGATCCTGGAGGGGCCCGAGAGGGTCTGCCTTCCTGCCTTAACCTCCTCCTTGGGTACCCAGATGAAGGAGCCCGATCCATTTTGGGTAGCAGCTCATCAATATCCGCCACAAAGGCCAAGGTGAAGAAGGAGCTCCTGGAGGAGGTGGCAGGAAATGATAAATGGCGTGTCAACAACAAGTATGACCGCTCCCGCACTCCTCTCCCCGTGAAGGAGATCATCCAGAGTGCTGAGCAATGGATTGACAAGCAGGTGCCATATGATCTGCTTAGAAGCAACTGTGAACACTTTGTGACAATGCTTCGCTACGGAGAAGAGCTCTGTGACCAGGTGAGCGACACGGGGTGAGCCCCTGGGTGCCTCCCAGAGCAGCTCGTGGCTGCTCGCTGTGAGCCGGGGACTGGGACACAGCCTGCAGCCTGCATGGGGACAGCCAAGTCCCAGGCGTGGGCTCCAAGCCAGCGCTGCCTCTGGCCTCCCCAGAGCCCCTGGAGCTGCAGGGTCACTGTGGTCTGTCTGCACCCTGGCAGTGCCCTCTCACTGAGTGCCACCTCCTGGGGAATAAACCTGGGTGTTGCAAATTCTGCTAATGGGGCCCATGTCTCTCCCTGGTGTATTTACCCTGATTATCCCTGCTGTTTCATGCTGGGGGGAGTAAATACAAGTGCTCCTCATGTTTCTAGCCTGTGTTTTGTTTACCCTTTTATAGGTCAAAAACGCAGTTATTGGCGGTAGTGCTGCAGCAGCAGCCGTAGGTGTTCTTGGTGCTGTTGCTGCTGTTACTGCAATAGCATTGTCCAAGGACACATCCAAGAGAGAGAGAAAGTCCAGCTGATGGGCTGTCAGGGAGAGCTCAGAGCATGGCAGGGGGAGTCCCTGGCAACAGCGATCACTGGTCAGCTTTTCCTACACCTGCCAGCAAGGCTGACTGGCAACTCTGTACCCTTGGTGCAAATGTTAAATCAGCCTTAATAAAATGTCTGAAATCCAAACTCCTGTTGCCCTGCAATGCTCTGTTGCCTTTGTATATCTTTCTTTGCAAGTTTAACAATTCAGCCTTGCTTCTCCTGCCATCCTAATATGAAATTATAAATCAGGAACATCAGTGTTCAAGATGATCCCCAGCAGCTCTAGCCTGGTTTCCACGTGTGTTTTTTATTTCATAGTCTGTGATGATTTTTGTGGTAGTCTAGGAGGACTCTCAAGAAATTTATATATTCCCTTCCCCTTCCCGTTCCTCTTCCCCTTCCCCACACTTCTCTTCCAATGCTTTGCTGAGGACGGGTGCTGACTTTTCTTCTTGTTTTGATCAGCTAGCTCCTGAAAGCTCTTTCTTTGTATCACCTAAATAAAAGTACCACTGAGGGCTTACTGTGTTTTCCAACTGAGGCTGGACACGTGTGGGTGTGTTGGTTTAAAAGACAGAAGTCTGCCAAGGAATGCGGGAAAAGAAGACCCCTCCCTCCAGATGATTATGACTTCGAAACGACGAAGCTTTCAGGCAAAGTTTTGGAAAGAGGAATAAGAGTTCTGTTCTACGGGCTGTGTAGAGCAGAGCAGCCAAGAGCCCAGCAGCTCCCAGCCCGCGGAGCGCCGCTGGCCCTCTCCGCCGGCAGGGGCTGCAGTGCCCTCCGCGGCCGGCAGGGGCGCTGCGAGCGCGGGCTGCGCACGGCCCCTGGGCGGTGTCAGGCGGGGCAGGCGCGGGGAGCGCGGCCAGGAGGAGCGGCACGGGCGGGGAACGCAGGCAGGGGCAGCGTGCGGGTGTGACAGCACAGGGACAGTGTGCGGGTGTGACAGCACAGGGACAGCGTGCGGGTGTGACAGCACAGGGACAGCGTGCGGGTGTGACAGCACAGAGAGACCGTGCTGCCTAACTACAGCACACAGACACCGTGCTGCTGTGACAGCACAGACACACCGTGTGGCTGGGACAGCACAGACACACCGTGTGGCTGTGACAGCACAGAGACAGCGTGCGGCTGTGACAGCACAGAGACACAGTGCTGCTGTCCCACAGCACAGCCACAGAGACACCGAGGGGGTTGCTTGTGAAGAGAGGGAGGGTGGGAAAGATCAGCCTGGAGCAGCACTGGATAGGACAATCACACTTGAAGAAAACACGCCATAGATTTGGTTCCAGAAGAAAACGAAAGGGAAGCTTACTTGAGTTCTTAAACCCTTCAACAAGGCTGGACTTCTGCCCAGGAGACATCCTGCCAAAGATAAGCACATTCACCATTATCTGCAAGAAAAAGCAATGGGCTGCCTTGGCAGTTTTCGTGCTTCCATTGCTCAACTGAAGCAGGATTAGATCTCCCTGGTGGGTTTCTGACACTTGTAAAATGCTCTAATCCTAATTTGAAAGCCTTGACATGGTTTAACCTCCTTAGGATTTAGGTGTCCTCTAACTTCATATTTATCCTGCTGTTTTCTGCCTCACCTGTTCTGTCAGAGGAGCTGAGAAGCCGGTGATGACCACATGCTCTGCAGCAGCCTTTAGAGCAGCCAGGCATTGTAAGGGTTCCCAGGTGCAGAACAGATGGTCGATGACAGCAGCAACACTGTTCAGCCTGAGGTTTCTTCTACCTGAAAATTTGGCTAGAGAGTATAAAGTCTGAGAATCTGTCCCAGCACCAGCTATTTTATGGACTGAGTGATAGGAGTTGAAGGTCTCTGCTGCTAGAGGTGGTTATTTCACATTCCTGATGGCCCTGCTGAGCAAGGCCATTGCTGACGGGAAGTGGCACATGGTCATGGGGTTGGTGTTTTTAATTAAACTGGAATTGAGAAGGTGACCATGGAGTAACTCCACTGTGCAGCTGCTCACAGCACCACAGCCACCCCTGTCATCTGAGGTGTTACAAGATGCTGAAAGCAAGCTGTTCAGGTTAAACCTGAGGCATGGTGGCAGCTTGCCTGGAGTTGTCAAAATGTGAAGTAATGTTACAGCTGCAGACAGAAAAAAACACTTTCACCTAACAAAACACCACTGACATGAAATAAAATAAGGAGACAAGTAAGTGCATTATTTTCTCTGAACATGCTTTTGGCAGCAAGCTGTAGAAGTGCTTGACGATAATCTGAGAGGACTTTCCATTCATTGCAAAATGGTTTCAAGCTTCTTCTTCCAAGGTGATCCCTACCTCAGTATGAGCATATACCTACTAGAAATAAGACAATATTTAGTTTCAGACTGATGAAATGGCATAAGATGCCATTTCACCTCCTCCTTCTCATCCTCCTTCCAGGAAACCAGGGACACAGCCTTCTGCAACATTCCTTTGTAAAACTTTCACCTGGCAATACTGGATTCTTTACACATTGTCACACATACCAGCCTGCTGTTAGCCATAGCTAGTGCTGCTAGCTCAGACACTGAAATCTGGCCCAGCAAATTGTCACACAGACAAGTATGTTTAACTGCATTAATTCTGCACACTTCAGCCATGGCATCTGCAAAGCCTTGCCAGGTATTTGTGTAGTAATGTCATAAATCCTGAGGAAAGAACCACTCTACTAAAGATTTGTCCCCAGTTGATGCATAGTCCTTACCACACTTCCATACACCCTGGGGTAGATATGAAATAGCCCCCAGGTTTCCTCTGTTCTTCAGAGTTGCTTCTGAATCCCCAGTAAGGAGACAGTTACTAGGCATTAACAGCATTAAATTCCCCCTGACACTCAAAAGCAGCCATCCCTGGCTGTGCTTACATAGGGAGCAGCTGTGTTTGCCTTGCATTTTCCTGCCAATCACCAGGCGGTGGAAGCTGGAATGAAACCCTCCAGTTTGTCTGCTTCAATGAGCCTGACTCCGCTGCCTGTTAGTAGTAAATCACATGACTGAAGAAATTGCTTTTATTCCTATGTGTTAATATAAGAACTCTTTAAAATACTAATTTTCAATTTTCTGATCATTCCTGTGATTCTAAAAACAAAGAGTTTCTTTTAACTCTGCAGCATTTTTTCTGCATATACTTTCTACTACACACTGCAATCATAGCTTTACAATGCAATACCTAGTGATTCATTAAGCTCCAATCAATAGAGAAACAATCTAGATAGGGTAAGAGGAGTGTCCTATTGAGAAACCCAGGAAAGTAGAACATAGTTTTGAAGACATATTTCTTGCTGCTGTTGGCTTGTTTGGAGGCTTGTGTCATTAGATCTTACATGGTTCTAAATGAAATCTTTCTGTTGTCTGTTAAAACTGTTTTCATAGAACCACAGAATTGATAGGGTTGGAAGGGAGTCTAGAGATCATCCAGTCCAACACCCCTGCCAGGCAGCGTTACCTGGAGCAGGTGAAACAGGAACCATCCATGTGGGTTGTGAACATCTCCAGAAAAGGAGAACTCCATGACCTCCCGGGGCAGCTCTTCCAGTGCTCTGCTGCCCTCAACAGAAAGAAGTTCTCCCTCATATTGAGGTGGAACTGTCTGTGTTTTAGTTTGTGGCCACTACTCCTCCTGTCACTGGGTACCACTGAGAAGAGTGTGGCACCTTCCTCTTGATATTCACCTTTGAGATATTTAAAATATTAATTAATGAGATTTCCTCTCACTTTTCCCCAGACTAAACAAGTCCAGCTCCCACAGATTCTCCTCTCATCTCATAAGAGAGATGCTCCAGACCCTAAGTCATCTTTGTGGCCTTTGCTGGACCACAAGGTAGCTCCTTTTCTTTCTTGCACTGAGGAGCCCTTTACCACTTTTCAAGTCAGTGACACCTAAAATAACAAGCCAAGGAGTCACAGATCATTGGTTCTGTGTTTGCTTGGGATTGTTTTGAGGTATTAAGTGAATTATAGGAGTGACGTGAGTTTTAAATTTGCAGACAAATTTGAGTACAAACGTCTAATATTCTTGATAGACAAAAAAGAAAAGCCTGTGCTTATTTGCAACAAGAGGACAGAAGCTTTGGATCAAGTATTAATATCAATTATCCTTAATAACAGTAATTTGCATGTCCACAGTGAGTTTTGCACTGCTAAGATTTAAAGCCTTTACAAGCTGCGTCAGTAACTCAATGCTGAATTTACATGGTAATAAATTAGGAGGAAGTTTAAGAACTTGTACAGCACAACACACTTGATGTAAGACATCCAATTACCATGATCCTACATCTGCTCTGGATATTTTGACATATCAATATTACTCATGCATTAAATGAGTAATAATATGCACTAATTCAGCAGATGGAAGTCAGCTAAGAGATATAGAGCAGCTGAACTTCGGGCTGTGCATCTCTCTAATTGTTGGGCTCTGTGCATCTTACAAGCAATGAAAACTTGTTTGTAGCATTTACTAATGACATTTAATGAGCCCAAGGCTTGTTTGCAGGAGTCATATACGTGCCATTGCATTGGGGCCAGTGGAAATCCTTTTAGGATTTCAGCCCCAACATAAGCTCTGATTAAAGTTTTTATTAAGGCCAAAATCACCATAAAGTTTCTCTTTTTGTATGAGTATAGAAACTCCACAAGTGTCTTGTCAGCAAAAGCTGGACAATATTTCTGGTGGTACTTTCATGTACATGTTGTACTGTTCCTCCCCGATCTTCTGTGAAACAATAACTATTCTCCACAGCCTAGAAGAAAATGGGAATTGAGGTAGGATTGCTATTCCTTCCAGAGGAGCACAGAAGAGGTCAGGAAAGTGACATTGTCTGGGTCATTGATTACCCAAACCAATTCTATCCTGAACTTTGCATCTTTCTTGACAAAGAGATTAATTAATAACAGGTGACTGTTTTGCTTTTGACAATTTCACATTCTCTGTCTTCTGGCTGTGTAATCAGACCACTGATTTCAAGTTTATGAAATATTGTTTCAACAACTGTCATCTCAGCATACTTCCCAGGAACCTTGGTGTTTTTCTTTATATTGCGCTTGTTTTCCAGTCTTTGTCCCAGCCTTTCTCTTAATGAACACATATTAATGCAATATTCCTGAACCTACAGTCCTGGAAAACTGGAAACTGAAACATGATGAGGTACAGTAACATTGTCATGGGAACAGAGCAATCTTTGAAAGAAGACTGATTTCATCGTTGCCATAGCACTGTCTTCCTGGTATTGTTACAAGAAATCCTGCTCCTTCTTGGAAGAAGCTGGTTGGCTCTACCTTTTCAGCTGTGGGAACACAGAGCTTTCCAAGGGCCTTTGAAGGTGAAGTCCATGGTGTGGTTTGATCATTTACTTTTAGCAAACAGCGACCAGGCTCTCCCTCCCCTGCCTTACAGTGTTTCTAAGATTAGGAGGGCAAATGCAGGCAGCCCTAAATCATTCAAAATCTTCTCAGATCCAGGGGATTTCCCTGAATCTCCTTACCCAGAACAACCAGTGGATGACAGGTCTCCATGCCTTCACATACAGTTCCTCAGGCAGAGCATAGAAACCTAGGGATTTTCTGAAACTTGAATATTGTAACTATATTGTCAGTGGGACTGCTTTTAGGAGGGCCAAAAAGTACTCAGTGATTAAATCTCATGAGTTCAGCCTAATGTGAAATAACTGAGATGGGAAAACACTCTGATGGGCTGGGACAGGAGTTCTCTTTAACAATTGCTGTTTGAGCAGAAACAGCTCTATTGGAGAGGAAACAACTCACAGCAGAGATCTCCAAAAATCCTGGCCACGTGCCCTTGGAGAAGGGTTGTGAGGCTGCAGTATGAAAAGGGAGTGCATCTGCTTGGGCTGGTGCTGCTCACTCACAGGGCTATATCAGCACTGTTAGCCTGCTCCCAAGTGACCCTGGGAGAAATTTGAAAGCCACAGGGAGCCCCAGCTTCACTTCCAGCTGTAGATTTTATATCGGCAGAGCCACAGGCACCTCGTCCCTCCCACCTTGGTGTTAAAAACTGGTAAATTGGTTGGCCCCTATTGACACCGTGCCTCAGCATAACTCAAAGATTCATGCCCCAGTTTCTTTCTCTGAAAGAAACTTCTTTCTGTTTCTTTCTTTTCTCTTTCAGCCCAGCCTTGAGGTTTATTCCCTCCTGGGCATGCAGTTCAGGCTGAAGACATGCAAGGCTGGGCTGAGTGAAGACATTGTAATTTCAGAAGTTATTTATCAGAGTCCTCTCTTTTCATACACACAAATATCCCCCTAAGAAGCTGCTGGCTGACCAGGTGTGTCTGCCAGACCACAACACAGCCCATCCTCATTTAGTCTGGCCTGCTAAGGAGAACTTTAAATAGATATATTTATCTTTGATTGCCACTAGCATCAAACATGTGTTTTTACTGTTACAAACAGTAACATGTGCCCTGTTACTAGCACAGGCACAATGAAATTAATCTGAAAGCAAGCAGCTCTATTACGAATCACAATGAATCCAGACCTGTTGTGCCTCTGGGCCATCAAAGCCTCTTCTGTCTCCAGCACATTATACCTTGTTCTCAGCCTGATCATAATTGGCTTATTAATTAATTAATACTTCAGAGACACCGTGAAGCTGCTAAACATCACATAAAACTAACAAATATTTATATCTTATTAAACATAAAATAGGATATTTTATAAGTAGAATTAAATTCCTTTACTGCCTTACAGTTTTGAGCTTAGCTGACAGCTAATCTCACAATACAACTAAAAATGTGAACATTTAGGAAAGAGTAATTATGCAAATAGACTAATGAGATCTATGCACACAGCAGTAGCTCCTCCTCGTCTTCTTGGCAAGAGGTCACCAGCATGTTCCGAGCTGGATGCACATTGGAAACATCTGCAAAAAGATTTTTACATTGTGGTACCTTACAGAGGATGTTTTTAATGACATGAATTTATTCTGATACATGCATCCAGTTTTGTTCTGCTGCTTATGTGAGACACTGCCTGCAAAGGTACCTTGGTGAAAATCACTCTGGCTGTGCTGGAGCTGCCTGCCTTTCGGTGGGCTGTGAGCCTGTTCAACACGCACCTCCTCAGTGGGGCTTCCCCAGAGCACTGGAGGAGGGCCAAGAAGAGACTGTACTACGTGCCTACAGTCTGGTCCCACTGGAGGAGTATTTTATTGGTTGACACTTATTAATTTCATCTCATTAATTTGCATCAGATAGTAATTTCCTCTCTGCTTTCTTAAGAAGTATTGGGGATGTGATTATTCTCCTCTTGCAATGAATTTCTTCTTTCATTCATTACGGCATAATTATCTCTGTGGTGTTGAAGTATCTGGTGTACTAATAACTACTAATTATCCTGGGAGTGGATATGGGGTGTGTGATTTGTCCTGGCCGTTGGAAAAGATTAACATTTTGAGTTCGGCATCACACGCACTGAAGTGCTGAAGTCTGTTATTGTATTTTGCAATATGAATTAAATAGTACAGTTTTGAATATAATCAATTTTCATGTTTATATGGTTATTCCTTTAGGATTTCAATGGTCTTTAGGCTTGGAATTGAGATGTAGCCTGCCAGGGTTTAGGGAAGTCCCTAAAGACACTTGCAGCTCTGATCTGTGGTCTCATGGATTTTGCAGAAGGTAGGTGATATTTGACAAGCACCAAAATCAGCAAGACCTAATTTCAACAGAAGGAACATTATCCTAACATTTACAAGATGAGAGGTTTATTGACTAGATTAAGAATATTTATTAACTGTGCTGAGAATGACACAATTGAACAGCCCTGTTCATATTTTCCTATCGCCCTCAGGGTAATTAAAAGCACTCAGGCTGCTGCTGAGTTCTGTTTGCCTTGAATAAGCAGCCTCCTTTGTGGCTACACCTGCCACAGCAGTGCCCAGGTGTCTTCCTCAGAGGGACAGAGCTGAGCAGGAAGCAGGGACACCCATTGCACTCTGCCTCCCCAAACACACCTGGGTATTTCTCTTGAGAGAAAGGTTGACAAAGAAGGAGGAAAAATGAGAAGGTAATTAACTGTAGAGATCCAGGATCACTCCAGGCTAGGACATGGCAGAGAGAAGAGCAGCTCCCTTCCTTTTCTTGCCTGCTCCTACCCATGGTATGGTAGGTTTTTCTGAATATTATGTATGAGAAGGTTGGGTCACATTTTGTCCATGAATCAAGTTTATGCCTTGCAGTGTCTTGATATTTAGGGCTAACACTGGCCTCTCTGCTCTGTATGCTTGAGCTGAACTGCTGCAACATCAGAATTTAAAACCTAAAAAATACACATTCAGTGTATTTGAGTGTTCTCACTTTCTACTCCTAACAGTACATTAATGCTACTTGTTTTAAATGTGGATAAGAAAGGCATCTTACACAATGGCAGTGTCCAAAAGCTTAAGACAACTGTGAATTATTCAAGCCACAGTTTTTCTCCCTTCTGCTGCAAATTACACTAACAAATAGTAAATAATGTGCTGACAGAATAGATAGAGACACCTCTCTTTCAGAGAACCTTAGCATTTCTATCTCCAGTGCTGCACCTGAGAACATCCCTTCGTTCACAATGCAGCTTCCATCAATCAAGACAGCATCAAAGAGGAGACAGAACCTTTTTCTACCTAAAAGAAATGTGTCTCCAGGGACTAAGTAACAAGATTCCTTTAGAAAAATACAAAAATGAAATTTACTTGTGCACAAATTTTAGGCAGTTAAATTAAGTCTCAAGACACACACAGTATCGGTAATGTTCTCCACTCTATTATTTTAAACCAGTGCTTCTTAGAAATAATACTAGCTGAAAAAAAACAATGGGCTCAAAGACCAGCCCTTTAAACCCCTCTCTCCAAGTGAGCATCTTCAGCTTCATTTGCCTGGTGTCCATAAAATACCCTGACCAGGAAAACCTACCCGGGGCCTTTACATCTCCCACCACTCTATCTATTGCTCATCTCAATGCCTTTGGGAGGCAAAAATAGCTGTAATCCCTATTTTATGGGTGAGGAACTGAGGCTGGGAAAGAAAGCATATACCTTGAGGGGAGCCATGTGTCTAGACACCTTAAAAACCAGTCACAAACTGCTTGACAAGATTGTGTAATCAGCCTACAGCAGAGCCAGGAAGCAGGTCTTGGAAGGCCAGAATTGTTATCTAGCTGCTTGTTTGTGAAATTAAATTTCCAAGCTGTTCTTGACTCTTAACACAAATTACTGGATTCACTTGTGTAATGACAGATGCTGCAGATACAGATGCATCATTACTGCATCATACAGGCTGTGTCCACACTTTTTGCTGCCCTGCCCACCTCACCTCCCTCTGCCCCATTCCTCCTTTGCTGTGCAATTCCAGATACACTTCAACATATTTGTTCATTATACAAGCTGAGGAAAATAAGATGCAGGTGATTCACTTCTCTCTTGGTGCAGATGATAACCTGAACTTTGTTATGCTCCTCAGGGAGATGATGCAGCTTGGGAAGCAGCTTGAGCTTGCTTTGGATGGGAAAGTACTGCAGTGACTGCAGTATTGAGATACCAGGTAGTCACCATGAAATGGGGTTACAATTTGGTGGCCATGCTAACAGCATAAAAACTGAATTCAGAATTACCAGGGAGGTTTCAGATCACCCATTAAAAGTCAAGATGTGAGTTCATTGAGTTAACATAGAACAAGCTGTGGTGACAACACGGATCCAACTTTCTGTTTGATTCCATTTCATGCCCTTACATCTCCTTTGGCCTTCAAGGAGCAATTCCTGCTTCATGCCAGAGTCAGCCCCCTTAAATGTAGCATTGCTATCTGCAGTCCCTTAGTAGAAGGTTTATTTGTGCTCAACAGTTTCAGATATCAACAGAACCACTAAGTTGTAAAAACTATCATTGCAAAACTTCCATTGAAAGAAGAAATACAGAAATTCTAATTTCATTGGGTGTCTGAGCTTTGCCAGTTATTGCAATCTAATTCATACAACTGGATCTCCTGAGATAGTTATGAAGTTAATTGTCATTACAAGGCCATTAGAGAGAATGCCTTATCTTGATTTAAAAGTTGCAATTGCAAAATTATGGACCCTGGTACTTTAAGTACAAAGGTACATTGGCATCTCTGAGCACTTGTTCAGTGTGGGAGTGCTACTCATCCTACAGATATTGGAGATACAAAAACATGATGTGCAGCCAACATACCTGTGCTGGCAAAAGCCCCAGCTCCTCACATGGACTTTGACAAGATCAGTGAGAGGCAGCAATAAAAGTGCTCCCAGGCAGCACTCCACAGACAGCACTTCATCTTCTCAAGGAACCTCTCAAAAGGCTGAATCTTGCCCTTGCCCAGTAATTCAGCCCAGGAACAATGATTTTAGCAGTGAATTTGGAGGCCACATAAGCTGTGCCTGGCTCTAAGCAGCACATGATCATGACAAACTCTGAGGTCAGCGCACCTCAGAGCTGCCATTCCCTCGCGCCCTCCACCACCTCTATCACATCACGCTGTCTTCAGGAACTGCAATTCTCAGTGTTGACCTCTAACCCTTATGTCTTCCTGAAAATTAATAAAACATTTATCAGACGTCAGGAACCCTCTTGCCTGGCTGGCAATGCTGTGCCTGAGGCACCCCAGGACAGAGTTGTTCCAGCTGAACAGCTTTTCTAAGTTGAACAGAGTATCAGCTTACATATGTCTGTAACTATGTAAGCTGTAGAAAATGTTGATAGCCAATTCCTCTTTGGCAGCAACTATGCTGGAAACCGAAAGTCAGACTTTTCATGACTGTAAGTCATGTGATTTCCCAGCACAGCCATCTAACAGAGGTGACATTTCTGATATGTAACTGCCATTCAGGAGACAGTAAACAAATATGGGGGAGGGAGAAGGTTGAATTAGCATAAAAGTCTTCGATGTTTTATGATTTAAGAAAGTCACTGTGAATATGATATTTATTTGGAAAAAAGAAAACGTAATGGTCTGTGAGGTCAGCAGTAATCAGCCTCAGGCTACTGCTAAAATGATGGTTTGATTTCCTTGTACTTTCATACTTCTAGCTACTCTACTTTTTGTCAGCCTTATAACAACAGTCATTACTGACTTTTATGTTTTATGTTAAAACAGGCTACAAACCCCACAGATATCTGACAGCATAATTTTGGTTATTGCGGTACCTAATGAAAAGCAAAAGGTTTAGATGAAGTTTTTCAGAGATTTACTCACTCAGATTCTCTAAAGTAGCAACAGATTATTCTGTAGAGCTAGTGGAACTAAAATAGCCAGTGAAATTCTTTTTTGCATAAAGTTTGGAGCTGAAATGAATTATTCATCTGACAAATTTGGTCTCTCATTGAAAATTTAATGCATTCCTCAACATACACTAGAACAAAGTGACAGACACTAAATCAGGGTACCAGGCCTTCAACACTGAAGCTGTATCTGGACTGAACTACCACAAGCTTATGAGGACCAGTCTGCCTCCAGGCATTACCATTAGTATTTCAAACGTGAAGTTTCAGCCTTGGATGGAAGCACGAAGTTCAAATTAAATAAACTTTTTAGAGTGCCACAATGGCATTCTCTTCAAAACCTCTTTCCAGAGGGCACTGAAAGGTTGGTAACATCAAATCTAACCAATTTCAAGTGCCCTGGAACTTTTCATGAATTTTGTAGGGTTTCAAACATACTTCACTAAAAGTTCAGGCACATACTAGTTTGGAGTCCCAGCATTCATAGGGATCTCCCATTTTAAAGACACTTGTGTAGCATCTATAGCCCAGTAAAATGAGCACAGATGGCACAACAATATCCTCTATGCAGAAACACATGCCTGGAATTTCTATAGGCAAACTCAGCAAGTAACTATCCATAACTGTTTCCTTTCTTATCCACAAGATGTGTTTGTTTTGTCCTCTGTAGAGGAACATTAGTCCTGCAGTGTGTCCTTATTTATGCAGAGAAAAAAAATCCATTCTGTGCCTATGTTGTAGGAGAAAAGGAAGTTATGAGGTGAAAAAAGCAATTTAAAATAGCAATTTTGCAAATATTTCCCTATGTTCTAGAACACACTTGTGCTTTACTCTGCTGTTGAGGCCACAAGCAAGCCCAGCAGCAGTTCTCTGGTGATTTGTAGTCTCCAGATTACACTCCAGGTGTGGTACTCAAGGTCTGCATTGCTGCTCAGTCAGGAGGCAAAATGTCCCTATCCACAGGAAAAGTTCTGTCAGGAATAAGGGCCAACAGCAGAGGAGGAGGAGATCATTCTTTGACAGTAGTGCTCTCCAAAACAGGACACAGTCATCATAAGGGAAATATTTATCTGTTACAAGTATGCAGCACCTCCTTATTGTTCCCTGCAACCTTCTGCCAGGAATGTGTGCTAATAGCCAAAAAAGAGGTTCACCAGCTTTCCACCATGGATTATGCCTATGAAGTATCAGTCACCCCATTCCAAAGCACCCAGGTGAAATCTTCCTAACTGTCCCCCCAAGTGCTGGCCTGGCTCACTGACCTCTTGGAAAAGGAGCAGAGGTTAAAGTGGCAGAGGTGATTACAGTGCTTACAGTGGCAGAGTTTAAACATTACCTGGCATCTGAATTCTGTTCTCTTGCAGGTAAGGCTGTATTTCAGCAGCAAGCAAGCAGGTCTTTCTTTCCTCAACCCAACAATTGCCACAGGTTTATCAAGATTTGATACTTTTATAGGTGTCAGTGGTATCAAAATATAAATCACATGTCCTGGCTGCAATGCTACTGCCGCTGTCACTGTATCACATGCTGCAACATATTAGTTTGTGAGGGACTTCATAATAGGACAGTGAATTCTGTCTTCAGAAAAGTGTTACTGTATCTAAAAGGATGTCAGGAGTAACCCCACTAACCTGCTCTTTGGTGCCTGAAGCTGTAAGGAATGCAGAGAGCACTTAGCCTTGACCTTCCAGTGGCTTTTGCTGTGAACTGAGATCCCACGAAGGTTTTGGAGACACTTCTAGGAATTAATATGAAATATTTCTAGTTTGTGCAATTTGTGTGGCTTTGTGACAGGCATTTACCATTAGGTAAACTACTGTAGGTAGGAAGGTATTTATTCCATTTGCTTATGTCAAACTTGTCAAGAACAGATGATAACATTGCTTTGAGTCAAATAAACGTTTTGTTTAAGTTGAAATAGTGTTTGGTTGAGTTTTTTGTTGCTTTGGGTTTTGTTTTTTTTTTTTTTTCTTTTTCTTCATAGCTATTATTTCTCTATTTTCTTAGTTATTTTTAAATTCAGGCTAGATTATTTTCAGACTCTACTCTGGTGCGGATATGTTGATTCAAAACAATTAATGATTTCTTCTGACTTGCTCTTTGTTTCCCAAGATGCTTTTTAAGTCTAAAAACCAAAGAAGTCTTTCCCATGATTCCCAGCTTACCTGATTCCTGGCTTTCTGTGGCAGCATAGGAGTGCTTTAGCACACAACGGTGGGAAAATACAGTCTCCAGTAATAAATTGCTTCTCAGCCCCACCCAGCAAAACATGGGTTAGCTCCAACTGTGGAAAACAAATTGTGAAGTCAATTCAGAAAGCATAGCTCCCCTGAACAGCTTATCCAAAGAAGGAAGTGTTCCTCTTGGTCCAAAGCCCTCTTGATTGACTATCTTGTTGTTTTATCCAGCTGGGGACCAAAATTGCAAAATGCAGTGAGGAGAAAGGCAGATTAACATCAGTGGGCTAAGAGAGTATGTGCAGGTAGAAGCTGCTTTTTTTTTTTTTTTTTTTTTTTTTTTTTTTTTTTTTTTTTTTTTTTTTTTTTTTTTTTTTTTTGAGTAAGTAACGCTTGCAGGAATGTGCAGTGCTGTTGTGGTTTTTTAAGGCAAACACAGCACAGCAAAGTGAGTAAAATTCTCCATCAAAGGTTAACAGATGGGGCATATGAGCTGATGAATGAATTGCATCTGCAATTATGGAGAAACCAGACTAAACTTCAGATGGTTCAACTTAAGACCATGCCACAGAATTTTAAAAAATTATTTTGAGACCTAGCTGACTCTACATCTTTTATTTCAGGCCTTAGGTGCTTGAGGTTAACCCCTTCAATGTTTGCTTCTTTTGACACTGGTAAAGCTGACACCAGGAGGCAGCCCAGCTATGCAGCACTTGCCCTAGTAAAACAAGTCCACAACACAAGAGACAGCGTGTCCTTGAAGACCCACAGGATGAGATCATAATTTGTAATTAATATGTTCCATTCTACATTTTTAGTGGATATCCTGAACAAATACCTCCTGCCAAAAAGAAAAGAAAAGGTTAAATAATGAAATTATTCTGCTTTGCAGGTCAGAAATTTTTTACACATAAAATGCAAATATCACTTGCTAAAAACTAAGAGAGCAAACAGGTTTCCTGGTAGCAGTGAGCTAGCAAGAGAGCTCTTTTTGTTTCCATCAGGGGAAAACCACAATAGTGCTAGGAGTGGACACTTGCAGAAAGTTTTGGCTGTTTGCAGCTCTTTTCAGCTCTGGAAGTATTGCCAGAAGCATTAAAACCTCCGAAAAAAACCCAAAAAAACCAAGACACTGAGTAGCAGTATCTGAAACTCCATGAGGAATGCCAGGAATGCCTGTGCTCAGCAGCCTCTGTCAAGAGTAAGTTCTGTTTGTTTTCTTAGAGGGGATCTGCACAGAGGAGTGCTGCTACTGCAATTAGCTACTTTTCATCTGGAGTATCTCCCACCATTAGGCACTGCATAATGTAGTTCAACAGAGGGACACAGCAACGGGGTTCCAGCCACAAATACTTTACCAATATTCAGCAAGGTGTTCGATTTACAGCTGGCAGCCATTTGTGTATGGGCAAGGGGACGGAGGAAACATCATTGTGACTTTATGTTACTGCAGCAGATTTCATGCTTCCAGGTAATTTATATGTAGGCAAGAGAAGGTTACTCCTAGAATGGGAGAGCAGTGAGGAGTCAGCCCTTCCTCTTTTTAAGCCACTGAGTCCTTTAAAGGTCAAATGAAACTGTCCTGGACGCTGCGGTTTCCTTCAGAGTGAGTCCTCACTGCTGTCAAATGTTGGATTGCTATGGCCTCCCATATTCCCTTCTACTGTTACTGCCACAGAATCTGAGAAGAAGGTTTCATTCAGAGGTGGCCAGGCTGAATCCTGCTCCAATGCATGCTGTAGCCTCTTGTAGTGGCTCTTTGAGTGGTACCGGAATGTCTTTTTCAGAAATAGCCACAGGGCTCTGTTCTCAATGACAGCTTCCTGTAAAGGTAAAAGCAAAAAGAAGGTTTAAGAAGACCTGGATAGAAGTCTGCTCTTCTTCCAGAGTACACACATGGGGCAAATAATGGACACCCAGACCTCCCACTTGCCCTGCTCATCATCCCTTAAACATCATCCTTTTTATTGACCACATTTCATACCAGCTCCACCAGAGTTCTCCGACAGAGAACTGTGACCAACTCCTCCTGAGAGTCTTCAGGATCTGAGGAGAAAACACCACGGACTGCCCATATTTTTCTGGCCTGGGGCAGGGCCTGATAGATCTCACTCACCAGAGGAAAGGAAAGGTGGCCTTGCATTCCCTCATCATTCAGATGGAGGGCTTTAAGAAAAGGGAGCAAGGGTGAGGTAGCAGCAGCTACTCCTGTTTTACTAGATATTCCCAAACTGGACTGAGGAAGAGGAAGAAAGAGCAAGACTTGACCATTTTACCTCTCCAGTTAGTGCTGACCAGCACATCCAATGATGCACACTCACCTCAACAAGGAAGGACACAGCAAGTGTGACTGCAAGCATTGCCACCATGGAGATTCGCCACGTGGTAGGGGTGCAAACAAGCTGGGAAAAAAAGCAGGAGAAGCTGTTCAGCAATGAGTCCACAGCAAACACTGGTGGGCACAGTGCAAGAGAATACAGAATCATTTAGGTTGGGAAAAACCCTAAAAGTCATAAACCTGGCTATGCCAAGTCTATGATGTCCCTAAGGGCCACCACTACACTTTTAAATACTTCCAGGGATGATGGCTCAACCACTTCCCTGAGCAGTCTGTTCCAGTCTGTAACCATTTCAGGTAAAATTTTTTCCTAATCTCCAGTCTAAACTTTCCTTGGCATAACCTGAGGCCATTTCCTCTCTATCACTTGTTACATGGGAGAAAAAAAGTGACACCCACCTTGCTACAACCTCCTGTCAGGTAACTGTAGACAGAATTAAGGTCTCCCCTGTGCCTCCTTTTCCCCAGACTAAACAAACACAGCTCCCTCAGCCACTCCTTACATGACTCGTGCTCCAGATCTTCAGCAGCTTCATGTCATAAAAAGACAAACTGGCTTACCCTGCTGATGAGCTAATACTGCTATTTGTCTTGAGGAATTACTGATAAAGATGCTTTTAAATCTATGATGCAGCAGAGAAAACAGAGAAAACCATTCTTTAGAACTCCAAGAGGAGATCTAACTGCCTTTTTAATTTCTAATATTAAGAAATAGTTCAAACTGAGTGTTTCAGCCTCAAACCCAGTTCCAGCTTCCCAGAGATGGGACTGGCTTTCTGGCTGTAGCTCAACTGCTTTTGGAGATGCAGCTCGGATCCACAATTTGGATCAGCAGTTTCCCCATGGCTAGGCTATTGCAGAGGTTTTTATTGCTATTCCCTCCTTTTCTCTTCTCAGCAATTCCAGTGAATTCCCTCCAGACTGCTTGGGAGTTTTGCAGTTCTCCCTAAAAGCATTTTATCCCCTTGCAGTTGCAGTACTGAAAAATGTCCTGTGCTACCACAGTCCGCAACAGGACGATGATTTGCTTTAAAGTGCCATCTCGTGGCAGGTTCTCTAACTGGATCTGCCCTCTGAGCCGGGCTCTGCAAAGAGTTACAGGCAACAGTGACAAGTAGGCTGTTTGACATTTGAAATTGAGACCCGGACTTTTGACTTTCTTTCTCTTTCCATATTTCATTATTTCCATTTCTAAACCGACTTGTTAACTGACATGTAAACATACAGGACTGGAAGCTGTATTGTGTTCAGCAGTTGTGACTCAAAGCCACTGCTCTGATTTCATATGCACAGAAAAAAATAGCTGTGGTGCTTTTCTTGGTTTGTTCCTGTGACTCCTACAGCAAGACTGTGAGAGTGTCATAGTAGAGGAGATTAACGTCTCCCAGCCTCAACATACTAATTGTCACGTTCACTGACAACACCATCCTTCAGCTGATGTAGATCTTGTCCTTCCCTCACATTTCCCCTGGGATGGATTTGCATAAGACAACTCCCAGCTTGCATTCTGCCAGACTACATAAATCAAGCCTTATTGGAATTTATTAATCAAGGATCAAGATAGATCCTCTCTTGCCATGGCAGCCTCACTAGTCTTTCTCTACAACTGTTCTAAACCCAAATCCTGCTTTAGGAAACTGCAGGCTCTCCAAAATTTAAACAGGGAGCCTGAAAAGTTTGGGGACTGGAACTGAGAGCTGCCCTGAGTGCTAACTGGCAGGTTTTGTCAAGAGGACCTTTGTTCAGAGTAGCATAAGAACATGGTGCTCTATTTTAAACCTGCAGAGCCCAGCCCTGTTCTACTCCTGACTTCACAAGCCACCAACATACCACACATAACCTTAGTGATGCTATCTTCTGTTGCTTGGACAATGTGCTGAAACAATCAAAATTACATGTGAAGCTGTCCTGCTGAATGCACAGATACTAGTTTGGAGTCACCATGTTTCCAGTAGTTTCTACAATCCCATCACCTAAAATCCACCTCTTTAAATATGATTTAGCTTCACAGGTGCCATGTCTCCCTGCAAAAGTCTGTGTCTTTTGTTAAAACAATCCCAGTGCACTTATAATGGATTGTCAGTAGGAAGAAAATTCCCTTTGGAACAATACTCACATCCATCTTGGAGTAGAGATCATCAATGTCAGCAAACATCAAGAAGAGGCAAATGCTCAGCTGCCCTATGAGCACTACTATGAACATATCTGAAGGGATAAGAGCAAAGAAAGAAACTCACAGGTTTGTGAGCAATCTCAGCTGCTTGCCTTTACTGCAGAAAATTGGAATAATTTCCTGTGTTATACAGTCATCAAAATAATCCACGGGATAGAAAGGAATTTTCAGCAAAAGGAAAATGAACAGAGGAAAATCCCAGGTTTACTCAGTCAAATAGCTATACATGAGTGTAGGACAAGCATTGTAGCCACAGATTTAAAACACCAAACGGATATTTTGAACATTTGATTTGACCTTTTACATTTGAGAATCTTTACAGCCTTCCAGTGAGTCTCTCTATGATCACAGTATATCCTGCAATTCAGAAAAATGTCCAGGATGTAGTCTTGATCTTGTTAACATGGTTAGGAATGCTGCCTTCAACTTCAGTGATGTCAAGACTTTGCTCTTTATCAGGATCTAAAGAGCCTAAGTAATGGAGAACCTATTACCTTCTCCATCTGTAGGCAAATGTTCTAATGAAGAGTAAATTCATTTTCTCTCCAGATGGCATGCACAGAACTTCATCCTCCACCCACTCATTTGTGTATTGCCTTTTTCTGGGAGACTGATGATCCACTTTTCTGCTCTCTACAAGGCATATCCCCTCCTCTCTATTACTATTCCAAAACGTCAACACCACAAAACCTGCAGCATTATTTTACCTCTTCACCTAAAAAAAAAATTTAAAAAAAAAAAAAAAAAGGCTGAAGAGAGAGTTTTTTTTTCTAAGAGTATGCTGCAGGATTTGTCCCAAAGAGGAAAAGAACAGTGCTTCCATGACTCACTGCATCTTCTGGAACTGTCACAAACATCTGTGCTCATCTTTCCTTTCCTTCACATGACAGTCTTTCTCTTGATTTTTTGGCTGACATAATTTTGGTCAAGTTTAAGTTTTCCCTATTAAACTGACCGCCTGAGTTGATTTATATGTCATTTCTTCTCTCCCCATACTTACAGTTGGTGTAGATGGGTTGCCTGAAAGGCTTTCCCTTGGAAAACACTAGTGCTACAATGAGGCAATTGATGGTACTTAGCAGCCACACTGTGGTGTTTTCATAGCTCTTGAAGCCATTGTCTGTTTGCTCATGGGCTCCATCTCTCACCCCATTGAGGCCCAGGCTGGAGGATGAATTCTTCTCATGGTTATTCATTGACAGGCAGGCACTGAAACAGAGTGTCACACTGCTCAGGGAATGATCATTATCCTGGTTATTTCCCCCAGCTTCCACTATTAACTTTCAGGAGTCCTCCCTCACAGCTACGATATAGGTTATTGGCAATGCCCTCAATCTCACCACTGGTTGAGCTTACTGAACTCGTTAGAGCTTGAGCTCAAACCTGGTCCCTCCTGCAATCAAATCCTGCTCTCTGTGCTCAGCAGAAGCATTCTCACCACATGAACTGTGTGTGGCAGTTTGCTGGAGGGCTTTAGAGACCTCAGCACAGGGGCTGCTGCAGCTGCTCATCAGGCCTGCAGTTAAGCTGATCAATACTTTCACGCAGACCAGACCCACTAGGTCAACCCTGTGGTATCCAGAGTCCCAGAAAGGGGCCCTACCTGTGTATATCGGTCTTGGAATACCAAGGCTGCTCCTGGACCACCACAAACCCAAAGATCTGCATGCCGAGGCTGAAGAGGATGTTAAGCACAACAGAGAGCAGCAATGGGGGTGAGATGAGCTGGCTTGGAGGTCTGTAGGGAACCAGCTTTGGATAGGCACCTGTGAAACTCACTGAAACATGCGCACATGTGTTTACTGACGTGTCCAAAATGCAAGCAGTGATGCTCTGTAATACTGACTGTATCAATGACACTTTTGCACTCTGTAATATTCTTAATGAAACATACAAAGATTATTGTATCAAGTACAAAACACTGAGCTGTTTTCTTACAAAATCATATTGACACAGAAGAGGTTAACTAATGTCATGCGACTATCATGAGGCATTTTTGAAAAATGAAATGTTGGCTTATTATTTTGTTTGGCTACTGTCAGGCCCAAGAATATGAACATATACTTATGCTCTTCTGTTCTCTTTCTGTCACTTGTCAGCTGTGGCTTGGGATTTTTTCTGCCCATGTTCTCTTCATCATCCTGCACTAAACACCTAGTGGCTGATCATTTGAAATGGAGAAGGACAGCATCACCTGACACAACAGGTTTTCCTCTGTTCTTAGGTTTAACAAAGTTATTCAGACTTTGAGTAAAAGAGCTATGCACAAAGCTTTGATGCAATTCCAGATAAACTACTTGCAGCAATGTAGCTTTTGGCACCCAGTGGTGTTGTGGCTGACCTTTTTTCGCTTGATTTCATCAAAGTCTTTTCCTGTTGTCTGTGTTCCAGCAAGGATGGAGCATACCAGGATGTGGTTTTGCTATATGCTTTTCATGGCCCTGTCCTTGCCATTCCTGCTTCTAAAACTCTGCCTGCACTAATTCTGTCTCAATAACACTGTCTTTCTCTTTCTGCCTGAGCACTGATTTCCCCTCTTATTCTTGGCTTACAACTCCCTGCTCTGTAATGTCTGATTTCTGTAATTTCTTTCTTCTCCATTTTCACCTCTCTCTTCTTTTGGGGCTCTAGCCTACACAGCTCCAAATGCGAGCTGGACTCAAAAAAGTTAATCCCTACTTTTTCATTTGGGCATGGAGTCGGGTATCTTCTTAATCTGCCTTCCTAAATCAACAGGAAAATGCCTGAATAGACTTTCCACTGCACTAGGTGTGGGCTTACTCCTTGGCCCTAAAGATAGCACTCCTGTTAGCAACAACCTACATGCTCAGCAAATGCACCACTAAGTACTTCCCAACTTCAGGGCTTTTCTCAAACAAGACCCCTCTTCTACTAATCTAAACATCCTGTATTCTACATAGAGGATGTTCAGCCTTCAGGAAGCTTGGCCTTCATTTTCTTCCTGTCTGTATGTAGAATTATGCATTTCCAAGGAGGAGAAAAATATTTGAGATCATTCTCTCATTAATACATAGGATGACTAAAGGGCTTACTTGTCACACCAATTACGGTGGTAATAGCCAGATCTTGGAACAAAAATTGGTAATTCCCAAAGGAGTTTAGTTGCTGAAAAGAGGAAAACAAAGAAAAAAAATCACAAATCAGACATTTGCCATGGGCACATTTATATCCTCTCCAGAAAGCTGTATTATATCCATGGAGCTACTGCTCTGCTGTTTGTTCTGAAATGCTACTCTGCAGATAAGGAGACCACACATTTCACCACCCTGCCAATAGGTTCCTCACCATTGGGCCTGCGGTGAATATTCTCATTTTGCACATTGTTCAGACTAACTACACTTTCAGTTCACTCCAGGCAATAAAAAAGAATATTTGAAGAGACTGCTTTCTCACTGCTGGATTACTTCTGAACACAAAGCCCTCCTCTCCATCTGGGAAAAAAGCCATGCAAAAGTGGTTTAAGGCACTCCAGGGGATTTGCTTACTGTCAAGTTAATTCATGCTTTAAATGCTGAATAAATTGTAACAGCATATGCTTACACCAGATTCTTCCTTTTCACAGACATATGCCCTCATCCAAAACACCATTCAGTATCTCAGCTTTCTTTTTGCCCAGCTTGGATCTTGATCCCACTGGCTGAAGTTAATGGGAAGAATCTTGCCAGTTTTCTGCTGAGGGTACAGGAGGACCATGTGATCACACCACAGAGGATTGCAGCTCAGGTAAAGTTCCATCTCCTAGTTTCATGTGGCTTTTATGCCCTATTTCTCCTGCAAGGAAATAGTAGTTTCTCCAGTTCCAGCTAACGTGTTCCCAATACATACCCAGTAAAGCAGGAGAACACCAAGATACTGAATTGTGCTGTACAGTGCCATGTACTTGAACATGCAGAAGGAAGTGACAAGAGCAGCACGGCCTTCCCTGTGTGAAGGCACAAATAAAGTACAGCAGTTAGGTGATGGATTTGCTCCTGGTGCCAGTTCTATCAAAAGGCTGTTGAAAAACAAGGCATGTGTCACAAGCAGAGAGGCTTCTACCAGTATCTTGCTGGAAGGTGAAATAAATAAAATCTGACGTAAATGAAAATAAAATCTTTACTTGCAGATATCTTGTTTAATGAAATGGGCTAGGTTCTAATCACCTGTGTTCTATAGACTACAATTTACCCCAGTAACTTTTTCTGCTGACATTAATAGTGTAGGTAAAAAACTCTGTATGAGGGAAAACTTACAAAGCCAAACAGCTCCTCAGTGAGTTCAGAACTAACAAATCCTCTTCTCCTACGGTGAACATATCCAAGCAGGATAATACTCTCTCTTTGGCTACTCAAATGCCCCAGTAAGCAAAATCAGGATCCTGGCATAACAGATGCCACATTTTACTAGCATAGGGTATCAGCAGTAGGACCTAAAATTCGTGTATAAGTTGGCTGGTGGACATTTGATTCAGCTTTATGGAGCATTCTTAATTTTGTTATTTCTTTTGCATTTGAAATACTTTTGGTGACATAAAGCTCAACTGTAAATGTCCTCCTCTTGTGATAATTATTGTAACTTAAAGGAATTTCAGATAGAGACTAGGCAAATGGCAATTTCAAGGTCAGAGACTTTTTTTTCTCTAAATATGCATATTGTGACTTGATGGGAACACCCAAACCTAATGTTTGAGATGAATGGGAACTTTTTCTTTATGAAATAGGAAACAAAACTCCAGGCTTACCTGATTAGCTCAGGAACACAGGCTATGCTGGGCGTTTGGGATGTGAAAGGTGAAGCCACAGATGCCTCCTGCTCCGACAGTGATATCCCTGCATGTGCCACTTTCAAAGCCTGAAAGTCACATTCTTCCTTAGTGCTCACTAGGAAGACACAGCAACTTACATGTCAGCCAAGCAGTGACCCCTTATTACAGGATGTGTTCTGTGACAGCATTCTCTCTACATTCCCTGGGTGTGTTCCACCCTGAGGGTTCCTCCAGTGAGATGCTGAGTCCAGGGAAAGAATGGGGATGAGGGCATGGGAAAGTTCATTTTCCACAGACCCCACAGACATCCACTACCAGCTGCAGAAGACAGGTTTGGCTCTGCCTCCTTTTTTAGCACTTGTTTGCTTCTACACTTTATGCAGGTAGTCTAGGTTCTCTGCTTGCTTCCCCCAGGAGAACCTTCTGGTGGTTTTTGCAAGGAAAATGAATCAGCTCTTGAGATCATGAACTGCAAAAAGCTCTTCCTAGGACAGCTCTTGCATGGTAAGGACCCCACAGTGGGATCAGGTCCCTAAATCACTACTGGTGATAGTACAGCTGCTCTGTGAATAAGTGGCACACTCCCATTTCCAGCATGTGCTTCGTTTGGAATATTGTACTGGCATTGCATTTCTCATTTTTAAAATACACTGTAAAAAATTTCACTTACCCCACAGTCATTGGCCCCATCTCCACACATGCCCACAAAGTAACTAAAAAATAAAGCGGTAAGGCAAGTGAGGAATCAGAGCCTGCTCCATGCAAGTCATTTATCCAAGCCATGCAAGATTTTTGTTAAAAGCCTTTCTGGAAAGTTAGAGCCTGTCTAGCCAGACAGCAGTGGAGGTGCTCACAAGTGCACACACCAGGCTGATAATCTGAAACAGCCTAAAGCTCACCTTGCTCTAGCACAGGGCCTGGAGTGAAGTAAAGTTGAGGGTCTTCAAAAGACTGGGGATACAGGGGAACAACAGGTAACAAGATGCCTGGGACTCAGGAATGTATACATATATATATATATATATATACACACACACACATATATATCACTGTTACTGTGAACAATCCAAACTGCCTGCCACAATTTCTAACCCATCACATTGAGACAGCAGTAGCATGGTAAAGAGACAGCAAGCTCAGAGAAGCTGCAGTGCTGGGAGAGATTCTTAAAAATCTTAGGAAGACAAGTGTCAATCCTTTAGGCCCAGAGAGAAGTAACAATGAAGGATGATATGAACAAACAAAAGCCAGGAGCATGAAAGTATTTAATCTTTGACAGGTTGCCAAACCAGCGTGGAGTTCAGTGTCTCTTTTTTAAGTCATTTGGAATTTAATTGCCAACTTGCAGATGCGTGTAGGTTTCTGTGCAGTTCTGTGCAGTTCCATGAAACTCTACACTAGACAAAAGTTAGCCCTTACTAGACTCTTTTCAAGCTTGAAAATTCAACAAACACTTTCAAATTCATTGGGAACTTACTCCAGCTTCTGAAACTCTTCTACAAGGCTGGATTTCTGACTAGGAGACATTCTAGCAAAAACTGTTCCATTCAACAAGAGCTGTAAGGAGAAAAATAGGAAATTATTTTTAAAACACTTGAAGTAAGTGATTTAATAATCGGAATTAAAATCACCTAATATCACATTTATAAACAACTGATTATAGACTCTGAAGCAGGAAAGGCTGATGATCAAAGATAAAGGGGATCTTAATGAATATTTTGAAAAAGTCACAATGACAATAAAGACAGGAGGCCTGGTATGCCATTTGAGTTACCTGATGAACACAGATTGCCAGGCAGGGAGTTATGAGAAGAGAATTGATGAGACTATCCTGTTGATGGAACAGACAAGCTAAGCTGAATTGCACCATGTGTAATATCATGTTTTCTCCTGTTCTCCAAAACAGGTCAGTCAGTGCTGGGCATGGGGTAGGAATATGGACACAAATGTTTTATATCATGTCCTGTCACCTTAAGGCATGCCTGCTCCTCTCACGTGCAGAGAAAAATACAGGGATTTTCAGATCCTTCCCCATATAATAATATCAGAGATTCATCCAGGCTATAAGTATTTCAGGGTTATATTTGTTCCCAGAAGATGTCCTGATACAGGTTTCTTCAGCTAATTGTACTGGGACAATTCATATCTCCTGAATGGCAAGGCTACTCCCGTTAAATAAGCCAGATCTTACCTTTGGAAGTAAGTGCCTGAAATGCTGTGCTACAACTTGGTAAGATTTTCCACTCATGGCAAAATGGTACTGGCCTGATCCCAATGCCAGCCTGATTCCTGGCTCAGTCTGACTGTCATTCACCTATAAAATAAGACAGAATGAGTGCTGTGCCCAGGCCCTCAAAAGTTACTCTGCATTTACACAGACATTACTACAGACAAAGTAAAGGACTTACTGTGAGGAGGATGCTTTTGAAGGCTCTGGGAGACTCAGATTCAAGACCCATTGCCTTTGCTTGGATTTGTAAAGGGATTGAGGCATATAACACCAATAATTTCAGTGTTAACTGGGTGTTTATTGCATGAGTTCTGTCAAATGGATTGTTGCACTTGGTAGAATTCATGCAACAGTGCCATTCTGGTGGGCTGCATTGGAAATGAGGGGGTTTAGAGACAGCAGATGGGCACCACTTCTAAGCAAGCCTTTGTGCAGTGAAACACAGGGCAGAAGTTGCTCAGGTTGAGGAGCCACTCAACAGCCCCTGCAGCTGTTTTCTACCATCTGCCTGACTCTGTACTTCCCAGAGAAGGGTCAGCACCTTCAGATTAACTCTTCAGGGAGAAAGTAACTGGTCTTCATCCCAGCTTCTTTGTGGAGATGCTTAATGAAATAAATTTTCTTAGCCTGGCTTGCCTATGATTCACTGTGTACATGTAATTTCTCAAGAGTGGAGAAAACAGCAGGAAAACAAATTGAGATGGAATGTTTTAAATAAGGGGTAGAATTATGCTGGTATAACAGAGAACTGCCATTCACCATCAGAATATGTGCTAGAAGAGTGTTTATGAAGAGAGGACCTTTATAAAAATGTGCTCCCATAGAGCTTACTTCCTAACATATTATCCTATGAACACATTTTTGCCAAATGCCTAGCTGGGTTTGAGACCAGCTTTGCAGAAATCACAAAAAGATTTGCCTCTAGCCTTCATGCTTAGCTGATGCCAGTTTGAATGCTTCCTCTCCCTGCAAAATAAATTTATTATAGTTTGTTTTCCTGCTGTAAAAAACTTGCTTCTGATATGCTCACCAGGCTTCTGTAATCTTCCATTTTGTTTTCTTCTAGGGATTTCCAGGTTATAGATGCTGAAAAAGATCCAGGCACTTTGTTTGCTTCCACAAGAATCACTCTGTGTGTTGGAGCAATCATACCAGCATTTTTGGCAACTGTAATAGCTGTCTGAATGTTGTCCCCTACAAAAATCAAAAGAAAGTGCTATCTAAAAATTTCTGCAGTGAGGGATTGTTTATTCATTAGCCCAAATTCTGAGTTTTCAAATATATCCAGAAGAATCAGTAAGATTTCAGTGTCTGTGCATAACTTTTTTTTTTTTTGTAAAGACTAAAACTTTGCAGATAAGGTTTGTCTCAACCAGTGAACATATTTTCATTTGGAAATGGACATTAAATATTTTCATATTCAGCTTGAAGAAATCCATATGGGGAATGTGATCCTAGATTACTTGTTTTAAACAAAACCAAAACCAACCAACCAACCAAATAAACAAACAAAAAGAAGAAAAAAAAAAGGGGAGGTTCAGCGCTAAGTTGCTACTGGTATCCCTGATTGTCATTGGTTGGGTTTGGTGTATGTGGCCTGAAAGGGATAAGGCCCAAGTCTTTGGACAATGGAAAAACTTAGGGTTATTTTATCCAAACTCTAGTTTGGATTTGGATAGAATAGCCCTTCAAGAAAAACAACAAGAAAAAGGATAAACAGGCACTGGTAGGCATGAGTTACAGATGTCAAAAGGTTTGGAGATTTGTCCTGAGCATGCATGCTCCATTTCTGATCATTTCAGAAGGCCCTGTAAAAAAGGATCTTGCATGACATGCCTTTATTAGAATCAGACACAGCCTGCTGAAGTTGCCAGGGAGCACATGGTTCACCCTGTGTCATTATTAAAACACAGATGCTTCTTGGATTAAATATCTGTGCCTTCCTACCAGTGGTGTTGAAAATAGCAGACTTTTCACTTAAACACTGGTGGACACCCTGTCTGGGCCAGTGACCACAAAAATAATCCACCTTTTTTACATACCTGTGACCATAACAGTCCTGATGCGGGCAGCACTGAGCTCTTCCAGAACAGGCTTTGTTTCCCTCTTTAATCGATTCTCCATTATCAGCAGACCCAGGAATGTCAGATCAGATTCTACCTCCTCCCTAACAGTCAAAAAGAAACAGACAGAGTTAAGTATTTATTTTACCTTTATCACATTGGATTTGCTGATAGCCAGTTTAAACTATCAACCATTCCACCTAACTCAAAAGAATTAAAATAATTTGTCTATTTTCTCCAATGCCAGGAATGTCTGTCTTTTGTGGTGCCATTTCAATACCAGCAGTGCTAATTCAGTACCAGAACCCCAAATTTCCTGCAGGATTCCCAATCTGTGGTGGTTTGATTTGGAAAGTTCCTGCACACTAGACCTCATTTGAGGACTTTACAACATATCTTAGTTGATGTGTCTGCTCCTCTTGGCAGTTGGACCTAAGCAAACAGCCTCTGTCCACTCCAATTCTGTTTCCCCCTACATTTTTCTTTTCACCTGTGCTATTGCTTTCTTAGAGTTGAACACATGCAGTTGAGAACAGAATTTAGTAGACAACCCATCCCTGAGTCATGAACTGGAGATCTCTCAGGGACACAGGTCAACTCTGAAGAATGTGGAAAAAAGAAAAGCTTTCAAGCACTTATTTTAGACACCAGGGAGATGCCAAACACTTGCATGGCAGTCAAAGTAGTTGAGTCTGGTGGTGCCGGAATGGTCACTGCTTTCACAGCAGATCTTGTGTTTGACCAACAGCTTTCTCCTTCTCCTGGCAGCATGGGCATCACACATGCTGTAACTGCATACACAACTGCAAAATCTGGGCCATTTCACACACATTTGCTCATTGTGTTGGATATGTCTGTTATGACACCTGTCACAAGAGTTACATAACCACTTGCACTCTGCCTCAGTGTCATCGGCCCTTTCAGCAAAGCAAAAAGCCCTGTGAAAAAGCAAGTGAGCCTCACCTGGATTAGGACCTGCAGCTAGTAAAGAGAGAGGACTGCAGACACTCAGTAACTGCAGATATTTCAGAAGAGGTGTTTCTGGAGTATCACAGGTGAAAGAGAAAGGGATTTGGGAAAAAACTATATGGATTCATGTGTAAGTGTTCTTTCATGAGGCTTGTGAAAAACTAATACATAATAGAAACATAATAGAAGAGTTTGCTGACTTCTTTAGAAACTAAACAGGGCTAAAGCTAGAAAGTCAAATGATTGGACCAACACAACAGCAAAAGATAAGTTTCATGACTTTGGGCTGGAGAACAGTAATGGAGGTCATCTGCTGCCTTCGCCTAATCGAAGAGTGGGGATAATAAAAAATTTTGAAAATACTTCTCTTCAGCTGAAAGCATGGGTACATCTGCAAGGAGACTAGGGTAAATGATGGAATGAATGGGAGACATGTGCTAGTCTTCAGGGTGTAATAGGATTATGCTTCCTATGTTAATCCAGAGCTGAGAAAGTTAAGAAATGTGCCAAGATTCTGTGCATGTGCTATAGGAGTGCCCTCAATGTATTCCCAGACATATATCCAGATTTAAATCAGATTCCATCTGGCCTGAATCTAACAAAACTCTGTACTATGACCTTGTTCTTGGCAGGGGCGATGTGGTGATGGTGCTTTGTGAGGCACCCCTGGCCAGAAGCAGTGTTCTGGGGCTTACCTTGTTAGAGCAGCAGGCGGCTTCCCTGCCTGCAGAGATTTACAGGCCAGTCCAATGACCCGAAAGCCCTGTGCTGTGTAGAGCAGGAGCTTGCTTTCAAAGTTTGATGGGACTGTGCAAAAGAGGAAAAGACAGTTTATTTCAGCATTTAACTCCTTTCTAACAAAAGGAAGCTTTGGAGCAGGGAAGGTTTATGTCCCAGAGGGCCTGTAGACCTAGAGTCTACCGATAGCCCAAGCATATCAAAGAAAGGAGCTGAACTTAATTTTGTTCAATAAGAAAATCTTTGCCTGTCCTTTATCATTTTGAACTCAGGTCCTAAACTGCAAAGACTTACTTTCTTCCAGGGTGTCGTGAAGAATCTGTGCTTCTCTAGCTGCCCTCCAAAGGTTTGGAGAAAAAAAAAACCCAACTTTTTTTGACAGGGGGGCAGACCTGTAGACAACTTTTCCAAACATCTATTCTGCCAGACACTGTACACCTACTACATGAGTTGGTAGTTACTTTCATCTCTTATCTCTCTCAAAATCCTTCTTTGTTGAGAAGAGCTGTGTGAGAGCTTAGCCTTAGACTTGGAATACAACAGAGACACTTTTATGAGTTTAGTGTAAAGTCTTAGACAGAAATCTCATTTAGGTCTTCCATTTCATTGCACCATCCAAAGTCACTTATACGTATCTATTTCTAGGATGCATTTATAAATGTTTGTTACCTGTTTCTGCTCTACACAGCATGGCTACAATTTCAGGAGCCCCTTTTATGAAGGCCTGTGGATCCCCACCAATTTCCTGGGCAATGACAGACATTCTTTGCAAGGCTGAGGAAAACGGGAACTGATGTAAAATGGTAATTCCTTCCACTGGGGCCTAGGAGAAAAGCAAGTGGATTACACACTCTAGCAAGGATTTTAAATTCAGACTGAAGAATTTTAGTCTGCCCTTTGGGCCATAGTAAGAAGCTAACTACGTATAATGGGCTAATTTGCCACACTTAGAAATGACTGGTACATAAAGATGAGATTAAATTTGTGCTGAAATATTTAGCCGAAGCAGTGGGAAAAGTTCACTGAGAATTTTAGTAGACTACCAAATGTAACTTACTGAAAGCAATTTACTAGTCCTGTTTCTTTAGTAAGACTCTGTTAGGTCTTAGATGGTCTTGCAAAGGGAAAATTGTTATCAAAGGTGTCCCACTAGTGTATATCACCAGTAATACAGACATCAGCCGCCAGACTCCACTGCATTCCCCACTCAGCTGAGTTCAGACTGAGTCTCAAGCCATGAGGACAAGCAAATCTCTGAGCTGGACAATCTCTAATCCAGCATCCCCCTGTTCCTGGTGTGAGCAGCAAGCTTCCCCAGACATCTGTAATCAGACAGAGCAAGGCAATCTCTCTGCAGGCAGTACAGGCAAGACAAAGTGGGGAAGAGCTCTCCTGGACAAGGACACCCGAGCTTTCCTATACTGAAAGGTAACTCTTACACTGACAGTCTAACTTGATCATGGATGTGAATCTTGCAAATAACTTACAGTGGTGGCTTTAAGTGCAGGTCTAACAACTGTGGCATGTGTGGATCCTTGACCTTCAATCTGGTGTCCACTGGCATCATCTATCACCTGTGTATTGAAAGACAAAAATATTTCAGACTGCAACACCCATACAGCTGAAAGGAACCTCAAAGATCCATTTAGAGTTTTTCCTTGCCTCTAAACAAGGCATCTTATTCATTCCTTTGAGGAGTCTGTCTGATGTCGAACTAAAAACTTCCAATAATGGAAAATCCACTGCCTCTCTTGGCAATCAAATAGAAAGCCTCACCAGGTTCACTAAGACAATGCTGCACCCTTGCACAGCAAATAGACTATGTTCTCTCACTGACAATAAACTCTTTATTCATTACAACACACTTAAATAAAGAAAAATCTTTAGATATAACATAGACTCAATGAGAAAATAATACACAAGAAATTGTATTAATGTAGAAAGCTCTGCTCTTGAAGTACTGCACAAATCATCTGGATGTTTTTATATCACAGCATGATTGTGAGGAACAAAAACATTTTTGGTGTCAAAAGAAAGTCATTTTTTCCTGTTTCACAGGAGTTATTTAACAGAATTCCTGAGTTTTCCATAACTTTGATAGGTGTCTGGCTTAAACAGAGATGGCAAAGTGAACTCCCCACTGTTTGTATAACAACAAATCACAGCTTTACCCAGTTAGTGGCCTCAAACATTTTCACATCCAGTGGGTCTCCTTGGATCTTGCCCTCCCAAACAATTAATGAATGACAAACTGCTAGTGCTTTGAACACTGGGCCCCAAGGCAGGCCATGGTCTGCAGGGAAACGGTGAATATCCTGAAAGCTAAAGCAAAAGAGAAAATAAAGTTACTCTCAGAGAACACCAAACAACATAAGACTAACAGAAAAAAAGTTCTAAATTGGAGGCAGTTGAAGTCCCATCCAGAGACCAGACAACATGCATGTTCTGGGGACTTGTCTTTCCCTATTAACTGCTTTTCATGCACCTATTTAGGCTAGGATACACATGCTCAAACCAGGTGTGTTATGCCTAGTTAGGGAGCCCAATGGGATGGAGAAAGGAATAGATTATTATAAAATATCTTCCTTGAGGCTTGTGCAAAGATTCTTTGAGTTCTGAAGCTGATAGAAGTTTGAGCAGCTCTTTATATGCACATTTCTGGAAATGTAAATTGGCAAAGTCAAGGCCACTGAAAGAACAGAGTGTCAATCTTGCAGGTAACAGTGATTTCCTGTCATAAAGGGTTGAGATCACACTGCAGCTTTGAGATCTAACCCAGCCTATTTACTGAACACTGTCTGCCCAGACATGCTGTCCTAAATGCTGGCAACAATGGCTGCATCTTTTCATGTGGAGCAGGACCCCTGGGATAAGGCAAACAATTAATTTTCCAGAGAATATAGAAATAAAATTTAAAATCTAAACATGGGGAACTTCAATCTGCTTAACTGTTTAACAATAACTGTCCTTCAGATTTCATCCTTTGTCTAGTAGGAGAATCCAGTCACTACCCCAACAAATGGATGCCATTGGTATGTCAAGGAGCCTTACCAGTTTCTTTCAGAGGGTAGGAAGCCCCAAAGATCCAGGCCATCTTCTGTTAAGGTGCCAGTCTAGGTTAAAATGTACATTAAATTAACTTCCCACATGAGAGCTCCAACAGGAATAAAAAGCAAGACTTATTTTAAGAAGTTACTGTCCAGAAAATACCAGCATAGTGCAGAGCAAAAGGGCTACCAGACAATTTCTAGATTCCGAGGAAAAAAAAAGAGTTTGCCACAGCTTCTGTTCAGATGCCAAGAACTTAAGTACACAGCACTGGTCACTGTGTTTGTAAAATACAATGGCAATGCTCAATCGATGCCCAGCCTCCCACTCCCAGCACGGCTACCATTACCAGTGAGGGCACAACCACCACACAGCCATTACTTTGTCAAAGCAGACAAGGTTCAGCTGTCCACACACATTGATCCTCTGTGGGCTGATGCAAAAGATGCCCTTTTTCTTCAACCTCTGTTGGGTATAAATGATTCCTGTTGTCAAGGCAGCTGGCAGAGCTGGTGGAACAGCAATAGTGATAACATCCAAAGCCTTCTTCACCACTTCTCCTGTCTCCTCCTGATAAAAACAAGGACAGTTATCAGGAAGAGAGTGGCAAGGAGTGCTGCCTGCACTGGGCGTACCTCTCTTCATCCCTCCTTCCCTCCCCTGCAGGTGCTCCAGGCTGTACAGTTTTCTGCCCATGGTCTATCCTGTATTCATCTCCATAAGAAATTATTAGGCTTCATTTAACCAGAGGCTTTAAAGCCTCAACCCTGCTAAAGAGCAGCCTCCAGGCCTTCATCCATTCTCGATGCAAACAAACCTGCCAGGTAGATTTCACAACCTCCTCCAAAAGACATGTTCAAACATGCCAGCTAGATCATTGCACCCTCAGTCAAACCCATTTTCCCATGACACAACACACAGGAATCTGCTATTTACATGGGCATTCATCCAAATGCCTACAGGCACAGCTCTGGAGTCCATGTTAAGGTGACAGGTGAAACATATGGGATGGTGCTGAAAATGAGGGCAGAACGTATGAGCTAACCATTTCCTCTGACCTTATGTTCTAGGAGTTGTGAAAGAAAATTGTTTTTACCTGCAGGAAGAGATATGGAAGTAACAGTTATATTTGTAAAAGCAATCTATAATTTGGGAACTTAGAGGTCAGTGTAAAACTGACTGCCAGGATGCTGAGTGTGGGCACCGTTATTCTGGGCAGTTGATAGGAATGCTAAAGAATTGAATGCTTTTTAAACTGGGATCCCAGAACTGAGATACTGAAACTAAAGCAAATTTGCAGTTCAGAAACACTTGCAAACCATTGTAGAGATCTACTGTGACCACTTCTGAGCTTGGGACTTGGATCACAAATCATGCTGCAGTTGATGTGCTGAATTTCCATCATGTTCTGGTTCTCCCTTCATGATATTGTCTCAGACCACAGAATACACCAGTTTGATAATATTTTGTATCTATTTTATGTTACAATGAAGTGCTTACCACCCACCTTTAGATAAACCCTCACAAAAGACAAAGCATTGAGTACATCCTGTGATTCATTCTTAAAAGATTGACAAGACAATTTCAGCAATTGAGATAGCATCAGCATGTATTTTACATGCTACAATAGGGAAGTTAAATTTAAAAAAAAAAAAAAAAAAAGACAAGGAAAAACTGCAAAGCAGACACAAGAATAAGTTCTTAAACACACTTTCTTTGATATCCTAAGGGGAAATAATCTTCTGAGCCAACTGATTGTAGATTATTCCCCAGGAGAAAAATTATTCAAAAGCTGAATTACAGAATCAACCTTGCAACCGACGATTTGGACTTTACATTGGCAAATAATTATCGTGGTATGAAATGATTTCTTGAAAGCTTCTGAAATTCTAAATCAATTAGGCTTTAAAATTTGCAGAACTACTGTTTACAGTCTGTAACTCTTCTTACACTGACCTTGATGCATGAGAGTGAGCGAACTGTTTTAAAAGGGTTTCAGGTGAACCATTTGTCCTGCATTTAGTAACTCACCCCATTAAGTGCAAATACACACACGGTGTAGATCATTCCAATGGCTGCAAATGCTATGAGGCACATCAGGAACCGGAGGGCATCTCTGTACAGCTTGAAGTTCATGGGTTTAGGGTAAAGAATGGACCTCACCAGATCCCCCTTTGCTGTGTTGAAACCTGGACAGACAAATTAAAATCATGCCAAGGGGAAAATATTTCAAAAAAAATCTGCAAAGAATGAGGCCTTCAAAATTATTCATGCATAATTCTGCAACTTAGGAAAGAAGGCCCAGGTGTTCCATTTTAGTGTATATGACCTTATCTGCAGAATATAGAAAAGAGGAATTTTTGTCTTAGGGGGAGGGATTTTTTTCAATATCTTAGAAGCAAAGCAATATTCTTTTTCATAATTATATGCTGGCAGTTTTTGTAGAAGTTATGCCAAGCAAAAAGAAACAATGCATAATAACTTAGCCCAGCCCAGGGTAATGATTCTCCATCTGTCTGTTGTAAATATGGATTAGTCCCTTTAACTTAATGTGATTTGATACATTCTCAGACTGTTCCAGAGAGAAAAATTACGGAAGGAAAAGTGAACTCAAGTGTTGACTGACCAATCCGCAGCACCACAGCTTTCACTACTCCTCTGTCATCTGCCTTGGTCTGGATGACCTCTGTTCCACAGAAGAGGACATGTTTTTTGTAATCCTCTGCACAGTACACTCTCCAGGGCTGGAAGTTATCAGCTTGGGGTAGGTGGGTCTTTGTTACTGGAATGCTTTCTCCTAGGGAAGATTAGCTCAGATGAGGAAAATTGCAGTATACTTAAAAACAGCCTGTTGACTTTCAAATAGGTACCTAGACATCTAGGCAGTAAGTTAAAGGTATTTACTAGAGAAACCAGTTCACATAAAATTTATTTTTATATTTTGACATCTTCAAAGTGAATACAGCTTAAAGCCTATCAAACAGATTGCCAGAGAAGAGTTTTCCTTTGCATCAGTACAGCAGCTTCATGTAAATCTGAGAGCTGAAAGCAGTTCAAGGACTGCTGACTGTAAATGTAGAGACCCTGACTGTAGATGTAGAGACTTGAAAGAGGCTTGAACTGGTGTTGCATGACTGCCTTTGAATGGCCACAGGTTGTTTACCTAATTTGAACCTGATGTGCAGGTCACTACACATTCCTTCAAGCAGATGGGAACATGACATTCCCTATTTTCCCTCTCTAGTGAAAAGGAGGGCCTTTAGCTCAATGCTTGACAGGTGACACAGCAGACACTAAGGTGAAGAAGAAATATTTTGTGACAGCTGAAATTTTCTAAATGAAAGGTGTTTCCAGAATTTCTCATTTATATGAAATTTCAGAACTGTCAGTTTCAGTTTGATTCAGACCAAGATCAAATTTAAAGACAAGAAATAGAACTGTGACCTCCTCCTGCACCATAAATCCTGCTTTCCAGTGACCTCTCCCACCTGGTATATCCTCCACTGCTATCACAGGAATGTGAGGCTAAGTGTGTGGAGGGCTGGACAGACACTCCACAGGTTGGAGATATTGCAGCAATCCAGTGAGTGACAGAAAACTCTGCAGCTATAGTGGACTGTGGGCCCTTTGTAGGAACAACTTGGCTTCATATCCATTTTCTTCTTCTGTCTTTCTCACTCCTCTCCACTGTCCACTCTTTCCTTTCTAATCAGATCACCTCTTCCTAAATGCTGCACCCCAGGAAGGTAGAAAAGGATAAACTGCCCTCCCTAAAATCCATATTGTCTACTTAGACAATTAACAGCAATTCAATCTCTATTATATCGAACCAAAAGAATCCCCTTCTCGGCCAGCTATGGACTGTCTTACAGGAAGGAATGTACATGATAACACTGTTTGTCCTGTGTCACTGGCTGAAGCCATGGGTGTTCAGGTGGCAAACCTGGGAGGGATGAGCTGTACCTGTCAGCATGCTTTCATTTACAGTGCACTGTCCGCTGACCAGGATGGCATCACAAGGCAAAAGGGTTTTTCCCTCTTTCAAAATCAGCAAATCTCCAGGAACAAGATGGTGTGATTGCAGCTCTTGGAAACCTGAAAGGGACAAGTAATGCAAACTTTGTGGTCTTCATATAGTCTCTGTAGCAAGGGGAAAAAAATACAAGGTAGTACTTGCTGAATAGAATTCTTTATAATGGCTGATAAACAAAGGGCCACAGTAGGACCTAAGTATACAACCTCCAATATTTAAGAAAAGCCTAAGCATAAGTTCCAGCTGTAGAATTCCTCCTTATCTACCCAGGAGCCCAACCAATGGTTACTGTTCTAAGGCACTGACCTAATTGATGAGCCTTGGATATACATTTCTTTATTTGACTTCATCTCTTTGGTTTGTGCTCTAGATACCTTGACAATGAACAGACTTTGCATGGAGCAATTAAGTGGACTCACAGCCATTTAATGGGTATGTTGTTGGCTATGTCAACACTGCTTTAAGAAAAACTACTTAGTTTTCCTGACAGTTTTCTGCTAAGGTTGCACTCAATTATTAATATGTTTGATGTGCCACAACATATTTCTAAGTTGAATTAAATCAATATGCACAAGTGAGTTAACTGAGCTGAGAAACAGAAGAGGAAAACCACTTTGGAATAAATCTGCTACTACACATGCTTGTGTTTGATATAAATTGCTATAGAAAAAAAAAAAACCACATTAAAAAAAAGAAGCATAGAGGAGTCACCTTCTTTATTTCTGCAGACAGTGACCATGACGTTGTTATGAGACTCAACCAGTCTGTGCAGTTTAATGGATTGCTATAAATTAAAGAAGAACACACAAAATGTGTTACATCTTACTTACATGATGCAATTTTTCCACTAACAATTATTTCCTTTTGTTATTTGTAGCTATGAGAGCCTTCAGAAACTGGGTTCCAGCTCTACCAGGAACTATACAACCACACAGAGAAAGAAATTCCCCACCCTAATTACTGAGAGCATAACAAAATGTTACAAAGTGAAGCACTGGAATGGGGAAGGGAGGATGTGGATAAAGTACCACACAGAGATTATGATGACTAGGAGGCCAGGCCATTGCACCTGCTAATACACAATGTCACAAGACCAAACCTCTGAGTAAGTCTCATAGCACTTGCGTGCATGTTTTAACAGGCTGGCCTTTCCCAGACATTAGAAGTAAATTTGCCTTGTGGAAAATACGAGGTGTCTCACCTTTCTAAGATCATATACAGTCAAAAATATTGAGAGGAGAGACATGATTATGATGGCAGTGGCATACTCCATGTAATCTTCAGCAAACCACAGACATACACTGAACAGCTGGAACACGTAAAATGGATTTAGGACCTGTTTGGAGAGACAGCAATAGTAAAGAGCTGGCCACATTTAAATGGCCCCCATGTACCCAGACAGTCCAACCTGTTGAGAAAGGACTGAAATAAGAGACTTTAAGTATTGTGACTTCTGACCCCTTTGTAATTTTCTTTAATCAGACTGGACCATCTTCATCTGACAGAAAGACCAAATAATATGGACTAATAGGATATTATCTGGGATGTGAATGACTCAGCCCAATCCTTGTTTTGTTTGCTTCTTACAAGAAAAGTAACAAAGGTGAGAGAAGAGCAGATTGTGCTGTGAGCAGGGAGCTCACATGCCAAAAGCACATAGCCACAAACACCCTGTTTAGGCCACATACAGGCTGCTCCTCTCTAAAAGAGATATTGGTGCTTTGTGTGGTGCTGTGCCCAAAATCATGAGCTCATTGGATCTCTCTGCAGCTGTAGGCATGTACCAGCTACTGCTGTTCACTTAACCTCTGTTGATTAAGAGACAGCCCTTGTCTAGAAGGTTTGATTTCTAGTGCAGCTTGGAAACCTTCAATGGCCCTCAGAAGGCAAATAGAATGAGATCCCAGGACATAGATACATAGAAATACCAAGCAGATACACAGGCATGGGCATGGAGAATAGAGAACAAGGGAAAATTAATGAATGAATTCATGATGATTTCACGGAACACCTTTCCAACAGGATTCGAAAAAGAAATGTGCTTGAAGAGTGAGTAGTAGGAAGTTAAATCAGATGTATAATCAATTATATGCACACATGGGCTCCCAAGCAGCTTAGAATAAAAACAACAGAAATGCTTGACCTCTTTGATGAGTAGTTTCCAAATAGGGATCACTGGAACATCAATAGTGTTTGGTCCACAAATAACTCTCCTGTATGGGATAAAGATACATCACTCACAGATAAAATAGTGACAATGTCACTCGCTCAAGAAAATGCCAATTTCAGTAGTCCTGAGAGCTTCTTTTGATCCCAGTTTAAAGGCTAGGAGGATATTTCTTCAAGAAAAAAACTTAAATGTCCCTACAGTGCTTATGTCAGAAAAGACGGCTGTACCAGTGACATTTACTTATGCAGACAAGAGGTGTAACACAACCTATTAGGCAAATGCTTCCATCACATAAAAATTACTTTGAGACACCATAAACAAAGGAATTCTGCATCTAAAACTAAATGATCCAAACCCAAATAATTTTGCAAAAAGTTAAGAGTGATTGGAATGTAAGATTTGACATGAGCTAAGGTCAGGAGCTGGATTTTCAGTATCCAATCAACTGAAGATTTTGTCTCTATTTAGCAGCTTCGTAAATACATGTTCTGTAACTTGCCTAATGATACAGTAGTAGCAGTTTATGAGAATAAGTTCAATGACCAGAACTAGTCAATTTGGAGCCCCAGCATAGAAGCAAACGCACAATTTATCTGCACTCTTTCACAGAGACTTTCTCTTGCTCCAAATAAGGACTGCTTAAAGTCAGTTACAGGACGTAGTTATTTCCTGATTGAGAACAATAGCAGCGATGAATACTGAGACACTTCAAAAACTTTGACAAGGAATAAACAACATTCTCTACCCCTTTTAATTCAATACTTCCATGCACAACTGTTTCATCTAAAATTACGCACATATTAATAAATACACAAAAAACTCCTGGGAAGTGCACCAACAGAAGGAATTTACATCTCTTTGAAATCCATACGTTGAGTGTCCATATTTTAAAATGTGTACCTGACATTCTGTTCATTGCAGGTGAGACCAGAACCAAATTTATCATGTATAGATGAGCAAGTGTAGTGGTCTTCTAGGACTCTAAAATAGAAAGGGAGTGTTTTCCTTAGGACATTTTTCACAAAGACACTTGACTTCCTCAGAGACTTGTGCAACCAGTGCAGTGAACTCACCCAACTTTCTGGAACTGTTTTGCATAGACATTCCAGACATAGTGGATTTTTTGTACTTGGATAGTTTTCACCTAGAAAACAAAACAGGGACAACAATACATGCAACACAGCAAACAAATATGCTCTGAGACTTGCTCACAGAGCTCATCTAGGTATCCTCACTGGAGTCAAGTATAGATAAAGGAAATTTTATGGGGGCAAGGAGGAAGAGAAAACAGGATTGCATACACTGACTCCCCAGTTGAATTATAGATGGGGATCCCCAGCTCAGTGCATGTTCCAGTAAGCTTTACAGATCTTTAGGTCAAGCAAGTACAAAGCAGTGTTCTTTGTGAAGAAAGGAATAATCTTTACTCAGATCTCACAGAATGAATGTTAAGAGATCGCAGATGCCATGGTGGGTACACAGGCAGCGGAAAAAGCCTGTCTTCAGCCAACAACTCCCTTGTCTTCTGTTTGGTTTTGGGGAAAGCAGGGGGCTTTGGGCCATTTCCAAGCATAGTGCTGAGTCCTTCAGCTAAACAGATGTGTCAACAGACAAGAAAGGCCATCCCAGGATAATGAGTCACTACTAATGCTAAGCTCTTTCAGAGCAGTTATCCATTAGGAACACATGCTGTCATTTATAACTTGCAAGAGGAGTCTGTCCTGTCCTGTCCTGTCCAACAATAATGAAGCCTATTAGAGATAATGGCACTTCCTATCAGCTGGCAGAAGGCAGGGCTATACACCTGTACACACGAGTGATAAAGAAATCAGCTCCAGGGAACTCTCCCTATCCAGCGCAATAAGCATTATTATAGGCCAATGAAATCTAGACTCAACTCATCCACTGACTCAAAATGGAGTTATAACCACAGTCATTAACTTAACAAGAGGTCTGAAGTTAGGATTTTATGCAACAGGAGCTGCAATATCTGCAATGCTAAAAACTGGAGTGGGAAGTGATGGACTCAGCTCCCTTCTGGAAGAGGTCCTTGGACAGTTGGGTACAACACAGAACTCTGTGGACTTAGGTAGCTTAAGTGGCAAAACCACTTTATAATTGACTTGTAAATAGGGGCTTTTGAATTGCTAGGGAAGGATTAAACTGTTCTTTCTTTGCTGCTTTTGAAATCTGGTCTTTTCTATCTAGATGTTTAGATTGATATGAAAGTGGTGTTCAAAGGGCCTATTATTTGAGACTATATTTGGCTTTTCTTCTTCATATTGTGCTAGTTGATTAAACTAGTTGGCACTAAACTTTCCTAGGTACATTAATATACGTCCACAGCAGAAACAGCAACAGGTTTGCTCAGCTAAAATTGGGTTTATATTGAAAATATTTACTAAAAATTGTTGTAGATATAAAAAAAGAAATTCTATTAAGTTAGAAATTTATTTCCTGAAAGGGAAAATGGCTCTTTTCTGGATTCCTCAGTGCAATGCTCTAGTATCTATAATAAAGAGCCAGATATTAGCAAATGTGTCATTTTGCAATCCTATTGCTCACATAAATTTAACATGTAATGTCAAGCAAGGCACATAAATTAACTGTCTGGTACATGGAATAATTACATTTACTCAGCTCACAAGGGACATGGAGATCTGCTTGGATCAATCCATCCTCTGCCTTCTCCCCAGTGTCACACCGGGATTTCAAATCTATGGAACTGGCACAGACTAGGATACACTTTTGCAAGAGCAGTTAACAGTGACTCCTGTTAACCTGACTCCAGCAAATGTACTTTAAAGAACAAATTGGTGCATACAAAGGCAAGGAAGCAAAATGTGTTGATGAAACATTTCTGGAAATACTGATATAACTCAGGCACTTTTCTGTTTTATTCCCCATCAGCTGCATTCATCCCTGTTTTCATGTTAGTGGGGTAGCTGCATTCAGTTCTGCATTTCAGATACACAGTCACCCCTAAATTCCCTGATTCCTATGGGAGGAATTATTTTTAAATTTGGAATTCTGATTCTCCACTGCCAACTCCAGTCTCCTGAAGCTCTCCTACTTATAACATAGGTTTTCTGTCACAAATAGTGAGAATTCCCATTTCATAACCCCCCTCAGGAAAAGAGAGGATTTTTACAGAGGTGACTACCATTGAGTACAGTTCTCTTCTGTTTCCACAGCTCACTGTGTTCCTGAAGCTGCAAGATTCTGCGCTGGATGTGTTTCACAGGTCACTTTCACTCCATGAAGCATGGCTGAGATTTGCCATCATCTCCCAGATGCTGCAGGGGAATATTTTACTTACTTGCAAACTTGGCTTCATTATGGCTTTGCTGAAGATTGAGTCTTCCTCAGTGGCTGGATAATCTGATCTACTTTTCATAAATGCAGACACAGAGATCCATGTCACAGTCTTATGAGAATAAATCCGAAAATCATCCTGAGTATAGAAGGGAAGTGTCACAATTTGCCCCAAACACAGACCAAACTCACTTTCACCTTGGAGTCAATGATTACAGTAGCTTTTCTAGAGCACTGTTCTGGCTTTTTTTAAGGATTAACCAACAGAAGCCTCCCAACCCTTGTGATTTAGAGAAAAATCATTAGAATAAGAACAGAACCACTGTCCTTTCAAAATGTGAGTACTGCAAATACTTCAGTGACAGCAGGTCTGGTGTTTGGCTGATAAGAATGGAATGTGAACACTCAGGTCAAGACCTAGGACAGGCAAACAGCACAGGACAATCTGAGATGCAGTGACCGTGCTATAAACAGCAGATCAAAAGAAACACAGCACTGTACTGCAAAATGGATGTTTAGTGCCAGTACCTTTACAGTCACTCCTGAGTCAACACTACATTGGAAGAAGCGTGTCAGCACTTATGGCACCTTAGACAAGCTTTTACCACAAAATGAGTTCACGACCTTTCCACTTTTTATAAAGTTGAACATTAGAACTGCCTGACAACAAGTGTTGGTAGTACAGTCTGAAAGATTAGAGCAACCATAATGAGTAGCCTCATGCTAAATTGCAGTCCCAAACACTGAACTACATACATTAAGGCCAACTATGAGACTGACTGACATTCTGTGTGCGAGAAATTTTGCAGCTATGAAACTTTAATTGGAAAAGGGAAGAGTAAAAATTATTTTTGTACAAAATACGAGTGCTTTGGAATAATTTAAGTGTTTAAAAAAGAACTTTAATAATGTTTACATATCTTATTTGCCTGCTTTTCATCTTAAACTGGTCTTTTGAGTAGAATAACATTTATTTCCTGACATCTTTAATTTAGATTTCAGAATGAGTAGACATTGGGATCCAGATTGAGATGGGAACCAGTGAATAACACAGGTGCTCATCATTTAACTAAAGTGAATCAAAATTCAATAACAAAAGTGAGTTAATAGGCTCTTATATTGCAAATGCAGAGATAATGATGACTTAAGAATTAAGGTTTTATGTGAAGCAAAAGATAATTCCAAGGATCAAGCTGATGAAATTACTTGTATCCTCATTAGCAGTAGCCATCACATTTGAGAACTGATATAATCAGAATGTAGTAAAACAAAACAAAACTATCTTTTTAACACAAAGAATCACGAAGGAACTCTTAAATTTTCAAACATCCAGACCATATTTGAGAAAGCTTCTTGATAACAAGAACATATGATTCAATTCCTGTTTAATTACACAAAGGATCATTTAAAAACCCATTTGTTTGAAAAGTGCTTGGCATGGCACATCTTTTTAAAATTATACACAAGAATAGGCAATTAAAATGCAAACTGAATTGAAGATTAAAAAGGGATATTAAGCCTAATATGATGTTTTTAATAAAAGAAAAAAACATACCCCAGACTATTAGGATGCAAATTGTTTCATTATAAAGTATTCAACAGGTAGATTTGTGGCTTTCAAAACTTGGGATTTTAACTGCAAGCGTCTCTGCTCATTTAAGAAGGCAGCTCAAACAGAGAGGCAGTAAGTGATCCATTTTGCAATTGCAAACATTGAAAATGCCATTGTTCAGGAATCTTCGAAGCAGAACAAATCAAATTTCTGGAAGTAAACCAACTCTGCCAGCTCCTGGAGTATTCAGGCTCAGCTAGGATTCAGACCCAAGTCTCAGTTTGCTTCTTTAGTGTTGTGGTAGCTTCCATGGAATAAAACCAGGATTTGCATATGTTGGAGTGTTAGAGTACAGTCCTGAACAGATAGAGACCTGTATCAGGAAACTACTAGCAAAATGTACCAGCTCTGAAAGCATTAACTGCAGGATTGCAAGCTTCTTGGACATGGGGAAGGGCTGATGGAAAATGGAAATACAGAGTCAAGAAAACAAGCAGTGTAGGCTTGGCCTCTTCTGTGTACTGATCCCTCATGACACACTTGGACACGGCTGGGGACACTGCGAGACAAATCTTTAATTTGGCCCAGTAGATAAATTTTGGCAGAGAAAGACACCTTTGCTGGAATAGCCAAGTGAGGGAAACAGGATCTGCTGGATACTGCCAAACAAACAGATCCTTTAGAACCTGGAGCACAAGGCTACAATGTAGAAGGCACAGGGATGGTAGAATGGAGGAGGAAGGACTGAGAACAAATGACAGTCTTGAAACCACAGATATTACAGGTTTTATCACCCCAATGTCTCTAAGCTTGTCTGATCAGCTGCTACCCTCCATTCCCATCATCATCATACACATAATTTGTGGAGTACTTTGAAATTCTTTAGATCAACAGTGGTACACATAAGATATTATTGCAGGAAACCAGGAATGTAAGAGATTTCAGCTAACTGGATACCTTACAGTTAACTCACGTTCCAAATAGCTACCTACTAGAGACTAATTAGAAGATTAAAGCAGGCACCTACTGTTGTTCTAAGCAGAACAGTATCAGCTTCTTCCAAGCTGCATCGGATGCAGTTTGCCCACACATGCCACTCTGGCTTCCAGTAAAACAGCAGCCTCAGAGCCCCACAGGACAAGATGTATCCAGCAATGCACAAGGCCTTTCGGCAGCCTTGAGTTTTGTAGCCAAATATGTCCTGTACAGCAAAGAGAAGAGGAAAATCATTCCTATTTCCCCTAAAGAAATTCCTGGAATACTATACCTTCCTGTCATTCACTGTTCTCCCATAGGTAGTGTTAGGTATGGTATTATGAAAAACAAGCCATAGAACTTGTATTTGGCTGCTTTACATGTCTTAAACATAATTACCAAAAATCTGCATCTTCAGCAGAACTTTTCGTCCACCTTCACAAAATCTAGATCTGACCGCTATTTTTATGTATTTATGAAACTCTGCATGAGACACTGTTTTGTGTGTGCATGAGCAGGAATGATAACAAAATATAGATGTTCAAACCTTTATTCCAAGTCAGGAATTCAGATTTGATGTTCAGCATTTTTAGGGTCAGACAGCTGCAGAGTTTAAGCACATCTGCACCAGGGGATGGTGAGTGATCAGTGCAGAGCTGCTGCACTAGAATGCCTGCTTCCCTGCTCTAGCAGTGATCTGCACCTACACTTCAGGGACTCAGCCAGTGTCTCTGCTTGGTGCTGAATGGCACTGTGTGCCTGCACCAGCTGGAGCTGCTGTGCACAACTTGGCACAGACACAGCTTTTGTAGCTGTTACCCTCTTCCATGACAGCTCCAGTATGGAGATTTTGGAGCTTGCCAATGTGCCATTGGCATTAATAATAATAATAATAATAATAACAAATATTAGTAAGAACACCTAATGAACACTTGCAGAATGCTTTACAAGTTCAGAGGGCCAAAGGAAGTTACTCAGTTGTATGAGTAGGTATTATTATTCCATTTTTAAAGCTGAGGAAATTGTTACAGTGAGGCAAGGTGACTTGCCCAAAACATCAAAGAGGTGTCTGTCAGCATTACATTTCAAGAGCTGCAGGTCTTGGTACCGTAGCCAAATTTCCTCTCAGTACTCATAGCAGGGACTCAGTAAACATGAAATGAAATGAAATTAAATGTATGCAGGGAAGTTAGAGAGGACATGCAGCCTAAGCTAAGATGGGAGATTCCACGGCTGCAATTACATCAGGTGACCAGGAGAATTTGCTAACATAAGGGTTAAGGTTCCTCAATTCCCTTCTTCTGAGTATATCTGCAGCAACTGTGCAATCTGCTTCTGAGGATCAGATATCTGCAGCCGCAGATATTGCAAGATCCATTTATAAGGTGAGAAGAAAAAGCAATTGTAAGGATGACTAATGCATAATTCCTGGTTCTGTGCTGGTGTTTTTGCTTGTTATGTGAAATGCAGGCCCTGCCCAGTGGTTCCACATGCTGACTCAGCACACCTGCTCTGTGGCATTCTCCAAAAGACAGACTCTGTCATCCTAGGCAATCTCCAAGAGGTTTCTAAGGGGAAGAAGTTGGCAACTGTGACGGAAAAGTATGGTAAACAACACAAGAGAGTGGTCTGCACCGCACAGGACCTGGTTATACCACCTCCGAGATGCACATACAGCATTTTCAAAGGCTTCTATAATCTCTGTGCAGATCCAGAGAATAAGGCAAGTCTGCAGCAGACAGAAGGAAGCCCGTGGAGGACAGCAGACAGGCAAGCTTGCTAGGAGGTAGTTGGTGTGGCAGTCATGCAATTAATATTCACATGGTCCTATAAACAAATAAAGGGTCTCCATTCAACTCTCTCTAGCTGTAACCTTAACAAAAAGGTTAAAGAAATAGTGTCAGAACCAGCATACAGAATAATACATAGGACAATGTGAACTTATTCTTCACAGCAGTTGCTTACTAGCAGGATCCAGATGCTTGGATCCAAACTTCACAGCTTGTCAGCAAGGCAAAGGATGTCCCAAGGAGACAGGGATGCCTAAGGGAAGAACTGTTAAAAGAACACACCTTCGAACTTCCTTCAGTATACGGCTGGACCTGGAATAACTGGATTAGTATTTTTTGCATTGGGATGGGCATGAACATCAGGGTGGGGAAGAACAGGATTGCTGCCATGTGCATCTTGTTTCTGCCCATGAATCACTCCTTTAATTTTCAGGTTTTGTGTCTTACACGCGATGTCAGAGAAGTCAGCAAGATTGTTCTAATAGAATTAAGGGATGCTCTGCATGATTTTCAGTCATTTGGGATCATCTTCTGTTGGCAGTGTTCTTCTCCACTGAAATGTTCAATGGTTTCCCAAGCCTGATACAACAACATAACCACAAAACTAGAGCAAACTCTGTATTTCTCTGTATTTTTGCCTAGGAAATCATGCACCGATATATGAAAATATGTATCTGAGTCCCCTACGCCAGCATATGTTTTAAGGCCTTTTTTCTCAGAGTAGTTTCAACTCAAAAAGTGACTTGAATCCATAGATTCCATCATACTCCCCAGAACCAAGCATGCATCAGTATTCGTCATCTTGAAACACAGAAGAGAGGCAAACAAGAAAAACAGCTCATCTTGGAAGAAAAAACCATGCTCTTTAAGATATCCATTATGCTGTGTGCTGGATCTTGCTGCTTCTCACAAAGGACTTTCCTGAGACAGACAGAGAGATAGATAGATAGAGGGATACCACTGAGCTGTTCTGACCCTTCAAGGATATGATTTGCCACAAGAATAGAGATGTTGGTTCAGGTCTGTTGGTTCATGTCTTGGTAAGTGTGACATTTCTGAATATAGTTGTTCAGGAGTTCTACAAGGAGTAAGATGGGAAAAAATAAACATAAGATGTTAAGTGACACATCTAGATGTCCATGAAGGAATCTATTGTCAAAGCAAATAATTTCCCACAGTTTAGAAATGTCTGGAGCAGGTCACCTGGGCCACGTCACTGAGAAGTAAAGCTAGGCAGGGAAATAGACTGAGCTCCAAATCTGACTCGTGCCAAAGTTCCCTGAGCCAGAACCTTTCAAGCTTAACTTCAGTACAGAATGTTCTGTTAGGCTGAGGAGATTTTTCTGGTCCTTTGCTTTCACCTGGAAGGATTATAGCAATTAATGCTGCATTCATTAAAAAACCCCAAAACTATTAATAACTCCTTGTTGAAGCAGAAACTTCTCACTTGTCAGATAAGTCAAAATCAAATTCTTTAGAAGCATTCCCAGAACTATTATCTTCCACAGAAAAGGTGAATATTAGACTCATAACGGAGGTATCCACAATATGCACGAAGAAGGGAGGAACAGGCACACACATGGCACAGGTTTCTTTAGCCACATGAATGACTTAGAGTAATTAGGGTTTAGAAATTCTTGAAGTTTATATAGGATTCACTTGGCCTCTGCTACAAAGATCTCCATGCAAATGCCTGTCCACAATGGCAAACAATACTTTGAAGGCTGGCAGAAGTCCTGGTGAGAGGACTGCAGTGAGAGCATGTCTGTCAGGTTAGTTTTATGTTATTAAGGAAATAACTTCTGCAGTGTTTTATTTTATTGTGCTGGTGCAGACATGTTTCTTTTGAAGAGGGTCTGATGAATACAGATTTGCACCTTGACAAATTTTCTAATGTGGGAACAAGTTTTTTAGAATTCAATGAGTGCATTTGGCATATAAAACAGTTCACAGTCAAATAATCTGGGTTCTTGAGTGCACCAGACTAGGAAATGGTGGAAAATAAAGCAAAGATTAGCTGCCTCTAAGACTCCAAAGGGCTTCTCATTATCTCATAGGAGGTAACAACATCTGCAAAATAAGCTGGTATACAGTGTTCATCTCATCTCTACAGAATAATTTTTAATAAATTGTAGTGTATAGTAAAATTTTGTTTCCTCATCTGTTAACACTCCTTTTCTCTTGAGACTCGCAATAGTCAAAGGACTGACTGTAACAAAATGGTTTGACTTGTGAGTGAAGGGTCTAAGAAGGGGCCAGTATTACCGGATAGAAAAAACTGCCAGACCTGCTCAGTTGGCAAGTAAGGTTCTTAGCTGCTTTTACAATCACACAAAGCCAGCATTCAAGACCTTATCACTCTAGTGTCCAGCAAATTTTTGTTACTTATGTTTAAAAGAAAAATTGCTTCTAACTGCCAGGTCATCTGCACAGCAGAATTTAAATGCAAAAGTCAAACAAATTCAGGAATCTTTTTCTTTGGTGAAAACAAAGCCTCTAACTACCATCAGGGAGCCTAAACAGTGGCTGTGAATGATCATATTTCTGGCAACCTCAACACCAGGTACCCTATTATGAACAACCTGTTGCTATAACAACAGATAATAGGATTAGACTTGAAAGACTGGCTAAGTTTCACAAGCAATTTAATAACTGAATCTCATTCTTACCAACCAGAACCTGTTTCATCAGAGATTTGTTCCTGTTCTCTCTGAAACCAGTAGTGGCATTCACTATTGTTCCATTAGCAACAAGATTTTACCTTTCATATTTCATTTCAATTTTAAAACTTACATTTTTCAAATTCAAAGTATATAAAATTCCTGTATCAGATTCCCTTCAGAATTATGTAATTTCAAAGGAGGCAGAGAGCTGCCAAGATGCAGCAGTAAACTGGGGTTCACCAGCTGACTGACTGCAGTTCTTCCATTCCTTCAGCCACAAGCAGTGGGGGAACACATGCTTAAGACAGGCTGCTGGCAAATCCTTCCCAAAGCAGTAGCCAGTCAAAGTCTATCACAATCTTTTGCACTGCAAGATTTAAACTTCACACTTTAGGTTTTGTGCAAAGGGAATGATTATTCCCAAGCTGTGCAGAGAAGAACATTAAATTGGCAGAGAGAATAAAGCTGTGTTTTTCCATCCTCTTTGTATTCTACAGTAAATGTACTTCTCAAAATCTTCAAGCAGATTTTTCTGAAGGGAAGGATACTATTAGCCCTCTCTGAGGCAAGCTGCTGTGTCCAGAGTTCTCTCACACTACTAAGATATTTCTGATGCTACAAATGGTTATGGAGAGTTTATCTCATGCTCTGAATATACTTTGCTAAGTTTTAGCTGCATAGCAGAAAAGTGAACTTTCATTCAAGCAAATGTTCTGCAGCAATTCTAAAGTAATCCCAAAGACATACACAAGGATATACAAAGATCTGTAAGGTTAGATTTCCTAAGTCAGAGTGATTACTCTTAAATTCAGGACTATCTAGCACCTCAGCTGTAGCAAGAAATGGAAGTACAGAAGAAAACTTCAAAGTATTGCTTCCTATTCCTCAGCAAATTGGACAGCTGGTTCAATACAGGCAAGCATTGCACACCCAGAGTTCAAATTAATTACTCGCATGCTTTCAGATTACTTGAACTACTCCACTCTGGAAGAACTGGCACTTGTACAGTGTCAGCTATTATGTTATTAGACCAAGAGATCTGATCTTGTTTGAGAAGTCAAGAACTGCTTGTTAATAATTTGCTTTGGGTAGATTAAACTGTTGAAAACAATATCAAAAAATATTTTTCATGGCTTTGAATTTTAAAAAAGTAATTCTCTTCATGTATTCTTCTTCACTCTTCACTGAAGTACTTTACAAGTCTTTTTTGTTCAATTTCAATTTGGGAACCCCAGGTGAATGAGCACTGATCATAGTCATTGCAGGCATGGAGAGCATGGCAACTGCCAGACACTCTGGATTCATAGTGAAGACTGACTCAACATGGACACACACAGCAGCTGTGCATGGAAAACCTCAGATTCACAGTGCAGATCCCTAGGCATCAGATTCAGGACACATGGGCTCAGTATGATACTGGTGAGAAACAAAAATATCTTTGGTATAACTGGCTCCATACAAGCACAGCTTGGGTGTTCCAGCAGTGCACAGCTGGAAGTGAACATTCAGGGTACAATAGCGTGACTGTACACAGCACCAGACAATCCACTTAAATCTAATTAGCTCCAGCTCAATTCTGGCATTGCTAGAGACAGCACTAATAGTGGTGAGAGCACGACAGGGCGTTTATAGTCCTAGAAGGACAGGGCAGGGTGGAGCAGAGGCACAAACCCAGCAGCTGTTTGGAGCTGGGGAGCAGTGGCACATCAGCACCAGGGCTAGAGCCAGGAGTGGGGTGCTGCCAGCAGGTTTAGTAACTGGGTGGCAGAGCCAGTCGGGTTCTGCATTGCATGGAGCTAATTATTCCCCACCCTCGGAGCCAGTGCCTTGTGCTTCCTGCACTGCTCCGTTCATGCTGCTGGGTGACTCTCTACTGCATTCCCCAGGTTTGCATTATGCAAAATGTGGCATCTCTTCCCTGGATGGCAGTGACAGCTGTCTGAAAATCTTCATTTTCTTTGCAAGATAACAGGTATCCAGGTTTGCACATGACACAGTCTCTTTCACTAGCACAGAAATCTCAGCAAGAAGATGTTGAAGATTTCTCCAGGATTTCTGAAAGTAAACAGTTGTGTCAACTTGCAAGTGACTGTGTTTCAATAGCTTTGCTATTGAAATCCTGCAGGCACTCACAGCAGTGCTCCAGTGGCTTTGCAGCACAGGAATTTTGAGAAGCACTGCATTTACCAGATATGCCTAAGAACTGTTGTTGTACAGCTGCATCGTGGATCTGACATCTCCACCAGAATATATTAGAGGGACAGAATCCACGTGAACAGCTGACTCATAACAAACAGTAATGCCACAGCAGCTCAGAAGCACCGAATCCACTTCACTTGTGCACTGACATTACTATTTAAGAGCAGTGCCATGTAGGAGACCAGAGATTTTGTTTAAACATAGGACTTATTTCCAGATGTTACAAAATGCATGCAAACACATTTCTCCCTGGGAAACTCTGGAAATAAATATAATAGTTCTGTATTTAGGAATCCCAGCTTCTGAGATAATGCTGGCAATTCAACAGACTGCATTTGCTAGTAATTTATGCAAACATAATAGGTGTTCTTATGTTTTGGAGAAAGCCAAGGTTTGTAGTTCTCTAAACGGAGCTGATCCTGGAGATCTAGCTGTTGAATGGATGGGGATGCTTGTCTGGCCCATCCCTCAAGCTCATATTAAACCACCGCCATCTAGAAGTGTAACACCACACTATAATCTATTGAGCCATCATCCCCTAACCCCTAACCCTAACCCTAACCCTAACCCTAACCCTAACCCTAACCCTAACTCTAACCCTAACCCTAACCCTAACCCTAACCCTAACCCCAACCTTATTTACTTTCTGCTAAAAAAAAAATATATATATCCCTTTCTAACTGTATGTTTCTGCCAAGAAAACATCCCAACTAGCAATAACTCAATTACAATCTGTAGCATTTTATTGCAGAACATGTGCAACCTTCTGCTTCAAGCTGAGAAATACCTAGACAGAGATACAACTCACCATCTCATTCTCTTCTCCCTGGTTAAGCTGTGCATAATGGTTCTTGGCAGGATTTTCCCCCATGGAATGACCCTCTGGAGACTTTCTACAGCACCCTCAGGACAGGTCTTCAGCATAGTGTGCTTGAACCTCTACATTGAGGAAGTGCTCTAAGTACACACCTTCCTTATAATTCTGATGATGTTTGAAGTAGGGAGCTCCTCCCTCTCTGGGGTTAGCAGGTAATACTTTATCCCTCCTCCCTCCATTCTGTTGTTGAAGTTTTGCAATTGTGAAGGTTCATGCAGAATTCACTCAAAAACAATGCAAGAAAGAAAAAGTTCAATCTTACAAGTGTTAGGCACAATATGACTCGAGAGCATAACTCTGGTAGGTGCAAGAAAGCACTGTTGGCACAAAACTTTTAGGGGAGGGCAAGAGGGGAGTATTTTTCTTCAAGAGATTATGGAATCACTGGAGAGCAGGAGCATGTCCAAATAAGAAACAAAATTGGCATTGCTGCTGTTAACACTCTTAGCAACCAGTCTGAACTAAGTGTCCAGCAGTGATCCCCACATATGCCATGGAAAATAAATCAAGCTCTGGCACTGTAAAAAGGGGCCCCAGTTCGTGCAGGTGGATTTATGCACTAACTGTGTGTCATGATTCAGCCAGGTAGGATCTGTAATCAGGACCTTTATTCATTATTGAGAATATCCTCATAGAATGTCTTCTGACCTTGCCATAGAGCTTTGGGAGACATCACTGAGGTTATTTACTCACTCTTGGGGAAAGCTAGTTTCCCACTGATGTCAGTAAGCTGGATGTCTCTGAGCTTTAAATCAGAGCCAAAAGGAAGCTGGCAGGAAAACAACACTGAGAGTATTACCACCTCTCTTTTTTTTTTTTTTTTTTTTTTGGGCTGCATTTGTTGATTAGTCTTGTGATTCATTCCCATTTCACTACTATTTCCTTGTACTTTGCTACTTTTTAAGAAGTTACACAAGAAATATTTTAGGAGTGAGGTCAGGAAAGGCAAACCTGTTCTTCCAGCAAGTAAGTTAAGAAAACTAAAACATTATTTCTAGGGTGACTGAAACAGATCAAGAGGTATCAAGTTAGTTCCTATTCCTCAGCATTTTGCTGCCATGAGGCATGGACGTATACAAACAAGAAGAAAGACCACTGCATATCCTCCAGCAGGCAGGCTCAGAGAAACTGAAAGGGAGAAATGCAAGAAATAGAGACGAGAAAAATGAAGGAATTAGGTCAGTTAATGCAAAGAGATGTGCACCTATGCACAGCACAGGGACAGATGTGTTTGAAAATGCTGGATAAGCACTGGAGCCGAGTTGTTCCGCCTTGACACCTATCACACTTCCAAATGGAGCCCAGACCAGAGGCTGGACTGACAAGGATCTATCTGTACTAAGCTGTGTAAGGGTGATTTATTGCACAAGACCAATGTTTTCTCCAGACTCCTCTTCAGTGCTACCCTCTCCTTCCTCCCACTGCAACTTGCTCTGAGCCTCCTAACTTACCATTTTATTCTTCTGAGACTGGGCAAAGGGAACTCTAGTTATTATAAGAGAGTCACGGTATAAACGAAAACTCCGAAAGAAAGAACATATTAAATTCCATTTCTGATAAACCTGATTACATGAGCATTGCTATCTAGAACCTGTAACAGACAGGAAACAACTGTAAAGGTTCCTTTTCTAAGGCAGGCTGATGATTTTGGGAAACGACTCATTATTTTGGGAGGTGCCAGGGTTGAAAAACAGGACTGTCACACACACTTTTTCTGCCTGGTCAGCTTTTGCTGTTTTGCCAAACATCACCCTTGCTCTTTTTAATGTCTATAGCAGATTAGGGTGCAGCAGAGGTCCTTGGTTGCTCTGGCACGGAGATGAGAGGTGCAGACAATCCACCAAAGCAGGGTCTCCAGGGGAGAATAAGGGCTCATACAATCTTTTCACTATTTGTAGTTTTACTCCAGCTTCAAGGTGTTCTGCACTTCTAGAGAACATCCTTATAGAAGTGATTATACCTTCACAACAGAGAACTAAGAAAAAAAGGTTAAAGGTGCAAAATGTTCATCATTTCCATAGTCTGACAATCTGTCATAATAATTCATCACAGTAATAACCTAGAACCAAAGAAGATGGTGACATTTTCATTTTCTTAAGCATGTTCACCATCGCCTGAAGAAAAAGCAGCCTGAATTGGAACCTTTAGTTATATGATGCTCTCTACTGTTTGGAGTAAGAATTACATGGTCTTTATTCATAAAAAGTTATTTGTTAGCATGTCTTACGGAGTATATCACTCATATTTTTAAATTTAATCTTGCCTTAAAAAATCATACATAAATTACAAAAACAAGTGGTCAAACTAAAATATAAAAGCAAAGTAGGATTTAAAATATAGTCTTTTAAACTTATAAATAGTCATAAAGCTAAGGCAAGCAAGAGACAAAAACATGTCTTTCACCTCATCCCAACAACTTTTATCTCAGTCCTGAAAATACATGTATGTATTATGTCGTCCTTATGCAATTTATTTTGCTTTGAAAAATCTCACAGCATAAACAGAAGCCTGACCTCTAAAGCACCCCAAATCTCATTTTCTGTTTCTCAGCATGTGACACCCAGTTCTGGCCACATTACAGAAAGGAAGATGTGAATCAACTGGTGACAGTGCACAAGAGAGCACCGAGAAGAATGACAAAGGAGTCATAAAATATGGAAGAGGTACTTAGTGTTGTTCTATCTAAAGAAAAGGAGACTGAGGAGAGTCACGGCAGCAGTCTTCCGGCTTCATGGCTGCCCCGAGGTGCCCGAGAGGAGCCAGAGGCACAGGGACGAGGCCCCGAGGCGATCATAGGGGAGTGAGAGGAGCACAGAGTCCGGTACGGGGACCCAGGACCCCGGTGTGAGGGAACCATGCCCCCCGTGCGGGGGATCCAGGACCCCGGTGTGAGGGAACCATGCCCCCCGTACGGGGATCCAGGACTCCGGTGTGAGGGAACCATGCCTCCCGTGCGGGGATCCGTGATCCATGTGTGAAGGATCCGTGATCCCTGTGCGCGGATCCGTGATCCAGGTGTGAGGGATCCGTGATCCAAGTGTGAGGGATCCGTGATCCCGGTGCGGGGATCCGTGATCCCGGTGTAACAGATCCAGCACTTCCCGATTCTCCGCTCCTGGCCAACCAGCCCCCGCTGGAGGTCCCGGGAGCGGTGCTCCCTCTAAACCCTCCCTCCTCCTCCGCCGCCGAGCCCGGAACCTTCGCGCGGTGAGGCGCAGTTTCCGTCGGGGCGGGCCGCGAGGACCGCGGTGCCCGGAAGCGGCTGCAGCTGCCCTTGTCCTCAGCCCGGCCGCGCTCCTGCGGCTCCCGGGCCGCTCCAGCTCCCTCCCAGCCCTTACGATGTGGCGGACGCGGGCGGCGGCGGCTTGGTAAGCGAGACGGGCCCCGGTGGGCTGCAGGCGGGCCTGGCATCCGCGGGAGAGGCGGAGCAGCACAGCGGTTTGGGGTACGAGGTGCGGGTGTGAGTGGCGCAGGACTGGGCCTGAGGCTGCTACAGGCGGCAGCCTGGTACCCCCGCCTGGGCAGTTTCCCATCCTCCAACTCCCCTGGGACCTGGGGGAGGCGATGCATGTAGAAGGGAGCTTCTTCTCCCGCATTCTCGCCCCGGGGAGCTGGGGCCGCTTTCCTGTCCAGGCGTTGTCCCTCCCAGCAGCTGCCTTTGCGTCCCGCTTGTTTTCCACCGTTCTACTACACCATTCCAGGCTGGAGCAGTGACAGTGAATGGTGGATAATAGCACGATATTCCTTGGCAAATTTCATAGAGTCATGGAATGGTTTGAGTTGGGAGGGGAACTTGAACATCATCTAGTTCCAACCCGTATTTGGGAGCAGCGGTAGGAAAATAAGCGTTGTCTAGTGCTGAACGAGAAAGAAAATGCCACTGTGCTTTCCGTTGGGTTACATTTCCTTTGTAGTCCCAGGCATAGCAGGCCACTTTTTTGTGTTTTACAAGACATTTATAATCTCAGGGCAGTGTTGCAGGTCGCAGGCCTGTAATCAGGCAGAACTGCTTGTGTCTGGAAGGATAGTTTTTGTTATTGTTAGAACCAACGTTGCAGAAGCTTGATATTTGGAACTCATTAAGGATTTCATTTAATAGCATTGTTTTGCCATCCTTTTCAGTCTGGCTGTACTTTTCATTGAGCATCTCAAGGTTATTTTTTGATCCGTATTCACCAGGAGACTTAGCAGCAGGAGGAGAGAGGAAATAGAAAATGGGAGTTTTGGTGTAATGGAGGAGTAGTGGGGGTTTGAATGAATTGTTTTAATGAACTGTTGCAATGTGCAGACAGTGTAATCAAAAGTACACAAGTTTTATTTCAGGCCATATGTTTGCCTAACATAGGCAGGATTGATAAGACTCCTGTGTTTTAACATGTGCTTTTCATGGCTGAGCTCTGCTTTCAGTGTCAAATCTATCAGACTTTTCCATATTAAGTCTGAATTCCTTCATGAAAGCATCAATGCACATGGTGCAGCCATCTCCAGAACTAATCTTGTCTATGCATGACCCAGGACAAAACCATGGTCTTGTAATCCTAGGACTACAGCAAGGGAAAGGAACTGAAAGATATCATTTAGCACATGCTTCATTTCCCAAGGAGAATCTGCTTGGCCAAAATGTACTCTACAAAGAGTTTTCTTCTATGTATTGGGGTTTTTTTAAAGCTTGAAAACAGACAGGCCAAACTGTGAAGTTTTCTTACATGTTGCAAGTCTTCTGGGGACTCTTAGCCCACACAATGCTTTACCACACACATCTTACTTGCATTATTGCAGTGTGAAAGTTAAATGTAATTCATAACAGACTTCAAAATTTGTAGTTAAGGTTTTGTGCCTGTAATCACTATAAATACTATACCCATTAATGATGTTTGCAGCTTTTTATTTTCCTCATAAGCATAGCAGTAGTAGCTGGAAATTGTGCATTCAGGGAGATGTAATAAAATTATCTGCAACCAGCTAAAATATAATGTGGATCGCTTCTAAAGAGGTGTTTGAGTTAATGGTATGTTGAAGAAATCAGTTAAAGTTCTTATTTCTTTCTTTTAGTGTCATCTGCCGGAGTCTAGCAAATAACAGCTATGGAATAAAGAGAAAATCACCGCTTCAAAACCTGCATCTTGTTTCCCGAAGTATACATCATGCCTACTATCCAAGCTCAAAGTTCCAGAGACCTCCATTAAGGATATCCATTCAGCAGTTCTCTTCTCTGAATCGTTTTCCCCTTCACAAAACAAAACTTTTAAATGTGAAACATGGATTCCAGTCCCACAGGAACTTTTGGCTGGCTAGATTAGCCTCCAGGCTTCTCAAAGTTCGTTATCTCATCTTAGGATCTGCAGTAGGAGGTGGCTACACAGCTAAGAAGGTATTTATTTCTGGAATCTACTTTATGCATTTTGTCTTTGTTATTATATACTTCAAAACACAAGTTCTTGATATGGCCACAAAAATACAAGATGCCATTCCTTGCTTAACTGATGATAATAAAGATGAGTGAATATGGAAAACATTGTTTAGAAAACTACTATAGATCTTAAAAGAGCAAAGTACTACTCATATCTAAAGATGGTGGGTTTATTATGTTTTATGTGCAGGTAGTATTTGCTCATACACTTCTCTATGTACATTTCTTTATCTATTTCTACCATGATTTTTTTCCTTTCTCTGTTAGACATATGAGCAGTGGAAGGACATGATGCCAGATCTCGAGGATTATAAGTGGATTGTTCCTGACTTCATTTGGGAGCTTGATGAACTTGTTGACTTCGGTATCACAAAGCCATGATATTACTCTGTCTAAAGACTGACATGTGTAAAACTTTAAACTTAGGAGTGTAGGTCCTCAGGGCCTCACTCCAGGAATAGCTTTTCAGATGTAATTTCAGTGGATTTTTGTTTTTGGAGTTTGATGTGTGTTTCACCAAGGCATTTGTATCAGTGTGTTTGTAAGAAGAAATTAAGCTCTGTTTAGCATGGATATTCCCTAATGCATCCTTTCATTTGAGAATGTTCTTGGTCATTTCATAAAGCCATATAATCCCATTAGTGAAAGGAGAGTTGCACCATAATCAAGGAGACTCACACAGGTTTTGGTAATAATATGCAGAATGTTCTTTCTTTCTATATGAATGACTTATGAGTGAAGATATAAATAGATCAGTAAAAAATATGTGTGAGTAAAAGACCAGTTGAAAATGCAGAATTGAAAATGAAATAGTGAACCTGCCTATCTACAAAATTCTCTTGAAGATACAGAAGAAAAGAAAATGAAAAATAGAGACTTGCTTTCCTGAGCCTTCAGGTTGCAGTAGAGGCTTTTGTGTATTTTTGGATGAAAGACAGAAATCTGAAAATCAGGCACTGACTTATATTTTATATGCAGGGTAGAAATGCGTTGATCTCTTTTTTGAAAAAAAAGTCATCTCTGTGAAGATTTTACAGCATAGAATTTTAGAATGGTTTGGATTGGGAGGGAACTTAGAGATATTTAGTTCCAACCTCCATGCCGTGTGTGAGTATTGCATAGATAAATGCAGAGATTGAAAACGGATAAAAGTTTTTCTTGTTCTTGCTGCAAGTGGACACTACATTTTTATAGTACTTTAAAGCTAATGATTTTTACTTTCAAGGGTCACAAAATTGGCTTGTTTATAAAATTGAAAACTAAGCTTTTCTTTAAAAAATTCAAGACATAAGATAGTTACAGTTTCACATAATTTGGAAACATCCTCTTTGAAGTATGTGAAAGAATAATGTATGAATTGTGGTAAAATGCAGCAATAAATTTTCAGCAATTATAAAGTACCTGAGGCAGCCAACTTATCAGGAAGTTCAAAGTCTAAAAAAGCAAATGTTTTTTCAGATGTGATAGTCTTTCCCAACAGTAGTGGGGGAAGGTGCATGTGGAAGGAAACTTCTTCGTACTTTTTAAAATAAATTTTTAAAAGCCATATCCTGAAACAGTTGCTAGGTTTTATAGCCTAGGCCATTTTTGTTATAAAAATAATAGGAAAGGGCCCGGCTCTCTAACTGTTGTATTGTTTTCCTAGAAAAACTTCTCAAAGCCCTCCCTGATGCAGATGACGTTGCCAAACTTCTGCCTGACTTGGACAAGATTGGAGAGAGCCTTGCTTCGCTGAAAGGATTTCTTTCTCCTGGTGAGAACAAATTTTCAGCTAAGTTTTCATTTCATAAGCTGAACTATTTCATGATGAGGGTATAGTTACGTCCTTAGATGCTAAAACAAAGCAGATCCTGAAAATGTTTGTGTTTGCATTGAATGTCTCTTCTGAAAGTGTTGTGGACACAGGTAAGTGTAATGTATTTTTAAAAGAGAGAATTCTAGTAGCAAGTGCAGAGAACTAAAATGTGAAATTGAACATAAAACTAGAATTCTTGTACAACTCTAAACAGCTTGAAAGCTCAATTCTTCAGTGAGTCAGAGAAGCTGGATGTGTCCAGCTAGAACTTGGTGAGAGTGTTGCTGGACAGTAGCAATATCACAGCTGTTACAGGAGGAAGAGTTGGATTATTAAGAGCAAAGGTTTTTCATTTTGCAAGCATATGAAAGAGGAGATTTATAACAAAGGTATTCGTCTGGATTGAATGATGTTTTCCATCTGGTTGTGGACCCAGGAAAACTTGCTTGGAGATTTAGGTTAGGTGGAACAGTGTTTCAAAGGAGCAGGTAAGAGTTTTAAATCCTTCAGAAAAGGCACAGGGATGATATATCTATTCAGTGCATCCAGGCAGTAGCAGGTTTAATGGTTTTCAGGTTTTGGCAGATGTAAATGAGACATTGCCATCGTTGGGCTTTCTAAAACTGAGATCAATTAGATTTGATCGTCATATCTGACTTGTTAATGAACACAGCTGAAAACTTCATTCATTCTTATAATAAACTGCAAGATTATTTGTATTATATACCTTATAATATACCTTAGTAATTATCAAACCACATAAATTTGTATTCATGAAAGATTCTATCTGTGAGGGGTTATATTGTTGTTCTAAATATGTTTGAAAATGTTTTCTTATCAGTGTGTGTAAGAAGTGTTTTCTTTCTTTTTCCATGTCTTTAAAATACTGTCAATGGCAGAGCTAATTTATTAATCTTACAAACACAACAAGAATCTAAGTAGGGGCCAAGTTTAGCAGAGTGACAAGTAGATTACAATCTCCTATATATTTTGGCCATTTAGAATTTTAACAGTTTAAAATTGTGTTATTGACTGATAGTGAGATGTTGCCTATAACTTGTTATTATACTCACACTGGCATAGCGGCCATTTAAGATCGTGTGGTCCTCCAAATGAAGCAAAGATCCCTCATCTTAATTCTGCATTTTGTTTTGTGTTTATAATTTTTATTTCCCCTCTTCTGCTGATTTTTCACAGGTTACAATTTGGTTAGTGAAGTCATAGGAGCTTCTGATCTACTTCTGTTGTTAGGTGTGTAAAAGCCCTTTTTCCTGCCCTTAACCTGCCTTTTTACAGCAAACTGTTAAAGCACTACTATGCTAAGGAGTGAATATCAATATAAATACAACTATTTACAGCAACTTAATATGGATTTACAAATACTTTCCAACTATTATAAAAATACTTCATAGAACCACAGCATCTCAGAATAGGCTGAGTTGGAAGGGACCCATCAGGATCATCAAGTCCAACTCCTGGCCGTTTTCAGGGATATCCTAAAAATCCCACCATGTGTCTGAGGGAGATGTCCAAAAGCTTTTTGAGCTCTGGCAGGCTTGGTGCTCTAACCACTTCCCTGAGGAGCCTGTTCTAGTGCCCAGGCACCTTCTGGGTGGAAAAACCTTTTCCTGACCTAGGTCTTCCCCTGCGAGAATGAATAGATTAATGGTTGATATATCTCTGCCACAGTCCTTAGCAGATGCTTTTTATTTCAGGCTTGTTCCAGAAGCTTCTTTTGAAAACCTGTTATTACAATAGGAAAGATTTTTTTTTCTCTTCTTATAGTAACATCAATGGATCTTGTATTATCCTTTCTTTCTCAAAAATTAATTCTACAATATTTTGAGAACTTTTAATAATATAACTGAAGCTGCCTTCTCCCTTGTGGTATAACTAATCTGAGTCATAAACTAGATATAAAATTTTCAGATGAGTTTTAAACTGATTTTCTTCTTCAGTTTCGTAAGATGATTTTTTTAATAGGAACTTCAAAGATTGTTGAATTACTAACTAGTAGGGGTTGAAGCTCTAATTTTCTAGTAGGTATAGTTTGAGAGTTTTTAAGTGCCTTTTGCATCTTACTATTAGTTTCTGTAATTGTGTCCTAGGTTCTCCAGGAGAAACAGCATTCCGGGCTACTGACCAGGGATATGACAATGACAAACAATTCAAGAAGGTAATTATTCACTTGCAAACCTGAAAATGTCTTTATAAACAGGTATTTATTGTTTGAAAGTGGATCAGTAGCCCATTGCATTTGAAGCAGCATGAAAAGAATTTATTGTTGAAAATTAGTTCAGTATGCACTACTGCTTTTTGTATATAAAAGTAGTGCAGTGATAATAAATATTTTGGTGTAAGGAAATACAAGGCAGACATGAAAATGTTTAGTAATTGCATTATTAAGCAAATTGGTCTGTAATAATAGTGTGATGTTTGGTATTGTATGTGCATTTGCAATTTTTCAGGGCATGGTCTCCATGGCACTTGAGGTTATAACTTATTACTGAAGTTGGTTTAGGCATTTATTTTTAAACATTTCTGCTTGCAGCCTCATTTCTGTTGACATTTTCAGAGTTGCAGTTCTTACTCAAGAATTTCTGCCTTAAAGAATTTCCATTTCTTAAAGTAGTCTGGTTTTTATGCTCTTTATCTAGATAAAGCATACAGCATATTTTTGTTACTATTCTCTGGAAAATAATGTTACTGTATTTTGATAACTAAGAGTTTTAGCACTTTCTTGAAGTCAAGAAGATGAAGTTTATTTTTTTTGTTTTCATGAACATTTCTGTTAAATTCCTAAGTTGTCATGTTGCTCATTCTTTAAAGGCTTTTTATTTTTCCTGTGTTTATTTTTAAAAATTGCTTTACAAAAATGTAAGCAAAACAATGTGTATCAGGGAATTTGTAAATTATCAAATAGTTATTTTTGAACTGAAACTTTCTGAAGTATAACTGGAGCTTTTCCATAAACAACTTTTCTGTATATGCAGGCATGTATACATTTATTCTACATTAATTCTTCATGGTAATATATAGTGAAACTTGCAAAGCTCAGATCTTACAACCGTTTTCCCCATGTAGAAGAGTGATGGATTTTTACATGAGAATTAACCTAGCTTTTTATTTCTCCATTGTCTGTAAACTGTCTATATTTTTCTCCAGATTAATTGCTTAGCTCAGGTTTTGCTGTGTAAAATACAAAGAACACCTTACTGCTGATTTCTGAAATGGCTATCTTAGTTTATTGTCTCGGTTAATTGAAATAACTGACATTTTTACTGAATACCAGTAATATCATTAAAAATTGTTATGATACTGTTCTTGTTTTGGATGCAGTGGCATCTGCATTTTAACTTTGTGGTATGGAAAATATTGCCAGATTAAATCAATATGATTAAGAAAATTTTGTCTGGTCTAACAGTTATATCTGATAAGAAACTCTTAATTTGCTGATTAGTATGATCAGGTTTTTTTATTTGAATATTTTATTAAACTGTGTGACTGTGGTTGGAAAGGATTCTTTTCCTACTTTATTGTGGAGTAAGAGTGACATATACCAGTTGTCTTTGAAAGGAATTGCTCATTAAATAATTAGATTTGATGATTTTAAACTTCTGTTACATTTCCTGTTTAAATGCTGAAAGGCCTTCATGGCAGATTTTGTTCAGTGGGGTTTTTTTGTATTTTTGGACTCATAGGATAATGTTTAAAGGGAATGTGTTGAGTCATACTGAGAGTTTCCTTGTCTGCAAAATGGCAAAATACTATTATGGTTCTTCTAATACTAATTGTAGCCATGAGGCTTCCTTCTCTTGCTGCTGTGTAGCGATGAAATATTTTGTCTGAGTTCCTGGCACAGTTCTAGTGCATTTGCTGGTCTGGCATTAGAAGCATTTATTAAATCTGAAAGTGGTTCAGTAAAACGCAAATGAGAAGATTTTTCTGTGCTTCAAATTATACAAATCACTGTTTAACAAGTGTTTATATATGGTCATTTGATTGTGTCTCTCATTTTATCCATTCACTTGTGTTGTTTATCCTTATGTGTACATGCCTGTGTGTGTATTTCATGCAACAAATGTATACCTTGATGATGGATGTCTTGAATTCTTACACCAAAGTTCTGTTTCAGAGCTTGTTTTGATTCCTGAAGTACATTTTTGAAACATTTCATTTCACTGAATGTTTTCTTAGAAGATGTAATATATTTTTAAAGAGCTTTATTTAAATAGTTCATTAATATTCTTCTCTACATTCTGATGAATTTCTGGTAGATGCTTTCTCAACCAATTTTGAAAGACAGCTCACCATTTTAGGATTGTTTGGTGTGGAGGGAGAAGAGCAGAAAACTAAGCTTTGTGGGAATGCTGAATGAGTAAAAGAATAAGCATCGAGTTTTAGGGATTTTTGGAATGATCAGGAAGGGTGATGACAGCATGAATTTAAACTGCAGTGTGTTACAGAAGTGGAGAAGGAGCTTTTATCTTTCTTGTATGTTCGAGAAACTTTTTCTTCTGCTAGCTTGAGAAAGTTAAATAGCAGGCAAAAATCATCTTTTTATAAACTGTATTTTGCAAGGAATAAAAGAAAAAAACCCTAAAGAACTTCTACTGAAAAAACCGAACTAAACAGTTTGATAATATCTTAAAGCTGGGATAGTTATAGATAGAATTTTTAAAATATTTAGATGCTTAGTTAAAGTTGAATATGATTGTAAAATGTAGATAAATGTTGGTTGCTTTGTTCTACCTGGATTTGCAAAGTACATGGTTTTACTGGCTCTATCCTCTCCAGCTAGCAAGAGCTCTTGCTAATGAGATTTCACTTTTGTTTGAACTGACCCGTTCATACCTGATTTTCATCTGTCTTTGTCATGCCTTTTGGTTTAACTTTGTTTTCCTTACACCCCAAATTTTTCCTCTCCTTTTTATTATAAACTCACGGCAGGGCCTGCTTGGGGAGCTCATTCTGTTACAACAGCAAATCCAGCAGCACGAAGAGGAAGCACGCAGAGCCGCTGGCTTCTCTTCCCAGCAGAAGCGAAAGGTGATGGCTTAGGGGACGATATGTTCTGCATTCACTCTAATCAAATACTTCAGCTCTCTGCATCTGAGCTAGAAAAATCTAACTAATTAAATCGTGGACGCAAATGATTGGCCAACTTCGCTACAGATGTGTAGTCCTGTTTCAGTTTAACCAAGGTGTATTTAAAGCATGATGTTAAAAGCAAAACAGGTATTTTGTGTCACTTTGAAATGGTATGACCTCTGCCTCTATAAAAACTGTTATTTAAGGTTCATATGCTCAAAATACCTTCAAAGAAAGTACTTGAATTAATGTCAGATCTGTTTACTGTTGCTTGTTTATGGTAGCTCTGTCTTGTAAGAGTGTAGCTATTTACAGGGAATATATCTTTGGGAACTTTTCTCCCCTGTTTTATACTGTTGCCAATCTGAAAATGATAGCAGCTCTTTAGTAATAATTTTACACAGGCAATTGAATACTGCTGGTAATAACAGTATCTACTGTATATTCATCAGTGGTACTCCCTCGTCTGTCTTTCATCTTAAAGCTGATTTTTTACTGATTTGTTATGCTTGTAGAACATCTGCACTTCCCTTTACTTACTTAATTTAAGCTCTGATTTTATTAATTATTATATGGCTGATTGGAAATGCCTCTTAAATTGGGATATTTTAGTTGTCTGATCTGTTGCAATCTGGAGTTCTTGACCACAGCTTTGTTGGCTGCTTTTGTGCCTCCTTAAAAGCTTTCTGATTAGTAGCACTTTTCAACAGCTTTGGAATTGAGCACTGAATGTAGAACTTGATCTTCTGTACATCTGAAGATAAATCCCACAGAAAGAGGAATGCACTAAATACAAATTAAACTTTTAGACATATTTGCATAGCTGTAATTGTCATGCTTTTTAGTCCATCAACAGAGGAAAATCAGTGTTCTCTGAAAGTATAGTAGTACTGCAATGTTTTACTTTCTTCCCATATTATTTTATGTGGTTTAGAGTTAAAAGCTCCCTTGTCAGATTGTATACAGTTTATTGAGAGAGCTGGAGTATGGAATAGTATATTGAAGTAATAATAAAATGTATGAACTTGTAAAAATTGCTGGAAAGGCAACACAATATTTGATATATAAAAATTTATCAGCCTAATAAACACAATCAGGAAGAAAAATGAGCTTGATACTATATTTGTTTCTGATTGAGATCCTACTTTCTTAGTACTTTATTGCAACTAATTCCACAATTCCCAAGCTGTGAAGAAAATGCAAGGGGTGTCTTTGTAAATGTTGTCCTGCCCTCCATGGTAGGTCATCTCTATTTTCAGAGGATGGAAGGTCTACCTTCCTTTGCACACAGAAGGTTTCCACTTAGCATTCAATGTGCTATTTGGCATACATGCCTTATGGCAGGTGCCTATGTAAACATACTTTAGTAGTTTTAGTGATTTTTTGGGGGAGAGCGGATAGAAATCAGAGATCAGTCTTATGTGACTGTTAGTACTTCAAACTGATGTATTAGCTTTAGCTTTTATTGGCAACTTAAAAATTTCTAACAATATTATGGACCACGTATTCAAAATACTGTATGTACTGACATTGAAATCACACTTGTACCAAGCACTGAGGCAAAGACATCATTCTAGAGCTGTTTGTTGGTTTTGACATAACTTACCTAACATCCTTGTTGGAATTAATCATCTAGTGCTAGATAATTCTTTGCTTCAGATCTTGCAACTTGAGACTGTGCAATATTTTGGCTTTCTGTGTTGAACAGAAGCATCAGCCCACACAGATGGTGCCCATGGGTAGAGGTGTCTGTAGGGAAGCACTGCAGAGGTGCATCATGGCACCACAAGACGTTTGAGAACAGCAGGGAGCAGGAAAATGCTACCTCCTCTGAAAGTCTGCAGCACATGGAAACACTTAGTTTTCCTTTTCATTCCTAAATTTTCTTGCTTCTTTTGGCTCTGCACATCATTATCTTTGCCTTCCTGCTTTTATTTTCCCCTTATATCTCTGAGGTGTTGGAGGTGTGTGTATATGTAAATGTTTAATTACATATAGCACCTTGTGGCTGCATGCATCAAGTCCTCTGTTCAACTAACCCTGCTTCTGATGTACTTTTGCTACCACTGAACTAATTAACAGCAATGAAAAGTTAATGTACAACATTTTGTCTTTGCTCTTTATGAAAGAAAATAACTGGGATAAGATGGAAGTGTCAGCTTGGATTTCTTTTTATAAAGTGCAGAAGCAATTCTTCAGGCTTAACAGCTAAATGATACTGATCACTATGAATAATTGTGGATTTTTCTTGTTTAGTCTATAACAACTGTTGTAACGTTTCAGTAATGGAATTGATTTATGTCTAAATAACAGCTGTCCTCTGCATATTAGATAATATGCTTTTTCTCATCTGAAGCCAACTTGAGTTGTAAATGTCACATGGGCTTTATCAAGTGAACTTTATTTAAATAGTGACACACTCAGTAATTGTTTAGGTTATCATTTTTTCTAAGTTGACTATTTCATCAGTCAACCATTAGACTTTGCTGTTTGTAAATATTTACATCATAAGAATTTGTATTCCACAATTTATGCTTTTTGACTGTGTTACTGAAATGGGATTGTTTAAAACAACTGTTTACTGTACCTTGATGAACACATTTTAGGAATATTTGGCTTCGAATGTTTCTTGGGGCTTGATAATGCCTTGAACCTCAAGATGTCTTGTACTATAATATCCTAATTTTTCTGGTTTTAATGTAATTTAAATAATTTTGAAATAATCCTTCAAGACTGTTCTGCCTATCTAAAATGTATGAAGTTGTGCAGCACATTTAGAATTTTGACAAACAGTTATGAAATAAGGATGCTTATGAATATTCATAAATGGTGAATACTCACTTGAAAGTATTTCTGTAGCAAGCAGGTGTTCAGTGATTTTATCACATTAAGGTAGTGCTAATTCAGAAAATGAATATACAAGATCCTGAGAATTTGACCACTAAAACTTTAGTTCAGTGGCCAGAAATCTCAGCAGCATGTGAAGCTGCTTTTCATTAAGCCCACTTTCCCAGTATTAAGTCTTGAAGGGTTAATTTTTACATTTGCATGTACTGAAATTCAGACGATTCCCTGATGTGAACCTCCTGTTGCAGATGGGGCTTTCCATCAGCTTTAAATTTCAAATGCTAAGTGAAGAATTTTACTTGCTGTAAAATGCATGTCAAGTCATTTTTCTTACGTGGAATGAAGCTTTCAGTTCTTAATTTGGTTACTTACAGTGCTTAAACTAAGCAAGTGATGGTAGCTGTGATTATTTTTCTTTGTAGGTTTCTGACAAAGAGAAGATCGATCAACTTCAAGAAGAACTTCTACGCACTCAGGTGACTTTTCTGAGTTTGTGATTTATGTTCTTCTCTGACAATGACTTTCCTAACCTCATATATATTTCCTAGTTTTGAGTGCATTTATTACTTACTTTTTGTAACAACATATTGAAATTTGATTTGTTTTTAATGCACACTCAGGCCAAATACATTTCCACGTTGTAGAAAATCATTTTCAGGGCAGATATCAAAACTATATACATCTCTCATCTTCAGAGTACTATTGCAATCTCCTAAACAGGGCTAGGCTGGTACAGTTGTGTCTCGATCTGAGGTTTTATGCTGAAGAAAGGGTCTAAATGAGGCTTGCACATTTACATTCAAGCTCCATTTTGATTGAATGGCCAGTTCCCACTGACACTGATTTCTGTCTGATTCCGTACATGCAGCTTCTTTGAAAATGATGCATAAGATGCTTAAAGATTGAATTTGTGCCCCAAGGTTTGGACAGTGTGGTCTTATAAAAACTTCTGAAGCAAAGGAGTTGCATTGCAAAAAAAAAAAAAAAAATTCTAACACTGTTCTCTTGGTGACCTTGTATTATTAATGGCTAGTGATCACAAAAGTTTCTGTATTTTTGAAAGACATGCCTGAAGGATTATAAGTTTTATGTACGTAAAACTTTGCTCGTGTGAATCTACTATGTCCATAGTTATACAAATATGTTTGTACTAATTTTTATAGCTCAAATACCAAAGAATGCTTGAGCGATTAGAGAAGGAGAACAAAGAACTAAGAAAATTGGTACTGCAAAGAGATGACAAGGGAATTCATCAGAGGAAGTTAAAGGTATGTGTTAGAAAACCACATTGAAATATAATTACACCATATTTTCCATTATGCTATTCTAAATTGCATGTGTTAATTCATATATAAACTTCTAAAATTAGTTTTAAGATACCTCTGGTAACTTTTTGAGTCATCAAGACTTTTATGCATCCTTTATTTTTTAACTATATAACTTTTGGAAACTGTTTAAATTGAAAAAACAAAGGGGTTACCATGTCTGACTAAATAGCTTACCTAAGTGATTGGAAAATGTGCCTTGGTTTTTTCATGTAGCATCACTGTATATTTGGATAATCTTGCTTCCAATTCTTGCATACACAGTCTGATACCTTTGTGCTTTGTCATAGGTCTCATTGAGTTTGGTAGGAGTAAGTTATGGGGTCAGGGAACATCATTTAATGGCTGTATAAATCCAGTGAGACTGGCTTTTGTTTTTGTCTGCCAACATCCTGAGCATTCTAAAAATGGTTGTTTTTTCTTTCTCTGTGTCATTTGTTAAACAACATGGATCTTGCTCTTTCCTCTGGGAACTGAAAGATGAATCCTACTTGTGCAGAATAAGATTGATGACTCAAGATTCTTGTGAATGTTTATTGTTCATCACACTAAATAGGTCTAGGTGTTTAATGGAAGAAACTCAATTTAGCTTAACTTTAAAGCTGCGAAGTTGGCACTCAGTTGTTCTCTTAGCTGTACATAGGAGCTCTCATTTTCCTCCTTCATCCACAGGAGTCAAAGAGTGGCTTTATTTGGTATTGTATTTCATAGAACAAAGGTCTGTACTGCATTATAGACAGCTGTGGTTTCAAACCATCAGGAGAAAGTAAAAACAGTTTTACCCAAGTTTACAGAAGAAGTAGTCTGAAGCCTTTGTTCTCTTATTTGGCTGTGTTTTCTTTCTGTACTTTTTTTTTTAGAAGTCCTTGATTGATATGTATTCTGAAGTCCTTGACATCCTGTCTGATTATGATGCCAGTTATAACACTCAAGATCACCTACCTCGAGTAAGTAGATAACAAATTCAATGATTTTTACTGAAACACCAGTTCTACAATTAAATAGAGCATTTAATTATATTCCAGAATAATCCACAGTTAGTGCTAGGCTATTTTCTTGTAGCTCCATGTTTTTGCTTAAAACATATCTTTCATTTTAAAAGCAATAAGTTAATTTTGTAAATAACCAATTTAACCAGGCTAAGCCTGTTTTGGCTCTTAGATAAACCCTGTCTAGATTTAGTTACTGCTGCTGTGCTCAGCTTTTCACTTTAAATGTTTTCGGTCTGTGCACCCCATCCTCGTCAGCTTTGTAAAGTGGTTGTTGTTTCCCAGTGCACGTGACTGAAGCTGAGGGAATAAGGTGCCCTGTCCATCTCCCCACAGCACTGCTGCTGTTGTGGGGGGATTTGGGAAGAGGTTAACCTGACTGCTGGTGTAGGAGAGAGCCAGGAATGCTTCGTGCTTTCACAAGCACCTGTAGCATGTAGGAAGCTGCTGATAGAGAAACTCAGGATTCAGCTCTTTCCTGGCAGAAGCAGCATCTACCAGATGAATAGTGTTTTGTCTGCTGAAAGGATTTTTTACAAGAAGAGAGCACGAGAGCAACAAGCCCTCCCTCTCTTCATTAGATGCCCTGGTGGGGGGCTTTGCGGACTCTGCTGTCTTAAGCACAAGTCAGTTTTTTTGCTTGACTACAAGTTAGTATTTCTTCAAAGATTCCATCTTTAAACCAATGCATTTATTATCAAGCAGAATACTGCTGGTGTTGATACAGCTGTATGTCTTCCTCGTCAGCTTTTGTCTAAACTTCCAAAATGTCCTTCCAAAAGCCAATGGCTGTTTAACCTTTCACTTAAGGTGGTGGTGGTTGGAGACCAAAGTGCAGGAAAAACCAGCGTGTTAGAAATGATCGCCCAGGCCCGCATATTCCCTCGAGGGTCTGGGGAGATGATGACACGTTCCCCTGTCAAGGTAAGAAACATCATTATGATCTCTGAATCAGCATTTGCTGTATTGTTCTCCCTCTGATCATGACATTGATTGAAGCCATACATGTATATAGGTTTATAAAATGGCCTCTAAGGAAGGAAATTGTTTCAGTCAATGACAAAAGCTCTGCAGGTCTGTATGTGATCCATGTGTACTGTCTGTGTAGTAGTAGTACCATTTTGTAATTTTGTGCTAAATAAGCGTTACATATAATTGTGTTTCTACAGAGGGAAGTGTACATGTGCCATGTTCTTCTCATGTTTCTCTGTGTTGGATTTGCTATACTTTCTCATTAAAGCTTTTAACATTTAGGTAACCCTTAGTGAAGGTCCCCACCACGTGGCTTTATTCAAAGACAGCTCTCGGGAGTTTGATCTGACCAAAGAAGAGGATGTAAGTATAATAAAGTGACTGGAAGTTAATGAGACTTCTGCTGATTCTCTGAATAATTTTGTGATCTCTAAGCCCCTCTTTAATTAGAGTGAAAGATGTTTAGTGGGGCAAGGCATTGTATTAGTTATTAAATTATCTCTTTGCCTGGCACTGAAGTGGATAAAATGTAGAGTGCTCCTTGTGCCAAGACACTTTTTGGAGTACGAAGGGATCTGCAGGTAAACTGTCATTTAATGCCCTCTCCTTTACCAGGCTTACTAAACATGCATTTGAAGTAATACTTATAAACTGAGATCTTCATCCCTAACTAAAAGTGTTTTTCTGTGTAGGTAATTTTTCTTCTGTTGCAGTTATAAAGAGTTCTTTGTTTGATATTTTGCTTTTCTTGTAACAGCTTGCAGCTTTGAGAAATGAAATAGAAATCAGAATGAGAAATAGTGTGAAAGAAGGGTGTACTGTTAGCACTGAGGTAAGACTTGTCAAGTATTTAATGGCAAATATCTGTACATGTATATGTTTTGTAAGCATTCTTCCACTGGGAGACTATGATGAATTCAGTTTGCATATACTTCCTATTTTGCAGTATACAAAGTGTATTTGGACTGTTAAAATCAGTTTTATGCAATGATTCCTTTAAAGTTGTACTTCCTATTTAAAATGACACGTTGTTGTGTCTCTGTGTGTAAATATGTATTCATATAGTTTTATATATGTGTGTTTGTCTATGTAACTACATTCAAAGTAGGTGGTGTATAAACCTCTAATTCAATTTTATTTCACAGACCATCTCCTTAAGTGTGAAAGGTCCTGGTTTGCAGAGAATGGTATTGGTTGATTTACCTGGAGTCATTAGTGTAAGTATGGAGTAATTTAAAAAATTAAGACATGTAAATGAGGTAGTGTTACTGGTGAGAACATTATCAGTTGGGGATTTTTAAAACATTTTTTCTTTGTTTTTCTTTAAATATTTATTTCCATGTGCATATTAAAGACTGTGACGTCGGGTATGGCTCCAGATACAAAGGAAACTATCTTTAGCATCAGCAAGGCCTACATGCAGAATCCTAATGCCATCATCCTCTGTATTCAAGGTACTAAGAGTCCAAACAATTATCAATTTATATTTGTAATCATGGTTCTTACGTTACTCTGATGGTATTTTTTCCTTTTGTGATAATTTGTGTAATGTACAAAACAGCATGCTGTGGAATGTCTGTTTATAAATCTGTGATAAAAAGCAACTTTTTGCTAAGAGGTTTTTTTAGCATTAAAGAAAAATGGTGGTGATAATAAAATTCAAGTTTTCCACAAAAGTGTTTTTTGGAGGTAGCGTGCAATAATATTGAGTATAATATAATATTGAATATTTTGAATAAGCTGGTACTTGTTCAAAACTTACAGAATTACAACAAACTGGTTTGATTCTGGGAACAAAGCAATTTTTCCACTATATGCATCCAAAAATGGAACATAAGTCTAATTTTTCTGGGTTAAATTTGTAACATGAAACTTACTTGATGGCTACTGTGTGTTAGATTACATAGTCCTTGAAATAAACTTTGTGTTTATTTTAGATGGGTCAGTGGATGCAGAACGCAGTATTGTCACAGACTTAGTGAGCCAAATGGATCCCCAAGGAAAAAGGACAATATTTGTGTTGACTAAGGTTGATCTTGCAGAGAAAAACGTGGCTAGTCCAAACAGGGTGAGTTGAAACTCTCTCTCACATTGTGCTGGCTGAAGTCACACATGGTAGAATACTTGAGATGCTGTCAGAGATACTGGACCTCACTTGCCTGTTCTAGGTGGTTTTCAGTGCTTATTTCTGTATTCAAGAATGTGATTTTTTTGGTGGTTGTTGTTTTGGTGGTTGTCTCAGGCCTTGTTTTTAGTGATCACCGATGTGACTTTAGTCTCACCTTGCTGTAATACTGATTCCTTTCATCCACGTGACCTGTGCAAGTTCCATTTCCTGAAAAGGCTTAAGGATATTCTGGAATAAGCATTTTTGTTGTGTTTTGTATTCTGCTGTGTTATGCCTTATTAGATTTATGCCTTTATTTTTTTTCATTTCTTTTGTTTTCAGTCTCTGTAGAACTCATGACAAACTGCTTCCTGCTGTAGTCTATGCATAGATAGGACTAGATCTGGCTTTAAAACTGTGCTAAAGGAAAGAATGTCTCTGTGCGAAGTTAATGACTTTTTTAATCCTTTATTTTCATAGATCCAGCAAATTATTGAAGGCAAACTCTTCCCAATGAAAGCTTTGGGTTATTTTGCAGTTGTTACTGGAAAAGGTAAAGAGAGCTCTAGCTCTGTTTATTTTGTCCTTGGTAGCCCAGAAAGCTATGTAAATGGAACTGTTGCAGCACTCTTTTCTTTCTGCAGGAAACAGCAGTGAAAGCATTGAATCTATTAAAGAATATGAAGAGGAATTTTTTCAAAATTCAAAGCTGTTAAAGTATGTTGCTATTTTATACTTCCTATTAAATGAGTCTGTGTTGGTAAATCAGTTTTTCCTCACTGATTTTAAAACGATTGTAATGTGGAAACATTACTTGAGATTTAATATGCTTAAATTAAGTGTCATGCTGAGGTGACCAATTTATCCTGGTTTCCTAATGCTTGCTGTGAGTTCAGTGGAGACAGGCATCTTCAGGCAGCAGTTGATTCCACTGCAGTTCTGGGCCACTCTTACAAAGTTTGTGTGTCTCTCCATCGGCTCTGCAAGAACTAAGTTTCAGCCTATGTCTGAGCACTTGGAGCTGAGAGGAGCAAATCCAGCCCAAAAGTGAGTTTTAGTGCCTCTAAACATCAGTTGTCTTGGTGTGACCACATTGTATTCAAAGGGTTAGTTTGTGTGTTCCAAGGGAAGCTCACTGAGTGGAGTTTTCATTTCATAGGCTAGTATTCCTCAGGAAAGTACAGTACATGATCTTTGGGACTGTAGTACCTGCACTGCGGCCTCTAGAATAAAAACTTACTTAGGGTTGGGTTTTTTGTTCCTGTGTTTTGTGGCCTTTTCCCCTTGCTTTGTTGATTATCTACACTGAGTAGTTTAGAGGAAGAGGCTGGAATTTGGGTTAGGTACACAGTTGTGTGTCATTTTCTGCTCTGAGAAACAAGCTTTATTCTAGAGAGGAGAAAATAGGGGCCTGAAAGCATGGATATGAAGAGAACTTCCTCTAGCTCTCTTTCTTTACAGGACAAGTATGCTGAAAGCGCATCAGGTAACAACCAAGAACTTAAGTCTTGCTGTGTCAGACTGCTTTTGGAAAATGGTGAGAGAATCTGTGGAGCAGCAAGCAGATGCTTTTAAAGGTAAACACATTTTCAAAAAGCAAGGGAAATAGCAATTTGTGTTAAACAGTTATTTCTTTTATGTGCATATAATAGTGTTCTGCCAGCATAGCATGCTTGGGCAATTATTTCATACATTTTGTATGACCAGCGTTTCCCATTAATTGATAATTGCCCCAGGTAATTTTTAGAAAAAAAACTAAAAAAGTCATTTATTTTGCAAAGTACCACTTGCTCTAAAACCAAAGGAATAAATAAGTGTGAAGAACAAAAGGGCAAAACACAGTTCTTCCGCTGGATTAAGGTGTTTAAAATGGCTTCCTATGTAAAGGTACCATCTGGTCAGCCAGGGCAGGGCTGACATGTGCAGAACTGGAAGCTGAATGACTCCACTTTGCTTTTTTAATGCATGAATTCTGCAATTTGTAGACAGAGTATCTTGGCATAGACAGAAAAAAATTCTGCTGATTTGCAGACACGCTTAAAGTTCTTGGAGATTTTGTCATAAACGAGATTTGTGGCAATTTTAAGACCTGCTGAACTATCAAGGTAGTCATGAAGTGCATATGGACAGTTAAAAAAACCAAGGCCCTGTTTCTGATTTTTGCAGCCACACGTTTCAACCTTGAGACTGAATGGAAGAATAATTACCCCCGGTTGCGAGAGCTTGACAGGGTAAATTACACTACTGCTTTCACTGGTGTGCTACAAAGAGTTGAAGATTATGAATTAAAATTTATGCCTTTTCATTTCATTTGTAAAGGTTTCTTAAAGTTAACCTAAAGTACTGACATTTCAAAATGTTAGGACAGTGTAGATTATTGTAGAGGAAGGAAATACTGTTCTTCAAAATTGTGATACTTCAGCACTTAAGTCCTTCACTCTTCTAGTATACAGTTACCTGACCTAACTTGCCCCCAGGGATGGGTCATTGTTTCTTTGTGATCATGATAGAACTGGCAAAGGGAAGTTACATTTTGGACAGACAGAGTAACAAAACAATCGGGATCTCATTTTCTAATTCTTTTATAGAGATCCTGAATATTGAAATGCCATGCCTGGAAAAAGGCATGCAAGAGATGGGGGAGAAGATGTATGGTAAACCAGGGTAGCTGATGATATGCACACACATTGTTCAGAACATGACCAGGAGGTATCGTTAAAAGCTTAAAGACCTTAAGAAAAAGAGTTTGGATTTTTTTACCTTTTGTATGGAAACATGATCAAACTATACTTAATCTTATTATTTCCTTTTGCACAGAATGAACTGTTTGAGAAAGCAAAGAATGAAATTCTTGATGAAGTCATAAGTTTGACTCGGGTCACACCAAAGCACTGGTATGGTAATTTTTTCTTTTTTTAATTTGCTAGGAGAAGTTTGCCTTTAAAATAGAGTTCTAGAGTTCAACATTCTCAAATATAAGTAAGAAACTGTTTTTCTTAGAAAATGTATTGTATTCCTGTGATCTGTAGTCTTGTTTTCTGTGTTCCTAACAAATTGAATGCACACCTGTTAGTCACTTGTGTACTGGAAACCATCACATGTGTTACAACTCCCATTTTAGGGAGGAGATGCTTGAGAAAACTTTATGGGAGAGGGTATCTACTCATGTGATTGAGAACATATACCTGCCAGCAGCACAGACTGCAAACTCAGGGACATTTAACACCACTGTGGACATCAAACTGAAGCAGTGGACTGACAAGCAACTGCCTAATAAAGCAGTAGAGGTAAGAATTTAGTTACTTAATTTTTTAAAAAAAAAATTAAAACTTAATTAAAATTTATAATTAAAGCATAAGTCCAGAGAAGGAAGGTGATGTTTGAATTGCTGACTGCAGTTCTTTTAACTATCTTACATGTCAGAAAAGGCTGGCAAGATCTTGATGTCTCAGAACCATATGGAGCAGAAACATTGTATTTTGCTCTTCTGTTGAATTTTGCCTATTGAAATAAAAAACTCAAATGTATTTTTGCAAGGTTAACAAACTCCTCAAGTAGGTATATTCACATTTAATCCATTTATGCAAGTTTAACAGAATTCTGCTTGCTACAATAGAGTGAAGCAAAGTTTAGTGTCGCTTTTATTAGTAATGGATAAGGCAGCAAAGGAAAAGTCAGTGATTTATGCTTGCATGGGGTTTTTTTTTGGAAAGTCTCCAGATTTTCATACTTTTCATACATAATTGCAATAAATGTGCCTTTATCAGCTGGTGCATAGTATAATGGTCCATTTCAGGAGGAATTGTTTGCTAACATTCCAGGTGGCATGGGAGACTTTGCAAGAAGAATTTTCCCGTTTCATGACAGAAAAAAAAGGAAAAGAACACGATGATATCTTTGATAAACTGAAGCAAGCTGTCAAAGAAGAAACTATTAAGCGACACAAATGGAATGAAAGAGCAGAGGATAGCCTGGTATAATGTAGTGGGTTTTTTTGCCTTTAAGTGTTTTTATTAGAGTTGAATAATCAATGTTTTTACATTCTTTCGCTGTAATCATAAAATGACTATTGTTGTGTCCATCTCACCTTTTCTATATAATGTTTTAATTTAGTGTTTCTCAATTCATTTCATTATTATTTTTTATTAGTTATTGCCCTAAATAGTATCTAAGAAAACTGTTTTGGTTGCTTCATGAATGTCCTCCATAACCCACTGGCTGCACAAGGGCAGCCTGGTGAGAATTGCTTGGCATGAGCTTATTTGTTCTGTTCAGTGTAGACACATAAAACAATGTCATTTCATTTCCAGGTTGATAGATTCTGTAATCCAGGGGGATTTCATATATTTTGCTCTTTTTTTTCTTCCCCATTATTTATGCAGGCTGTAGAACAGAGTTAGAGGCACACAGAAATAATTTTGGCAGTGCTTTGAAAGGTGCCTCTTGAATATCTTGTGTGTGCCCAGTATAATCTGTTTTAGCAGATATTAAAAAATGAAAAGAATACTAGGAATGGGTTATTAACTAACTCCTGAATAAATGCTTTACTGCATGCTAAAGTGACATTCTGTGTTGCAGCGAGTGATCCAGCACAATGCTTTAGAGGATCGGTCAATATCTGATAAACAGCAGTGGGATGCAGCCATTCATTTCATGGAAGAGACGCTCCAGAGTCGGCTCAAAGACAGTGAGTGGTGTCATGTATTCCACTCTTCTTCCCTTTTTAATCTGAGCCAGTCTTGATCTAGTTCACTGAAGTGCAGCCTTTGTATCAGCTCAACTGACACAGTGGTGACTGCTTGCAATGGTCCTGGTACCACTAGAAATATTTAGAAAAATACAGCCTCAAAAGCTCTCATGCTCTTGCTCTTAAGGTGAGGCAACTGAATGAGAAGCAGTGGAGATCAATAGATTCAAAAAGTGGTCCAAATGCACATATAGGAGAACAGGATAAATTCAGGGAAAATAGTTCGTCTGTTTATGGTTTCTAGCATAATCAGTTTTGATGCAAGTTGCAGCCAAGGTAAGATTTGAGGGTCTTTAAATACATGATTTGAAACCAAGGAGGGGGAGGCCTCAGTAGAGGGATGTTGGGTTTTTTATGTACTTGAAGTATCTATGGTTGGAAGTAATTTTTAAGTTTTAGTAAAACACATCAATCACTGCTTGACGTAAAAGATACCTGACTTAACTAAGTGTGGTGCTGCTATTTTATGTTCTTCAACACAAAATGTTCATTCTTGTTCACGTACTTGATTTTGAAAATATAAACTTGGCTGGTTGCATATATTTTGTTTGATAATTAATATTATACCTCCTTTTTCAGCTGAATCTGTTATTGAAGATATGGTGGGTCCAGACTGGAAAAAAAGATGGTTGCACTGGGTAGGCCGCACCAAAGAACAGGTAAAAGGAAAAAAAATTACAAAGAATATATAGTCTGATACCTTTTGAAAACTTTGATTATTACTCAATAAATTTTCAAAACTGTTAGAGAACTACAGAGAAACTTCATCATTGTTTTAAATAGTATAGAGAATTTAGTATAATTTTTCCATGCTCCATCTACAGAATGACTTGGAAACTATTTTCCATTTCTCAACTGAATTATGTCTTTGCTATTATGCCATTGACCTGTGTATTGAAGTTCTTGCCGTAGAAGGAAATCAGTGAAAGCAGGTGGAAACTGAGCTATTCTCTTCTATATTTTCTATGCCTGCCTTCTAAACAGAAGTCACATGCAGTTTCCTGTCATGCTGTAATTGAATTTAACTAGTATGCCATAGCATTATCACTTGCACTGTAATCACAGTTGTGTCTTCTGATTGGCCATATTCATAACATCTCCTCTCATTTGCTCATAGCTTTTGGAAATTGCCTTTGAATTGTAATTCCACCTTTTGTTGGATGCCCAGAGATGATGGGCTTTTTATATTAATTTTTCTAGCTGTTTCTCAAACTGATTCATATTTTAAAGAAGTAAGCAGAATTTAAAAGGATAGAATAGGAAGTAATTGTTTCAGAGAAAGGAGTTTTACAGTTAGCTATATGCAGCCAGCTATTGGAGCAAGATAGTGACTTCAGCCTATATTAATTGACTTTTATGAACAGCAGCTTAAAGGTATGAATCCATGAAGAGTTCCTGCTAGCTAATAGGCAAAAATTGCAATTCTCATCAGTCGCAAGTGGTGTATGAATGTGAACCCTGCTAGCAGATGTTCATATAGGGGAGAGGGGGCTAGTACCTACGATTGTTTTTTTTTTTCCACTCGTCTATTCTTGTTCTGCATTTGTGTGTAATGAAAAGATTTTTACAAAATTGACAGTGAATTATCCATTAAAAATGCTATATTTTATGTGTCTTTGCATAAATTCCTTTTAAAGAAACTTAAAAGTAATAGTTGATAATGTCAGAGGTTTTTTTCTGCCCTTGCTTATTAAGCAAATAAGAATGTTTATTGAGGAGGTGCTAATGATCTCTGAGTCTCTAATAATACATTCCAACTAATCATTCCTATCCTAGAATATTCGTAATGAAACAAAAAATGAACTTGAGAAATTAATCAAGTCCAATGAAGATCATCCAGCTTATCTGGCAAATGATGAAGTGACGACTGTCAGAAAGAATCTGGAAGCAAGAGGAGTAGCAGTGGATCCATGTCTGGTGAGATGCAGAATTGTAACAAGACACATGGAAGCCCCCTGTGAACACTTGAGTGTTTTCTAGATGGCAAAGACTGCATCTGAATCCTGATTTTGTAATGCAGATGTTTCCAAACGAATCACTAAGTGACTCCTTGCACGCAATTCACACACTTCTGTTGGCTGGCAGACAAAGGCTGTGCAGCAATTTGGAATCTGTCAGTTTAGACTGGAATCAGAATCTGCTGAGCAGATTTTCTTGCCTATATTGTAACAAAGCTTGTTAGAAATTATTGTCCAGATGTAATCAAGGCCTTTGTCAGCAAGTTACAGTAAAAACATACTGTGTATCCTAAAGCTTTCAGGGTGGTTGTATATGAAGTTTGCAGTTCATTTGTACAATAAAGAGACAGAATTTTTTTTAAAAATACTTAGAAAAAGGCAGGATTTTTTTAGAGTGTCCCAAGGGATTGTATTGTACATTTGAAATGTTCTGGAAAATTACGTATCTCATTACAATGAAAGGCCATTAAGGGTAATTAAACCGCTTACCTAATTAAATGTGAGTTTTAAATAAATGAGAATTCAGACATTAATAAGTAATAGATGTAGATTTCCTATATCAGTGATTTACATTCTGCAGTAACTTTGGCTACCTTTGCACCATTAATACGTGCACTTCTTCTAGGAAGATTTTGTAATATCTGCTGCTCTTTTCCTGTACAGCACTTACCATTTTTTATAAAGGTCATAGTAGTGATCCACATCCTCTGCATGAGGAGGCTGAGTGCAAATTGAGATTTTTTTCTAGCTAAGCAACTGGTTTTCTTAATTATGTTTTATGGGTTTTCCAGAGAGGCATCTCGATACACATATTTAATTTTGAAGAATTGAAACATAATAAACCTAATCAAGAGAAGTTATAAATGTTTGTTTACGTAAGACTCATTAAATATTTCTCTAAGCTTTAATCTCGTTTAATTGGTAAATTAATGGGTACAACTCAAAAATGTGTTCTCAGTGTTAATGTAAAGAATGTTTTGTAGTATTTAATTTAAACGTGTTTTGGCTGCAAACAGTATTTTTAAGCATTCAGTTATGTGCATGGAAGAGTAGGTTTTTAAAATGACAAGTCATCTGTAGTGCTTGCCAAGTGTAACTAACACATTAATCATATCCCAGTTGCGGGCAAATTGCTAAGAAATATTTAGACGTATGTTACATGATAGCAACAGTGGAATTTGGAGTTACATTTTAAAATAAAATGCAGTCATTAATCTAAGCACGATAGTGAATGCATGTATTTATTTATATAGTCAAATTTAAATACTCTTTTCCTAGATTAAAGACACATGGCACCAAATTTATAGAAGATACTTCCTGAAGTCTGCTTTGAACCACTGCAATCTATGTCGGAGAGGCTTCTATTATTATCAGAGGCATTTTGTGGACTCAGAGGTAAATTGAAGAACAGATGTTCTTCATCTACACTGGTGTTTTGCCTTAATATTTCCATTTCAGTTAAAAAAAAATTCTAAAAATACTTCAAAGTAGCCTGACCAGATAGCTGGTAATCTCAGACATGTTTTACATGAGGCTTGTAGTGGATAAAATGCCATCCTGATGGCAATTATGTAAAATGACCACTAGGTATTAGCCATGACCTAAACATCTGTTTCTAATCAATGTGTATTGAAAATACACAGTTAAAACCAGTAGTGTAAAGCTGTTGATATGTTGTTGATAGCCATTTCTCCTGCTTTCCTATTGATAGTTGTTTACTTCACTTATACAAAAAAATTCAGAAAACATCCCTATGGATTTATAGGAAAACTGTGGTCAGTAAATGTTTGTAGTTAATGCTTAGAACCATGTGTGATCAATGGGGAAAAATAATGAACAGCTATGGAGTTTCCAAACAGGTCTTTATAAATAACTTTCCAGTTTTGTGAATCCAAGCTTGTGCAGTAAATGACAGTATGCATCAAGTCACACAAAGAATACATTATTTTCTTACCATTATATTTTAAAGAGAAATTGCTCTTTAAAGGAAAGGTAGAGCTCCTCACTTTGTTTTTCTCTTAATGAGCTGTGAAGCCAGAGATCTTTGTTACTTTAGAAATACCTTTGCATGTAAAAGACAAGAGAGAATGAGATCACCATATGGAGAGCTGCCTCTTCATGAAACTTAAACTTCTAATCATGTTACTGTCTTTTTTAAGGTGTCCTAATCTGAACTTAATGCTCCTTCCTGCCATCATTGCAGGTGTAGAAACTGTCTCTTCTCTTGTTAACAGATACAGCCCTTGGCCCAGCCCTGTCAGAAGCATTTGTCGTGCAGGGAGGCACAGGCTGGAGCTCAGCTGTTGTCTCTCAGTATATTTGCTACGAATAGTGGTGTTCCAGTGAGCATTAGGTTACACTCCCCAGCCTGCATAAAGTGTGTGCAAATTGTTTTTCCATGGTTTCCCATGATATAGCTCTTTCTGCTGAAAATAGCAGATGGGAAGCTGATACATTAAATAAGGCTGATGTAGTTTTTGTGAAGTATTTTTGATGTGTTTCCTTGTTACCTGCACCAGTAATTCTGTGGGATTTTTGTGAAGATCTGGATATATACATGAGGTTACAGTTGCTGCTAAAAGTGTGAAGAGATTCTTGTGTGTGTAGGGTATTCACTGGACATCAGAGGTCTGACACCACAGCTTCTGTCATTCCAGCTCGAATGTAATGACATCGTCCTCTTCTGGCGAATACAGCGAATGCTGGCGATTACAGCAAATACACTGAGGCAGCAGCTCACTAACACTGAAGGTAAGGCTCGGTCAGTGGAAGGGTTTGAAACAAAAAATTACCTCCTTCTAAAAAAGTCATCCAATAATAATTTTGCTGAGAGAGAAAATACCCTTTGAAATTTAAAAGTCTTTCTCAAAGAATTTCCATTCTTAAAAGGCCCAAAGAAGGGGCTTCTGTTGTTCAGAAGTTTGCCTTTTCACCTATAGATTAATAAGTATGGTGAAATACACTGTCTCCAACAGACCTTCCCAAAATTTTGTCATTGGAGTTGCAAAAGTGTCACCACTCTGGTTTTTTGGTTGCTTTGTTGTTCAGTAAGGCGCTTGGAGAAGAATGTAAAGGAAGTGCTTGAAGATTTTGCTGAAGACAATGAAAAAAAGGTGATGCTCCTAACTGGCAAGAGAGTTCAGCTTGCAGAGGATCTCAGTAAGTACCCACTCTACAGTGTTTTGGATTGAGCTTGAAATGAAGCAGATTCCGACCATTGTCCTTAAGAATATTCAGTGTCATGTGGGTTGTTCTGGCAATGTGCTGGCATTTATTTAATATGCAGATTTTTTCTTGAATATGGTCACATCTTGCTGATTCTAAGGTGGCCATGGGTAGTATAGTGTGATAATGTAATTTACACTAGGTGTAACTTCAGTTAAATAAATATATTGAAAAAATTTAGTTAAAACAGAGTACTCTTTAAAGGGAGAGTTGCTTTCCAGAGGGACTACAGTAGTTTAATGCTTTAGGTAACTCAAAAAGTGCTCAAAAACCATTAGGGTTTTATGATTAATATAAGATTTTACACAGTGAAAGTTTTTAAGGTGACAGTCCAGGTTGATGTTGTCTCCTGTTGTCTGCCTGCACATCCAATAGGGTTCAGACTGACTTTTAGCTGATGGACCTTGTCTTGCACACAAACCATTGTCTTCCTGGCAGCATTCTTCCCTTCTATGGGACTTTTACTTAAAGCCCAGCTTTGCACCTGGTCTGGGAGAGGGGAAAACAGTGCTGTGCAAAAGGGAAAGGAAAAAAAAACTTAGTGATAAACGAAGTTCCTGTAGTTACATAAATACCTGCATGTTCACATCACAGATGACCATTTTTCTTAGACATCTATTTTGTGTTTGATGTAGAAACTAATTTTTGTTTTAAAATATGACTTGGGATATTTAATTCAGAATAAATAGAGTTTATGATCAGTGTTTCTGCCTTTAATTAGCAAAGTAATTAGGAAAGTTCTTATCTCCAGAGTTCAGTGGGACAGAGAAGCCTGCAATAACTTGTTAGTCACCTAAGTATGAATCATTTTTCATTTTTTACATCCAAAATGTAATACAAAGTAAATGTTTTGCTTACAATAAACTCAAAATCTAAAGGTTTCTTTTTAATAGGGCAGGTTTGGCTACACTGAAAATACTGTCTTATTGGAAGTATTGTTATTGAAATCCCAGTGAATTGTATTTGTTGTCCTTTAGAAAATGTGACAGCATTTTGGAGTTGGGAGTAGGAGTTTGGTGGTCTAGGGCAAGTTGCCTAGGTTTTCTTGACTGATCTCTGAAACAGGTGCTATGACTGTATAATTTTCATGATAGGTACATAATTTTCTCCAAACATCCTGTGTTGCTTTTGAAATCTTGTATCAACCTTTATGTAAACAGTCTTTTAGAGTAGGTAGAACATGTTTTGCAGCATAAAAGATTCTCCTCCTCTCTGTATAAATGTTGAAGTAAAACGAGTGGTAGCTGCATAGTAGGATGCAGACTTTTAGTGAGGAAGTTCTCCTTTTCAAGCAATGCTGGTTGCTTTATTGCTTTGATGCTGATTTTGGGGGCTTTTTTCCTGTGCAAACACTGGTATAGAGTGAACGTTGGCAATTTTGATTTATCCTCAAATATTCCATGTTTTAAAACAAAATTTAAAAACCCTAACATGCCCATGATGTTTAAATTAACGTGTCTTTATTTTGCACAGAAATCGACTTAGAATTTTTGCAGTGGCAGCTGAGGTCATTATTTTGTAAACTAAGACTAAACCTGTAGGAGCAGCCTGTGTGTATTCATAACTTGAGGTGTCAGTGCACTGGTATAAATGCTTCAAGCGTGTAGTTTGCATTTCATAAATTACTGTGCAGCAAAAACATGTCACTGCATTGTATTTCTTTAAATTCAGGAGGTCACAGATCCCACACACACTATTCTAAAGAAATAATTGTTACTCAGTACAAAACAGTGTATGATGACATGTTCTGCTTTATTGTACCTGTGAGAAGATTTTAAAACTACCACTGCTAAGCTCTGTACTCAGATCAGCTGTGTTCTTTCTGCATGCTTTTATTGCTAAGTGATTTTTATGGGAATACGACAGGAAAAGGGAGTTTCTTTGCTGTTCCCTTGGTGAATAGAATGCTCTTCTAAGGTGCAGAAGTTTTTTTAATACCCTTGAGACAGATTTTGATAACATAGAGCATTGAACTCTCAGATGGCTATAATTTCCTTCTTGTAGCACTTAGTAAAGTTCAGTACTCTCCTAAAAGGAAAAAATCCTGAGTCCTGTGACATACATTCATAAAGTATTGGTATTTTAATTAGGAAGAGAAGTGATCTCCTCAATCACAAAGTCCAGTCTCTCTATTCCATGCAGCTGTGTTTATATAACCCAGCTAACTGGAATATCTGGAGCTCTCTTCAAATCAGTTACTTGTTGGGGCTCACTATTGACACTGAAAACATGTTCCAGGATATCATTCTTCTGGTGGTTACAAATAGACTTCTAATTTCCAGTCTAAATTTGTAAATATGGGGCTGGGATTCACTTCCTGATTAGAAACTCTACTTGCAAATGTAAATTATTTATATACCTGAGGTTGGGATGCCTCCTCTTGATGCTGATTATATGAGATCACTGTCTCACTGCTGTTATATCTGTCTTTTAATGCTGAAGCACTGAAAGTGTTTTATTGTTTATTCAAGATATGGGTTAATGGCTATTACTAACATGAGTGACCAAGTCTCACGATGAGAGCTCACATAGGACTCAAAACTTACTTCAGCAAGTTTTGTTTTTTGTGTTCTACAGCCTTGAATGATACTTTAATCCTATGTAAGTATATTCCTTATATGACATTTATGCCCTGAATCTTGCTGCTTCTCACTCTTCATATCTCAAGTTGTATTCTAGGTATTTTAAAGAGTGTAAACAGATCTTTGAAACAAATTATTAATTTTTTAATGTACTGAAGGCTGCTTTTTCTTCACAAATATGCTTTAAATGTAATGTAAATGTACATAAATGTTGTCATGATACTTGTACCAGTGAATGGTTACTAAGTTTATGGAAATAAAGAAGCTCTAGGATTAGAGTTCTTTTGGAAGAAAGGATCATAGGGTGCAAAAAGGGGCAGAGGAGAATATGAATACCTGAATTGGGAAAATGGACTTCAAAAATGTCCTAAAATGCAATCACTCTATAAGAATGCTTGTACTGAAAGATACACCTGTGGTTGATGTATCCCAGTGTCCTGACTCTGGCAGTAAGCAGGCGTGGGAACAGCATAAGCATACTGTAGTACTGGCCTGTTATGCTCTCACAGCAGCCCACAATCTGTGGTTCCAAGATTTCCTAATCCTGAGGTAATATCTTTGTGATTAATAGGCATTCATGGATATTTTTTCCCTCCTGTGAATTTCTCTAATTGCTTTTTGAACTCATGTAAACTTTGGCATCTGCAACATCCTGTGGCAATTAGTTCCAGGGTTCAACTACGTATTGTGAGAAAAAGTACTTCCTTTTGTTTGTTTCTGAGCCACCTGCCAGTTTCATTTGGTTGTCCTTAGTTCTTGCACTGTGAAAAACATTCAGTAATCTTTTTCTATTCATTTTTTGCCATTCATGACTTCACAGATGTGTATGCTACCTGCACTTGATGTTCTTTTTTCTGACTTGAAAAGTTCTCATGGTGTAGTTGCTCTTAGCATGGACATTGTTTCCTGTTTTCAGTCAGCCTTGCCACTCTTTTCCTCTCTCTTACTTCCACCTCTTTTTGAGGTGAAAGAGCAGACCTTGCACAAAATATTTGAAATGTATCTACATTATGGATTTATACACTTGTGTTACGATGCTTTCTGGGTTTCATTCTGGTCTTTTTACAGTAATTCCTTGTAGTCTTTTTTCCTCTTTTGCCTGTTACTGAACAGTGAGCTGATGCTGCAGTGGTCTATCTGCTACAACTCCCAAGTTCTTGTGTGAAAAGTAATGGCTATATTTTCCTTTTATTGTAATGTTTTAAAACTATAAGTATAGTTGAGATATGTTTATTGTTTTTTATTATGAGGGTTCAGAAACAAGAGTAATTTGCGATCTGTCTCTTATGTGTCTAACTGGGCACTGTAGGTTTATTCAGCAGTTGATAGGAACCTGTTTCAATGCAGTTGTTCACAACCTCCCTTGCAACTCTGGGGCATTATTTTTGTGGAAGTTCTTCACCAAAGGTTTCTGCCATTTGAGGAGCACAGCCTTGACTTGGGTAGCTTCACCAGTAACAGGAGGAATTACATTACTTTCCAGTTGGCACCTGCATCTTGATTGTGCTCATTGCTGAAGGACAAAATACTTCGATTTGAAATTTATGTTCCACACAACTAAGTATTTGCTTAGCTACATCACTATCTTAAATAAGCTGCGTTCCATAAGAAGTGAAATGGGATAGAAGGAGCTAAATGTACAGTGATAAACATTAATGTTATAAAAGGGGAACTTCACAGAAAAGGCTCTTGGTAAGACTGCCCTGTTTGTATTGCAGGCTTTAAAGCTCTGCTTCAGGCTGGAGGGAAAATCTAATGGTGGCAAGTCAGTCCCTTCAAATTCCTGCAGCTGTTACACACAAGTGTATGCAGCTCTTCACAAATCTTTTCCACTAGCTCATTTTTTTAGATATTAAATATCCTTTATTTCTATAGTACCTTTGAAAATGGATGAGTCAATATATATCCTTTAATTTTATCAGTGATCTTTTGCAGTATTTGCAAGTTCATACTGTTTTCTCCTGTATTTGTGTTTAACTTTCCAGAGTGAATGATACTGAAAATTTGTGCAGGTTGCCTCTGAAGTTACTGAAGGTTTTACATGTTACATGTGTTTTAAAATGGCAGCTTGGTTGGTTATTTATAAAAGACAATTATTTGAAGTCACACCTTCCCTAGAACTATATCTTTTTAATTATGTTCTTCAGTCTTGGGCAGTACTTTTTTTTTTTTTTTAAGAAAATAATACATAGTTGAAAGACTTCAATTTCAACATGAAGAATATATTTTCTGCTGTTTTACTTTGAACGCAAATGCCAGACTAGTAATTTCAGCAGAAATACCTGCTAGCGTGTGGATGGGTAAATCTAACCTTTCTGTAGACTATTTATAACATGGTAATAGTTGAAAATGTTGAGTTCCCAGTGAAACGCTTCCTTGGAAGTACCTCCCTGATTGCAGGATCGCTCTGTGCTGGACGTGCTCTGTCTGTGCCGGGGCCGGAGCAGCCGGGGAGCCGCGGCCGTGCCGGTGCCGGTGCCGGTGCGGGGCGCGCGGTGGCGCTGAGCGGCCGCGGACGGGCTGCGGGGCTGAGCGGCTGCACCGCTCCCACCGGGGCTCCCCTCCCTGCCTCCAGGAGGAGGAGGCATTCGCCTGTCCTTGTCCCTCTTGTTTTCCACTCCTCCCCCGGGGTTTTCTGGTTTGTTTGTATGACATGTAATTTATGAAGATTGTAAAGGAGGGTAATTTTCTTTCTCAGCTGCACATTTCTGGTTAGCAAGTGCATGGAAAGTACTAGTTTAGTAAGCTTTATTGAGAAAAAAAACTTTTAGGAATTGAGTCCTTCAATCAGAAAGGAAGTGGATCTTGCAGTGTCTTATTCTGAAGCTAAGTGCCATCTCTCCCTATTGCAGTAGCATCTAGAGCATGCTAGGTGGTGCACATAGATGTTGAATGCTTCAGGCAGGCAGCAGGAGCTTTGCCATTCGCTTCACTAGAGTTGAAATCTCACAGACCCAAAAGAAACACTTATATCCTGTCTTCATTTATTTCTTCTCCTTTTAGTCCTTTCGGACAGCAAAACTATGAATGTTGCAAAGCCACAGGATAAGCAAAACATAGTACATACAAAGCATCTTTCCTAGGTCAGCATACTATTCATCCAATATCCTGTGTCCTCACAAGATGGAAAAGAACACCCAGTTCTTCACCAAATTATAAGTAAAACCATGTGCATGGGAGAGTCATTGGCAGGAGGTGGGAATGCCTGTGGAAACTTGATCCTGAAATTGCTAGGTATGAATGTGAATGGATCAGCCTCCAAGTTCATTTGTCAGTAATGTTGACACCTGTACAGGTGTCATGGGCTAACTGAGATTTTGTTCTGCACGAAAGTTTTTTGAAACATTTGAGGAGTAGGCCCTCACATGAAGAAAATACAGCTTAGGGCCATTTGTTTAAATTCTGTCATACGTTTGTAAGCTATGAAATGTAATAGTTTGCAGAACTTAATTACTTTCTTGTAAAGACTAAAACATATAAAAACTAAGCAAACCAGAGTTACAGTAAAATACTTTCAAGTTTTATATCTAAAGTCCTTGCTTTGAAGTCACAGCATTAAATTTTTTATTTACTTTTTCTCTTGTTGAATGTAAGCCATTTGCCAGCTTAGAGCATGAATGATTTAATATCTTATAGGCATATAATAAACTTGCTATTTTAATGGAGTTAGCTAAGGTTGGCACTTTCATATGCAAGTTGCTGACTCAGGACCTGAAGTTCCTGTGTTCTGGCTAAGCCAAGTGGGTTCTGTTGTGTCTATTCTGTGTAACAAACTGATTTTAATCCAAGTGAATCCCCTTTTTTGTTATGCATTTATGCAAAGTTGGGGATAAAGTCTGTAAAGAGTACTTTGCATATAATTACTTGCTCTGTAGTTACATTTTTTTCTTTCATTGCTGTTAGCTGCAGAACAAAAATGTAGTGTAAAAGTAATCCTATACTGTGGTCATTACTGTAGCCTAATTAAATTTCACTTCCTTCAGATGACAGCCAGTTGGGTTTTGATTTGACCTCTATCTTTCATGACATTGTTGATTACATGTGTTCCTTAAAATCAGGCTTTGACTTGGCTTTCTAAAGCCTTTGCTTCCATTTGCTCTTCTGTTACGAGCTTTAACTTTTTTTTTAAAGGTCACAGCGTTTCATAGGGGCAAAGCTCAGCTGTAGGGGGAAAGATCTCTCAGATAAGCAGATCACAGGTAATTTTCCCATAGAAACTAGAGGCAGACAAAATAGCTCAAAAACCAGTGGTTAGTAGTCCTTAAATCAGAACCAGTATGGTTTTCAGTGTTTCCAAGATACAGAAAAAAGATATAATTTTCAAGGTATTTGAAGGTAGTACACAAATGTCACCTCTGCTGCCCAAAGGAAGATAGAGGAAAGAGGAAAGCATCTTAGGAAATCCAAATTGAGGAGTATTTCTTTAGAATCTGAAGAATTAGGGTTATTTTGTGCTCTTATTTCTTCACAGTGCCTAAATACTGGAGTTTTAGAAGCTACTTAAGTAAAACTATGGTTACTTCATAGTTGTAAGACAATTCCAGAGGTGTCAGCAGTCTCACTTTCATCTCATTCTCCTTTCACCTGGTAGTAGCAGTGAGGAGCACTCGCTCATCTCATCCTGGGTTGGCAGAATATTATTACACCAGGAAGATGGTGCGGCCTTCTACCCAGACAGATGCAGAGCAGCTGTTTCCCTCTGGGAATCACCAAATAGATCTCCAACTTCTGCTAAGCATGTGCAGGGTAGCTGCTATCTTCACAGTCCCCTGCCAGCAGCTTCCCTGAGGACATTAGTATGGCCTGGATCTTATCAGAGACTGCTTGTCATTTAGAGCACATTCATTTCTGCCCAAATCTCAATCAGTCACAAAGTGTGGGCTGTCTGTTTCTTAATGAGTTCAAGCTTGTGCTGGTGTCACCAGTGTGCTGGTGGCAGCATGACTCCTGTGCTCCCTTTGAGCTCTATACAGGTCCTGGTGCTTGCTCCATGATGCAGGAACTTGGGGGACAGTGTGCTTTTGGAATCAGCCTGTATGGTCGTTTCTTCGATTTCCCCTAATTTTGAAGCAAAGCAATATCTTACAGTAGGCTTGCAAACTTCCTGTCAGAATGCAAATTAATTATTTTTGCATGACAATCATGTTTTTAATTCCATGTAGATAATTTAAGAAATCAACCCAAGCAAGTATGCTTTGATGTGAAAGACACTAGTTAAATGGTTTGGTTTGGGTTTTTTTTTTGTTTTTTTTTTTCCTCTTCAGTTTTGGGGCAGCAGCATGAAACTAATGAATTAAAACCAGAAGAATGTGTAGGATGGTCTGTGTGTCAAAGTGCAGATAAGGTAGTTCCTGCTTTGTGTCATGGCAGAAAGTGGTTTAGAAAGCTGCATCTTCTCACAGAGGGAAGTAATCCTCAAGGGAGAACATACATCACTTGTAGACATCCTGTGATGGAGTGATGGTTTACTTAACTTAAGAATCCCAGATGACCAAAGCCTGTCTGCTGTGATTTCTTAGTTATTGATGAAGAGTTAGGCACTGATGTCCAGGTCCTAAAATGGATCCTTACAAAGTTCACCACATTTGTCACTGACTCAAAGAAGCCTATCACTTAAAGTTGACATTGAAAAATAGTGATAAACTGCTACATGAATAATGACATGTTTAATGCCTATTAATCTTACTTTAGACCCATGTCTCTTGTACTTGAGGGTCATTGTGGTGTCTGCTGAATTTTTTTCCTAAAATTTTCTGAATGATGCAAGGATCAATGCATCTAATTGGATGCTATTTTCTCTTTAGTACTGGTTCCCTGTGAGGTACTTATTAATCAAAATTTAAGTACTTATCGTGGAGAGATTTACTTATCATGGAGAGATTTACTGTTGGTATAAATTACAGGCTTGTAAATGGACCGATATATGCTTTTGTTCTAAAGTAGTATGGAGCTCTGGAATGTAACATTCCCATTTCCAAAAGCAGGAGAGGTCAGTGTCGTGTATGTTGCACATTGTCAACTGTAGTAGGCTCCACTTTGCTCATAGGAATGATAGCAAAGAAAAAATAATAGAACCATTTGGATATGATGACTTAAGTTTTTTACTATTAAACATTATGGTTATGATCTGAAAATTCATGTAATCACCATTTTGTTTTCTGCCATATTCTAGAGAGCCTTTAACTTAAATAGTCCTGATGTCATATTACTTCATTATCTAACTAATTACTGAATATGCTTTCTTTTGAGTGGAGGAACAACATATATCAGTTATTTTTTATGTTCAAGTCCTCTTACAGTTTTATGGCCTTAAGGTTACAGTAGCCTTTGCATAAGTAGTTTATCTTCATCACTGTGTATGTCCTTTCTGCATAAGGAGAAGTTAATCTTTTGTTACATCACTAGATGAATCATTGGGTATTTCTGGTTTGCCTCTATGCTTTTCACTATTTGCACACAAAATAATGAGCATCACCACATTCTGATTCATTCTAGTTCATCAGTTTTGATTTGGAAGTTCAATCTTCCTGTATCTGTAAGTCTGATTCAAAGTATGAGATTGTTTTGTAAGGTTGCCTTGTCGTTCTGCTACTAAGCTCCTTCCAGCTGTCCAGTAAGCAACAAGTTCTGTTGAAAGACTGAGTTATTAGAGCAGTTTTAATTAAAAAATCTGAGATGGAGACAGAGGACTGAAAGATGCCCAAGTCCTACCTTGATACTGCAGACCTTGTGACTCTCATAAACTTGCAGCTTAACACAGGGTAATGATCACAGATACGTTAGGCTAACCTCAGTGACAGTGTAGAAATAGTTTGTGACTTCACATCACAGTTTGGTAATATTTAATTTCCTTTCTGTAGACAAGCAGGACTGATGAATAGCTCATGGAAATGTCTGTTGTATAAAGTCAGTAGTCTATATAATTGTCAGTTTTACTTCAGCTCCATAGCTCAGTTCTGAAATGCTCTGTCTGAGACAGAAGGATTTCATGCTTACCAGCCTGAGGAGCCCCAGGGATTGCTCCAAGAAGCACAGCCACCTTCTGTTCTGTTCCACCAAACAGGGGGCAAACGTGTGGCCAAAACTGTTCTGTAAAAGTGAGAGCTCTTGCCAGTGAATCTGGAGCAGCTATAGATCAAGACATTGATTAGTAATCTGCTATTTCAACAGCACAATACATAGTTCCCATTTCTGGGGCTAAAGATCATTGTTAGTAATGCTAAAATACTGTTGCTCAGTAGTTTGCAAAAATAACTGAAGCATTTTCAGACAAGCTGTCTTCTGCTGCTGCCTGCTTATCTTTAGTGCGAAATAAAGGTAATAATATTTCATACAGGCAGCTGACAGCTTTGCTCAGGTGTGCTATGAAGGGATTAAGAATTAATATGATGTTAATACTTGAAACAAAATAACTTCAGTGATCGCAGCTGTGACTTTGAGTTCTTTTCTAAGATTTTTTTTCTTAATTTTGTTATGTTTCTACATGAGGCTAAATATACGATTTGGAGGTGATCTGTTCCTGTTTAAGAGGTGGATTTGCCTATAACAGAGAAAACAAAACTGTATCTTCAGAGGAAACAGGCTCCTTGATGTTTTTTCCTGTTACGGCCGTGCAAAAGGAGATCAAACTGGATGCAAATTCAAATGTCATGATAGGTTGCAACACATATAAAAAACATAACATTAAAGGACAGCTACTACAATGTAGCATCAGTTGGCATCTTCATTCAGTCCAACTACTGGTAACTAATGACCCTGCCAGCTACATTCTGCAAGCTTGCATTTTAAAATTGTAGATTCTTAATGATTCATGGATTTACTATATGAACTATTATAAATTCCATTTAAACTTTTCAGGATTCTGCAGTGCTTTTATTACACTAATGAGCTAATTGTTTAAGAATCATTCACATGATTCATCCTCCTGCTCAGCCTTTAAAAAAAAAAAAAACTTTCAGCTGCTGAAACTCTCTTGACAAACAATATTTATAGCAGTTTGACAGCAGGATGAAGAACAGCGTTTGTCTTTGTAACAGCTTAAAGAAAAGGCCTTTCCAGCACCCAGCCATGCAGTTACAATCTTGACCTCTTTCTTTTGCTGGGAACATACATACAGCATACAAGCAGCACCTCCCATGTGTTTTCTTGACCCTTTGACTGTCCATTCACTTCCCATCTGTTTTGCAGCCTTAAAGGAACAGAGGGGGCCCTCTACTTATAAATCTGTCTTTGCAGCTGACAAATGATGTTCTGTCTCTTTAAGGGCAGCCTGGGTGGTTTTGCGGGTTTTTTCCCTCCCCCCCCTTAAAATTTTAGCTTTCCTCTCAGCCTTATCCGGAGGAAAATGTGGTATGTGAACAAGAGGAAACTGGCAAAAAATGTGATAGGTAGTTTCAAAGGATTTTCTAAAATTCAGCAGCACATGACCTTGCAGTGATCAGGGAATTAGGGCAGTGTTTGCACAAAGCGTGAGTAAGCGTGTTGCTGCAGGTAACTGTGGCTGGGAAGTCTGCTTTCTGAGGCATTATTTGGAGTGCTTGGGAGTGTGCTGTCTCATACCATTTTAACAAGAAGTAAAGCTTTTGCATGGCCCTTGGAAAATCAAGGAATGTGGCACAAAAGGCTGAACTCCAAAGAGGTGATTTCCCCCCACTCTTCTCCACCTGACTGTTCATAGGGGCTGTATACAACTATGGAGTTTGTGTCTCAGCCCTAAGGTAAAAATCAGCTTTCAATAGAAAACTTAGGATTGACATCTCTAGTTTTAATGGTGTGTTTCTGGGCATTGTGATGAATTCTGACTGACAGGGCTTTCCTTTTTACTCGAGGAAAGATGATGCATTCACAGCAGTAAATTCCGAATTTCTGCCTCTGTGCTTAACTAACCATAACATAGAAGTAGCACAGCAAGCAGTTAGAATGTTTATAGGCGAGAAAGGGATTAAGAAAGGAAGGAAGATGGGAAAAACAAAAAAAAAGGAAAGGGGAGAACTCAAGTCTAAACACAATCCAGAGCAAAGGAGCAACAACCATGAGCTTTCAAATGTCAAAGCCATGGAAACGTTAGTTGGAGATAGAAGTCACTTTAGTGTGCAACAGGAGGATTTACAATAAGCTATTAACACATTTTTGTGGTCATTTCATACTGTAGTCCAGGTACAAAATAAAGGTGGATTTGTGTCCAGAAAGATTTTAGAATTTGGTTTTTTGCTGCAATTGAAATTTGATTATCATATGTACACATTTGTAATTGGGAAGGGAAAGCTTTTTGATTTGCCCAAAGTACTCATGTACTCTGGCACAGAGAGACATGAACATCTTTAAAATTCTGTGCTAACATTGTTTCTTTACAGGTAAACATGTATTTGAATGTCTCTAAATAAATAAATAAATAAATGTAGAAACATAAGCAAGACAAGTTTTGTGGACACAGGCCAATTCTCTTAGTAAACCAATTAACACAGCTGGGAAAAAAAAGAAAACCTTTTCTTGCCTCTAGGAGTGTGTTTAAAATAAATCAGTAATATACTTTGCTTTTGTAATTTGTGTTTGATATTATTTGGGATTATTTGGCCTTACCTCAGGAGATTTGCTTGATAACTTACTTAAGATGTTTCATTTTAGTACTGTTTATTGCTAGCTAAGCTTAGGTATCCCAGGCAGAAATCAGAAAGCAAACTTTCCTTGCAAGACTGAATATTTTGGGGGGGTTCCCTTCTGACCAACTTATGATTCTAGGAAAAGCAAACTTTATCTGTGCCTGTGTCTTTCTGCATTCATAGTGTATTCCAAATCCTCATTACAGTTCAATTAGTCTGGTTTTGAGCCTTTTAGATTTGGGATCACAGGATTAATGAAAAGAAAATGAGTGAGTAGCAATATCATTTCATATGGAGATAAGGAGAGACTGAGCATGAATGAGGATCTCAAGACATCTGAATAAAGAATTTCCTCATTCTGTCAGTGAAGTTTTATGGGATATGGAGGGAGGATTATGGGAATATTCATGACCAGATCAAGAGGCATAATGAGTTGATGTATGAAGCAGCTTATCTTTTAGGTAAACATGGGGTAAATGGGAAATAGAATAACCATTCATGGCCACTAGGTCTGTGAATTTTACTGTTCTAAGATGGAAACAAGGGTTTAGTTACAGTTATTCTTCATTGATTTAATTTGATTTTTGATCAGTGTTTAACAGGTGCTGTAAGAACTGCTTATTTGTAACTTCAGGTCTGCATTAGAGCTAGCAAAGAGCACATCATCTTTCTAGAATCCAGTGTAAGCAATATGTACATTAAAACTTACATGGTACCTTGTAATAAGAATGTAGCACTTTGTTCAAGTCCCTTTTGTGACATGGGAGCATTGTATAAAAGAGCTTGGGTAGTTCAATCAGTTACAGAAGTAATTTGCTAGCAAGCTGAATGCTTTTAATCTGTGGTTTACTTATCCTTGGAAAAACACAAGACATGCATCAACTGGTCATTTTTCCTCTACCCCTAAATTTACTTCTGCAATAAGTATTCTTACGTGAAACTCAGATGATTTTGTGTGTATGGCATGTTGATAAACTTTCCTCAAAACAGAATGTACTGTAATTTACAAGTGTAAATGACTGATAGTTTGATCTAAGTGTCAGTCAAAATCCTACAGATGTGGGTACTGAGCTTGTGCATTTCACAGAGGCAAGAACTTCCCTAAAGTCGGGTGACATGTGATTCTTGAATTGTGAGAATCAGTAGTTTCACTTATGAAGTCACATAAGTGCTGATGAAACTGTTGCCAGTTACCCCAGAACTGCAGGGCCTGCAGTTGCACTCCTCTATTAGAATTCTATCCAAGCACTTATATTTACTAGTTTATTAATATGAGTGTTGCGTAAATGCATAACTCTGCCCTCAACCTATTTCAAAAGTGAACCAATTCAGCAGACTGCTTCTCTGTGCTAAGAATGGACTTGCAGGAGAGTGTTACAGGTTGCCTGGGATCTGCTGCTGCAAAAGGCTTTACTAGGGCTAAAAATACAGGGCATAGCATGAATAATTGCAGCTATTTGGCACTCATTGTAGCTGTTCTTTTTTAAGAATAGCCAGCATATTATTTCAAAGTATTAAATTACCTCAAGACCTCATAATTATTACAGTTAAGTAATCATTTCAATTCAGTCCAAGTATAAAAACTAATAAAGTGCTCATAGTGTGCAGTCAATTTTAGTATACATGTTCTCTGAGCAAACACAGCTGATTCAGTATATTCTGGTGGAATACATATTTGCTATCCTGTTATTTTAATATGCCTTAATCAGAAAATTAGAATAGATTTGTTGGCACAAATCTTTTTTTAAGGGTGAAATAATAATTACAGGTTTTTGCTGATGCTGTTAGTTTTCAGAGGTGGAATATTTCATTAGCAAGAGGTTGAGAAAGAAAAATACTTGCATTTAATACTGCTAAATCTGCCTGCTTTCACTGGATCTAATGGCTTGATCAATACAAAGAACACACTTGGGAAAACATGTTGCAATTGGGAAAAAAGTGCCACAGAAAGTCACTGAAAGTACAACATAAAGAGATGGTCTGGATCATGAGATCTCATCCTCAGTTATCATGGGCAACTGCTGTTCATTTTGGAGAGCAGGGTCCAAGATTAATTATTTCTAAACCCAGAATCATTGTAGAGTATTTGGGGTTGGAAGGGACAGTAAAGATCATCTTGTTCCAACTTCCCTGCCATGGTCGGGGCACCTTCTGTTTGATGGGGTCGGTCAAAGCATATCCAGCATAGTGTGGTCAAAAATATGTTAAGTCTTTCCAAAACAGTAGAACGTTATTTCAAAAGCTGATTTTGTAAACATTTATAGAGCAACAGCATTGTAAGCTGAGCTAAGTAGTTGCCTAAGTAAATGTCGTAGAAATAACATTTTCTATACACTAGAGGTTTATATACTGGCCTGCAATGCATATTCTTTTTCTCATTTAAAAAGATAGTAGTGAAACCACTTTGAATGTGCTCAGGAAGAATAAGTGATCATGGGCCTACATTTTTTTTTTCATGGATGGCTTTCAAAGATGCTGCTGAATTGAATCAGATGGATTTTTTTTTTAACCTGGTAAAAATCGCTGCTGCTGTTTCTTAATTTCCAGGGTACAGCTTTTGCCCTGACACCGACTATAATCTTCATTTAATATCAAGGTACCTTAAAAAAAAAAAAAAAAAAAAAAAAAAAAACCTGCTGAAATTCAAGACACTTCTTTGGTGTTTTCTTCAGGACTTAAGAATGTGATTCAGCTTCACTGTACTTCTGCTTGTAGATAAGCACCACTGAGAAAGGGCACATTGCAGTGTTGAAAGTGTCAGTGGCTTACCCTTCATCACCTGAGAATTGCAAGATAAAGATAGAAGTTGAGGTTTCTTCGTACTCATGCAAGCTATTTTCCATACTTTATTTCAAATGCTAACTAAAATTCTCTACTTCTATTAGAACAGGACTGCAGGAGTTTGTTGAGTTGTTATTACTACTATTACTCTAAAATGGATTTTATATTTGTTTGTGGGGTTGTCATTTTGTTAGATTAAACTTTCAGTTTCCTGTAGCTACGTTAGTGTTCTCTTTGTAGGTAATTTTTTCTGCTTATGCTTACATATCCCATTTAAAGCTGATTGTTTTATGTTTCTTTTTGTTCTGCTGTTACTTCAGCTCAGCAAAGTTGATAACATATGGTGTTGATAAAGAGGAGAAAACATAAAAGTTTTTTTAAAAAAGCTCAAACCCTATATCTCAATATCTCAGACAAGGGAACATACGGTTTTAATCCAATAGTATTTTTAGCTTGGAAAAAATATTTGTCTGTGTTTATGCTCATCTAACTTATTTTTGTCTGTCCTGTTGCTCTCCCCCCATTCCTTCATATTTCTGAACTGTGTGTTTTTCATGCTTATAATCACACACAGAAGCAACTTCAAATGAGGATGTGGTGAGAGAGAAGCAGGAAATCTCACAGGCTTTGGATTCCAAGTGTGTTCTAAATCTTGCTTCATAAGCAATTTAATAAATCAAATAGGTTATATGATGACAAATGTTGTATGGAATTGAGAAAAGAGTGGGAAAATGCCTAAACCCCTGGATTCTTCACAATTAATTTTGCCTTTTCATTCCTAATAACTATTTGTATTTGTGGTCATGTTTTGGTAGGGAAGTAAACTCCCAGATTCAGATTTTGTATAAAATGAGATTCTGCACATATCCATCTGGTTACTACTGAAATGCAAGAAAATAAAATGCAAGTTTTAAATATTCCTAACATTGTGTGTGCTCTTTGGAGGAGGCGTCTTGAATACTGACGTGTGGTTGCCTGAAATTCTCCTGGGTGAAAGGGCATGAGCTTTCAACTTTATTTAGAATGATTAGTGGTGTTTGTTACACTTGCTGTGGAGAGTGAGGACATTTGGTTAAAGAAGAAAGGGGCTAGTGGGCATTATTTAAAACCCAACAGCTCCCTACGTGTAGCAAGTGTACAGTAGTTCTGCTGTGCATGATTTGATGGAAATTTCAGGTTTTTTTAAATACATTTCTAGTATTGGATTCCTTCAGTAAATTTTTGAATTATTAAATTAGCAGGATAATCATATATCTGTAGGAGTTCTTTAAACAGGATAGGGTTTCTTTTTTTTCTGATGTAGAAAAATGTTGTAAACCTCTGTAACTGCGAAACAAAATGCTTAAGGTAATACTGATGACAGCATTAATTTTTGTTTGTGTTTGCATGTTTTTGTGGGTTTTTTGTTTTTTTTTTTCTTTTGATACCTGTCCTCAAGTACTTAATAGTAAATAGGTATTTGAACGGGGATCTTTTTATTTCCACCAGAAAAAGTACGGGAAATTCAGGAGAAACTTGAAGCCTTCATAGAAGCCCTGCATCAAGAGAAGTAGATTGTTCAAGCAAGTAATCATATTTTGATCATAAAGACATTGCTACAGTTATCTTATTGCTCTATATAAAATTATCCTTCTCATTTAAATGCATGTTTTCATACAGACTTTGTGAAAATTCAGATTTTTTTATTCCATTGTCTGGCTGCTTCTTGCTTCTAATCTGCAGAACAATACTTGCTGCTTTTACACTACAGGCATATATGAAACTTAGTAAAAATACAATTACTGGACCAGTTACTTAAGTATTGTGAATCACTGTAGGCCATTTGATTACTCTCAGTTCAATATTTTTATCTGTATTAAGAGAAGAAAGCATAACTAGCTGGAATCAAAATTAATGGAACACTTTCCTATGAAAGCATTTTAGTTCTTTTGTTTTCCTTAAAGACACTGTTTATTATTAGCAATAATATTTGCATGCAGGTAATTTCCAAATTTCATCTCTGTTCATTCTCAAATCTGTAATCTCAAGTGCCGTCATGCATTTGTACATAATTTTAAAATAATTGTCATTGTGTTTCAACAGCAACTTTACACAAGAATGCAGCCTTCTCCAGGATACCTTGCACAAAGACTGAATTGAAATGGCTTTTGTGTCCCATTTTCTTTCCTGTCTTTTGGGGAGCATCCTGAAATGTTGAAGGAGAAAGAAAACGTCTCGAGGGATTGAAAAGTTCAGTTAAAATCCACCTGCTCGTTTAATTTTTGAAGCTACGTGCACAGAGGAATCTGATTTGTGTATTAATGAAATAGCTTGGGAGCTTGCTGAAGTTGTACATTTAAGAGGTTTTTTTTTTCCTGAAAGGGAAAAAAGCTTTTTATTTTTAGTATGTGTCTTGTATGGTAGAGCTGGATCAGATTCATAAAATGATTTTATCTGTTGTCATTTTCCTGCCAGATGATGCTGGGAGTTTGGCATAACGTTTTAGTATTTGTATGTACATTAAAATGCCCTTCTAAGTAATGCCATTTTTATTTGTTATGCTCTGTGGTGAAGCATTTGCTGATCACTTGGTACAGATTTAAAAGCATTGTATTGAGATCCTGAGAGGAAGTGGTGGATTTTGTTAAATTCCTAAACTGTTGAGATGTCAGCCAAACAGTTCTGGGAGTTCTTTCACCTGAAAGCACAGACTGCTGTTCAGTGATACCCTAAAAGGTTTAGGCTCAGGAAATGATGTCAGCAGCTGATCCTTTTACCTGTTCTTTCCTGATATATGTTGTTACTCTTGAATGCCAGCCGATTACATTTCATTTCTGGAATTGCACAGACTCGGATTTCTGTGTTAACTGCTTCCTTTACCATCGATACAAAGTAACCTGGTGGAATACACGTGAAATGTAAAAAGATAGAATGTAGCTCAAACTTCTCCAGCTTCCTAACTAAAAGAAAAAGGAAAAATGTCATTAATTTCTTTTTTACTAATAACTACTGTAAGACCAAAATCACTTCTATAAGAATGTTATGCACAAGGTCCTTCCACACACACTTCATGTAAATTCAGTAAAATCAGTAAGGCACTGAAAACTACCTTTCAGTTTTGCTGTAGAAATGTTACTTCTGAGAAATTTAAGCATGATACAAGCTCTCTATCATAGGTGCTTGGTGGTTAATCACCACCACAATTCTCTGCCCACACATTTTACCACAGATGATCTGGATACACTTGTGAATACTTACGTGGAAGAAGGTGTTAGGCCTGAAACAGTTTGTGTTGCAGTTGTCTGATTATGTACCTTGAAAAACTGACCTAGATTGATTTTCACTTTTGAAAGGGCTATTGATTTTGATATGTAGAAATGGAAAGAGAGGAATCTGAATGTTTTCCAACAGGTACTGTTTTGGTTTGCCCTCAGAAGAAACAATACAAAGTTTGGAAAGATGTTCCCCAAATGTTTGGATATAAAATATTCAGCCATGTGGACAAAAAGCTAACATAGAGCTTAAAATTATGTTGAAAGGTTAACTATTTCAGGGTGATCTAACTGAATGTTTGGAGATTTTCTGTTTAAAATTAATTCCTGAAAATGAGTGTTTGAGAACTGAAAAATTAAAAAATAGCTTGTGTCATGACCATCCTCTGAAGATAACTTCAGAAATGTAAGTTTGCACAGTTTTGAAGGCAGACACCTTTGTGTATAGCAAGTGAAATAAGTCTGTACTTTGTAAAAAAAACAAACCAAACGAAGAAACAAACAAAAACTTTTGCATTTACCTAGAGATCACTGTTTGAAACTTCTGTGTAATGTAAATGTTGCAAAATATCGCATCCAGTGGCCCAATGTTCATTTCTTTTAGTGTGATGTTCCTATGGGTTTAGTTCCAACTTCTCCGTGCTGCTCCTCTAAGACTTAGCATGATGTATTCCATGGAAACTAGGTATTTATTGAATAAAAGTGTAACTGAAGGAATAATAAAATGTGGGTTTTGAACACGGTGCTATTGCACCTAACTAAGAAGTTAGTTTGACCTTCTTTTTCTCATTTGTTAAGTTGTGAACAAGTGTGTTAATGGTATCAGTATATGTTAATGATATCAAAATGCATGATTCAGAAGAGCTGTGTCAGCATCAGTATCAACTGTTACCTTTACTACATAAATTAATGTACCATTTATATACATTTAGATAAAGATCTTATGTCAAGCAGCATAAGAAGCATGTGCTGAATCTTACAACAGTTTTGAGACAGAAAACACAATTATTTGAACTGCCCAGAATTCACGTGGTACCGAAGAGTGTTACTCCAAACTGGTTTGCACATGGTTCATGATATTTTTCTATATTTTGTAGGCTACCTTCAGATTCTGGATACAGCAATTTACTGTAAGGAGCAATGACTAATTTCTGTAACTTTTTGACCTTAGGGAGTAGAATCACCAAATGCTAAATATTAATGGCCAAGTATTTCGCTTTTTCATGAAAAAGATAGAAAAAGTTCAGTCTGTGTGGTGCAATAACACCTTGCCTTATGCATTTACTAATATAGGGGAAGATGTAAAGTTTGAATTAAAAGGGTGTTTTATAGTAGGTTTTAGAATAGAAGCTTGAGTGTTACATCCTCTATAACATTTTAGAGACCTTTTCAGGAAACACCTGTGTGAGCATTACTGGACTGACAGCTGCCACATCCTTAGAACTGCAAAGGACAAGCATGTTTGTGCTCTATTACTACCAGCCTTACAATTTGGAAGTGACATAAGCTCTACCTTGGACTGAATCTGCACATTCATGTTTCATAAAGGATCATCCCTTCCAGACTGCTGGAAAACAGTAAATTACACAACAAAAGCCACTTTAGATCTAGATATTATTTCACTACAGAAATCATTACTGAAGGCCATTTTCACTTCTGTTTCAAGCAACTGCCCTCTCTTTGCCAGCCTCATGAAACAAGTATTAAGGTAAGAGTATGCCCCCTATATTTAGGAACATTGGAAGCAGTGTTTGCCTCATGTCCACAAGCCAATTGCCTGTAGCTTTTGATGTATAGAGATAGAACATTTATTGCAGCCTTCCTTACAATGAATCTGTTCTGGTTCATGTGAAAATCAACATCCTTTTTTGTGTTGCTGCCTGACAGGATGCTACAATACTATTAGCATTTGCAAAGGGTTTGCTCCTATCTAATAGTGCAACGCCCAGATCACAGGCTGCTCAGTTTGTGTTTCTCTATTATGTGAAAGACACAAAGAAGCTGAAGGCTGGCAAAGGCCTGTCAAATCTTGTAATGTAGCGAGTGACCCCAGAGCTTCATTCTGCTTTATATCATTCCTTGTTCCCCATCCCACCCCTTTCCTTGAATGGGCTCTGAGGTAGGTAAATGAATTCAGTGGTATGGTAGGCTGATGATTCCTTTCTGACCTTGTTCCTGTACCATTTGTTTCCAGGCTTGTTGGAGGGAGAAGGACATATCTGAACCTTTTGTTTCAAATAATTTTCTCGCAGGTTGGGGAGTTAATGCAGACCTTGTCTGAGCTCACCCGAGCAGAAAGTGCTCTGGGTACAAGTCCTGACACGTTTGGTCCCTTGGAATTGCCAGATTAAAGGAGAAGGCAGTGAATTGGGATTCTTTCACATTTGGCATTGCTTAAACACCTGGACACCTTTTTTTCCCCCAGTATGCACGTGTTTATATCCTCTGTCGTGCCTTGGAACATCTTGTCTTAAGAGCAGTCAAGAAGCAAACAAAGAATGACCTTTGAACAGCCCAGTGTTAGGTGTTTTAGTTGGGAAGGAGGTGAGGCTGAGGCAAAAGCTGACTACAGCGCACACCAAACACCAGTGGCTTTCAAAGGAGTATTTCGGACTGATGCCTGAAATTGGCACAGCACTTCTTGAACAAAATCAAGTTTGTTTTAGGGATTGTTCTTGGATCATGTCTTTGATGATAAGGAAGGCAAAGCTTTCCTCCATGCCAAGACTGAATTTTTGGAGCAATGAGAGTTTTCACACCGGAGTTGCCTGAGCTCTGTATCCTTGAATATACTTCTGTAGAGAGAAGACCAGAGGAATGTGACGAGTAACAAAACACGAGGTGAGAATACCACTACAGCTGTCCTGCAGAATCATAAATTTGCCCTCTGTGCTGTCAGTACCATGATGTTTGGAGGACTGTTGATAACCCCTGAGTAATGGATTCCAAAGATCTATTCCAAACAGCACATAAATTATAGAATCATAGTCTATCCTGAGTTGGAAGGGACCCACAAGGATCATTGAAGCACAGCTTCTGGCCTTGCAGAATTACTGCTCTCTGCATGGTAAGTTTACTGTGTCTGAATTGTCCAGCTCAAGTCTCCATCTGCTTAGCAGACATTGGGACAAATCTGTAAGAACATCAGGCCTCAGAGTTGATAGAAAATATACAGGCATAAAAGGGATGAGTGAGGATGGTCATACCCCATGTTGCCTTAAAAAATGTAGATAAAAATGATTTTCAGTTGGTAGACTGTATCTTGAAAGTGCAAGCATAAGGGATGTTACCTATCACAGATGCCTATGCATATTAACATATTTTCTGCATACATTTATAGACTAATAATAATAACATTATGGAGTAAGTAGTATTAAGTTTGAAAAGCAAACTTCCACATCCTGCACAGATTTGTGGCATCCCCAAAACAAACTCTGGTCATGCTTCATTTGTGATTCCTCTGTGCTGTGTTTATATATCTCAGGGGGATGATGAGTTCATCTAACAGTTGTAATCTCAAACCCACCTAAACTGAAAGTTATTTGCATGTGCAAACATTTGGGACTAATTACAGACTAAATTTTTAATCCAAATGGAATAGTTTCGCTGCCCCACCTCCTGGATTTCTTGCTAAAACACTTCATGCTTTCACAAGATGCCAGTACTGCAGATGTATAGCTTTGTGTAGACCATCCTTACTGTCTCACAAGCAAGACCAGCAGGAATATTATCTGTATAAGGCCCTTCAAAAATACATACAATTAATTTTTTTAGTCCAACAATAACCAGGAAGGCAATGTTATCCCTTTTGTTCTTATTGTACCTTTGCCCTCACCAATGGTCAGAAGATTAGTTTTTATGTGGAAGTTCTGATCAATTAGATCTTTTTGTAAGAAAGCATTTTTTAAGCTATTAAATGTTTCTTTTATGATCCAAGACTCATTACCACTGGAAAATCTCATTATAAGGAGAATAAGGGCTTCCCTTTAAAACAGTCTTTTTTTCCTTCCTGTCAGTTTATGCAGAGACCATCCCTTCAGCTAGAAGAAATAACACATCCCTTGTCAGAAAAAGAAAATCATTTTCCACTGCCTAGTGCCTGAAAATTGGAATTCCATACAGCTTATGGAAGTACAGCTAGCCATATGTTATCTCATGAGGTTCATTTCTGGACTCTGCTTTGTTGGATGTTTTTGCACACCCTATTTGCTTTCCCTGCCAGCACAACCTCCTTCTCTGTCCATCTCTGCCCTATGGACATGCAAATTACTCCCTCAGCAGGTGACATTCTCTGGCCTGTGTGGTGCTAAAAGTCAGATCAGATGTTTACAGTAATCTGTCTTGAAAATATATGGTAGAATTTCTCTGTCTGCTACTGCTCATATCCCTTTTCAGTTTTGTTTTTGCTGTCTTGGTTTTAGCTACAGGCGTGTATCACATTTTATAAATATACCTGTATCTCAACATTTATATTACATATGCATAATTATGCAAGAAAAACACATGGTGACTGCCTCAGAAATTGTGACTTTCTGACTGATCTCTGCCTAGCCCAAAACAGAATTTATCTAATCTAGTCTGAAAGACAAATGCCGTTAGTAGATGAGTACAGATAAACACTGGAGAGTGGTTCATGGCAAGAGGCTGTTTTCATGTGGAAACAAGGGAATATTATACCACTTGCTGAAGCTTAGAGCAGCTCCCAGATCCTCACTGAAATCGAGCTCTGTGATGAAAAGGCCTGTAGCCTGTTGGGCCAAGAGATGGGGATTATGAGAATATTCATGACTCCTGAGAATCAGCAGGTGAGACCTAATGCACACTATTGCCCCTCACCCCTTTCCCCAGCTCATCCTTTTGGTAAACAGTACATAAAGGCTGGGTTCCCAGAGTGACTGAACTCAGTTCCTGATCCTTTTTTTTTCTCCTCTTTTTTTGCCTCCATTCTTTATAAAAAAGAGTGCAGTGGTATTGCCACTTGTCCCAAGCAGAAGCACGGAATCTCCTTTTCATTTCTAAAAAGCAACTGTGTGGCCAAACCAGAAGTCTTGTGACATTACTTAAGAAAGCAGAATGGTATCTTAGCATCCAAGGCCTCTTTTAAAACTTAATGAAAAGCCTTTCTGAGAGCTTGGATAAGCTGGAGAGGAATCTCTGTGACATATGTGCATTGTCTTAGAAAAGCATGGGTTGGAGCCAACTGTGGGCCTCTGTCTTTAATATACTGGGTATTTGTCATGCCTGTTTTGGTGTGCTTGCTAGTCAGTAAACACCCCGTGTGTAGAGTCCACACAGTTGGGAGAAGTTGCAGTATGTGATTGATGTAGGACTGTTCCAGGCCAGTGAGTGGCAGGGGATGCTCTGTGAAAGGGAGATTCCTCGGGCAAGATGGGCAAAAGTACTTTGCCAGCTTTTCTCCAGTGCAGCACAAGGGCATATTCTACAGCAGATTTCGTCAGTCAAGTTTTCATAAAATTGTCTCACTGTGATGTAGGTGAAGAGGGATTCTCACAAATGCTGATCCTGTCAGCTGATCCTGCTGATTCTGACAGCTTTTACCTGCAGGCATGAAGTTGCATGTTCAGCCTGGTGAGGTAGGGATGATTGTCAGCTCTTCAGCTGAAGTGTTGTCATCCCTTTGAAGCCTGAAACAGTGCCCAGGGTAAACAGAGGAGACCATGCTAGATCTTTGCTTTAACTAAGCGTTGTTGCTTGCTTTTTCTCTGCAGGAATGTGTCAGCCCAATCTGCTGGTTTGTGACCCTCTTGTACATGGATTGCAGCTATAGATCAGTGATTTGGCAGTGGGGGGTGTTGCAGTGAATGCAAGCACAGGACATTTAGACTGCTGTCAGCCTCAGGCCTGTGCCACTTTCACAGGACTTGGTGCAACTGGAGTACTAATCCTCCCTATGTGTGCCCTGATACATGCCAAGGGCAGGCACTTTTCCATCAGCCTTCCCAAAAGGGATAGATAGTCAGCTCAGGCCTTTCTGGCTGTGCTGAGGCAGGCAATTGCAGAATTATGGTTTGGTAAAAATGTACCATCATGCCAGCCTAATTTGCTGTAGCCTCATGCTTGCTGGACATCTCTCCATGAAGCCATAGTTATTATTCTGCATTAAGGCAAAGGTAACATCTTTTTAAAGGTTTTCAGTCTTTCCAGGAAGGATGGTTCCATCATTTAAAATTCCTCTTAGAAGTTCAGTCTGCAGGAGCTGTAGTGCCTGGCTCTGACAAAACTGTTATTACAAACTTGTTTTCAAAGTGTCTCAGCAATAAATGTGTTTGTTTGTTGTATCCCTGTGAGAGCATCCAAACAATACTTCAACTTCATACTTTCTTCTGTTAATCTGAATGTAACTAATAGCACTTAGTTCTGTGGCTGGAATTTGGTCCCCAGCAACTGAAACTGAACTGCTATCTGCTCAATATAGTTTTTCTAGTAACTGATGCATCTAGGTCAACAAACTGACAGGCATTGCTCATTTTACTGCTTGGCAAATATTGAACTAAAGTCTTCAGCACTGTAACACTGTTGACAATTGTAGGATAAAAGCATTGTCCTCTTTTGTTACCATGAAGTGCATCTTCACATCAGATTCTGGCATAACACACTTGGTAAACAACAAGGGATGTTGTGCTCTGGAGTCCCAAGTGTTTGCTCTGACAATATAAACTTACTGCCTGCTCTCTAAAACCAAACATCTGTCTCTGCCATGGTTACTTCAAGCTGATATTGAAACAATCCACTCTCTTCCTGAAAACACTGGAGGGTGACAGCACGACTGCTGTTGAAGGAGGTCTTTTCTCTTTTTGAAAGCTATCTGTACCACCCTCCTTTATTATGTTGCAGGTCTATGTCGAGGAGCCCAGACTAGGCTTCAAGAGCCTGAAAAATAATACTTGACAGAAAAAAAAATCACTCTGGATTGGTACAGTTATCACTAACCCCACTGGAAAAGAAATGCTCTGTTGCAAGTCCACTGTCAATTCCTTCTTTTCCAGGAGAGCGTGTTAGAAGAAACAAAAGAGTAATGAGCCAAAGTGCAGCTGAAAAGATTCCATCATACACATCCTGTTACCTGAGCAGAGCACTGCTCCTTGCCTCTTCCTTCTCCTTTCCAAAATTAAACCTGTCCATGACCACTGTGAAGGTCCAGGGTCATTTGTGTCCCAGCACCTATAGCATCAACCCGTGGTCTCTCCCTTCTGCTTTGCCAGCACCTCGGGCTCACTCGTTTGCTGCTGGGAGTGACCCCTGTGGGTCAGACTGGAGCGATTCAGCTGGGTGTGATTCACTGGGGACGTGCCCCATAAGAACGGTGTCATTCACAATGATTTTGTTCCCTGCTACCTTTGGTCTTTCTTCACTATAGCTTTGTTATTTGTTTCATATTTAGGTCAAGGGTGAAGATTAAAACAGATCTTCCCTGTTTTAGCCCTTCCTTTGCTTTACACCTTCACTTTCACCTAGTTTGTTTTGCATGTGAAGTGCATGGAATCTTTATTTAGACCAGCTTGCAAGCTCTAATGTTAACATATATCATACTGAGTTTATTTGAAAAGTGTGTAGTTGCACATAACATATGAAACATTAGCCCAAACAGTGATTGGAGGTGAATCTGCAAGAAAGAGCTTTTACAGCCTGTTGGATCCTGCTGCTCTAGACTGATGGCAACCAGCTTGGAGAATTGGTCCCCTCCACAGAAGTATTAAAAAATTAATCCACAGTTTTTTATATCCTTGATTTAGACACAGATATCTACAGATAGCATTTGCTCTTTGTTGCCTTTTTGGGTTGAACTACTGGTGCTTCCTTTTCCTTTCTGCCTCAGAAAAAAACAACAACATTGCCTTTGAGGTTAATGCAGTCACATGCTAAAAAGAAATTTAAAGCCCTAGAAAAAAGAAAGAAGCCAGCATGGATTTCACTACCAGGTGCTGAGATGGGATGAGTCCTATGACCATTTTGCACTTTAGACTCGTCTTGGGTCACTCAGAGCTGAAAGGAATGAGAGATGGGATTGTGATTGTGCTCCCAGCAAAAAGGGAGAGACAAAGCTGCACGCTCCAGGAAAATGCCATCGTAATTCTTCCTATATTAGTTCAGAGGTTCGTTGATCATGAGGCTGGAAGCTTTTGTGGCTGATGTCAAGTGACTGCTTTTGGGTATGATTCACCTATTGTCTATAAGGCTCCTTTTACCAAAAAGCAGCTGGTGAAGCCTCTATTTCCCTTAAACAAAACTGTCTTGAACTTTCAGGGGAGAACAAGGCCTTCACTGTGCTGCCTCGACTGAAATCCCAGCCAGGAGCGAGAAGTCAGACCTGTTTCTTGCTTTTGCAAAAGCAAGTACTTTTTGTCCCCCAGCAATAGCTGTGAAGTAAACAAAGAAAGCAGCCATCAGCCCTGTGAGAGAGATGAGCCTGACCACCCCACAAAGCTGCAGTATTTTTGTGTCCACCTGCAAATGTGGATGGCAGAAGTGGCTGCTGCTCTGGCCGAGCCAGCCAAAGCTTGATACAGCAGAAACTGATTTCCCAGCTGCTACCCAGTTCAGGTGTCTGAATTTTTCACTAGTTTAAAGCTCATTTTTATACAATACACTCAGCTCACGTGTTGCTTTTAGATTACAATACATCTCTATGCACACTATGCTAGTAATAACTTGCAGATCTTGTCTTCCCTTCTGAAGGAAGCGGTTCCCAGAAAGGCTCTGCCAGAGCTTGTGGGTGAAGGCAGCAGAGGGGGAAAGGACAGCCTGGTACTTCAGTAAAGACAGTAGAGAGTTCATGTGGGAAGGGGAATGGCAGCCTTCTGAGGAATAAGTTGGATTCTGTGTGAGGCAGCATCCTCCAGCTTCCCTCCCAGCAGGAGCTCATCAGGCCAAATACAGCTGGCAGCAGCTCTCCACCCTGCTGAGGCTTTGGAGTGGGACTTACGACGTGGTGACAAACTACCATTCCTGTTTTCAGTCTTCAGATCCCCCAGAATGTCATTCCTGTTAGTTATGTTTTGCTCAGTCATCACTGGGACAGTGCTGTGAATTTTGCTTGCAATTACTCTAATGAGGAACAAGGGCAGAATTACCTCAGAAAAGATTGTTCCAGTCAAACATCCCCATGCAAAATTGGGGGCTTTAGGTGATAGTGAAGACAATGGAGTTAAGGAGTGAGAGGTGTAACATTTTGGGTAAACATTTTCAAGATAACCCCATTGCATTTATAATAAGCTGAAAACAGACCTATTCGGCCCAAGATACAGAAGTAAGGTGAGTTGTTTGCTTGGTCAAAAGGAGATTCTGAGGTATAATGCACAGCAATGGATCATCTGGTCTTTTTCTGTCAACATTATCCTTGGATTTTCAAGGTTGTTTGATATTACTTGGGTGGGGGTCCACTGACTTAAATAAAGTTTTTCCTGCTATTTGTTTCCACTTACACTGGAAATCAAAGGAGTTCAGCAATCCTTGACATGAAATACTTGAGCCAGACCCAGTGTTTGTACTTTTTCTTACTTGATTTTTTGTTTTTATGAGGCAATTTTCCAGTGCAAGGTAAATATTCCATAAAGAAAAGTATTTCTGCATCTGAGACTTTTTCCTTATTTTCCAATAACAGGTTGTCTTGATGAATTTAGAGATGTCAGGGAGCAAATAAAAATCCATTACCTCCTTGTAAGCAGTTTGTCACACGTGTTTGTATTCATACTCCTTGGTATTTCTAGGTGATAAGACCAGAATGGGTCACTGTGATCATCTGCACCAAACTTCTGCTGGGCTAAAGGAGACTTGCAATGAAGAAGCACTGAGGGCTGATGTAACAATCCTCTGTGATGGATCTTGTCCCCAGGTAAGTTTGCTAAGCTTATTACAGCCACTGGTAAAGAACACCACTTTATTTTGTCTAAGTTTACACTATAGTTTTGAGCACTGAAATGCCATTCTGCTTTTTACCTGATGCATTAAGAGTTCTCTTGAATCAGATGTGTTATCACAAAGTGTTAATTATGACTGGATGCTGAACTTGGAGGTTACTTACTCTGTTCCCTACTAGCCTAAGCAAAGGTATTGAAGCTTTGTTTCCAAATAGACTCTCCCAACTTCAGCCAGAATTCTTTTCAATGCTCAGAGTGTTCTGTGCCTGCAGAGGTTGGTACCCTGATTTGCTGATGGAAACTAAGAGTGGCTGAATGAGCCAAACACGCAAAACGAGCTCCACAATCCTGGCTGCTGCTCCTCCACTACCTGATCCCAAGCCCAAAGTCCTGGTCTGGAACTGGATCACGGTTTTACATCTGTGTGGCCATATCTGGCTGGTTGCCATCCCTTGTGGGATAGGCTTTGCAGTGAGCATTCTCAAAGGCTGATGAGGTCTTCAGTGCAGTCAAAAAATCCTTTCTCAGAGTTAATGATTCACCAAAGTCCCATCCTGGTTATCTGGAGGTGACTGGCAGTTCAGCCTCTTTCATCTTTGGCTTTTTTAACCCAACCTGCGGGGTCTGGCAGAACTTTGGATCACTTCGGTTTTCATTTGGCATTATCCCACCTGAAGTAGGAAAGTTTATGCCTGGAAACAGTTGGTCAAGATCTGAAAGTAGAAAATATTAATTCCAGGCATGGAGAGCTTTTGAAAGAGCAGGAATTTCATGGAAATAAAACAGTCTAGTCTATTAAGTTCCTCTCATGGACTTTTATGAGGACAATTATTAATATTGTTGAAAATTACACTCGTGAAATGTGTTAATGGGAACTGTGCTGGGTGCTGCCAGAAAAACTGCAACCTTTACAGCTCATTTGGAGACAGAAATATTTGGCAAAGTAGCCTACAGGGTGCAAAGGTTCGCGTGGTGCTGGCTTAGACTAACTTAACATATGCCCTCTGTAGCCCTGGTATTGTCCAAAACCTAATGCCCATAATAAAAGAGAGGAAAATTGGACCCCAAGTGGCAAGGATTGTAAGCCCTTGGAATTCTCCTAATCAGAGATATTCAGCTATTTTTAGTTCATAATGTTTAGTCAAATAGCAACAATGATTTTTCTTCTTTTTTTCAACTCAGCTGCACGGTGTGTTGGAGGGGGTCTCGATGGCCTGTGACCTTGCCTTTATCTGTCAGTCTGTCACCACTGGTCTTCAAAGTGCAGCTTAAAGGATCTGAGGCTTCTGTGTGGCCTTGATGTGATCTGCTTTCCTGGCAAAGTTTTTCATTAGCGGGTGCTTTTTTAAGCTGGTTGGAACTTGTTTTGCTTGCTCTGTGGGATGTTACTGGCTTGGGGGCTCTCCTGACCCCCACAACCAGGTTTAATAACCCTGCATGGCCTGTGTTTGCAAGCATTGTGTGTGTGGTGGATGCTGCTTCTGCACAGTGGATGCTGCTTCCTGCCTCATTGATCAGGCTCTTTCTTTTCTCCTCCTGCCTCCGAAATCTCCATCAAAGACCCTCAAAAGAAGAAATATTTTTTGAATTACAGTTGGTTAGATACAGTGACTGAGCAACAAGCCCATCCATCTGCACAGTGCTTACCCACCTGCTAAGGGTACTGCCTTTCCATCCAGCCCAGATCCTCACTGCTGCTGTGCCAGCCATACATTTCTTTTCCTATGAACCTTAGGGAGAGAAGGTACCTAACAAAAGAGCATCAGACCACTGGTCTGGGTAGCCCAATATCCTGTCTCCAAATTTAGCCAGCAGCACACACCTAGGGCAGAGTCAAAAACAGAACAAGTGTGCATGATACTCGTGGTTAGGAGCTTTTTGAGCCAGACCTGTTTTCTATGTATTCAATATAACTTAACAAAGGACAAAACATATTCTGGGGACATGCGGTTCACTTGCCTGATCCCTGAATTTGAGTGGCTTTTTGTGGACACCTGGATGCAATTATTGATGATGCTAAAAGATTTTTCTTGGTCACCAAAGGAAAATTACTTATACATCCATGGCTGGAGCAAAGGCATTGGGTGCCCCTGTGGAAATGAGTGGAAGGGCTGAGTGTGAAAAAATTTTGTCATAGCTGTGGCTGGCTCTGAGTGACACTGACCTCTCACTGCCATGGGTTCCTCTCAGAGGAACAGTGTGTCCTTGCAAAGATGCTTTCTCACTGCACCACAGCCAGTCCTGTGTGTTTTGCCCACCAATGAGCAGGTGGGACAGCAGGATTGATCAGCTGGTGCCCTTGCTCAGCAGGTTCTGCAGACATTTAACTTCACCTTCTTTGCTTAGACTGTATTTGGTCTCAGCCAAGTGGGGGGCCATGGAGCACTCCTGGAGAAGCCCAGACTGGTTACTGTGCACTGGTGTGGGGAGATGCAGCCCCTCTAAAGCCTGGGCCCTCCTTTATTGCAGAGCTGGCCATCCACAGGCAGCAGCATGGTCTGACAGAAGGGTCTGACAAACACTAAATTCAAGAGATGGGAAGAAGGATTCCTTCAAAACGTTTGGTTTGCTTTGGTGCAGTCTGTAAGGGGCAGGCCAGAGCAATTACCAGCATGCACAAGATGCCTGCTATGTTGCTTGGAGTGTTTTTCTTTACCACATGTCAATACAAACCTAGGGCCATTTTTCAGAGTTTGCCAATGGCTATAATTGAAAAGGCATGAATTGCCCTCAAGAGATTCCCCACTGCTCTGCATTATTATCTGCTGGATGGCAGCTCTATAGGCCATGTATCATTTTTTTCAAATAACCAGTTAATTACTAAATAAAACAACCCAGCTTTCAAGCTGATTAGCCTAGATTAATGACCAGCAGCATGTTTCCCTCTCTTCAACAATTTATCAGGGAAAAGAACTATGTCTTTAATGATTTAGGTACCTGGTCTATTGAGGCTTGCTCCAATCTGTACAGCCTCCAATTTGATTTAATTGCTCTTCTTAGTTTGTGACCTGGAAAAAACCAAGTGACAGCTCCCATTAGTGAAGCCCAGCTTGCAACTTGCTTACAGTGTTACAAAGGCTCACTGGGTGTCTTTCTCTGCTGACTTCATTAAGAAGATATATAGAGGTCAAGTGTCACTTTGGCACAGAACAAGTACTACGCCGTTTATCAGCTGAAACAGGTTGAATCAACCTGTGTATTTTATTTAAGTTTATATTCATTCTTTTTCCCTCTTACTGTTTTTAAAAGATGTTTTTAGAAGCTCCTTGTTTTGTTTAAGCTAAGATTGAATTTACAGACTGGCCTTAAAGGCATTAATTGCAGTTCATTTATTGTTACTTTGGCATGGAAACTTTGGCATTGCACTCCTCTACAGTTATTCAATAAAAGATCTTTTGTTATAAGGGCTTATTCAGGGCCCTTGAGTTTGCTTCCTAATTAATATTAGACTTCCTCACAGTTGTGCTCTGGAGTACAAATGCTCACTTCCCAAGGATGTTGCTGCAAAGGCACATTGAATGTGTCTTTAAGTGCATCCTGAATTACTGACTTATTATTGGGCAAATCCCCGAAGTCTTCACTTAGCCAAAACTCCCACTTAAGACAATGGGCCCACGGGAGTTGTCTCGTCATTAACTGAGCTCCAGCAGTTGTCTGGCACTCAGTGAACTGAGTCATGGTCACTACCCCTGAGAGTTTACCATCTACACTAGAGACAAAGACTCAACCAGGCTGAGAAGATAATGAGGCAGCACGAGCTGGTGCTGGGCTCCCAGATCTGGCACTGCACTTTGGACTCAAGGTGTTTTTGAAGGGCAGAGGAACCACTGCTAACACCACTGGTCACTGTTGTGCTGTGAAAGGCAGATTTTGGTGTGAGCTGTTGTTAACCTGCTCTTTCGTTGTGCTTTTCAGCAGAGAGGCCAAACCAGATGAAGTCCCTTCCATGTCTTCTCTCTCTAAGGAGATTGGTGGCCTTCTTGGACTGGGAGCTGCTGTCTGCTGAAAGGGGTTGCTTTGCACTGTCCTGTTGCAGGATTTTCCAGTCTGAGGGAAAGTTACTGTCTGGCTGACCTTCTCTAAGATTTTAAATCTCTGAGGTTCAATTGCCGGGTGGCAAGGTCAGTACCAGCCAGTCCTTAACTGCAATTCCCTAATCCTGGCTGTACAAGTCACCAGGCAATGATCTGGGAAAAGCTCTCCTGCAAGGAACAGATGTGGTCACCGTGACACTAACACTGGGTCAAGTGGCAGGAGCACGTCCTGTCCTGATCAGGCTCACCCTGTGGTGCTGGTTACACACGAGAGCCAAGGAGAGAAACCTAGAGAAAGAAGATGCACTGGTGGGCTGTTGGGGTAGAGAAGAGTTTGGAGAGAGCAGGAGCTGTGGATTGTGCCAAGGTTGTACAGGAAATATCAAACAAAAGTTTCCAAGTTTTCACCAATTTTCATTCCTGCAGATAGGCACCCATATGTTCCTATGGTGTGACCCAGCATAGACCTGTTTCTGCAGAAAGTCCTTTTGGGTGCAGGGATCCTTAAAGCACTCCTCATTCCACAGGGTTGTGCAGCAGGGATGGGGACCTGGACAAGAAATGCTGGTGGCATTCACAGGGCACAACAGCTCGTGGCTGTGTCAGATCCGGGTCTGTCTTAATCACTTTGCAGCGGTCAGGAAGCTCCATGGCCTGATCCCTTCCTTCACCCAATCCCCCCTGCTGCTTGAGCCATTTGATCAGAGCATGAACCCAGCTGTGAGTGAATGTGGGCAGGTGTAAAGCCCCTTCCTAATCCCCTGGCCGTGCACCTGGGTTCCTGTGGTACGCTTTGAACATGTGCTTCAGATCTTCATTTCGGGACATAAGAACTGCTTCTCCTCTGAGCAAACAGCTGCCTTAAGCATGCTTTTTGGGTTTTCCTAAAGCAGCCTAAAAATCTCCTAATCCTCCCTTTCTGCTGCATATTTCCTGCTGGTTGCACTTTTGAGCCCTGGTGCACATTTTTGTTGCAGGAGAAGGTGGGTGTTTGCTTTTGCAATGAGCGTAGCTGCCACCAGCTGACAGAAGAGATGTGTGACAGAGCCAGGGCTGGTCCCAGCTGCTGGTGTCTGCACCACTGGGGTGTGAGGACCAACACAAGGGATGCGGGAGGGCAACCAGTCACCTCTGCTGGCTGCAAGCATCTATCAGTGCCGAGCAGTACAAACCTCTCAAGGGAGAAAGAGAAGGGGAGATCTCTCCCATTTCAAGCCCTCTCTTGTTACTAATGGGGACAGGTCACAGCCATGGGAATAAGGCACGAGGCATTGATTCATTGAGCTTTTTCTTGTAATGCTGTAGATCTTCATTAATGGTCCCGGTTGTGCTTTCTGCTGTTCCCAGTGGGGCCACTTAATGACATAAAGAGCTTAACAAGGAGAAGCTGTGGTCACAGCTGAGGAGAAGGGTCTGGTTTACTGCTGCCAAGGGTTGTGCTGTTTATCACATGGAGCATCAGCCTCTAAATATTTCTTACCATTTGGGACTGAGAAGATCACTTTGCAGAGAGGGTTATCCAGTAAATCTGGCAGGGCAGAAACAAGAGACCAAGAAGGCAGCCTCTCCTGCAACAGTACTGGTCTCTAAAAGCTTTTGGCAGATATCTGGAGAGGGTTGTTTCCTGTCAGAAACTCTGATTGTTTATTGGCCATGGATATGAGCTCTAATGAGCCACGCAGTGGGGTTTTCTATTGCTGTGTTTTATTACCTGTTCCACTATCTCTCCTTGGGGAATCCCAGAGCTCCAGGCAAGAAGCTTCACAGAACCACAGAATCTGCTGAGTTGGAATGGACCACAAAAATCAAGTCCAACTCCTGGTCCTGCCCAGCACCATCCCCAAGAGTCACACCCTGTGCCTGAGAGCATTGTCCAAACACTTCCTGAGCTCTGCCAGGCTTGGTGCTGTGACCAAGTCATACCACAGTACACATTATTGGCAAGCATACTTGAAATGTAACTGTACAAATGTGTCTTAGAAGTAGAGTTCCCCTTATTTATCTCAACTGTCATAGCTCCTGCCTTCCCAGCACTTAATGCATTTGCTGAGCATTAATCTTTCCAGTGGTATTTCAACTGGACAAGTTTACTTTGCAGCTGGAGTTTGGACAGGCAGATTAGATTCAAGTAAGTTATGATAGTTCCAGATCTAGAAGTCTTTACTTCAATGGGAGAAATGTGTGTGAAGCCACAGCTCAACTATACACCTCAGGGTATTTCCTCCAGCTGTCCACCCAAAGCCCCCACAAGCATTTGCCATTATTTGGGATACCTTCACTAAGATATTCAGGAGGACAAATCTGCAGGCAGGGTAGCCACGGGGTGCTGAGTACTTGTTAAACCCAGCTACAAGCCCAGTTTTCATCTTGGTGTGAATTGATGCTCAACATTTATTGCAGAGCAGGTGTTAATGGAAGGTCACTTAAGGCTTCTCTGCAGCATAATTGTGGGGCTATTTCAAGCTTTCTCATTTGGCTTTAATGCAGATCAATGTCATAAAGTGTCAAGAATCATGAAGAAAGAGTGTCTGCAATGCTGCTGGATCACCTGCCTTCCAAAACTGCTTCTTGCATATCAAATTTAGAAATTCATCACCTGAGATCCAAGCTTCCAAGCATTTGAAATGCTTTCACACGTGGAAAGCATTACAAGATGCTAAAGACTGGATCATGCCACAAGCATAAAAAGCATGCAGATGGAGCTGCTGCTGGCTCTGCAGTGGATAACCCTGCATGGGCTGATTTTCCCCAAATGATTCTTTCTCATGCTTGTTCCCATTAGTCACCCAGTCTCTGCTCTCAGGCTCAAATCTCTGTATGCACAAACCGGGCCATTGTGCTCATTCAGTTTGGTGAATAACTAAATTCTTCATTTCTACCCCACACGGAGCAAATCTTGAGTTAAAGGATCTTTGGCTGGATTGGCTTTAATATCCTCTGCAGGACCAAGCTCTAATTTCAATAAGTTCCACTTTCCTCCACCAGTTCATGCTCTCTAGCAGCTTTCTTTGCTTTCTCACCTTTCTTTTGTCCACAATTTAAAGGCACTGTCTTTAATTTCAAGAACATTTTTAAGGAGAAGTTGGTGATTATTAATTTGATGAAAACTGGAACTCTGACCTATGCTTTTGATCCTAGTTTTCGGGTGTGACATCAGATAACTTTTGTACCCTGGGATTTGCTGTGAGTTTAATAGCACCAGAAAAGCTGTCCCTGCAGCAGCAGGCTGGTGATTTACACTGTTGACAGGCGTGTGTGTTGCAGCACTTCACACCATCCCTCTGCTGCATCCCTTCTGTGCTGGACATCCTCTGGCTGCTCTCCTCCCACTCAGGCTGCTATGCTCTTGTTGCTTAAATAAGTTTTACTACCAGGAACAAAACTAAATCGAAGGGGAATGATTTTTTAAAATCAAGACTAACCCCTAGACTTGGTGGTGTGCCTAAAACAGGGACTCCCTTTGCTGGGGAAACCATAACTTTTCCGGGTTGGTGTTGCTATAGAGATGGTGTCCGCTCCCTCTCTGTTAATATTGCCCCTTTGGAAGGGCCCTGAATAGGCACTGAGGTAGGTAAATTTATGCAGTGACACCGAGCGGGTGATTTTATTCTGACAAATTCCTGCAACGTTTGTTTCCAGGCTTGTCTGAGGGCTGGGACGCAGTGTTGGGCTTTTTGTCCCACGTGCTGTCCTCATGGGGACGGAGTTAATGGAAGCCTTGTTCAGAGCCGCTGGGGCAGAAATTTTTTTGCTGAGAGAAACAAAAGCTGAACGGGCCACCTCAGAGGTTGCTTTGGGAAGGCCGTCTCTTGTGGACTCTCAAAGGAAAAAGGAAACAGGAGATAACACTTGGCCCAGGAGTCTCATGGAGTATTTTCAAGCACCCTCCTCTCTGCCCCGCTGCCTTGTGCTTGCACATCTGCCTCCTGCAGCACCTTTTCTAGGGTGGCAGTTAGGGGGCTTCTCCAGAAAACACTAATTAGAGTTGTTTTTTCAGAGCCTGGCAAGAGAATAATTACCAGCACTGTGAGACATGGCCCAGAGATGCTGTTGGAGAGGGATAGCTGTGATGGGGCCAGCAGCGGAAAGCAGCAACAGGAAAGGGCACAACGTGGCTGTACCTGACTGTGGACCTGTGCGGCCTGGTCCCAGCACAGCAGGGCTGTTTGGGTCCCCATTTCTGCTCAGTTGTGATTGTACCAGTCAATACCAGAGGGTGTTGAGCAGGGACTGAGAAAGCACCCTCTGGGTTGCCAGCACCAAAACTGCATGTCAGCACCTCTCTGGTTTGGTTTGAGGATCTGGCTGTTTGAGTATTTTCTGGGTACTCGTGTGTTCTCAGCAGGATTCCAGCTCCTGGAGTCACTTGGTTATGACAGACCATCAGCTGCACCTTGTGGAAATCATTTCATGGGTCCAAGAAACATTGCACACCATGAAGGCTCTGAGGTGCGCACTGAAGGTAGCCTGGGATCACATCATGCAGAGACAGGATCTCCACCGAGCTACTTCTGACCAGACCAAGCTCAAGACCCAGATTCAGTGCCAGGTCACCCTGGGGCTGGGAGCACAGTAATAGCAAGGGGTATCAGGGCATCTGAACAATCCTCAAGGATAGTGGCAAGTTGTTCTGGTGTAGAAAACTTCCAAGACAGGACTGTGTAAAGCACTTAAGTCTGAAGTCAGACTGATAGTGCTCTTATAGCTCCTGCTGTGCTCTCTGGGGACAGCAACATTTCAGAAAAAGGGAAATGCATCCAGCATAAATTTATCAAAGAGCACAGGATCTTTAGAACTAAGCAATGCTTTATCATTAAAATATGGCCTTTCGATTCTACCAATTTATAAGGGAGGAAATAATTTCTAATGAATAAATTATTGAATTAGTCTGTTTCTGCTATTAGAGTGTCCCAGTTTTTCAGATGTACTTTATAATTTTTTGGCATTATTTGATGGTCTGCCTGGAAGGGACAGTGTTTTGTGGTGAGTGGAATGAGAAATAACTGTTTTTTCTAAGTTCTCCTCTTTAGCCATACAGATGATCATATCACTATTCCTCTTACTGGAACTGAGTGTCTCTTGGAGTACAAATAACCAGATCAATCCAATTGGATTTTGGCATTTTTAATGCAACATATTTGAGTATTACATCAGTTGCAGTATCGATGCAGAGATTATTAATCAAAGGCAGCCCATGGGTTCTGATCAGAAGGCTCCAGGCTGCTAGGTGTTTTGGTTTTTTTGTTGTTTCTTTTCTTTTTTTAAATGGGGGGGAGGGGGCGTGTTTTGGGGTTTTTTGGTTGTTGGGGTTTTTTCTGGCAGGGGGGCATTTTGGATTTTTGTTTGGTTTTGTTTTCTCTTCTTTTCTGAGAATAATTTTTTTTCTCCATCTTTTTCTCTCATGCAAAGCTACCATTTCAGAGCTGCTTTTTTACAGAGAGAGGCACTACTTCTTCTGAAAGATGAGCACAAAATTAGCTGCATTCACACAGAAAATCAGGGTTAACTCCATAGGACAGTGAGGATGCTTAGGTATTGAGTGGAGTGTACGAGATGTTTTTAGGCCTGTCAGGAAGAACAACACTATGGAAGCATTAAAGCAGGGCTCTCATTAGGATCTCTTGTGTGGAGCAAACAAGACCCTTCACACTGTTGATATAAATTTCATAGGAGCAAGCTGGAAAACAGTAAAGGGGAATGTCTGCCTATGTATTTGCAGTGGGTGCTGATGCAGAGCATCATCTCAAGTGTCAGCTAATCTGTCCCTTGGGCTGCACGTCCCATGAGCTGGCTGGCGCTTTGGCAAACACTTGTGTCTGAGCTGAGCTGTGTGAGCTGTGCTGTGTACTCACATTTGTGTCTGAGCTGTGCTGTGTATTCCCGTGAGCAGAGCTGTGTACTCACACTTGTTTCAGAGTTGTGCTGTCTATTCCCGTGAGCTGTGCAGTGTATTCCTGTGAGCTGTGCTGTGTATTCCCGTGAGCTGTGCAGTGTATTCCCGTGAGCTGTGCTGTCTATTCCCGTGAGCTGTGCTGTGTATTCCCGTGAGCTGTGCTGTGTATTCCCGTGGGCTGTGCTGTCTATTCCCGTGAGCTGTGCTGTCTATTCCCGTGGGCTATGCTGTCTATTCCCGTGAGCTGTGCCATGAGCTCACGGGCGTGTCTCACGTGCAGAGGCTTTTGCAGAACAGAGATCCTAATCCCAGGAGTTTTGTTGGGGTTACCAAGGACTTTTCCCACGTTATGCGCCTGTTTTAGTGGCCAAGCAGGGTTTCTGCTACCTTGAGCCCGGCTGAGAGTTGAGAGGATCGCTGTTTACTTGTTCCTTTTGTTTTAATAAAGAGGTTCATTCTCTCCAAACACACACGGACACCTGCCATTTGCCCTCCTGGGACTGGTGGCCCACACGGGACTGCAGGGCCCTGTTTGTGCTTGCTCAATGCAGGATGCCTTTGTAATGCAAACTGGGAAGGGTTACAGCTCCAACCCGGATCATTCACAACCATATAGCTAAGCAAGAAACCACTCTCAGTAGCACACAGCAGCATTTTCAGCTCCTGTAAATAATCCTCAAAGCCACGCAGCACTCTTGTGAAGAAAGTGTGGCTGGATGGCTTGGGGATACTGTTCTTTAGGGATGATACACACCACTCTACAGCCTCAAAGGTTTAAAAAAAATTAAAAAGCTTCTAATATAACACTGCCATTTAAGAGAAATCAGAACTGAAAAGCAGCTGTCAAACTTTAATTTCCTGGCTAATGAATGATCATGAATCCATTCTTTAATGATTCTTGACCCTAGAAACAAAATGTATTAGCACTTTCAGATTTTGCACAGTAGTGCTAAATGGGGCATGTAATGTACTAATTTAGTGCCTCTTTAGCATAATCACAACCTACATGCCCAGCTACATTTCCTTGGCAGGCAGCTTTCACAAGACCTGCAAAGAACTTACGTAGGATGTTTCACCCTATTATTCATTTCACTGATGGCTGAGAATCAATAAATGTGGGTTTTTTCCCCTGTCCTGTCTTTCTCCACAAAAAAGCATAAAATCATCCATTGATCTTCACAGGGTGATTAAAATGCCAAGAAATCTCTGCTTTTCTCTACCTGCAATGAAGCAAGATACCTGGCTTTACTGTGTTTATCTTGGGAATTTACTGTTTACTGTTTGCATTATGGCCACTCTCACAAAATATATTTTTTTCTTCTGTTTAGGTAGAACCTGTGCCATTGCCTGTTGTCCTTTCTCTGGGCATTACTGGGAAGAGCCTGGCTTTGGTGTCTTTACACCCTCTCTGCAGGTATTTATATACATTGATAAATCTGTTTTTCAGGCTGAACTGTTCCAAACTCCCTCTGACCACATAAGTTCCAAGACAGCACTCTTGGCCATGAAAGAGCAACTTGGGTGCTTCTTTGCACTTTTCTAGCCTGGAGTTTGCTCTGCTTTGTCACTTCCTCACTGTAAAGTATTGCAATGGGTAAGCCCTTTGGAGGGAACATTTCCAATGCACTTTCAGGGGATGTGGATCCAGATGGAACGACAAACATCCCGAAGATGTTACTGTAACACCACAACAGGATCCTTGTAACAGTTTGCCTGATCCTACCTGGTTTATACAGATGCATGGGGGTGTCCACAAAGGCTTTGTTACAAGATCAGACCCATCTTCAAAACGCAGTTAAGCCACTTGTTATTTATTATATTAATATTTACTTGGTCTAAATAGTATTGAGGCCACTGCAAGGAGTTCTGTACATCTGTGTGGTCTACAGCAGGCAGAGCACTGTGTGTGCTGTGCTCCTACATGGGTTTTGTCATGAAATCAATCCTTCCTGAAGCTCGTTATCCCTCTGCATGCAGGAGTCCTGCCAGGTCTGGCCTGGCAGTCCCTGCCCACAGCAGATCAATAGAGAGTTACAGAGGCAGCTGAGGGAGACAATGCACAAACAAACACTCCTGGCACTGGAAACAGACTGTCTGTGCTTACAGGAGAAGGTGTGAAGCTCCACACCTCTTTCCACTCCTTGAGCATCTCGGGGCTGCTGGAGGTGTTCAGTAAATTAGCATGCCTTTCTCAATGTTTTTATTTCCATGTGTAGGCTGCACTTTAGAGAGGAAAACCTGGATCTATGCCACACTCTTTCCAGAAATTCAGGAAAAGGAAATGGGATTGTTAAATAAAATAGCATTGATCTGAGAGTTCCTAAGGGCAGGCTGTACAGTCTGGCAGCGCTTGCCTCCGCTGTGAGGGGGGCTGCCCATGCAGAGAGGCTCTGTCTGGGGGGAGCACCATGCAGGGCTGGGGTCCAGTCTGCAGCTGGCATGGCAGGGTGAGGTCTGCTCTGAGCCGTGCTTGTGAGAGCCCAGAGAACAGGCCAGATCATTTCTGCTCTGTGACTGAGTGCTCGAGCAACGCTGCAGAGTTTGAGACTGCCTGTGTGAAAAACTTTCCTTTGGTGGAAAACTTTCCTTTGGTGGAAAACAGAGTCCTGCTGCCCTCCCAGAGAAGGCTCTGACTTCTAAGGAGGGTCATCTCAGCACTGCCCAGTATTTGATTGATATTCATTCTCAGGGCTGTGTGAGTTGCCCCAGCTGTGGCTGTTGCTCCTTAGCCTGTAATTCCCACAGATATTCACAATGAGCTCTCTGGAGGCAGGTGTGTTTGTGGCATTTGAAGGAAGCCGTGCAATTTTTTAGGAGAGATTTCCTGTACGTCATTACTGCCATTCTCAACCAGCAGAAATACAGCATGTAATTGCTACATCTGAAACTCCTGAGCTGCTACATTAGCAAGGAGTTAACAGGAACCATAGGTTGCAGTTGTTGCAGCTGGTTTTAATAACACTTATGGAGAAATTGCATCTTTACAGAGATAATTCACAAAGAGTAAAATTTCTTCTGAGTTGACCAGATAGCAATTTTTCTTTCATCTCCAGTAACAATGCTAGGACTTGGTTACACAAAAATGTATAGATCATAAGGAGGGAGGTTTCATTCATGATACATATTTTTAAAAATGGTATTAAAATAATAATTAACTAGTGCTGCCTTGTGATGTGCACAAAAATACAGCTGATCATTGCTGTGGATATGGAACTCAACCACTCCTTGCTGATGTCTGTTCTGCTTTGAACAGAGTCAAATCTCTCTGCTCCAGTTAAGACCCTGTTTACATATATTAATTTTTAAGGTTATGGCTGTATCATCATATCATCTGCAAACCTTGAAATGAGTCTGAGCCTGAGGACTCTGCAGGAAAAACAGATGCCTGTTGAGCAGGGCTGGGCTTCTATTAGTGGGTGAGCAGGGAATGTAAGCATCCTGCTATATCTGAGAATGAAGTGGGAAACTGCAGCCTGGCTTCACAGAACCCAAAACTGTGTGCTTGACTGATGCCCAGAGGGCTCTGCTGTTGCTTGGAAGCTGGTGGGAGGCATGCTGCTCCTCGAGAGGATGGGGGAAAGTTGTGCTACAGGTGGGATTGTTGGATGTGTCTTTTGGGGCCACAGCCTGCAGAGTCCATACTGTAGGTCTCCGGGCCAAGACTACAGGAAAATCACAAGTCACTGTGTCACTCCTAGCAGCACTTTGCAGCCCTGCAAGTACTTGGTGTGATCCTGTGCCCAAATCAGGGAAATGATCAGAGCAGTCGGTGTTGGAACACGCTGGTAAGTCGTGTTGAGAAAAGTGATGTGTGAATCAGCAGCTTTTCCCTGAGCTGGGCAGTGAGGGCTGAACGCTGCTCTCAGCAGAGATGCCTTGGTGCCACTGCATTTATTGAGCCATCAGCCCTCACCCACTGCAAAGCTGCACTCCTTTTTTAAAGAGAAAGAGTAGATTCCACTGCACATGTACTGCTTAGCTGGGAAACCTGGATGTGATTTTCATGGATTGTTTCAGACTCATCCCTAACTATTTAGTAAGTCATACCGGGATGCCCTGCGATCCCCTGGCTGGTGCATCCGGAAGGTGAAAGGGCTGAGTGAGCTGCAGCCGTTCTTGCCCTGTATGGGTGCAAACCCAGCGAATCCTCCCTGCAGGGACCCCGGGCTGCTCCCGGCCAGGCTCGGCCCTGTCCCAGCCCCTCAGCCCAAAGCAGCGTGCCCCGTGGCGGGTGGCGCGTCCCACTCGTGCTCCGGGCAGCTCCGATGCGTTCTTGTGACAACAGATGGCACCAGCGGCCCTTGCTAGAGCGGGCCCTGCCCTGCCCGGCCTCCCGGGGCTGCTCCCGGCTCCTGCGGACCAAAGGCAGCTCTCGCCTCCCGTTCGGGCACGGCGGCTCGCCCGGGGCTGCTGCTAGGAGCGCTCGGCAAACACGGCGGTGCTGGGGATGGGGGCGCAGGGAGGGCTCACACCCAGGAGGGCACCGTCAGCATCTCGGAATCCTCACTCCGTGCCTCCTGCCCGGCGGGGCCCGAGCCTGTCATCTGCACCCCGACAGAAGGCACTGAAATGTGGAATTTGAGGTTAATCTGCAGTGAAATAGTGCGGGTCAGAGGCTGGGCCCGAGTCTCCCCTGCGTTGCAGCGAGTTCAGGCTCGCTGGCAGCAGCATAACGTGCGAGCTCTGCCTCCAGCCAAGCCCTCAGGGACAGCCCTGAGCTAGCTCCAAGCGGCTCCGCTCCAGAGCTGCTGCCGGCATGGGAAGGAGCCTGGAGCAGCCTGGCTCCTGCAGCATGAACTCCCCAGCAAGCCCGAGCTGCTGGGGCTGGGCGGCCAGCAGCCCCGGAGCGGCCCCTCAGGGATGGATAACCCCTGTACAGCGGGGGCAGATCCCGGCCCGTGCAGTGGGAATGGGGCTGCTCCCGGTGTGCTCAGGCCCTGACCTGCGGATCCGCTCTCCTTCCGCTCACCCGCTGTGTTTATCCCTGCCGCAGGTGTGTTCAGCCACAGCCTGCCCACCGAGGGATGCCGAGAAGTTGAAATGTTTGTTACTTTCCTGAAGCACAGCTATCTAAGCAGGTAAACAGCAGTCACTTTTAGTGATAACCCGCTGCATTTGATCATTGTATCACACGACAAAATAATCAGGGAGTAGAGCAACAAAATACAAGCACAAGTCCTTCTGTTGAACAGCCCCTTTAGCAGAACATCCGGATTTACTGCTGCTGTGAAAACAGAAGGAGGCAGTGATTTTATTCCTGCTTTCTTCCATGCAGCACTGGGACAGAGTTCATCTCTGCTCTGGTTTGTGCAACACTTGCTTTGTTTCCTCTTAATTACATGAGGAAGATGAAGGGAGAAAAAACAATGATGGACAGGAAAGGGCTTCAAGCAAAGAAAAAACATATCACACAGCACAAAAATGCCACCCAACATGTGACATTAACTACTTGCAAGAAGAAGAGCTCTTGTGCATGTAAACCATAACCTAGAGTTTGTACCAGGGCCTCATCCGCTTCAGTCCTGCAAATTTGATATATCTTGCCAGTTGCAGCAGGACTATTTCCATACCAGATTTACTCACATGAGCACAGGACATTGGATGCTCTGTTTATCCACAGCCTAGAAACACGAAGGTCCAAAGTTTCTTCCATTGCCAGGGGCATGTGAAAGCTTTGAGCACATGCTACAGAGATAAGTAGAGACATATGCTTTATGCCAAACCAAGATGTTTTTATAAAGAGTTTCTGGCCTTGTCTGGTAAAATATTTTATAACTTTTCTGCCAGCAGCCAAAAGGCAGTCAAATACTTAAAAGCAGTAATAAAAGTTCCTGTGTGAGTCAGAGTCCTACAGAAATCCTGCTAGTGAATTTCCCCATGGTAGCCTGCAGGACTAGCAAGAAAAAAAAATCACAGAACTCTGCTCTGGTATGAAGTATTTTTTAACAAGTCTTTGGAAGTGGCATGGAATGTCCCTGCAAAGGCCCCAGATCCCAGGCTATGTGAAGTCTAAAAAGCAATTCTGGTATTTTTTTCTTAAGTTATTATAACCTCAAATCCAATTTTACTCCTAGGGAATCACAGAGAGGCCAGCTTTAGTGTGACCTTTAAGTGGCATCTCACTTGCATGTAGAAGAATATGCACAAGTGTGTGTTCCTTTGACCTGGAATCCTGCATACTCGGATGTCCATGCCAAAATGGAGCAAAACACTGCCCTGCCATGTGCATGGCCTGGGCTCAACTCTCTGCTCTCCCTTCCTGCCGAGCTCTGCTCTTGTAGCACTAATGAAGTACCTCTTCTTTCCCTTTCAAAGTCCTCAGGTGATCTCGTTCTGCTTGGAAACTGTAATGAGACCCTGGGCTTTTTTGAAAAAGAATCTCATTAAGAACCAAGGCCATAAAAGCTTCTCTGCTAATTCTTCCTGCTGCTAAAGTCCTGTCAGTAACCAGCATGCTCAGGTTTGGCTCTGCTGTGGGCAGCAGTGCTGGGGCCAGGCAGGCACAGGTATGTCACAGGTGTGTCACAGGTGTGTCACAGGTATGTCACAGCAGCTGACTCTCACCCCAGGTTTGTGGGCTGGCAGATGCAGGCATTCACATTCTTGATCTCTCTGTTGGCACATGATGCTAACAGAGAGGGGAGAGGGGAGTGGTGCTGCTGGCACCTGCCTGGCAGGATGTATGCATGGGCTAGCTGTCACTGATTTTGTTTTACAAACTGCTTCCACATCGCAGTTCACGTCTGGTGTGGATGCTCTTCCCTGGAGCACCTGGGAGCCCTGCTTGGCCTGAATCTCCTCTTATTGCCCTTGGACCTTGCCACTTTTATTTTTCGCTCCTTCCATCCAAAAATCTCCTGAGAACTAACTATGTTTCTTTGGTTATTCCTGTGCTTTTGACACTAAAATGAGAAGAAGAATGTCATTTCCCCAAAGCAGAACACCAGGAAATGTCTTACTTCACCTTGATGGTAAAAAGTGAAGCAATTGATGGGACAGATAAGTCTTTCTCAGAGCTGTTTTGCAGATCCCCCACAGACATGTTATGCCAAGTGTGACAGCATCAGCACAGCACAGGAAACCTCAGCAGAAAGGCTTTGAGCTAAGCAGGATTGGGCTACACAGGCCTGGGATGCCACCATGTCTGCCAGGCTGCTCAGTCTGTCAGCACAGATCCTATCCTGGATGTCTTAATTCTCTGTCCTGTGCTCTGACCACGACCTCCTCCTTCTCTTGTAGAGGAAAGCCTTGTACAACCTGCCTGGCTCCCCTTCCCCAGTTCCACAGCTGTTTGGTGTGAACCTGTGATCTTCAAAACACCCTCCATGCAGGATGAAGGCAGCTGCTCTCTGATAGTGTGTGAGGGCAGCACTTTTCCCTGGGAATGGAACATGGCTTTTCTGAGCCTACAGAGAGGACCTGTGAGCCACGGCACGGGTGGTACAACTGAGCTGCTCTCCAAAGGAGCTGGGGAAAAGCTGGGGGGTTATCACCCAGGGCAGGAGACAGCCTCTCCTTTCTCCTGGCCTTGTCTTGGGCAGAGAGCCCAGCTCCCACAGCCTGCCTGGTGAGCAGCCTTCTTCCCAAGGTGTCTGACCTCCAAAAATGTGCCCATGGCAGGCTGCTTTGAGCACATGGCAGAGAGAAGAGACAGTGAAGAAGTGTCTGGTTACCCACCTCAGCTACCTCCTTCCCCTCCTGTCTGGGTAGGGAGGTCTGCCCTCCTGGGTGCCAGGAGAGATTGTTTCAGGGTGAGTTTGGAAGTGTAGATTATGACAAGCCTCTTACAACTCATTGCAGATCTGGGTAACACTTGGGGAAAACTGCATGCTCTTCTCCTTGGAAACCCCAGCGTTTTTCCGTGCTCAGCTTGCTGCCACAATTCAGTGCTGCCACAATTCAGTGCTGCCACATTTCAGTGCTGCCAGTGGCTGGTGGAGTAGCTGAGGATCCAGAGCCAGCCCTTCCTGCCAGCATGGGGGTGCCTGAACACAGCCTGGCTCAGGGTGACTCCCTCAAGGATGGCTGGCATGCCCCAAGGAACCACAGCCCTTCAGGGTCAGCATGGGTTTGCTGGTCATGGGTGTCACAGTCAGCAGAGCAGAATACGAAAGCACAGTGCTTCCACTCTCAGATCATCACAGGATCTGTTGAGCAATTCAGAGTGTTTATCTCAGAATGATAGTGCAGCCCCGGGCTGTCTCTGAGGTGCTTGCTGGTGCAAGGGCTGGCTCTTGCATCAGAACCAACAGAGCAACGGGGTCATGCTTCCCAGGGAAGGCAAGTGCTGATCCAAGCTGTAAAGATTGCATTTGTCTGTTTGCATTTTCAGCTGCAGAATGAATGTCAGGGTCCTGGGGTGGACAGAGGGGATTTAATGTTAAGCAGGACTTCCAGATCAGCTCCAAGTTTGTCATCCCTGCTTAAAATCTTCAATGTGATGGCACTGGTTGCCCCTGCAGTTGTTTCTGGATTCACAAGTATTTCTCCTGGTGAATCATTAAAGCATAACCTAGCAGGGGCAGCATGAGGCAAAGCTGGGAGTTCAGGCAAAAAAAAATAACTGTTTGCTTGTTAGATGCCTTGGGAGAAGCTGAAGGGATCATAAACAGTGGAGCAACTTGGAAGTGTGCAGCACTGAGAAGACAGCAGGCATCCCACATGCCAGATCTCATTCTCTTATCCTCCACATCCAACCTGAGACCATGGATGGCTGCACAATTGTGTTAGTCACCTCTTGCTGATGGCATATACAGATGCTGGTGTTTCTTGTGTAGTGGGCAATTCATGTTCCACAGCAGCCTGCAGGGTTGTGGTGATTCATGGGAAACAGGAAAACCTAGCCTTATCTACAGGGAGAAAACTGCTGAACTTCAGGTTTCAGAGCCTTTGGTTTGGTGGAATTACAGGTTCAAATCCTGAGAAGTTTAAACAAGGTCTTTCTTCCTCTGAGACAAATGGAGTGTCATGCAGTAAATCGCCAATGATTCTCTCTGTTAGATGCTGTGTTACTTTGAAAACGCCATTGTGACATATTTCAGCTTTCTGCAAAATAAATAACTGCATCATTTATCAAAAAGGTTTGCTTTCAGAAAGGTTGCCACTCTTTTAAGGCATCAGAGACTCCTGGGGATGAAGTGGATAAGAGGAACACAAGATGCCTCTTTTCTTTTCTTGCTCTATTTTATTTGACATTTCACTTTTTTTTGCTTATTTGAAGAAGCCCTGATGAGGAGTGATCCTTGGCCGTGGCATGTCCCAGCAGACTTGGTGGAGTGTGACAGTGAGGGCCATGTACTGCCTGACTGGCCCCTGAGGCGATGGGGAGCAACAGGCACCCTTGCTTGCCTGCAGCCCCCTTGCTGCCTGCAATTACCCTCATGCAGGAGGAGATCTGAGATTGCTCTTCTCCCGAAGGCAACAAACATCACCCATCAAACCCATCCCCAGGTCTCTTGCAGTGGGAAGATACAGCTCCTGGAGCACTAGCAAAATCACAGCATCAGGACTGATGGGCAGAGAACAGCCAGCATATTCTGCCTCCTCAGCTGGGACAGGACATCCAGACCATGGGTATTTCCTGGAGGATGAGGTTCCGTGCTCCTTTCTCACAGCCCATCCTTGCAGAGCAGCATGCTCAGCTCTGCTGTGTGCAGTGGTGCAACACAGGTGTGCTGCCCCAACGAGGCACCTGTCAAATGCAAACACTGTCACAGGCGAATTCCTCCTCAAAACTGCTACAGGGAGAGCTATGTGCAAAAAAAAAAAAAAAAATCCAGCAATACTTTTGAAATACTTTTGAAACACTTTTGAAACTTTGCATTTCTCTTCTTTTAAAGCAGTCTCCAGTTTTCAACTATTTCCACACACTCATTCTTTGTCTAGAACAGGACATAACACAGAGGATGAAATGTCGAAAAGCAGCCCCTCTATTCAGCATGCTGAACAGTAATTTGTTTTATAGTGTGAGCAACAGTATCTTGTTTTGTGCTTGACATAGCAAACATTACTAGTGTCCAGCCAGCACCTCACTAAATTTTTAAAAACAGAAGTATTGCAAGCAGCTTTTTATGCTATCTATGGGATGCCCTCAGTGCTTTCCAAATGCCTGGGAGTCCTAAGTACCAGGCAGGAATTGGCATCCTCTGTTTACACGTGGGAAAACAGAACTAAAAGAGTTTATATCTCCTGTTTCCAAACACAGTCACTAGCTTTGGGTCTCTGTCTTCTTGGTGCCAAACTGTGAGAGCTTTTAATTTCTGGCATGTGTGCAGAACAAAGAGCAACTGTTCACTGGTTTAACTGGTTTGACTTGTACACAGCTCCGTTGCAAAGGTACCTTAATGTGAAGTCTGTGTAGTGCAGTGAAGAAGCAGATGTTCCCTCCATCCCCATTGCATCCACCAGGTCTGGGTTTCACAAGTGCCCCAGTCGAGGCCAACAGTGTTTGCAGTGTCCAGTGCTGCTGAGAGCCAGGCCAGGTGTTAGATCAAATGTCTGGAGCTGAGTCTGTAACATTTTTTCAGATGTGCTGCTCAGTGATTTTTTTCCAGACAGATGCAGGAAGTCTGTGGTAGAGCTGGGAACAGAGCCTGTTCCTGTGCTGTGAGAGGCTGTGCCCCTGACAAGACACAGGCACGGCCCTACAAAGTAAATGTTGTGATTTCATGGCTGGAGTTGAATGGCACCCGACAGTTGCACCAGTGGAAATTTTTTCCCCTGTCTCCAGATTCACAGGCATTCACTATGTGGCTAAAGCCTTCTGAATTTCAGAAAACTCTGAGATTCAACAGAAGCATTTTGGTGCTTAATTTTGGGTCAGTTGTACTAGTGCATCTTTGTACTCATGTCCCTGTGTGCAGCTCAGTTACAGGATAACCTTAATGCACAATAACCAGGCAAGAAGGCTCAGGGAGCTGGTCAGATAGAGGGGAAAAGGACATCATGGGGCTGACTTTAACACCAGCTTGCACAGAAAGTATTTTGCCCCGGGAGATGTCTGTTGACTCTAATAGCATGTAGCTAAAGCTGCTTCCTGTGCTGGATGATGGAGTGAGGACTGAGCTTATGGATGGATGACAGAAGCTGTGGCTCTGCTTACTTGGTTGAGCTGTCTGGAAGAATCACACATTTCTTTCCTTTTTAATCATTAGTTGAGCTTATCTGTGGTAGGAGAGCCTGTCATATTCTGTGTCTGAGCATGGTGTCCTCTGTTGGTGCCAGCTGCATGGCAAACCAAGGGCACTGCTGGCCCTGCCAAGCCTGGCAATGCCTCACTGGCCCATCCACACTTGTCAGGAGTGGCCACCCCATGGGGGTGTTGGCTGAATGTGCAGCTCCCTGCTGGTCTGTCTCTTCAGTCTTTGGAAGGGCACAACTCCACAGATCTTGCTGTTTCCATGCGTTCAGGTTGAAAGCCTGCTTTCTCAAGACATTCTCTTTTATTTATTTAAGATGTGCTGTTTCCATAGGTTGCACCTGCTCTTAAGGATAGAACCCATGGATAAACGCAGAGAAGGCACAAAGCCAGCATTGACAGCAGAATGGTCCCTGGTCTTCAAGCAGTGAGATGGCTTGGGCAGGTGAGCTTTCTAAAAAGACCAGTGGAAACCACATCCCACCTGTCAGTACAGGTCAGGAATAGTGGCTTTTCTTGAGTAAAATTTCAGCCAGGCTCATTTTTCTTTCTGTTTCTGTTTTAGCAAATGCTAAATATTAAGCTGTGATTAGTTAAAAAGTAGTGAGAGGAATTTCAGACTGAAAAGCAGGATTTATACTTTTAACTTAGATGGGAAACTGGGAAATTTTTTCAGCAACGCTGCTTCCATGAAGAAAGGGCATTGAAGATCATTCTGGCTTAAAGCATTAAAGCATTTCAGCCATAAGAAGGTAAAGACCCCTGAGACCCTTCCCACTGTGAAAATTCAGGATTTTCTGTAGTAAAAGGCTGAATCTTTCAACTGTGGTTGAAGTCTCACTTTTGATTTTTGGTTTTTTGGGTTGTTTTTTATTGTTTTTTTTTTTTTTTTTAAATGTATCTCATCATCACTAAAACACGTAAAAGAAAGGAGTTTGGGGGAAATCTCTGGCTGATACAGGGCAAGGAACAATTGTGGGCTGGCAAGAACCTGGAATCAGTGACCTAATCAGCCATTTCCCTCTCTAAGTGCTGTGACTCTACAGCTTAAGGAATTACAAAACGTGTATTTTAGTTGGAACAAGATACTATTATTGAGTAAAGTGCATAATAATTGTGTTTCAGAAGGTGAAATAAACGTCTATCACCAGGCACTTCAATCCATCATTGTACTCTGCTAAATTACTGAAATTGCACTACATTCAATACTAAAATTACTTGTAATAAAGTGATTGCTGAGCTGACACTCACAAAAAAGATGTCTAGTACCCACATTTGTTTTCCTAATTGACAATTTTAGGCTTCGATCTGGAGAGGGAGGAGTGCTCACAGCCCTCCTTGCAGTTTATAGGACTGGAGGCCATGTAGCTCCTCACAGAGGCAGGCTCTGTCAGAATGGAGGGCTCCTGCCTGCATGCAGTATCTCTGATTTCCTGTAGCTTTTAAGCCTTTGGTTAGGTCACTGTATAAATCCATTTCATCTACATTTACAAAAATATTAGGCTTTGATACAAGCCTTTCTTGTAATGATATACAACTTGTTTATATTGCTCTGCAATTTCTTCCCTTGCTATCTGTTAATCAATGCCACATTTTTCAGACTAGGATAAGTGACTTGACCAAGAATGCATAGCAGAGAGACATATCCCTTGTCCTGGATCTCTGATGGCACTTTGAGAGATGCCCATGACTTTTGTTGTTCCTTTTTCCTGCAGTCTCTCCACCCTGCAGGATTCCAGCTGGCAAAATGCAAAACTTTTCCTTTCAGAAGTCGGAACTCTTTGTTTCAGCTGCTGGATCTGACATTTAGATCAGGCCCACGTAGAAGAACATTACTTTTCTTGTTTTGGATAGCAGTCAAAAGATGTTAATAAATTGTGTAATTAACTGATGCTGAGCTAAATTCAATTGGTCTTTTAGACTTTAGCTAATGTATGTGGTCACACGGGACAATACATGGAATTCTTCTACTCAGGCTAAGCAACATCCTTTTGCAAAGGTGTATAACTACTTTGTCATGACACTGAACAACAAACAGCTGAGGAAATCTTGCTTTCTGAAGCCCAGAACCCTCTTTTGTTTCTCAGGGTTTTTCCCAGCCTAGCTCAGAATAGATCTTTAAGAAATTTAATTGTAACATGCTAGAATTTTTCTTTGGAAGAGAAACACATACTCCATCCAGAGGACACTGAATTTAAGTCCCTGCTGGATGTGTCCATGGCCTCAGCCAAAGGGATGAAACCCTTCTTCATGGCAGGTGACATAATCTGTAGGGTTTACTGAGTCTCTAAGTGAAATATCAAATGCTCTCATAGGTATTTTTCAGCTTTTTCTTTACATGAAAGGAGATGTGAATGTCTCCTCCATCAGCATCACTATATAACATATATACTGTAAGGTCTATTAAAAAGTTTCCATAAGCAATGCAAATGTGAGGAATTCTGATGGGAAGGAATTAAAGCAGTCCATTTTTTTTCTTCCAAAATAAATATGCGAGTTAATCTGAAAAAGTGAAGAGTGCCAAATATTCATCTGATGTGCTAAAGTGACTCATGGCAAAGGTAGACAGTTTTATAGTGCAATTCCTTCACTTGTGTTGGAAATGGATCGCTTCCAAGTGGCACTTATGAAACAATTAGCTGCTCAAGGATAATCAGATTTGTATGAAAATGCAAAGATAAGTGATTTAGCTGTGATCTCAGCTGGAAAGTGACTGAGGGTGGTGGGCCACACTCCACAGTAAAAATCCCCTTTCTTTTACTAAATGGCACTTTTGCTGAAATGTGCTGGATTCAAGCGAGTAAGGGCTCCCTTGACTTTCATTGCTAGGATGACACACGACTGACTTGCATCATTAGAGATCTTTGCTGATGGCCGAACTGCTTTGCATACAAATGAGACCTAACCTGAACAGCTGTTCAGCTGCTGGGTGTGAAGGATTTACAGTTCCAGATCAGGTCCCTGCTCACTGCCAGTCTCTGAGGGAGCTCCACTCCAGATTGATGGAAAACAGGTAATGTTTCATACTTGCATCCCTGGAGACTGAGCAAGTGCAGAGGCTGGCAGTTCAAATGGCCCAAAAGTGTCTTGAAGCCTTTTAATATTTTCAGATGAAAATGCTCATTTTTCAGTCCTGCCCTGTCCCTTGAAATTATCATGCATGGTGGAAGAGCAAGGTGGAGATGGAATAGTCCTGACAGCATGACAAAGTCTCATCCTGCATCTTCAGGTGTTGTCTGTGGCCTCTCCACAGAGATCTTCTGCTACTTCCACAACATGGTCATCTCCAAATTGCCTAAGGTCAGGGCAGGCAGTGGAGAACTGTCTGTAACAGCCCTTGGGTTTTCTTCCACCGAAGTGTTTGTCCTAGTGCTCCTGTTCACTGGACCTCTGTTGTTGGCCATGTGATTCTCTTTAAAATGTGCTCTCTCATTTCTGCCTTTGCAAATGCACTTTGTAGAGAAAGTGGCAGAAAATGAGATGATGGCTTCCTGACCTCAACCTCACCTGAGCTGTATGGGAAGGCCCCTTAGGAAACCTGTTTCTGTGTTATTTTCAGTCTCGTTTCCAAATCCTCAGAAGCCTGGCTAAGACAAGCAGGCAGCCAAGCCTTGATTCATCTGTCTGAACCCTCCCTAAAGATTCTCCTGTCTATGGAGTAAACCACATCGTCAAGGACATCGTTAATGATGTGTCAGAGATAAGAGTAGATCTCAGCCCCAGGAGATCCAGAGAGCTTGGACACAGTTTGGATCTTTGGCCAAAGCAGCTGGGAGGGCTGTAACTCTAGAGCAGAAGTGGTGGTGACCTCAAATTCAAGGACTAGTGAATACCTGCACCCTGTTTAATGTCAGAGGTATCACTGCTTGCGGTAGGATTCAGAAAAATTATATTTAGAGAGTTTCCAATACAGCATTTGTAGATTCAGGTGTACAGACCTGTGAAAATGTTTGGTCTCCTGGTGATGTTCACACACGGACACAAAACATCTTGGTCTTGAAAGGATGCTTTAACACTGGCACAACAGGGAATGAGCACTGTGACCTCACTGGCTATACAATAAATCCTTGATGATACAAAGGCACCTGGCAACTCTGCAAGGAGGGTTAAGTGTAGAGCTAGTGATGGCAAAATCCTTCAGATGCTGCTTATTGTGGAAACAGAAATCAACCTGTTATAAACACATCCTCCTTCCCTGAGTGTGGTTGGTTTTATCTCCAGGTTAAGCCAGTGTTGAGATCCCATATGGAAGAGGAAGCTGTTCGGCTTTAAGAGCTTTGTTTAGTTATACAAGGCCTAACAAACATGGTTGTTAAGGCCCCTTAGGAGGTCTTTCTTATGAAGCTGGGAGCTATTGGATTAGGCAAATGAGAGCCAGAGATTTGCCTAATAGCTTGACAGGCCATGAGGGATTAGACTCTTGTGGGCTGGTGTAAATTTGTGGGACAGAGATGCTCTGGCGTGGATCTCTCCTTAGCCATGGATAAATGCCTTGTCAATGTGGGTTAATCTTGTTTGCCTTGTCTTCCATAATGCTGCATTGCAGGACACAACCTCTGTCAATTTAATCACCGTTGGAATGGAATTGTAGGCTTTTGTTTCATGTACTCAGCTCCTCTCTGATGCAGCACTTTCAGCATCACAGGGGTCAGTGATTAAGGACAATTTTCAGCTCGCTTTGGTTCAAACTCTTGAAACAGTTGTTCCTTTGGGACCAAAGGTTCTGTTGTCACTGGCTGAATGCAGGTCCATCTGGGGAGATTCCACTGCTGCCCACGCTGTAGATCCATCTCTCCCCACTCCTTTTTCAAACACTGCTCTCCCATGTCTCTCCATACCAAGAGAACCAAGATCCCCTTCCCTGAGCTGGGATTCTCCCTTGACATTATGCTGTGCTCAAGGCAGCAGGCCAGCCCTGGAATGGCACTTTGTGGAGCCTGGGAGAGACCCCCAGAGAGCACCCAGCCCCCACTGGCACACTCTGACACCTTTTATTTGATTGAAAGTGAGAGTCAGTGGTGACTGTCCTCACAGGTGACTGGATAGTTCACAGTGGGACTGAAGTGCCAAGTGTTAAGGGAGACTAAAAAAAGTGGATATGGGACTGCTCTGCTCCCAGGTCCCTTTACTTTGATAGGGCAGAGGGCTGTGAGTGTGTATGGTTTATGGAACATCATGGCTTTTACAACCCCTCTCAATTCTGAGCCTGACCAACGTAGAGGAGAAGCCACCTCTGCTGGGCTGGATTTGCTCCCAGGGCACAGGCCATGTTTGTCTCATCCAATCCAACTCACACTTTTTAGATGTTTTCACATTTCCTCACTCCCTACCCTCCCTTGTCCTCTCTACAAGTACACCAAGAGCCCACCAGTGCTGGATCTGACACAGGAGCTGGGGTCCAGACACCTGCAGCCACTGTGGCCACATAGCTCTGAGTTTTGCTTGATGAATGCTTGTCAGAGCTAAGGAAGCCAGGAAAATTCACTGCAGGCATCCCTGAGTCTGGAGGCAGCCTCCCCCCACAGCCCATTAGCATCTGCAAGGCACTGGAAGGGACAGTGCAGGTGGGAGGAAGAGCTCAGGCCAGTCCCTTTTGGTCCACAATGGGCGGCATCTTGCTCAGTTGTGCAAATTGCCTGTGCAATCTGGGGCCATAAACCCAAACCGCTCCTTTGAAAGCCAGCCCAGCCCCTCCTGTCCCTCCTCAGCCCTGTGCCCAGGCAGTGGCAGAGCTGCAGGCAGTGGGGGCAGATGGGGACAGGTGTCAGTGATGCTGGAGTATCAGGTGACAGTGTCCCATGCATTGGCAGGGGAGAAGGCTGCCTTGTGTGCATGCAGTAATTATGTACAATAATGGCAGTCCCTGGGCTCAACAATGCAGGGAGGCTGCTGTGGGAAAGTGCCTCAGGTCTTGTCGCTGACACCTTCACTAGCCCAGCAGAGAAGAGATGCAGATGCCAAAAGAGTTGTGAATGCAGACCTTGCAGGCTGGTCCTTCACTGACACATCTCCAAGACAGCATCTTTTCCTGAGAGGATGGAAGGGGCTGCAGGGCAGTGAGATGGTGAGGGGGTAGCAGCAAGACCCTCATCAGTTGTACACAGCCCGGTTGGTTGTGCCACCCACAGGGCACTGGGCACAGCTGTCCCAACACACAATCCACCTCCCATCCACTTCTCTGTGTCTTCCTTATCTCACAGGGAGTGGGAAGTTTTAGATTGCCACGTGAGCTCTTAGGAGGGGTTGTATAATGGGGGATTTCTCCTCTGTTCCACAGAGATCTCTTGCCACCCTGGCTCTGCTCTTTCCACACTGCAATGCCCAGGTCTGGGCAGGATTGAAGCCATGAACAAAAAGCTGGCCAGCACAGAGCCCAAAACACACCAAGGCATCCACAATACAATCTCAGAAGAGTCTGTGCCAGTTTATAAACTGTCTGTAGAGTGAGACCTGGCAGAAGGAAACACAACCTGCCTTCACGGAGATGACACATTTGGGACTGAAGCAGTGAGGGGTAAAGTTCACCCTGCACATGCCCTGACTGCCTGCACTGCTTTGTGCTCCATCTTAGTCACAGCTGGCCCAGGCGTGTGGCTGGGGGAACAGGGCTGTACTGGTTGATATCAGCTCTGTTAGAGGCTGAGAGGCTGCATCTGGTTTGGATCTCCCTGACTGCTGCTGTGCTCTGGCTGCAGATTGAGATGGAGCTGGGAGAGCCCAGAGCTGCTCCCTGCCACGGCCTGGCTCAGCACAGCTCTGGAAGCACAGGGTGGGCTAATTCACTTTATTATCGCTCTTTAATGAATTCCACTAATTTGCAAAACCCTGCATGACAAAGCAGCCCTTGATCTTCTTCCACACCCTTGGTTCCAATGCCTGTAAGGCTTCCTGCTGTAGCTGAGGAGTTCCACTTGGGACAGGCAGCACAGCTCAGCAGGTGCTGAAAAGTGTATAAACCTGCAGTGAGCTAAATGAGCCTGGGTGCTTCCTCTCCAGGGGTCTCACTGCTGGTTCTTGCACAGGGGACAACCTGGGTTTTCACCAGGCCAGGAGCTAACTTGCATTTTGGCCTGGGGCTAGTTTAAATCACGTTCTGTGGCAGTGGCTCCTGCTTTGGGAGGCAGTCCCAGGAGATTCTTGGGCTGGGACAAAGAGGGCAATTGCTATTTAATGAATGGGGATGGGCATATCACCCATGGTCCTGCAGCCATCATTCCTCAAACACAAAGGTTCTGCCACCCTTCCTTTCCTAGGCACGGGATCCTCATGGAGCAAAGCTGTGAGCTTTTGTAATAAACTGACCCTGCAGGGAAGAGGAGAAGGAAGGAGAGGGTTCCTGCTGTCTCACTACGAGACATCATTGTTTTTTCATTCTGAGTGCTAAGCTATATAAACAGAATAAAATATCATGCAGAGGACTGCTTGTATATTGCCTGTGACTTTTGTATATCTTAATTTAAGAGTTTACAAATTACAGTCCTTCTGCCTAGCCAGCAGCTATGGAGCTCCCAGAAGGAAGTCCTTTGGCCACTTCTGTCTGTATTGTCCAAATGTAGAAGAAATACCCTGGGAAGAGAACCTGTCACATTGTCCATCACTGCATACAGTGGGCTTTTACCTCTTGCTGTGCCTTTGGAGACCACTTTGTTCTCATATTCCTTTCCTTTAACTGGCTCTGTCTTTACTCATTGGAGGCCTTGTACTTAGACAACATCCAAATTTTGCATAAGAAAAGGGCTCCCTAATAGCTGGCAGTGCATCCTGCTGTTCCCTGTCTCCTGTTGTTGAAGATTAAACAGATGTAAAATTAGGAGCTGAATCTTTCTGCATTTGGGGGTCCTTGTCCATAGCTGGAGACGAGAGATTAAGATGTGACCTTTTCCCAGGAAAAGCAATTTAAGAGTTCAAGAAATTATAATCTTTAACAAACCTCTCTCCAAAGAATTTTCCTTTAAATGCTTTAAATCCCACTGGACATGTACATTTTTGCTCACATCTTTCTTTGCTTCTCTTGACTGCACACTCCAGAGAAAACCCAGATCCTCTACCAGAAATGCTTTTGAATGCTCCATCCCCACCTACTCTTTTGGACCCCTAAGGGAGACAAATAAACAGAAGGGAAGGGTTAGTGCAAGCAGAAAAGAAGTCAACAATTTTCCTTCACCACAGGAGGCTTCACACAACTCAGCATCTGCAGGCCTTAGGGCTGGATTGCTCTGAGTAACTCATGCTCCTGGGCAGGGTTTCCAGGCTGAACCAAGCCCCAGTCCATACCAATGCACACTAATATCTTCTTGGCATGCCCTACTCCATCTTTTTAGAACAGGCTCACAATTGCTTGGCTTCATCTTAGGGTGGTAATCACATAAAAAAGCTAGAAAAAGTAATCACGTAAAAAAGTAGAAAGTGAGTTTAATTTGTCTCCTGGCCTAGCAGCAGACCTTTTGGGGGGAATGGTCAGAACTTGTGTTTAAAAACTCATTGCAGAAAAAACAGTATCCATGGCTGATTGAGGTCTCAGTGTTGGGAAACCTTGAGATCTGTAAGTGGAGAAGGAGCCCCATTAATTCCTGTCTAGACTGGCTTCTGAGCCCAGGTTCCAGAGATGAAAGGACACTTTATTAAGACAGGACATAAATCCACCCTGCCAACAAGTCCACACTCCTCTGGATTATTTACACCTCTCTCCCTCCCTCTGGTCATTGCCTGTCCCTACATAATCTACATTAAAGTCCTGACAGGATTAAACCAACATGTCTTACACTTTAAATATCAGGCTCTGTGTGCTTTCGTTTCCACCATGTCACAAAAAAAGACATCATGTTTTTACAGATAGACTGAAAATAAAAAAGTAGGTGTCTAATGAAAGGAGCTTGATGTTATGACTGAGATAAAATGTGCACTTGGGGAATTTTACAGTGAATGTGGCCTTTGCTGCACCCACAGCTCCTCTCCTTGGTGTGTGTCACTCAGAGCCTGCCAGGGGCTGTATGAACAGAGCCATCTGGGCTCTGAGCATCACCTTTTGGATCAGGGTGACTGCCTGGGGTCAGGCTGCATCCCCTGTCTTGCACAGGACTGTCCACCCTGGCAGTGCTGTGCTCAGCTGCCAGGGCTGGGCACTGAGGGGTTGCAGAGGGCATGGGCAGTTTAGGGTGATGGCTCTGAGGAGGACAGGCTTTTTCATTCAGATTTTACAAATTTTCATTGCTCTTGAGGCTTTACTCCTTCATTTTCTGACATTGGAAAGTTCCTGTAGTTGTCTGTGGGTTTTTTTGGTGTTTATGGGAGAGATGCAGCAGCATATGAGAGCAGTAGATCCTGTCACCTCATGTTTGCATCAGCTTCTCCACCTTCCCTTGCAGCCAGGCAATCAGGAGCAAACAGAGCTTATGGAAAACAGCCTCAAAAGGACTTTGGCACAAATATATATTTTTAGGCTGAAAATGGGAAATGTTCATTCACTGCGTGAGTATCTCTGCAATCCCTGGCTCATTTCTGTTGTAGGTCCTGTTCAGTCGTAGGGGTGCAGTAAGTTCATTAGTGAGGTGGGTGCTTTACACAGAAATGAAAGCCAGGCAAAGTGCTTATAGCTACAGGCAGCAAAATTTCTGGATGATGTGGGAGTGCTGCAGCCTGCAAGGAGACATCCAGGCACTGCTGCAGGATGAGCTGGTGCTTCCCAGGCATGAGTGTGTTCCCAGCAGCAGGGCAGATCAATCCTTTGGCAGAGTGACTAACACTGCAGATTAATTTGTTTGAAAGAACAGCTGGGTTCATGAGCACACTCTGATGCAGGACTACCTTCCTGTGGCAGGCCTTGTGCGTTTGCAGTGTCACTTGGTACATCCCCAGTGATAACAGCCTGTGATGATAGAGCTGTGCCGTGCCCAGGGCCCTGTGACTCCCAGACGTGCTGCAGATTTCAGCACTTTGTGGCCATGGCAGGCTGAGGAAATGATGAGTGCTGTTGAAAGGACACTCTGAACTTTTTGTGTGGCCAGACAGAGCTCTCCTTAGTGCCACAGTCTGCTTGGATCTGTGTTTGAACTGACTGCAGGACTTGCAATCCTTTTGTATGCATTTTCTCTTGCTTTTTTATCAAATGAGCTTACTGGCATGGTCAATTTGAAGTCATTAGCAAATGTTTATCTAAAGTGAGTTTGAAACCTATAAAAAAGACCATTTGAAGTGTTTCCAAGATTTGCATTCATTTGGCCAAAGAAATCATGACACCTGGTTTACGTGTCAAATCCAACATACCCAGACTACTCCAATTTTGAATATCAAATGTCTGCACTGAGCTTGAAAGACTGCTTCCAAAACAAGGCTCAACCAGACTACAGAAATATTTTTAATAGGTAAACAAAAATAAATTAATAGCTGTTCACATACCTGAAGAAAAAAATCACTGAACATATTATTCAGCAGCTTTCTTATTTACTTTTTTCAGCAGCATTAAAGGTCAGGGTCAATCACCCTGTTAGACACCCAGCTTTGGCTCTCCATGTGCTCCAGAAGCAGGCAGTGCAGGTAAATACCTTGAGTTTTGCCCTTTTGAATTTACTGTTGAGTTTATTGTTAGATATTTGGGACCTCAGCAAACAATTCTTCTTGAACAGCTTCTATCCTTTCCTTTCTAGCAGAATTCTCTGAGCTGGAAGAGCACAGTAATAATCTCCACATCCTTTCTGCTCGCACAGAAAAAATTTCCTGTGCCTTGTAATCCTTTTCATTCCCAGGTCTGTGCCAGGATGAGCAGAGGGCTCCAGAGCTCCAGGATGCACAAGTTGAGCACAAGGCTGACTAAGACAAGAGCCTTATTGAGGCTGTCCCAGCTAGGAGCCTGTCCCCCCCAGTGCCTGCCGGGCACCAGCCACCATCCCCTGCGCGGGGAGAGCACGTGGCAGCTGCTGGATGCAGGGAGGGGGCATGCTGTGTTTGTGTTAGGGATGGAGCTGGAGCAATAGGCTATTGTGCAGCAGAAATAGACCACAGAGTCCCAGAATCACTTCCCACTGGCTTTCCTTTGGTTCATCAGTTTCAGTAGCTCAGTGGGCAGAATCAGCCAGAAGCCATCTGCTTGTCTGGTCTGGCAGAGGAGGCTGAAGTAGGCAGCATGGGGAGAAAAACCTCTAGAAATAGCAGACTTTTTTTGGCCTTTTTATGGAGCATATTTTCACATTCCCACTTGTCTAAACTCACCTGGAATTCTAGCAGGAACAGGCTCAGTTTCATGTTATCCTCTTGCTTTTCCAGCTTTGTATACAGAGATCCTTGGTACAAAATTGAAAGCCTGTGTGTAAGGACGTATGTGTAAGGACTAAGTCACCTCATACCTATGTGACTTTAACCTGATTAACAATGTCACAGATCTGTGCTGTAGGCAGTGCTGGGATGGCCATGTGTGTGAAAGCACCGTGTAACTTGAAATTGGGAACTGCTTTTAGTGGACTTGTCACTGTGGCCCAGAGCTCCCAAAAGGCAGGGTAATGATGGGACAGATGGTCCAGGAGGAGCTTCATCTGCCCCTGATGGTATCTGAGCTAGAGAGTTGTACAGCATGGACTGTTCCTGCATCTCCACATAGTCCTGCTGCCAGCTTCACCTCAGCTATGCTCTGTATAACACTCTGGAGCTCTGTTCCCAAGCATGAAGAACAGAGGTTCTACTTTCTAAACACTCAAACCCATCCTCACTTAAAGGTAGCAGATGTGTTAGTGTGGATCATAGGCACTGAAAGCTTCCCCCAAAGCTCCATCCTCTGGATGTTCCACCATTTTGGTTGGTTTGGGATTTTTTTTTTTTTTTGCATATACCTAGAATCAACTCTCTTGCCTGCAGCACACAGCTCTTCAGCTCCTTACAAACCCAGACAAGTCCTTGTCTCTGTCCTGTCACAGATGGAAAAATGGCAGGTGCTTCCTATGAGAAGTTGTGAAATAATTTTTAATTTTTTAAAATGGTAAATTTTAATAGTAAATGGATAAAAATATAATACTTTTCCGAGAAATGAAAGAAATGTTTTATGACCAACCATCCTTTATCAGATAATACTGCTGAAGTAAGGACTCCTTCCAGCTGGCATGTGTCCCATCTTTCATTTCCTCCAGGAAGTGAGAAGAGAGAAGGAAATGGCTGGGAACCTCCAGGAACATGCTGACATGGAAAATCCCACCACCTCTGTACTTCAGAGATGCTGCAATCATGTCCTCTAAAACACTGTTAAGTAAGAGCTGGGGAGAATTATCCACAATACACAGAATTCTTGTAAACTTTTCCTATCTAGCCATGTAGGGGGACATTTTTCTCTTCTGTTTAACTTGCCTGTTATTTCCTCCTTCTGGCATTTATTAATCAGAATGGTTAACCATCCAGTCCAGCCTAAAAACAGATCTCATCACAAATCCTGCTCTTTGTGGTGGACTGAGAAAAGGCTCTGGCTGAACAAACTCACTTCTGCTGTCTTAACTCTGAAGGGCAGAGCTAAATGCTGGAGATAGATGTTTACCATGAAATTCACACTACAGGTTTCCTGTTTGGAGCAGCCAGTAGTGCTAGGGTCACTAGAATTTCCATTTGTACACAAGCTCTGTTTTAACAGAGCCCTTCATGATTCATCAACAATTTGGGTGCTTCTGGCTATGCTGTATTCATTGCACCCATCCCATTCCTGATAAACAGATTCAGGAGCTCTAATCACAGGGGTAGTACACTCAATAACCATTGCTTTTTAATTGTTTATGATCTTTATCTCCCTTTCCCTCCAAGGGTGTTTTCCTGTGGGAGGACCAGTGTTTCTCTTTGAACTGACTCTTCCTTTCAACATTTATCATTCAGGACCGCTCAAGTGCTGTTTCAGTGCAGAAGCCGCTTGCAAACTATTTGTGGCAGATTCCTTTTGGGAAGTTTGCTGTTTGCAGTGCTTGATCCCTCACTTAAACCACCTAAAACTATCTTTCCATCTGTGCACAAGACCCCTGCACCACACAATGTGCTTCTGGGGAGCTGGGGTGCATCTGGCCTCCTGCCTCTACTTGCCTCCTGTCTGATCCTGGGGGAGAATTTCCAGTGTGCTGCGGGACCTCTGTGTGGTGCTGTGAGTGCCTAAGGAGAGGTGAACCACAGCCAGTTGTTATGTTTGGGTTAAGGGCTGATAGTGGCTCCAGTGGGACTGTCTGCACCCCTAGCACTGGCCCTTCTGCCTGGAGTTCTGCATAGAAAGCTTCAGAGCACTTAGAACACGAACACGTGTTTGGGATCAAGGAACAAGTGAAAAATAGCATGAGGCTGAAAGGAAAGCTACAGATTGTTTCCATCAGCAGAGTTGTCGTGTCCCATGGCTTATGTGTGTTTTCTTGTAATATGGGAATAATTACTTGATGGTTGTCTCCATTTGTGTCTGATTATTAAAATCAATAATGCATACATTGGTCTGATTTGCATGCACGGCTTTTCCTATCTGTTGGTAGCCAACAGAGCTGCTTGTGTCTGGAGAACTGTGAAACCCCATGTTGCTCTCTAGACTGTTCCTGTCTAACACGCTCTGTGGCTCCTGGATTTAATCTCCACTGGTCCCCACCTGAGCAGTTCCTGGAGGAGAACCTTGCTGCACACCCAGGAGTCCCAGCCAGGCAGGATGCAGCCAGGCCAGCTCGGTCAATATTGACTTTGCTGCAGGCTTTGGTGCAGTGATGGTTATCTTGTTCAGCAGGTAAGAGTTACCCCGTTAGCACAAGCTTCTTTGAAGCCATTAAACACACAAAACCGATGAAGTTGAAAAGGGGGGATCCTTTCAGATGAAGGCACTACGTTATCAGCCCATGCAGGTGACACAGACCCAGACCTGCCCTTTGGACTGCACACTGGGCTGTACTGGGTGACAAGTGTAAATGGGACTTTCACTGGGTGGTCTCTGTCCACCACACCTGCTTCCTTGTCTTCTCTCCCTTGCCTCCTGGGCACAGTAATTTGCAGGGTTTTCTTTCCTGGTGTGGCTGTGCAGCCCTACTTTCCAGCTCTGGCATTAGACAGGATGAAAACTTTCCATCTGTAGATGTTTGTTTTATGGGAAGGAGTTTTTTTGCACAGCATGAAACTTTCCATTGTATTCACAATTGGTTTCCAGCAAACTAAGCAAAGGTGAAAAATTCCTCCCTGGCTGCATGGCAGTGGCTCCCCGGGCACAGCCAGCCTCTCTGGAGCCAGGCCCCAGGGACAGGAGTGCCACCAGAAAGGGGATGGCACAGCCTGACCTTGCAAGTCTACCCACAGAGACACGCTGCTCTGGGGAACAGGGTTATACTGGCTCAGGCCATGCCAGCTGGAAATTCAGAAGAGAGCCCACTGATGGTCTCTCCTGCTGTGCACGATGTGCTAACTGCTTTCCCCGGTGGGCAGTGGAAAGCTCCCAGGTAGCAGCAGGATTTCCTCCCCTGTGCACAAGCCAGCTGCTTTCCTGGTAACACAGTGAGCTTTTATTTAGCACCCCTGAGTTGCCAGAGGCATGGGTGTGTATTTCCCAAGTAAATCCTGGTTCCTTGCAAGTCCCTTTGTCTCCCCAAGCTGTGCATCTGCTAGAGCTCCCCAAATTTCCTGCAGGATCCACAGTATTCATGCAGCTGCTTGCTAAAAGGGCTCTGTAGTCAGTGCATTCATCCTCTGCATGCTGAACTAAAAGGGATCAGTCTTTGGGGAGGGCAATAAGGAGCTTGGCCCTAGTGCAGGAAGAGTGTGAGCAGGCTGAGCTCCTGCATGGTGACTGTTCACAGACATGCAGTGCTCTGGGTTCACTTGGTGTTGGGCCAGGATGTGCAGATCTCACTGGCCTTCAGCTGTGCCAGCTGTGAACAGCTGTGTTTAAACCAAGAGGAGGGACTGCAAGATTGGAAAATAAGGCCCATGGATATGCTGCATTAAGAGTATTTGAATTCACCTGAGAAGGGTGAGTTAATGCTGTACTGGCCACAAAAGGTGCTGGGCAGGGGGAGGGGAAGCAGTCTGGCTTGCTGCCCCAGAGGGAGATGGGGTGCTCTGAGATAAGGAGATCATGTGGGGTGAGAAGCTTCTTTCCTTGGCTACAGTCCAGACACTTCTGTGTTAGGGATGGGAAGAAAGGGAGGTGAGAGGAGAGTCCCTGAGATCATTCTCAGGGCAGCAGAAAAGTGATTGACTTTAATGAGAGGCTCCAAATAGAAAATGGAGATAAACCTCTGTGGGTGGTGTCTGCCCTAGGACTGACTCATGGGTGTCTCTGAGGATACAGAGCCTCTAGCTCACTGCCCTTTCCTACTGCTAACAATCTTATGCTCTCATGAGAAGAGGCTCTGAGGAGAAAACTTTGGGGAAGGTGAAGTGCTTGGGTGAAAAGAGATGGCAGGGAGCTATCAAAACCTTTTCAGAGATGACCTGTATTTCGGGGGGTACATGCAGTGTCTGCTCCTCTGACCCATCCTGCAAGGTGGTGGTGCCATGGTAAGTGTGACTGCCCAATGTAAAATGAATGCTGATGGCTTTATACTGCTTCCCTGTGTTACAAACCAACATTCACTTCATGTTAACAGCTTGAGATAGGACTTAAACGTTCTAAATTAGAACAAAACACCAGTACCTGTCTTATTAGGAGGTCATTAGCAACCAGGACAGGTTTAACCACTGAGTGGATAAATCTGCAGCTGGATTAAAGCCTAATTGACTCTATGATGAATCACACTGTAATATTTCATACAAAGCACTAGGTTTAAAACCAACCCAAAGTGAGGAGGTCCCCAGTGTCTGTTGTCACATTCGGGTCACTGATGCACACTCCTATTTTAACTTGACTCTAGTGCTTTGAAGGAAAGTAGGGAAAAGAAATAATTCACCAATTTTGCCAAAGCAACATGAAGGCATTTCACTCTAGGGGTTTTTCTGCAACTAGAAAAGAAGCCACTGTGTCTTACCCTCATAGCCTGCTGCAATCCAGGGGGCATTTCAGGATTGCATTTATGCTGCTGTCTGAAAGCTTGGCTGTGAGTCTGACTCGCTTGGAAGGACCAGGGTAGTGCCAGGTGAGTGGGCTCCTGTGGTGACCTCGGTGCTGCAGCTGCTCCTGCCAGGGGCACTTCATTTCCCTAAATGCCATTCCTCAAGGTATTTTTGAGGGGCTTGTTGCTAAGGTCCCTCTGGCTGTGAAGTCACGGCTCCAGCCATCGGATCAGGGGTTTCTCCACAGTGTCCAAGGGTAAAGCTGGGGGATGTGTCCTTGTTAAAGCTGTCAGAGAGAAACGTCGCCCTGGACTTGCCCTGTTTCCTGGGAAGGCAGATTGTTTTGCTGGGTTTTCCCATTAAATCCCTATCTCCTAATAAAATACTACAAGAAAAAAATCATTGTTCCTGCCAAATTTAACAGGAAATTGAGAATAAATATTTTTACTTCAGCAAGCTTGCTTTTTAGCAGCCCAGGCTTTTCCTGGGGGTGGGTAGACGCCTGCTTAGTCTATCCTTTAAGCCAGCCCTGGCAGAGCAGCTCACTGCAGGGGGCTGAGCACTGCTTGAGACCACACTGGAGCCAGGTTTGCTGCAGGGGACATAACTCTGACTGCTGTCACACTTTCCCATGTCACACACATTCCCACCTTCTACAGCTTTTTCTCACAGCTGAGCTTAAATACAAGGAGAAGAGAATGAGTTTTGCCTCCAAATGTGAAACTGCCTTTGTGTAATACCAGTTTGGGGAAAAAAAAAAAAAAAAAGTTCTAGCCCTGGTTCTGTTTCTGGAGATGCGATGACAAAGAGCACTGCTGTGCAAAGGGGCAAGAAGGGGTAAATGAGCCAACACAGAGCAGTAATCACAGTGTGGCAGCAGCTGATGAGCCTCTGTACTGGAACAACTCAGAGAGGAAGGTCTCTGGTTGCTCAGGATATGGCCACACTCCTCATCCATCCTGTTGTGAGGAGAGAAAGGAACAGCCATTAAAAGTGATGAACAGGCTTAATGGCAAATAGGAAGCCCACATAATAGAGCGGGAACAAAATGCAATTTTGCTGCATCTACCAGAAAAACAAATCTTTTTAATCCAGAGAGAGAAAAATTACTCATGAAGCCCAAAAGCTAGGGAGAAAGCAAGCAGTGCATAAGGAAAGAAATAAACCATTTGGTAATGGCCTTATTAAAGTAGTAAATGGTGTTTTTTCCGTGTGGATTGTGGGGTTTTTGCACAGGTGGCAGAGACTGAGAGGGGAGAGGTGACTGGTACCTGGGAGGGCACAGCAGCCTGCAGCCCACCATTCTCAGAGTGCCCCACATCCCTGGCCAGCCCAGCTGCTGAACAAAACCCATCCTTCTCCCATCTTGCACAGCAGGAAATGAAAGCCCTAAGGTTACAGGGGCCCATCCAGGTCCTTTACAAAGGTTGCAAATGGCTGTGGAAATGGCCAGGGTGTGGGCCAGGGCCCAGCAAAAGTTTGACAGCCACACCCAGTTCTGGACTGCATTCTGGAGGGAATCCCAGGGTCCTCCAAGGCCATGGGACAAAGCCTCAGGGATCAAGCCCCTCTCCTCAAGCCATGCTGCTGCTCCTTTTAACGGGTGGCTTGTGCTCTAACTCTGTCAAGACCAGAAAGTCCATACCTAGCCTGTATGTGTCCCCAGTCCTTTCTCCCAAAACTTCTGGAGGTCACTTTGGCACCACAGGTCTGTGTTATGTAGTCAACCCACTTGAGCTATGATACAGGAACCTCTCAGCAAGTTTTGCTGCAGCCCCAAACCTCAGTCCTGTGAAATGTTTCACATCCAAGAAGCCATCCTCCATTTTCACTTCCACAGCACAATGTTAGCTCCATTGAAAAAGCAATGCTTGTGGTGGGAGTGCTTTCAATTTCAGTGATCTCTAGGCAGGAAGTGCTTATTTTTCTATATTTTTTAAATGGCCTTTAAATTCCCCTATGGAGATGGAATTCCCTGTTAAAACTGTAGCTTTTCTCTGAGACCTTGTAGAAAAGGCTTTGTTTTCTGCTTAGCTTAGACAGTTAAAATTGTTCCTGTACGACCTGCAGGTTTCATCCTGCTGTGTTCTAGGGGACTTTTCACAGGCTACAAACTAGACTGGATCAACAGCCTTGTATTGACATCAGGAAGGTAATTAGAGCTACAAATGAAACCATACTTCTGCTGTGCTTGACAGCAGTAAAATGCAAAACAAAAGCTAAAAACAAAAGGGAAGAATATCAGAAAAAATGAAGGGTAAGGGATAGGAGGCTCCTCCTCTGAGGGATTTGGAAATCCAGCTAACAGTTTCATCAGGAAGAAACAGAAAATAAATACTGTTGACTATAGAGACTTGATGGGTTTTGTTCCCTAACTTCACATCAAGGATGATTTAGACACCCTCTAGAAGAGGGAAAACCCTTTGGCAAATGTTAGTGGAACACTGGATTTATGACATACAGCTCTGCAAATCTCTTTCTGGCCAAGCTTTTCTTGGGATTAGCTTGTATGAAGGAGAGTGGGAATGCTGGGGAATGTTGCCTGTAGAGCTTTTCATGTGGTTTCCATGGCTGGAAAAGTGTGGCTGCATTCCCTGCCTTCTCATAAGTGGTCAGAACAGCTGTTTTATTTAAAGCATGTCTTGAAGTCTCAGGTACATTATGGGAAAAGAGCACATCAGGGAGAGACCAGGCCACGTGTATCATGCAGCTCTGGGAGCTCACTTGTTTAGCTTGAAGGTCTTTGCAATGGGCTGGACAGAAATCTTGATGCTGGCAGCCCTTTGAATGCTGCAGCTCCCAGGATGCTCATAAAAGTCTGTATGAACACCCTACAGGTGATGTGCACACATGCTGCACAGGCACCTGAGCTGCTGCTTTTGTTTCCATGGGGTTGGTTTCACTGTCAGAGGGGAACAGACACTTATTTGGTTCCTAGGGCTCCTTACTGTGGCACTGAAGTGCAAACCCCCGCTAAGACACCTGCTCAGCGTTTTGTTGGAGCTCTAGTGCCCTCTACTCTCAGGCAGCAAATTTAATACATGAGAATGCACTGCTGGATGTTGAGGAGAGAGGGACATGCAATAGCATGTCAAGCCAGGAAACCCCAGCAGTCCTGGAGAAATAAGGGCAGCATCCTCCAGGGAGCACAGGTGTATTCGTGTATTCCCTGAGCAGCTGGGAGGGACAGCCCAGGCACTCATCTCCCTCTGCCCACACCCTGCTCTGCCCATGCCCCCAGGAGCAGCAGGATGCTGGACAACCCCAAGTGCCACCCTCAGGATGGCTCCTGGGGCACTACAGTGTAGTGCAGTGTTGGGCTGTTCTGCCACAGGGCAGAACCATCCCAGTGCATTTGTGCTTCCAGTTGCTGATCTCAATCACCGTGCTTTTTTTCTGCTTGCTCTTGCTCCCCATGTTCATAGTTGGCCATGCCTGTGGGTAAGCATCCCGTGCTGCAGTTCCACCGCTGATCAGTCCCACTGGCTGGGTTGGTGCTCGACCCTCCTCTCCTGACTCTGTCCCCTCTTGCTCCTATCAGCTGTGTTTGAGTCTGATCTGTCCTCAGAATCCCCCTGTAAATAAGTGAGAAGGGAAAGGAGGCAGAAAGATACTTTTTACCCAGCTCTCAGACATGAAGTCATCGGGTTATTTGGCTACCTGAGTCCAGCTTTCTTGAGCACTGGCAGTACAAGACACAGTCTTGACAGACTGGACTTGCTGTTTCTTAAGCAGAGCACAATGCCCCTTTGTGTGGGGTTCCTGGACCGGCCAGGTTAGGTTTTGTTTGACAAAGCCTCTTTAAATTTCATTTTTTTTCCACCATGGAGTTGTGAAGAAAAAGATTTCTTTCTTCTTTCACTCAAACCTTAGCTTTGAGTTTGCACAAAATAGGTCTGTGACCCCAGAACTAAGTTTCAGGTTTGCAAATAAGCTTGTAACCCAAGCAGTCTGAGTGTTTCATAATCAAATTTGTGGACAACAAAAATGCTATGATTTCAAACCTGGAGAAAAAAATATGGGGCCAGGAAACCAGAAAATTATCATTTACTTCATTCAGCATCTTCTGCAAGCTCTGTGTAAAAAATTACTGTGTGCAGCTTCCTCGTGCGTCAAATGGCACGAATAAGTTGTGAGATGTCTCACAGGAGTGGTGTAAACCTCTCCCATATTTCCAGAGTGCCTGAGGTCCTCTCATAAAGAGGATGAGAGAAGTGAGGGGGATGGAGGGAGTTTCCTCTGAAAAGGGGAATCCAGAATGAGAAACACATTCAGCCACTGCAAACAGCAAAAACACACGCGCTTTGATTCCAGGAGCCAGACCATGCGTGCCTCACATGTGCAGCTGCCCAGATTTATGGCCTGTTATCCTCTGAGGCAATTACTAGAGTTTGTTGTGGGGATCTGCATGAGCAATGCACAGGTTGCCCACATAGCCCAGCCTTCTGAGAAATGACACGGTGCTCACTCTGCCAGCGCTCGCCATGTGCTGCGGCCGGGAGCAGCTGTGCTGGAAAACCACCACAGAGGAAATCACAAGTTAGTGAGTCACCGAGACTGCTGCCAGCCTGTCAGGAGTCTCTCCATAACTCAGCTTTCATATGCCTCTGCTTCAGCTCAGAAGCAGGCTCAGATGCCACCTTGAGCAGCAGAATGGCTGCTAGCGTGTGAGGAAGGAGCAGAAGCAGATTGATAGATGGAACTGGTGTTCATTCCACAGTCCCAAAGGGAGGCCCTCAGTGAGGAGAGGAGTAGTCACCCTGGCAGGCATGAGCACTTCTTCCTGTGCAGCCTGTGATGTGCCCCCAGACACCCCATCAAAGCTCAGCAGAGATGTCACCCCAGGCCCCTTGGATCTGCCTGGGGAAGGTGCTGCTTGGGGCAGGGCCAGGAGCATACCGCTGCCAGGATACCTTTGGCCCAGCTGCAAGCATCAATATTGAGGACTTCCCAAAGCTGCTCATGGCTTTGGTCCAAGAGGTTCAGGCTTTATCTGTGCTTTGGGAGACCACTTGCAGCTGCTCTGGCCAAGAACACACTCCTGTGCTGTGGGCTGGACTGCATTTACATCACTCGTGCCTGTGAGAATCAGGAGGAAGCTGTTGATGTAAGGGTATTAAACAGGCCTCAAGCAGCAGCTCTGTGGTCTGATATGCAGGCTCTTGTGCCTTACACCAGCCAGCAGTGGAAAGGTTTTTCTTTCCAAAGTAGGGGCTGTGCTGCCCATGGCCCGGGGCAGAGGTGCCTCCTACAATCTGAGGAGGCTTTTGAAGATGAAGCTGGAGTACAAACCCTTGGGAGAAGGGAACAGTGTCATGCTGTGGGACACATTTCTGGCAGGAGCAGTGCTGCTGTCTCTAAGTTCTCTCCCTGGGGCTGCCTCCAGCCACTCCTGCACCCCAGAGGCAGCCCCAGCTCATCCCACCAGCCCACAGCTTTAAACGCCTCTCCTTCTTAATCCCTAACCAGTGAGGAGCAGGATGCAGAGCAAACTGGTTCCAAATGCTTGTGCTGGGGGTGCTGTGCTGACTCTTGCTACCCTTAAAGCCAGTGGCAAAATCCAAAGGAGGCAGAGGTGCAAAGATGCTCCTGGCTGAGTATCCAACGTTGTTTTCCTTGGAAGTGAGGCAGTCCTTGAGGTGCCTTTTGTCAGTGAGCAAGACCAGGTGTTTCCAGCATCAAACCAGACAGGAAAATGATAAGTGTTTTCTATAGAAATATAGTTGGATAAAGCCTACATTTGGGATTTGATACTTTTACTGCCTTTTTTTTTTTTTAAACAGAAACTGAGCAGTGATTCTTATTTTGGGACTAGGAGCTTTTCAAGCAACAAAACTATTTTCCTAAAATCTCTGTTTTAAAGCAGTTCATTCTGCACTGGGTTTTTTGGATGAGTACTCACCACATTTTTCTGCCATGTCTGTGCAGCACATGTTCCCCACAGCAGCAAGTGGAGGGATTGCTATTCCTGCTTCCCAAGGGGCAAGGAAGGATCCAGTGCTTCCTCCCAGCCTTTCCCAGTTGTAGACTCACTTGTGCTCACTGGTGTGTGTTAAAGGCACCATCAGTGGAGGATCCCCTCTGTGCTCTGGCTCTCAGCTGGTGACAGCCACAGAAAGATCACAGTGCCTGGGAGAGGTGCTGAGGAGACACTTGACAGCAGGGTGAATTCTTAGCTTGGAGTAATGCTGCCTCGTGTTCCTGTGCTTTGATCAACCGTGCTTTACACTGACACTCGGACTTAACTTGCTTTAACTTCATGTGCAAACTAGCTCCAAGTAGACAGGTCTCCCTTGGACTGCTCAAGGAGGTCTCCAGATGAGCTCTGGTGAGCCTTGATGAGGCAAAATCCATATTTTCTACCTACTCTGTCCCTTTGTAGGACACATCCATCAGCAGGACCAAGACTACAGCGGTATATCAGTGCTGGTTCATCCACCCTCACAGCCTAGGACATTCTCTTCAGCTGCCCAAAAGCTTGATGTGTGACCTTCAGGTTTTAAGAATTTGGTCTTACCTTTGGCAGGCCAGTGAGCAAACTTCCCAGACAGTCTCAGAAATGCTGGTGAAATATCAGAAGATCCCTTTTCTCAGCAGTGGCACCAGTAACACTGGTTGACATTATGAGCTGGTCATTGGTCCACTGGAAAGGCAGCATGGCCAAGTTCACAGTGGCTGGGGCTGTGTGTGAATTAAGACTGCATTCAGTGGATAGTTCTGAAGAAAAAAAAAATATAGAGAATAAACATTTAAAAAGACTATAACACACATATTTTGAATTGAGAAAGTTCTGCGAATTGTGTTGAACTGCTGTCCCAGTGTGATATGTTGAATTTACTATTTTTGAATTAATACATAAGCTTAGAATTAAAAAAAAAAACCAATCAAAAATACCATAAGTGAAACACATGAAAAGGAAACAAAATCCTTTCTCTTAGACTGAGTTAAATGTTTTGTTTGATCAGGTGGGACTGAGCTTTTCTTATTTTAGTTTTGTTCTATTTGCTGCCTTGTTTTGGAAATGGCACGGGGGAGAACCCCACCTTTATGCTAGATCCACCCCAAAGGAAAGCTTTCCAAGCTAAATAAAGATCATTTTCCATCTGTCTCTGCTTTGACCTTTTGGAAAGGCCCTTTCCATGGCTGGCACCTCACAGAGGGTGTCTGCACTCCCCAGCTGACACAGGGCTGCAGGACCCTCCCAGCTGTAGCCAACTTCTCAGGGCACGTGGATGGGACAGACAGTCCAAACACAGGGAGCAGGCTGCCAGGTGTCATCCCTCTGAAAGCCTCACCACAGCCCACACTGACCCTGGAAACACTTCCCAGCTGATGCAGCTCTGTGTAGCTGCACTTATTGTCTGCTTTGCTCATCCTCTGTCTTAGCTGCCTGCTATTGGGTTTGGCTCATGCCATTGCCTGTCCCCATAGATCTGAGCTCCCTCTCTGACCAGAGGCTGCTCCTGTCATTCAGCAAACGCCACTGTCTGCCCTGGGCTGGCTGCATCTCCATGGAGGTGACAGCTGAACACACACCCAGGGACACTCAGGGCTGTTCCCTGTGTGGCTGACATGAAAACTGGGTGTCCTGGCACCCTGAGGCCACCTCCTGCATGTCTGCAGTCAGCAGCACAGGTGATGCTGGTTAAGCACATGGCTTCTTGGTGTGAGTTAGTCTTGATCTTCTTACTGAATGCTTACACAGATGTCCTCTGGGTCTTGTGAACATGTGTCTTCAATTAATTTTCATCAGCAGGGCTAAGGTAAAAGACTTCCAGTTGGAAAATGAGATGCCTGGTATACCCCAAGCAGCAGATTGTCAGGACTGGTCTGCTCTCATTCAAACTGCTGTTGGCAAATTTTCCAACAGGCAAAGAGGCAGCCACGTCTGGTGAGAAGCTCTTTGCATACAGCACCTGAAGGGGAGAAAAGTTTGGATAATATGGATCCTGCAGGAGAATGACTCTCTCCTAGCATCATCTCCTGGAACCTGGCTCCACACAAATGTTTGGAAAGAAGAATTTCTCTCCAGGAGCCCTACTTGGATGCAGACACCTGCAACTCTTTAGTCTACAGTTACCACCCACAGAGGATTTGCTGGCAGAAAAATGTTGCATTGGGTGTTGGTGCCCTAGACATCACAGAGCCTCTCCTGTCCCCTGAAGCTGCACTGACAAAAAGAAGGAATTTATTGTTTTCAGACATGTAGACTTTAAGATGCTGAATCCTAAAATACGCCTGGAAGACATATGAAGATCAATGCCTTACAGCTTGAGTCCATCACTGCCAGTCATGCAGGTGGATCTGTGTGGGGTAGATTTCCCCATCTCCACATTTTGTGGGGCTTCTTTCTCCTCCTGAAACCCCTGAGATGGACTTTCAGGGGTGGCTGTGCAAGCAGCAGGTAAAACCCACAGCTCAGGCAGGAGCAGCTGTGGTAAGCAAGACCGGACTATTTTCACTGGAGTCTCCTCTGAGTATGTCTGCTTCTCAGACAAACAAAATCAGGTCCAGGAGATAGTTCCCCTCCTGTTTCTCTGTCTCGCTATGGAAAGGGCTAGAATTGTGGGTGGGGTTCTGAAGCTGAAGGAACTTGCAATCCCAAACACCATGGTACCACTTAAATTTTTATCAGAGCTGCCAAATTCTGGCTGGATTTGAGTGATACATCCTGCTCTCAGGCCATCCTCATAATTTTATAATTTTCCTTCAAGATAGAAGGCAATTCAAGCAGCCTTGAAAGACTGATTGAAATGGCAAGTCCTCAAAGGCAAAAGACCAATGGAGACCTGGTGAAAACGTAAGTGGCTGAAATCTCAATCTCTGTCCAACATACCAATAGACTCTGTTAGCGGTGAGTCCTTGACAAACGATCCCTTGTTGCTCCCAGCATACCTTCTGCTGTTGAAAATCACCAGGAGCAGTGTGAGCAGGTTAGCTTTGCATGCCTGCTAGCCCTCTTTGCTGTCATTGCTCTGGTTTCTAATGGTTGTTTCCTACCCTCTGGATTCCCTGCAGCAGGGAAAGAGGAGGGTATCCAAATAAGGCACTAAAATGATTAAGCAAACCAAATCTGAAGCCTTTTAATCAGTCTCCTTCAGCTGAAGGAGTCTAGTTGTATAGAAATCAAAACAGCATCCATGATTTGAGGTCTAGCTTCGTTCTGCAAACATCAAATATGTATTTTTTGCCTGCTTTCTGATAGCCAAAGGATGGAAATCTCACTCAGAGGGGCTTGTTTGCCTTTGAACAGATGGTGTAAAGTGTTGCCCCTGTCAGTCGGTGAAGCAGGCACACAACAGCCCAGTTTTGCTCAGCAGAGCCCCCCGCCCAGCAAAGCCAGCGCAATGTGGAGATCAAAGCCAAATCTTCTCCTTCATGACTTTCCTGTTAGAATTTTTTTCCTCTCTTCTACATTTTTTTTTCCATAATCAGAGTCTTGACTCCTTTTTCTTCCATATTCAGGCTTGAGATCAAACAGGCCAGACATCTGCTTTGCTATTTTTAAAATCATTTTAATGATTTAATAATTTCTAGGGGAGATGGAGAAGAGGGAAATGAAAATAATGACAAAGCCAAAAAAAATGACACCATTTAAAAAATTCAGGCACAGTCAGGAGTGCCTGTTCTTCCCTCCTCTTCTTTTTTATAATCTTGAGGAAATCACCATGATGATTGTAGCTGATGTACGCTGGCAAAACATTTAAGTAGATGTGTGCCTGAAAGCATGACTCACATTTGTTTTCTTCTTCTTTTAGGAAATATGTTATACTGATTAAGGCTTTTTAAAATCTGAAAATGCAAAAAAAACCTGTTGCAAACACCTCATCCCTGTGAAGCAGGTAGAGCTTGCATGCTGGATGGGCAGAGGTGAAGAGCTCTGGCAGCTTTCCCAGTGGGACAGTGTCAATAGGGAGTGACAATAAAACAAGTCAGTCTCCTCTTCAAAGCTGGACTATGTTTTTCATTAAAAAACATTAATATAACAGAATCTTATCTAGGGATGAATTGCTGCTGCCACCACACAGGGTACTCAGCAGAACTGTGGTTTCATGCCAGGCTCACCATCCCGCTCTTTGGGAAGATCCAACCCAGATATTTGGAGTCCTCATGGTTTTTATGAGCCATGGGCTCGGGGTTGCAGAAGGAGGAGCATGGCCAGGAGTTGTGGGGGCCAGCCCCCATGCAGGGGAAGGAAGCAATGCTGCTGGCTTTATTCACAGACCAGCTCTGGGCCACAGAGGATTCTCAGCTCACCACAAGGTCTCATTTTTCACTCAGTTTGACACCAGTCACACTCCAAAAGCTACAGACATCTTCGGTTGTGTATCAGCACCAGGCCAAAAGATTATGTGCAAACTCACCCACGCTGCCTATTTTTGGAGGGAAGGCAGTCAGCCTGCCAGCTGTCTCTGGGAAGAGGTCTTTTTGCAAAGAATGATGGATGATGAGAATTTAGGATATCAATCTGGTCCTCCTTTTTAAATTTAAATACACACCAAAAGTTTTCTGATTATGGAGAGGTCATTTGAATGTATACTCTCTGTACCCTCATCTTGCTTTTCTTTTTTTGTTGTTGTTGTTGGGTTTTTTTGTTTTTTTGTGCAAAAGTTAAAAAACTGGAAGCAGAAAAGTTCAACAAGAAAAACCCAGCATCCAAATGTGGTGTATAATCTTCCTCTTATCTGCATGCCATTGCCCAAAACAAATGCATTAATGTATTTTATGTTTCACGGTTATGAGTTGCCCTGAGGATAATCAAATCAAAATCAAATGCACCTTTATAAGGTCACTGATAGTGTTTCCCACCCATTCCCACTCTGGCTGTGAGTTTCACTGCAGCTGCATTTATTACCCTTTCTGAGTTTCACTGCTGTTCCTTTAAAGATTGCTTTTCCATATGGATGGATTAGGTATAGGTCTTTTAAAGCTGTATACTCTGCAGAAATAAGACTTACTGACAAAACTGGCAGTTGTAGATGTGAGATCCTGTGAGAAATAGAGGGGAGCAGTGGATCAGAGTGTCCCAAAGGGAAGGGAATTCCTCCAAGGACTGTCCTTTGAAGTGTCCCTCGCTTGCCCCTTAATCAAGTGATCATATCAACCACCTCGTCCTTTCAATGGGGGAAAATTTGCAGACAAATTCCTGCCAGCAGGATGTTGGAGCTCTCGTGCGTGGTGGGATAAAGATACCTGTCACCTCCCCCGGCTGCGCCGCCGGCTCACGCTGGGAGCGTGGCTGGGGACCCTGTGCTGGCTGCAGGGCCGGTCATTTCCAAATCCCCGTCAGAAAGTGAAATAAGACCCAGCTCCCCAATGGCTCAGCAGCCCATTGACCATGGCAAACAACTGTGTAAGTGGTCCCATATGCTGTAGGTACATTAGAGGGACATAAATTGTGCTTTGTGCTCACGGTGGTGGCGTCTTGCCCCTGCTGCAGGATTGCTCTTGCCTTTTATTGACTGGAGGGGCAGCAACTCTTCCCAAAAGATGTGCTGGTGGCACTGCAGCTCTGAAAACTGGATCTTCCCCAGCTGGCTAGCCAGGAGAAATATTTGAAGTGATGGACCCACCGGTGTTTCAGGTAGTGAGCCCTGTGACACGGGGTACCTGCAGGCAGCAGCCCTCTCCCCCAGCCTTTGTCCCTTTACTGCTCCCCCACCCCCAAATGAAGATTGTATGGGCAAGGATAAACAAAGAGCCCGTTCATACGAGGGAAGTTTTGGGGGCAGAAAGGACTGAAAGGCTCAAGATACGGCAAGGCTTAATGCCGTAAATCTGATTAATTTACCTTGTGACAATCGTAACAAAAAAGCGAAGGCTGGGAGCTGGGGCTGAGGGCTGACCTTTCGCTCGCACTGAAAGGCAGCACAATAGGGGCTGGGGCTGGGCAGGGGAATGACCCTGCCTGTCACTGCTACCTGCTGTTTTTGACAATGCCATCGGACACAGCTCTTGGGGTGATGAAAAACACCTTCCCGCCAAAGGCCCCTTCTCCCCACTGCCCTGGACGGGCCAGCTCGGGGGGATTTGGTGTAGGCAGAGCCAGCTGTGCAGGGTATGTAAATGGGCAGCACTCGCCAACATTAATATCCACAGGAAAAAGTGCCCTGAGGACTTCAGCATCAGACCCTGCATGGCCAGATGTGTGGCTGATGGATACACAGGAGTTATGGGGGGACTGGGCTGAGCTGCCCAGCAGACAGGGAAAGGCTATTGAGGGCTCTGCAGCATGGTACAGAGCCAAAAGTTTGACCTTTGGAGTAGGATGGCCCTACGTGCATGGATTTGCTGTACTAGGGAGTGCCTGGGCCGTATCTGAGGGCAGCAGCTGTGGGAAAGAGTTTTTCTGTGCATCCCCTGGAGAGCATCTTCCTTGTGTGCCCTCTCACTGCCTCACGAGCACAGGATTTATTCCTCTCTTGTCCCTTGCTAACCATGCCCAAAAGCACACAAGGAGGGCAGGCAGCAGCAGCAGGGTATACTGCAGGGAACATCTGTCCCAGAGGCATCACAGAGCAGGAAGCGAGCTTATGTTTGGCTCAGCAGAAACGTTATTATCTGAGGAATTAACCTTTGTGTTCAATACTCATTCTCCAGACTTTTGTTTGTATCCTGCATCTGCTTTGCCCTGAACAGAGCTATAATTTCTTGCTTGATTCAAATGGAACAAATGCACCCAGAGAGCACCCAGCATCATCCCAGCCCTGCTTCTTCTCAGAAGGAGACAGAGTGTTTTCATACCCTGTCACATTTCAAGCTCTCTCCACTGTCACAGTTTGGCTTAAGTTCTTTTCCTAGAGTCACTAACCCAGGGGAAGCCTGAGGGCTTTCACTATTTATTTTAGTTTTATCAGCTTAAAAAAAAAACCCAAAAGCTTTAAAAGCAGGTAAAAAATAACTCAAAATCTTGGTTGGACCATGTACCAGTCAGGCAGAACCTGTGGTCTGCCTTTAAATGCATTGGCTGGTATCTCATGATATTAATAAAAAATACTTAATAAAGGTGTTTTAACTGGAACATCTGCTAGAGTTTTTGGATGTGGAGGCTTAATTGCATGCTGGAGTATCAAACTTTCAGAAGGTTTGGGGACAGAGATTGATTGGGGTCACCAGGTTATTCAGAATAATATCCCAACCCTTATCTCTCAAACGCAGTGTCCAATTGATTTTCTCTGGACCATTACACACCACGCAGGGCCACAAAGCCCAGAAGGGGAGTGGCAGAACGCTCCTCAAAATCCTCCTGATGCAAACACTGCAGTCCTTTGCAGGCTCTTTGGGAAGCTTTTCTCTGTGAGGACTGAAGAACAGGTGAGGGAACCACCATGGAAAAGGCTCAGCCATTTTCCAAACTCAGCCTGTATCCCAAAAGGTGTTGCTAGCCCCAGGACTGCATTTGCACAGCACTCAGACACGTGTGGTGGGCCTGGCTGATGAAAAACACCAACTGCTGTTCAGCATTTCCATAAAAATCACTGGATTCCACTTATTTCAGTGCTTCAGCCATCAAAACTGGGAATGGTTTCAATCTGTGAGCAGAGCTGGCAGAGATGTGGATGCATATGATGCAGTTTGCTTAAGAGGAAAATACTTTCAGGTTGAAGAGAGCTTTTCACACCTAAGCTGTGGTTTGTTATCTACCAAGTCCCAGGCAGCTTGGATTTGCCAATCAAATAATTTTTAATCAACCGCCAACACCATCCCTGGTTGCCCCCTCCACACAGCCTGGGGCTCTGCTGCCTTGGGGAAAGGTGGCTTTGACATTCCAGCCAGCCCCATCCCCTGTGGAAGCTCAGACTTCCTATGGGGGTTTCCTGGCATCCTCATTTGGTTGATGAATCATCCTCCTTTTCTCTGGTCTCTGGGTGGGAGCGGGCTGGGTGCAGCCTCCCCAGGGACAGGTTTGTGCAGCCCTGGGTTAAGCCCAAGCCAGGAGGGGTGGTGGCCACAGGGGATCCACTCACTTGGAGCCCTCCCAGCACATTTTGTGCTGCAGCCCCTAATCCTTCCTGGTGTGCTTCTCACATTTATGGTCTTCCACCTACTTTGCGTTTGGGGAAGGCAGCATTCCCTGGCGTCTCCATTGATTTACCAGCTCCAGGGTCCGGCTGTTGCCCTGGGTAATTGGCAGCAGTGACATATTTGGGCTGAATTTTATTGTATGCATCAGGAAAAGTCAGCAAACAGAGTTGAGTGCCATGTCAAGTATTGCCTTTGACTTTCTATTGCGGCCTTTTGGGATCTGTTTTGTCCATGCCCTGAGAAAGCCTCTGTTCTGGTTGAGGCTTTGTCTGAGATGCTGAAGGTTAGTCTGAGGAGAGCTGTCTGAGAGGCCCCACTAATCCCTTTTTACTTTTTGAACAAGAAAGTCAAGTGTTTTTTATAATAATAATAATTTGAGCTAATAAGTAACATGCTGGCTGGAGCTGCAGCTGCCTGGGGTGGAGCAGATTTGTTTTCTCCATTAATTAGAAAGCCTTAGCTAATGTCACACATGTCTTCATTTGGAGATTTTCTGGAGAGGTCCTGATTCTCACTGCTAAATCAGCACTGGCTCAGAGTCCAGGCACCAACACTGGCTTCCACCACCTCAGAACTCACCCCCCTCTTTCCATTTACAGCATTCAAACCCTGCTCTGCCCTCCATCCTGGGTATTTTTAGGAGGACCCCAGGCTCTGGTGTGGCCCCGAGGCAGGACACCCACCCATGAACACGGGGTGCTTTGGGAGGGTGGGTTCTTCTTTCTGTGGGTAGAAATGTTTATTTTATTATTCCTTTAATTCCTCCACGCTGTGTTCCTGCCTCATCAAAAAGCATTAGCAAAGTAAATCTTCATCAGTGAGGGAGGTCTCGCTTCCTTTCAGGGATAACAATTCTGTAAGTCTGTGGGAAGATTAAAAGTGTGGTACTAAGTAAAAAGTCATACAGCTGGGGAAGGCAAATGCTCGTAACTGTGTTCATTAACAATATTGTATATCATCTAAATGAAAGGAAGTTTAAAGGCTTAATGATTTCCTTCTCACCAATACATGCTGTTCAGTGCCAGCTCAGACAATGAAGACAGACTAACCTGTTTTACTCCTGCCCTGCTTTGATGGTTGTTTTGCAAACACTTTAGGAAACTGTTCAAATTACCATAAAATTGATTTTCAGTGGAAGCAGAAGGTAAAACAAAATATTTTCTATTGAGTGGTTTTTACAATAAGATTAACTCCATGAGACCTCAACCTTGGCCCTAGCTGGCCTTGACAATGTCTCCCTTTTAAGAAGGTGATGCAGCTATGTATAATTAGCCATGGCTAGTTAATAACTCATCTGTTAATGTCGAGGCCCACAAATGGAAGGTTTCTATGTACAAGGAACTGAGGTTAAGCCAACAAGGATAAAATCATGTCTATTTCAGTTTAATGAATTCTGTTTCCATTGTTGCTGTATTTTATTTGGGCAGTCAGATGGATAGCCAGGCTTTGGAGCAGCTTTTGGGAGGGTTGTATTTCCCTGCAGTGCAGTACCTGAGGCTCACTCTGCCAGTCTCTGGGCTATAGCATCATGACAGAAAATAGTAAGAGCAATGTTCTTCACCCTTCTAAGCTTGACTGTTCAAAGCCTTGGTGGTGGTAACTTGGTTAAATGCCACATTATTGCTTTCTGTACACCCTGAAATAATGGGAATGAGCAGAGCAGAGGTCTCTGGTTTTGAGACAAGGTATTCCACCTTGTTGCCCGTGGATCCACACCCTCCATCACTGCACAGAAGAAATGCCCCTCAGTCTGGGTTCTCGTGGCTTTAAGAGAGGGATGTGCAAGGGCAGAAGCTGGGCTGATGAACAGAGCCCTTCACACACTCCTCTGAGGAGATGCTGTGTCCCTGGTAGTAACTTACTGCCTTTTGAATCAAATATAAACCCAAGGTCCCAGTGTTAGTGCATCTTGGCCCTTGGGTGGTGATGATATTCAATTTTTAAATACCTGTAGACCTTTGAGGCATTCAGTACAGGATGGCTGAGCTTCAACTGGCTGTCAAGTTTGAGCAGCTCACCTCATTCATGATGAAAACTAGCACATAAGCCAGTCAATGCTGTCAGAAACAATCCCAACTGGTGCTAGTAGTGGTTCTAGATAGCAGTGAGAATGGGCAAGGACTCTTGTCTTGGTAAAGACCATGATACTTACTTGCATGACAATCACTAAATGCCAGATACGGGTTGTTTCCCATTTTAAGAATGTACATGGAAAATTGCCCCAAACCGACCCCTTCCCTGAAACTTTCTGCTTTGACATTCTGTTAAAAAATTCCAGCCTGGCTTTAGTCATGGGAAAGAATTTTCTCCTTAAAGTTGTTTTGGTCAGAAGGAAAAATAAATCTTTGTTTGCATGACTAGGTCTCAGTCATGAAAAGCTGACCCCAAAAAATGCTGCTACAAGTTTCCTCTGACTGTAGAGACTCAACCCGGGGCATGTCATTCGAGAAGATGTATGCTTGAGCAGAGTGGGGACTGGAGAGATTTGAAGAAGAGACCTTAGAAGCTCCTTGTTTCTTACTGTTGTGTTTAGCACAGAGCACTGGAACCAAGCGAGATGGCCGGGACCGCGTCACGTAAACAGAGCCTGAGATTGCGACACTGCCCACTGGGAGATAAACATTTTTCCAGGACATGCAGACCTGGATGGGTTGGAACTGCTCCTCCCCCAGTGCCTGTGATGGGAGCCCAGGCTGTTCAGGACAGGCAGTTTTGGTTCCCCTGCAGGGACCGAGCCATGTCTTGTCCTGCATCCCCCAATGCCCATTCAGTCCGTGAGTCACGCAGGCACTTATAGAGGTTTTGGATGATTCACCAGTATTCTCCAGACCTTTAGGGCTTGTAAAGCCAGACAGAAAATCTTGTAGAAATGTTTTTTCCTGTCTGAATCCCAGCCAGGCCTGTTTTGAGGACTACCTGGAAATAGCTGGAAGACAGGCTTGGCAGAAAAAATTCCCACAGTTTGAGCCCTGATCAGAGACTGGAAGCTGGACAAAGACTAAATCCAATTTTGTCAAGTCTTAGGAAGTCCTGGGGTATGTAAGAGAGCAAGGATATAAATCATCTCCCTTGCTGCTCTAGGCTGGGCTTTCTGATGAACTTGGCTCTCCTGTCTTCCTGGGACGTGAGATCCAAACTCCATGTGGCTCCTTTGGAAATCTCCCCACATTCCTGGACAGAAGGGGGGCTTTTAAGTGGTGATTCCTGTCTTTTTCCCTCTGGAAACAAGATTGATTTCTTCATGTAATTGTGTTTGTACCGTCCTGGCTTCAGGCTTTCCAACACTTAGTTCATCTTCTCCTTCAGCTGCACAGCAAATGCCAAGCAAGATCCTCTCTCTGGGAAGGATGGGAAAGTTAGTCTCTTTGTCCAATAAAACCAGAGCAGCTTTCCGACTTGGTCCCAAATGTCCTGCCTATAGTCTGACAACAAAAGTTAAACCTTGTTATAAACGCAATAAGCCTGTGGATGTTGGTAGTTGTTGCTGGCTTTCACACTGGAAAATATCACTGATGGACAAAAGCCTTGGAGGTTTCAGGCATTTGGCTCTGGTAGGGTACCAAGCATGCAAAATCATTTCTTGCATTAAGTCCAACCTAAGCAAACTAAATTGCAGCTTCCATGATTAATACTTGAAGCTACAGATACAAAGGCAAAAATCAGCAGTTCAGACTGAAGCAGTATCTGAATTTGAAAGGCGCTCACCATTCGGCCTTCAAGAGCACTTCTGAAGCTGCCTGTAGAGAAAATAATTAAAGAGATGAAAGATACAGTGACTGATAGTAATAAATCACATGCGGCTGTCTTTGTTCTCTCAGCAAATATAAATCACTTTTGCCTTTAAAATACAGGAACAAGCATTCTTTCCAGATTGCTTTGAATTTATTAGACAAGGTCATTAGAAATGTATTAGGGCAAAATCTGAATTTATTAACTGAGTTACTTAATAGCTTAATTGTTCAGTTGGAGAGGGTTGTGCACTCTGACTAGTTTTCAGGCAAGAAGGAAGACAGCCAGGAATGCAGGTTCCCAGGCAGGAGGTGCCACTGTCCCTAGAGACAGACTGCTGGAATCACGGGCAGTGCAGTGGCATGGGGCAGCTGAGACAGCTTCTACTCAGCATCAGGCAGGTGTGCCCCTGGGAATTGCCTTAAAGCTGGCCAGGGTACCTTTTGGGAAGGAAACCTGCTGCAGGGACTGCAGCTGGGCTAGGTCAGAACTTGGATTAGGCTTTTTTTGTGTGTACTAATCCAAGAGAGCATTTGGGACGCTGGGTGTCAGACAAGTTTAGGTCCATCTTGGTCCCCACTGGGGCCACCCAGCAGCAGGACAGCTCTGCCACATGGAACTATCTTCTGCCAGCCAGGGGGTTTGAATTCAGCTGGATTTCTGTGTCTGCATTAAGGAGGTTCTTCCAGCCTTCACCTCTGAGACACTGAGGCTGAGGGTGCCCCTCAAGGTGCTCTGCTCATTGTGCTGCCAGACACACGTTCCCACTTGCAGGACACGACACTCTCCCACAGCATTCCCTTCCCAGAAGGGACCATCTGCCCAGAGAGGCGCTTCTGGAAGCAGCCAAACCCAAAACTTATTTTCACATATGCTTCTCTTCCTCTGGACAGGGTGAGGGAGGAGGCACACAGCGGATCTGAGTCACAGGCACTGATGGCATGTCTGAGGTTTTGGTTTCTCAGACCACCAAAGAGCCATCACCACAGCTGGGTGAGCTCGTGGGGAGCTGCTGGGACAGGGTTTGTGGCACCCTCCAGGGTCTGTTTGAAGCAGCACAGAGCACAACTCCTGGAAAAGCAGGAAGAGACACCAAATATCATCTTTACCATGGCTTCCAGCTCACTCAAAAGCTGCTACCACCTAAGCATCTGCAGCCTCCAAATGATAAAACTCATCACCCTCATCTGCTCTCTCTTCTAGCTTAGTCAAACAAACCTGCCAGCATCTTCCTCTAGGTCAGGATACGCACAAGTGAAGGCTTCCAGTGAGGACGGGTTCCTCCCAGGATGTTCAGTTCCATGAAACAATATAATTTTCTCATTTTCTCTTCATTTCCAGGTAGAATTTGGGGTTTTCCCTTCTTCTTTCTCTCCATGCTTGTTCTACCTGCTCAAGAAGATCCAAGTACCCCCAGAGTCAATCTAAGACAGATTACAACTCTTGCTGAAATCAGTGGGTGTTTTGCTTTGTGGAAGCCTCCATGATTAGATCCACAAATCTTTCACTGTGGCAAGTTTTCTCTTTCTCCTTAACAATGGGTAGCACCAGAGAAAGGAAGAAGGTAAGAGAAGAAAACATGAATTAATGTCTGCAGTAACAAACTTTATTACAGCAACTTTATGAGGAGAAAATGTCTCACAATCTTCACTGCATAACAATGTCCCGACAGACATGATGTCATTGCGTCTTAAAAGGTGTTTGAGTTGGAAAATCTTTTCAACAGTGTTTTAAGGGTCTGCTTAAATGATTAATAAGGTTTATTCATGTGATTTATTATCTCCAAGAAAAAAATTCGGTAAGTATGAAATATATTTGAAAGGGATGACAGTGTTTATTAATGTTACAGGTTTTATGTTGCTAGACATTATCAAAATAAATATGCTCACCTGTAAGAGGAAAATGTAGTATCTAGTCAAATTTCATACATCTCTATGTATATGCCTGGCAATTTCTGTTAGAATGAAGAAGTAAGTGGGCAGAATATAATTTTGGACCTTGTGTCATGAAATAGCATGGGAGTTCACCTGTTTTCCCTGCTCACTAGAGACACACCTATATGTGATGTATATTTTGCTAACTCCATCCACTAATGTTATTTAGTGGTGTTTATTACTGCACATCTGTGAATAGTTATCTAATGGGCAATATCTAAATCTCCTCCCAATGGGACTTGTTGAAGTTAAATTTGCTCCACAGGCACAGGGAGGGCCAGCTGCTGGGGGTGAGAGCAGCACATGATTGATACCAAAATCAACCATGTTTGGCTGTTTCAGCCTTCCAGCTGTTCATCTTTGAAATTCCTCTTCTCACATGTAGCATCAACCTGAAGGCAGAGTTACAGTTTCAGCAAAATCCTTCTGAACCAGGGTCCTACGTTTTGTCTTAAAAATCCAAAGACTGAATCTGCCTTTATTTCCAGTGGAAGTTTTTCTGATGGGGAAGTTTTCAGTGGCAAAATGGATTTGCTTAAACACAGCTTCTTTTGTAGATCTCTGAATCACAGGAAAGTATTTTAGATTATTACAAATGAGGAGACTTAGGACCTTCTCCTACGCTGACTATGTGATGACTCCTTATTCCCTTTTCTCATTGACTCTGAAGGTTACAAATCCCACAGACATTCCTGTGTTCCATTCAAACACTGGCTGGTCCCTGCCACCAGCCCAAGGGGTTCTGCATTGCCATGGTCCTCAATTGCCAGTGGCTAAGGAGTGCCCAGACAGGGCTAAAACACATTCTAAACCATAGGCTGACTTCAGAAATCTCAGACTTGACTTCCTGAGACTCTCTTTCTCCTGTGAGAACTAAGGATAAGAATTCCCCTGACCTGATGGCACTGAGATTATGGGGGCTAAGTGAGAAGTTTAATTTCCTCCCCACAATTAGTTTCTTTGTGCTCTATCAGGGGACACCAGGATGACTCCTGCCTTCCTCACAACTCCATCCTAGGCACCTTGAGAATAACTGCTTCCAGCCCTGCTGTCAGCTCAGAGCACATCACCACTAAGCACCTCCGTGGCTTCTGCCTGTGTGCAGAGGTGAAAGAAAAGTTGCTGGATAAGCAAAGCCTCTAAAAGAAGTCGGATTTCTTTATCCTGAAGTGCTCACTTCCAAAATTTTCAAGTACTGTCCCTTGGGCACAAATACTCCTGTGTCCTTGGAGAGCTGTGGTCCTCTCCTGCTGCCCTGCAACTCTTCTACCCCACACCAAGGGCCCTGCTCATATTACCAGCAGTGCAATTTTGGCACCTCCTGGCACTTCTAACCTTTATTAAAATAAGCCCAAATGGAAATTGCATTCTGTCTCCTCTGGGGTTTCCATGGAGCAGATCTAATTATCTTTCTTTAATAGCACTAATTGGTGGCCTCGTAGCCCTGGCCCTTCAGTCCACTCCTCTGCGCTCCCTTTATCCCTTGCACTGCCCTGGCCTCTGAGGCTGGATGGGATTTAAACATGGTCTGATGGTTTGTGAAACCACTTTGACTTCTTGCCCTCAATTCGCTCGTGCTACCTGAGATCCCCGACCTGTTGACAGAGGAGCTTTCCTTTGTCTTTGCAAATTGACACAGCTGCACACTTCGCAAATAGACTCAGATGTTGAGCTCTGGGCTGAATGGACCCTCCAGATTAGCACAGGGAGAATCAGCTTTAAAAACGCTAAGCTGGAGCCAACAGCAGGAGAATGGAGTGAAGCTCTTTATCAGGATTCACTGTCATAGAAAGGGGCTCCCCGCTCTTGCAGTGATATTTACTTCCCTTTGGGGAGGACATTCCTGGAGCAAATAGCTCATCCTGACCCTGTAGCCAGAGTTAATTAGCCAACTGTATAATGGGGGGATTCGCCTGGAGATTACACGAGGTGATCTCTCCCCACACATGCTGTTTGCCGAGTGGTTTGGGGCTCCTGGCAAGCACAAAAGCACACATGCAAGCAGGAGAACATCAGGCACGGGGGGGGGTTGCTGCCACGGAGCTTGGCAGGGCTGCAGGCAGGGGCTGGACCCCTGCTCTCCCCTGGTCCCACTGCCCCATCCTCATGGTGCACCTGGACATGGGCAGGAAAACCCTCGCAAGGCTCTTTTTGCAAATGGCTTGGAAAGTTGTCCATAGAGATTAACTTACCAAAACTGGACCAAAACTGGTAGAAAAGACAGGTGGGGTCACTTTTGCCTTGCAGTAGAGCCAGGGTGGGAGTAGGGAGAAAGTGACTGTCCAGGGAAGCCATCTGCTGCCCTGCCTTGTCTGGAAACAAGGGGACGAGATCAACATTGGAGGCAATTAACACTGAACAACTTGTTGATGATTTTATAGCAGGTTAAAGAAAATGTCTCAAATAAAACTACAGGAGACTTTCTATAACTCTACGTGGCTATAAATATGTATTAACTTAATTACTATCAGCAATTACAGCTCAGTTTGGGAACAGTTAAAGTTGGTGCACACAAAAAGGGATTATTATCCTCAGAAAATGAGTGTGAAGATAAAAGGGATTTAATTCACATTAGCTAATGAGCAGAGGCAGAGCTGCAGAGACAGCATCCCCCCTCTGCTTTACAGTGCCTGCAAAGGGGACGGGGAGCAGCCAGGCTGCACATCCCAAGGCAAATCTGATGAGTTTGTGCCTGGTGAGCTGAAGGGGTGACACTTCCAGGGCAGTGGAAGGGGAGAGCCTGGCACCGAGAGAGCTGCCTGCCCTCCACAGGGTCATACTCCCACTGCAGTTACACTCTTGTGCTCCTTTACTTCATCCTCAGCCACTTCAGGGGGCTCAGGAGCAGCACCTGTCACCCACCCACTCTGCTCCTGGATGTCATTTCCCTCATTTTCTCCCTGGTTCTATGAGCATATGCTGCTTACAACTGCAGGAGCTAGGACTGGGAAGGGGGACTTATTCAGGATGGAAGGTCTGTATTTCACAGGCATCACATTTTCCCCAGAAATGCCTGAGCTGACCCCAGGAAGGAACAGAAAATCATCCTTCCTTGGACTAAGCATGTGTTTCTCCTTTTCCTGGCTAGTTGCAGTGGTTACTGACCCTATCCCTTAAAGATAAATCCCTGATTTCCTGTAAAATGTGCCCTGAATCCCTTTCCTGGGTTTGAGTTTTGTTATAACATTCCCCACTAAATTGAATATTCTTCTATTTCTTCTTCCTATCATCATTTGTACAAGTTTAACCACCTGATCATTTTTCTGTGCTCTACAAGCTCCAGAAAGCTCATTTTTGCCTTCAAGTAATTTTTGTGACTCCTTCGATACTTGCCAACTTTTCAGCACACTTATGCAGTGTGAGCACCAGAACATGATAAGCTCTTTCCTGTGACAGTGTCCCAGGACCTCCCTGGTGTTTAGTCACAGCAGTATCACACCTCTGAAGCCAAATCCTCCTTTCTGAATCAGTTCTTAGTCCTCACCCTGAGCCCATCATCACTTGCTGGTCCCTCTCCCTGCCTCAGTCAATCTCCAGTACAATTAACATTGTCTTAAGCATTCATCCCTCACTCTCACTGGCATGTTTGAAAGCTGAATTCTCAATTAACTATTAACTCGTGTTTAAAAGCCAACAGTTAATCAAAAGCATTGGAGTATTTTGCCTTCTGCATCTGTCTCTGGTGAGCTGTTTCTCTGACGGACCGAGCAGGGGCCGTAGGAGTTGTGGGTGATGCACAGAGCATTTTCCGAGTGCTTCTCCTGGCTCTGCCCAGCTGCCCTTGGCACACGTGGCTCCTTGCTCCACCCCAGATCGGCATTTCAGACCCCCTCGGGGCTGGATTGTTGGGGTCTCCGGGGCACCCGGGGCTCATCCTGAAACTGCTCCTGCTCTTTGAAGATGCAAAGTGCCCTCACTCACATTCCCAGCCTTTGAGACTGGGGAACAGAGCTGGGAGCTTGGTGAGATAAACCTGCTTTGTGATGCCAGTGCTTTTGTCATGCACCGAGGCTGCCAATACAATTGCAATGTCCCCCATCAAGCGCTTAGCCCAACCTCTGAGTCCTGGGCCAGGAGTAGAGAGGCTGCCAAGACAGGTCCGGGAGGTGGGGGACACGGCTAAAGCCCATTCTGTAGCCCTGAAAAATGGAAAACTGGGCAACTTTCAAGAATAGGGAAAGGGTGACGAATGGATGGTCGTGGACTATGTTGACCTCTAAACTTGGGCACAGATAACCTTTCCAGGCTGCTGCCTGATTATAGATGCTGCTCTTCCTGGTTGCCATCCCAGGACCTGCCTTTTCCGAGGTCCCCATCCAGCTGACACTGAGCTGAGAGCACCAAGATCGGCTGAGCACCCAGAGACCGGTGCCTGTGAGTCAGGGGCAGGAACACAGCAAACCGGAGTGCTCCAGCATGAGCAAGGATGTTTTGTTTTACTGCCTTACAAAACACATTTATCACTATGGAATGTGACTTTTACACGTGTCATATGTCATGCTTTTGCTCCCTGATCCACACCTTCAACCCCGAGCTCTGTTCACCTGTGTTCAGCTGCTTTTAGTGTTAATTATCCCTGCAAATGACAACATCTCTCCAAGGCTCCTGCCACCATCCTGGCTGAGAGACCTGTCTAAGGAGGAGCCTGGTCTGGGCTCTGGAATGACATTTGGAGCAGTAGCAACGTTTGAACACAATGGTATTTCCTTCTGAGAGGAAAAAAAAGACCCTTCAGCTTGTTTTCTTTCCCCCACGCCCCCCTCCTGGAGGAGATATTGCCAAGGCTCACAGATGGGATCGTTTACAGTTTCCTTTTGAGCTGCCTTGGCCCTTTCAGGTTTTGTTTATTCGAGCTGAGCTGTCAAACAGGGGAGGGTGGGTTGGGGAAGGCCTCCCTTCCATATTCTGATTTGGATTGGGGTTGCTCAAATTCCCCATCTGACAGAAGATGATTGATGAGAACGATGCTGGCTGTAAACCTGGGAGGCTTTGGAGATCAGGCAGCTCTGCTCTTTGCAGGGCCTTAAATCCCAGTTGTCGGAGCAATGTGGGGAATGGCATCTCAAGGTAATTACAAACCAACAACAGGAAAAGCCACTGGCAATGGCAGGCGTTCCAGCATTGCCATGGAATGGCTGGAGAGGCAATTGGGGTTTTTTTGGTTTACTTCGCTTGTGAAAACACGCACACATGGTCCTGGGCTGAGGTCAAAATATGCTTACAAAAAACAGGATGTAGAGAAGATGGGGAGAGACAAGACACAGCAAAAAAAATTGCCTGGAATGTTTCTGGAAGAGCAGGGGAGCACCCCAGAGAGCAGGAAGTCATTGCTTCATGCAAAATCTTTGGCAATTATCTTGGAGACAATGGGATAAATACACCCTTAAGAGCATGAAACCAGCTGGGACAGTGCTGGTCCACCCTGATAGCCAGAGCTTCCCACAGCCTCCTCTCCTGCAGGCAGCTCTCACTGCACAAGTGCCAGCCTTAGTTTCTCCAAACCAAGCCTTGGAGGGAAAAGAGAGGAGATGGAGGAGAGGATGAGATCCCTATTTGACTCATGGGCCCAGGAGGCAAGGATGGGAGGCATGGGATGCCATCACATGTGAATCAGAATGGTGGCCCTGCCCCAAGCGCATGATTTGATCAGCAAAGCTCTTCAGGGGACATGTACAGGGAAGCTGGATTTTAATCTGGTCTGGCACAAGTGACAGCATTGGCTTTCAGCAAAAAAAGGATTCATCAGCATCAGCATCTTTTGTCATGCTTGATTCAGGCAGATCAGTGCTGTACCTGGTACCCCAGGAAGGGTACAAGGGCTGTATGGGATGGGGATGCCTGTGCCCAAGCTGGTAGCTCCTACATTGGGCCCTGGGCCACAGTTTCTCCTTTCCAAACAGGATGGTGAGTACAGACTGGCAGCAATTTTCATTGCTGCTGCTGAACAGATGTGTCCTGATGTTAGATTTGCTGGACTACAGGGTGTGTGACCTGGGTTAGGTCCCCAAGAGCTTTCTCCAAAGCTGTAAGCACCCAGAAGCCTTTGGACTGGAAATTTAACAAAGCCAGGAGAAGTGAGCTAGAAACTCAGGGTGAAACAAAGCCCTAAACTAGATGCACTTAAGAGTAGCTGCTCCAGTTAGACTGGCTGACTCTGCAGGGCTGGGATGGGAAGGAGGGGATTTCCCCTCCCTTCCCCTGTGCTTCTGGTTTAGATCCAACCACAACTGAGCAGTAAATAAGAGTTACCACCCAGCAGCTGCTGGGTGACCTGTGTGCAGTGGGTCACTGAGCTCTGGCCACACAGCCCAGCAGACATCAGCAGCAGAGGACTCCTGGGCTGAAAAGTGCATTTTCTTTGGGAATGTATTTGGGTGAGTCCTCTCTGTGCACCAGTGCTGCAGAGGGATCCTGGGATGCAGGGATGTGCACCGGCACTGCAGACACATCCTAAAACCCAGCAGTCCCTGCACACCAGTGCTGTGCCACCAGCACAGCAGCATCCCTGTGTTGCAGCTCAGCCACTGGGATACACGAGGCCAGCAGCAGAATGGTGCCAGTGGGACAGAGTAACTGGAATGGCTATGGTCAGAGGGGAGCCAGTGCCCTGTAACTCTGCTGAGGGATCTGTCATCAGCAAAAGAGAGTTGTGGTACTGGGGCAGGTCAGGCTGAGCCTGTAGCAGCTCGGGCACATTCACAACTGCCTTGGTGGCATTGGGTTATTCATGTGGGGCAGGGTAAATGTTTAAATACATTTAAATACAGGGAGGATGCTAAATATCTGACAGTTCCCCAGTGTCTCATGGACCTGACAAACAGAGAGGGATTTGAGCAGATGTTTGAAGGGCAGAGCAGACTTTTTCTGAGAACTTCCTCTCCTGGGTAGATAGGACAAAAAGGGGGTAAAGCCAAGCAAAAACACATGGCTGCTTATTTACCACTTATATTCAGGAGAGCTGAGCCTTACACACCTCCCACTGTGATGGGACTACACAAACACATGAGGACACTCAGGTCCTGCCCCAGAGTTTCCAATCTAAGATAAGGAATTTAGAAAAGCAAAACAAAACAAACTTGGAGGAGTAGCAGCTCTTCAATCTCTTTGTAGATCTCCATCTGGTAAAAGAAGTGCAGACAGGGGCATGTTCCCTCCACATCAGCTGCACAGCAAGAGCGGCTTAGATGAACTCTCCTGGCTGGTAATAAAATGATTTTACATATGTAGGAAGCAGGATGTGCAAAGCCCAGGAGTCTGATCTTGTTTCTGAGATCAAACAGAGTCTTATTGTACAGGGGTGTGGAGCTGATGTAACTGTCTAGTGTGCCGGACACAATCGCCGTGGTTACGCAGCTGGACCGGAATAAAGCAAGTCTGTATCTGAACTCATTAATTTTTACAACCAACTGAACCACTCTGCCGTTTTCTTTTGCCTTTTTGGTGGCAGAGGACTGTCGTGCCTCAGCAGAGGGGCTCCCCAGCCCTCGGCCCCTTGACTGCAATGTGGCAGAGGTGGGGAGCAGCCAAATCCCTGTGACCCCCTGCCAGCCCAGCCATCCACTGGATCCCTGGGGATGCTCAGCCAGCTGCACGGTCCATTTCTGAGACAGGCCAGGAGCTGCAGGGATTAGGGATGAAAATACAGGCTTAACGTGAGCAGAGCTGTTGCTCTCTCAGCTACAGGTTATGTCAATGTTTCCATTAGAAACCCCTGGTTGCAAGGTTTATAGCTTGGCTGTGAAACTGCCCTCCAGGCTGGGCTCTGGCAAGCCAGGGAAAGTCACGTTTTTCTGCAGAAATATTTGATGCAGCTGCTCCCACACTCTCACGTCGCTTCTCACAGGCAGGCAAATCAAGGGGGCTCCCTCAGCAAAATGTGGGCAGCAGGACTTGGCAAACTGCCCTGGAAGCCCAGAGAGACACCCTGAGTGGCCTTGCCTGCCTCGGGGGGAGTGCTGTGTCTCCAGGCAGGCAGGGCAGGCAGGGCAGGGCAGGGCAGGCAGGGCAGGACAGGCAGGGCAGGGCTGCCTGGCCAGCACTCACACTGTGGGATCCCAGGCTCACGGGTGATGTGGTAATGCAAACAACGAGGTGAATTTACCAAAAGACAAAACAGAGAAACAGCACCAGAGCCTGGGCTGGAGAGCTGCAGCAAGGTGAGGGTGTGGGACTGGGACTCCTGGTTTCTTCTGGCCACCAGACAGGGACCAGGAAAACACCTCGCACTCCTCTGCAATAAGCATACCCATGGAGTGCCTCCCCTGGAGCCTGGCCAAGGGCTGTGCATCCTGGTCCAGGTGCCTGATACACAGCCCTGGCCCAGGAATGACACCAGCCCAGCACTTGGCTGGAGGTTTTTATGCAGTGGCCAGAGTCCTATAAGAGGCTGTCCTGGCCAGCAGCTTGCTGAGCCTGGATCTCACCCTGGCCTGGCTGCTCGCTCCTGGAGCATGCTGCCTGGCTGTGGGACAAACACGCATCCAGGCCTCCTCCCTTCATCCCACCCCTTCTCACTCCTGGAAAGCTGCTTTTGAGATAGATGTATTTGCCTATTTTAAAGAGCTGTGAAGAATATTTGCAGGCTGGGATTTCAGAGTGAGCATGATCTCCCAGGGCAGGCAAGACTACATTCTTCCCTTGTTCTTCCCACCAGGAAGGCTCGAAGAGAGCAGAGGCCAGCGTGCTGCTGGGCATAGCTCTGGGCCCCCAAAGGCATGGCACACACTTCTCTTGCAGAGGATACACACACATCCCCTACCCAGCTGTGACAGTGCCTGGCTCCACACACAGGTGCTGCAGGTGGGCAGCACATTCCACCCCAGGCTCCACATTTCCCTCAACATCCTGAGGGGAGGCAGTGGGAGGGTAGAGAGTATGTTCCAGGAGTAAGAACAGCAGCACCAGTTCCTGGGGACACGAAAAGAAATACAGAATATTAAGGAATAATTTTCAGCTTTTACCTGCATTACAGCAAAGCATCCCCAGTAGATTTACAGTTAACACAGAAGTGTATTGTGCATTTTAGCAGGTGGTCTCAGGCTATTGCACATCCCAGACAGGCAGGAGTGCTGCAGCTGGGGCAGGCAGCATGGGGGAGAGGGCAGTGAGCAGCTTCTGCTCCTGGCTTGGAAACAGCCTGTGCTCTGGTTTCCCATCTCCAACCATCCCACTGGAGAGGGCTCTTCACTGGGGCTCTGCTTGGCTGCCCTACCATGCCCAAGATACTCTAAACTGCAAGCTCTGCTCACCCAAAAACCAACAGAGAGAGAAAAAAAGAAGGGAAAAAGAAAAAGCCCAACTCCTTGCTGTTTTTCTGCTGCCTTTCCAGTATGCTTGAGTTACCATGGTTAGCTTTCCACTGTTCTCCTTGACCCCTGCAGCTTTCCCTTATGAGTTAGTGTCCTGGAATGTCTCTTTACGAGGTGCCTACAGAAGTAAAGCTGACCTGATGCCAGTGCCCCCACACTGAGGACTTTATTAGTTTTTTAATTTTCTGTCTGGGTGCTCTCACTTGCCTCAAACTTTCCACAGCTGCTAGGATTTATTAATGAAGGAGGTTCATTTGTGTCTTGCCTCCCCTTCCCCTGCTCAGTTAATTGGTGGTGTTGCTTTGCCAGTTGCTATTTTTAATGGCTTTTTGAGGGGTTTCAGGAGAGCTGGGTGAAGATTTTCTTTGTGCCAGCAAAGAATATCTTCACCCAACTCTCCTGAAACCCCTCAAAAATCCCAAGAGACACATGGGGGTCACAATGAGGAGCAACAGTGATGGGACTGACCATCCTGATAGAAGCACTGGATGTGGCAAGTGGAGCCCAACCAAGGAGACACCACTGGGACCAGAAAAGCTGAAAACAGCTGCACTGTTTCTGCTGGGATGCAAATACCAAGAATTAATAAGATAAAATAATTTTTGTTCTCGCAAAAACCCCAAAATGCTTAAAAATGGAGACAGGAGAGTTTCTCTTTCTCTCTCATGCTGAAGGGGCCCCATGACACTGAGCTGTAGGCTGAGGAGGAGGAAGAGGCTGAGGGGTGATGAAGGACGTGCAGAGATGCACTGCATGGACAGTAGAGGAGGATGAGGAAGGAACAGACCCATTCACAGAGCCAAACCGATAAGCAGAGTGAAAGAGACAGACAGTTTAAGGCAAGATGAGAAACAGAAAAATATTTATTTGTCCACAAAGTAAGTCTCCATAGCAATGGAGTGCTTCATAACAGATTTTCAAAACAAGCCCAGCCACACTGCACACAGGGAGAGCTGCTGGACTGGGATGTGTCACCTGCCTTCCTGGGGGTGGCTGAGGGGCTGCCAGGCTGGCACAGGGCTGTGGGCAGGGGCCAGGGAGGGACTGTCTCTTGGGAAGCATTGGGCAGCCCAGTCCATGCCCTGGGGGTGGCAGCGGGGTTTTTCGTGTGCCAGGGGCAAGGTGAAAGGAGCAGGTGGATTTTCAGAGCCATGTCATATGTTGGGACATCCCAGGGTCTGGCAAGCGTGAGATGCACGAGCACAGCCAGGGCTCAGCAGGCAAGGGAGAAGAACATGCTGCCCCAAACTGCTGGGAAGACAAAGGAGTTGAGGGGTGGGATGAAACTCCAGCTGCCACTCAAGGAGCTGGCATGCCACCCAGACTGGTGGCCACCTGGGGTGAGGAGCACGGAGCTTATGGGCCCTATCACACCTAATATGTAGCTCTAGGGCTATGGGGCACATTGAATTCATTGTGGAGAAGCAGCATCTCCTGGGCAGGTGCCAGGAAAGAAATGCATCCATGCTTTACAGCCAGGGCATGCAGACCACACAGGAAGGTGTAGGGGGTTCCCACATCCTCCTGCCTCAGAGGATGTGAGATAGTTGACAGGGGCTGGATCCTGAGCTCTGGCTCTCTGGGCAGCCCTCCTCTGCTGCTCATGCCATGTGAGGCTGCTGACCCCAAAATATCTCAGCAGCAGTATCAAGCACCTCTCCTGGTGCTCATGCTTAGACAAATGCCACTGCAAATAATTTGGCTTCAACCAGCAAGGACATAAATTCCATTATTTTGATGTCAGCTGCACAATTTGTTCCTGTAACAAGGTGTTTTAACCTCACTTCATATTCATTGTTCTGCCTGCTTTGATTTTACTGTAAATGACTGAATTTGCTTTTGATCTGCTGCCAGTGCCCCATAAATCTTGACACTTGCTGTAAGAAAGGAAAGAGCCCTCCCCACTGTTTGGTTTGCAGGGGGTTGTGGTGAGGGGGGCTGCCAGGTCACCAGGAGGGTCTGTGCAAGGATCCTGCACCACCCGAAGCAAGGTTTGGCTCTGAGCATCCACCTGATTTTTCCAGGCAGGGAAACAGTCTGTAAGAGGGGAAAAGGTGGCAGAGAGAAGGAGCTGCGTTTCTCTTAAAACCACAAGCTTTGAGGCAGCCTCATTCAGAGATTCACGGCTCCTTTGAGGACCATGCCGGTACTCTGAGCTCGTGAGAAAACCCCAGACCAAGCACGATTTGTGTGGTTTGAGGTTTCATCATGAGCTGCTTTTAAGTGTTTTGGTTCCCAGCACCTCTTTCAGAGTGTGCTGGAGGTGAAAAGGGGCAATAAAACCATCCCCCACAAAACCCACACTTAACTGAACATTTCCAAACCCAGCAGCACTTGGGGGATGGAACCTTCCATTACTGCCATTGCCCAAATTCCCCCTCACCCCTCCCGTTTTCCAGACAGAAAAACTCCTGGTGTTTTGTTCCTCATGTGCCTGAGTGTTTCTGCCTGGCAGTGCAGCCCAGTGAATTCTGAAGGTAGAGCTTGCAGAAGACTGTTCCCTCGAGCCTGCCTGCTCTGGAAGTGCTTGTGCCCAGCAGGGATTGAGGCGCCGGCCCCGGCACTCACACCAGGGTGAGAGTCAGACTCGTGACCAGGAGGAAGCCACAGCCTGGCCTCCACCGAACAATTGGCGGAAAGGGGCCATGACCTTGGCCAACACCCAGGGGATGGGGACGGCTGCTCGTGCTGGGGACAGGCCTGCTCCTGCCCCAGCTGCATCCCAGCCAGACGCCTTCCCCTGGTGCTGTCCCACATGCCTCGGCTCCTTCAAAGGGACCTTCCCCAGGTTCCAACAGAGGGATATGGGAGCACAGGGAATCAGGGGAGTGCCCGGCAGGAGGTGCACTGTGGCTGGGGTGCATGGTGTGGTGCACAGTGTGCAGTGCCTGGCTGGCACAGCACGGTGCCCAGTGGTGGGTGCCACAGTGCCCAGCGTGGGGTGCTCTGTGCAGAGTGCATGCAGTGCCCACTGCAGTGTGGCCTGGTGCAGGGTGTCCTGGCACGGTGCCCACGGTGCTGGGTATGGTGTGTCCTGGCACGGTGTATCCTGGCACAGTGTGTCCGGGTGGGTGCCACAGTGCCCGGCATGGTGTGTCCTGGGACAGTGTGTGGGGTGTGGTTCCACAGTGCCCAGTATGGCGTGTCCTGGCACGGTGTGTCCGGGTGGGTGCTGCAGTGCCCATCATGGTGTGTCCAGCGTGGTGTATCCTGGCACAGTGTGTCCAGCACGGTGTATCCTGGCACAGTGTGTCCAGCACGGTGTATCCTGGCACAGAGTGTCCGGGCGGGTGCTGCAGTGCCCGGTATGGCCTGTCCTGGCACGGTGTATCCTGGCACGGTGTATCCTGGCACAGAGTGTCCGGGCGGGGGCCGCAGTGCCCAGCGCAGTGCCCCGTGCGTGCAGCCCGAGCTGTGCGGGGCGCAGCCTGCAGCGCGCTGACCTCTCGCTGCCTCTGGCCCTGAGCGGGGGCCAGGAAGGGAAGTGCTGCCGGTCCTGCCGCTTTCATCGGAGATCTGGAGCGCTGAAGCCTGCCCAGATCCTAATCAGTGTGGGAAAGAAACGGCGGAGCCTGCTCTGGCCCCGGCCTGCTGGAGATGCCTTTTATTTTCCTAAGCTTTATCGCAGCGCGCAGCCCCCGATCCAGCCCCGTAAATAAACGGAAGGAGCGTGGCGGGCGGCCAGAGCCGCTCGCACACGCACGCGCTCGCTGCCGCCCCGCTCCCCGGGGGGACGCCCCGTCACACGCCAACTTTCAAAGCCTTCCTTTTATTTCCCTGCGCGGGGAAACCACATGGCCTTGCGCTGGGGGACCGGCCAGGCAGCCAGCACCCGCCGGCAAATTCCTGTCCTGCCCCAGCCTCCCCCATTGACCCCGGCCTGTCGCCGAGCCGGGGTCCTGCTCCCAGCGCTCGGCACGAGCCCTCATGGGGCCACAGGGGCTCAGGATGGGGCTGGCCCCTGCTCTGGGACTGGGGGAGGACAGTTTGGGGATGTCACATCCTCTCTGGGTGGCAAGACGGGGGTCATATCCCACCAGGGAGCTGAACTCTCAGCAGGTCTCAGTGACTCCCCACCAGGGTTTCTC
>VZSR01000247.1:11517234-11532356 GCA_013398615.1 Brachypodius melanocephalos
TTTTTTTTTTTTTTCCCTTTGGTAAGGAGTTTGGGCTTTGTTTAAAAAGGTTTACATTCTTCTGAGAGTACGGAAAAACAGGATCGGGGCGGGGGGGTGTGTTTCCACTCTGGCTCCACAGGCTGACAAAAAGAGAAGTAAACTCTTTTCCATTTCTGTTTGATGCTGCTGTGGGTGAAAGACATCCCTGCCCAGGCTGGCAGCTGCCCCACAGCTCCACTGGTTCTCAGCCCTGGGGTGCCCAGCTTTCCTGCAGTCTTATCCCTGCTTCAGCATCCTCTTCCTGTTGCAGGCAGGGCTGCAGGGAGATGCATTTACTTGTGTTTCATTTTTCACTGTGGCCTTCAGTAGCTCACTTTAAGCCATTCCTTTTCCCAGCATTGGCAGAAAGCAGCTGGCTGCAGCTGGGTACCAGGGTTTTGTTCCTAGGCATGCCTTTCCTTCCTGCAAGGGACAAGCTTCCTGGAACCAGTGCAGGAGGGTTGGAGTTGTTGCTGTTTTTCACCCTGCCTGCACCACCATCCATAAGGGAGGCCACCCAGCTGGTGCTGACAGCTTCCCCTGTTAAATCGATTAAACGTAATACAGAAACGGCTCAGACCACAGTGCTGTGAATGAAAGATTTATAAATTTGATGGCACTTCACATGTGTCAGAGCTGGTCTAGTGCACTCCAACCCAGATGTGGTGGATGCCCACAGGTGACTGTTACCTGTGTTTGCCCAGGCACTGCAGGCTCCACTGCAGGCTGCACAGGAACCTCTCCTGTCTGCATTTGCACTGTCAGCAGCACCTCCTGGGGTTGCTTCCATAGCTCTGGGATGCAGCAGAGGTGGCAGCAGGCAGCAGCAGCCCAGGGGACATCTTCCCCTGGCCCCTCTGTGCAGGAGCACGCCACGGCACGCTCCCCTCCTCAGCCTCCTCCCAGCTTTTCACCCTGCTTCTCCAGTTTGCCACAATCCTTTTTCTGTCTGCAGCCCCAGCCTTCCATGGCATGCAAATTTAATAAATACTCTCTCTGTTTCTCCATGCTGGCTGTTAATGGGAGTGCTCAATAGCGGCTTTCCAGCCCCACAGTGAGCCTTTGAGAGCTGCTGTCACAAAACTGCCCCTTTTCTCCCTTTGCACCCATCCTGAGCACCCTGCCTGGCCCTGCTCCCCATCCTACAGCAGGGCAAGCACAGCATCCCCATCCCACAGCCACTACTGCTTTGCCATCTGTGGGCTCCTTGTACCCTGCTGCTGAAGGAAATTAAATTGGCCTGACATGTCTCATTCCTGACAAAGTTATATCAGGTATTACTCATCTCTGTGCTAACTTCCAGATGCTCACAAAACTGCTTTGGATTATTCATGCCAGCATTTTTCTGAGGTGGGAAGTGGTTTGTAGCTCCCCACTCCTTTTTCCCCTCAGTTAGATGGGTACTGTGCTTGCTGGTCTTGGGCTACTAAGAGAACATCTTTCCCATCTACTGATGGCTCTGAGATCCTTGCACAGATTTGATCTCAGTTTAATCCTAAATGGATCATCCAGTCTAAAAACACTAAACACTCCATGTAACATTTTATAGTAAAAAATACTGAGAGATTGTTTCTCCTACTTCCATGCTGGTTTTGTCTCTGATAAAGAGGAATATCGTGGAGGGACTGAAGCCTCCAATTATTACAAATGAGAACTACTTTTTTCTCCAGGCTCACCTGAAGAAATGTTTACAAAGACAAACACTCTGACTTTCTGCAACTGTTTCCACTCTTGGAAGAACATCCCTTCTTGTCAGTAGGAATGCTTTTCTGTTGGATGTTCCAGTTATGCTCCATACATCTTTCAGGCAAGGATATTTCACATGCTCTGCTCCTCCTTGTGCAGTATCTTGGCTCTGGGTCTTGGCTCTGCTGAAAGTGAAGGAGTCTAAGGGCTCTTGGGGGCTTGGAGGGTTCAATGGGACAGCAGTGGAAAACATCCAGAATTAAGACGATATTTATGAGACTTCTTAGAAGGAACATTCAAAAGCTGGTGGTTTCTCATCCCAGAGTCCTCCTGGGGCTGGGCTGCATGGGGTGCTGGTCCCCTTGCAGGGATGGTACCTGCATGTCCACAGCATGAGCCACATCCTCACCCTGGATCCCAAGGGGGTTTCAGCTCCTCCAGGAGGTCTCCAATCACAAGAGAAGCCAAGGCCCTTCTCCAATGTCCTGCCTATCTGAGAGCTTCCAGGGATGTTCCAATGGGATGGGACATCAGCCACATGACCAAGGAGGGTTTTTGAATTTTCCTCCTCGGGATTTTATTCTTTAAGGTGCTGGCGATGAGAAAACCCCCTTTGCACCCTTCCCCCAGCTCAAAGCATCCTTTATAAAAATAAAGTGCCCAAAATAGCCCTAGACAGTGCTTGACATTTGCCAGACAGCTGCTCTCAAGAGTGCTACAAAGGTTATGGATTGCTCTCTGCTTCCCTCCTCCTCCCGCCCCACCACTGCCTGTGTGAACTTTGGAGCAGGGCCAGGTTTGATGGGAGTCTCATGGTTTGAAAAAAACAGATTTGAGAAGGAGACAGGATGCAGGGAGGTGTTTGTGTGTCGCTGCCTCCTGTCCCAACAGCTCAGAGCAGAGCTAGGGTGACTTCTGCAAGGGGAGCTGCAAACCCTTGTGTGAGCTCTGCCCATGGGCTGGAAGGACACTGCCACAGCAGCCTGGTGTCCACAGTGGAGAGGTGTCCCCACCTGTGATGTACTGAGCACCATTGCTTGGTTCTCCACATGTGTGAAAGCACAAAGAGAGGGGCTGCCCCAGGGTGTACACCTCACCCTGTGCAGCCACGAATGGGGTCACACCTGGCTGCAGGGTCACAGCCAATCCTGAGGGGTCCCCAACAGATAACATGGACAGCCCAGGAGGCCAGGAGTGCCTGGGAAAGTCATGGCTCAAAGGAAGACTTGGGAGTCACCGTGGGTCCAAACCCCAGCTCAGGCCTAAGGAGTCTGAAGAAGGAGCAATCAGGATGGGAGAGCTGCAAGGATGCAGTGATCAGTGCTGAAATTGGCACCTGGAGGAGAACGTGGAGGCACAAGGAGAGGCCAAGAAAGAGCCTGGCTAGGCAAGCCCTGCAATGAGAGTCAAAAGCATAGCAGAGAGAAGTTTGAAAGATAATTGAAGCACCTGCAAGAGTCAGGGAGGTTCCTTCATTCCAAAAGTGGCACTGGTTCTACGCAGCCAGGGGGTTTGTCATCTTTCCTGGGAGCACCTAAGAAGAGTTGCAGCTGGAGACAGGACACTCTCTGTGGCCAAGAGGGGACCCAAAATTGCATAGGATGACCCCTTCCCATTGGAGTTGGCCAGAATATCTCAAACAAGGACAAGGTCTCACTGTGGAGTGGGAGAAACACTCCTCCTCTGCAGCTGGTGTTCTCTGCAGGGAACATAAAGTTGGGGCCTGAAAAGTGAAAGATAAAGGCAAAAACTTTTAAGCTGAATACATAGAGAAATACTCAAAGTCCGTTATCTTAAACAAAATTAAAAGACTGCAGCAGCAAGGCATGACCTAGTTTTCTTATCTAGTAACCAAATAAATATATGCATGCATTTTAAGCAAAAGAATCAAGAGGTTTTAAATAGAAAAAAGCATGTATGCAGGAAAGAAATTGATCAAATCGAGCATCTTTGAACTGTTAAGTTCAGTAAAAATTTGATTTATCCTTAACAAGTTAGGAGTAGAGACCTCAAAGTACTTCTAAGTCCCAGCAGCTTGACCAGATCGTGCTGTGCTGCACTGGAGGCAGGGTAAAGGGCAGGATCACAGTCAGCTGTATTCATAACATTACCAAGTTTGGGAAATATCAAATACTGGGAGGTCTTCAGGTTTGGGTCTGTTTTCCCTTATCACAATTGTGGGTATCGCACCTGCTCAGGGCAGCGTGTCCCTGCTCCTTAGGCAACCCTCAGGGCTCTGCTGTGGCTGAGGGATGAGGATGGGGGGATGCAAGAGAAGCCACCTAAGGGAGCTGCTGGCTCTGGCAGAGCCACACAGCCCACAGGGGCCTCTCGGACAGCCTGGCTTGCTTGTGGGTTTTTTTGTGTTTGTTTTTTCCTCCCACTTCTATGTTTACAGACAGTAAGGATTCCAAGGAAGTGCATTTCTGGCTGAGGCCACGCTGGCAGTTTTCCGCAGGATCTGTCTCATTTCCTGGGACGTGAGACTATTTTAAGGGCTCTTCAGGTCTCCAAGAAAAGTAACTTCTAAGATGTTTTTCAGTGCCTGTTTCTCTAGCCCGCACACTGATTTGTCCCTGCAGTTTCACCACCCAACATCTTTGATGTCTAGGAGTCTGCAGGGCTCACCTCTGAAGCATTTCCCATCACATGTCTGGCTGTTTATACCTTCGAGGCATGCAGCCACCCTTTTCTGTTTAGGGACTGTCTTGACCACATCAGTAGAGTGAGAATTTCTAAAAATAGATGAACTGGCAAACTTCTCAATCTGGAAAATGACACGCTTTTGAAATCTCTGGAAAAGAATGGATCCCTTAAAGTATAGTTTACAAATACTGATTTCATTATTTATGGTAGCTGTAAAGCACAGTGCATTCAGAAAGCATCATCCCACTGAAGAAGTGTGTTACTCATTACCACAGCTTTAGCATTCCAGCATGTTCCTCAACAGAAATGTAGCCAAGAGAACAAGCTGGAGGCATACACAGGGGCAGCCTGGGGGGAAGCTGCTTCTCATTTCATGTTGGAAAGGGGCTGTGAATAGGAGAAGGAGAGAATCAGGGGGAGCTCAGGAGCCTGTGTTAGAGTCTCTGGCAATACCAGATCAAGAGAGTAAGGCAAAGAAATTAAATAGTAGCAAATTCACAACCAGACAGAGAAGAAAACAGATCATTATGAAGTGAAAATTCAACCCAAGACACCAATGAGTAAAAGCTGGAGCTGGGTATCAGAGTGGTGCCTCTCTGGATAAGGTGCTGGGGACTGAAGGTTAGGCACAAACCCCATGAGTCTTGGGAAGAAACACCGATGTGTAAAGCACACAGATGATCTCAGATGGTTTTCCTCCACATTTGTTCCCTCAGCACCCTCTCCTCCCATTCCTCCTCAGTACACCCAAAATTTCACACATTCTTTGCTGTTCTTCCTTCAGTATTTAGCTTAAGCACCGCAATCTCTGGATTTTCTTTTCCTCACATGGTGTTCTGGACAGAGACTAACTCTCCTCTAAGTCTTTTGAAAAGCATCCAGTTTTCCCGGGAATCTTTCTCAGGATCCCAGGATTTAAATTTCTCTGGGATCATTGTTTTTACCCTGCCACTATGTTGTCCCTCACTCACTCCACTTTTTTCATTCCTAAAGCCACTTGTAGCCAGGGGAACATTTTCCTTTTTATGCCAGCTGTCCTGCTCTTATTGTTTCTTTTAAAAGATTTATTGCATCGTTGCTCTCTGCTCCTCTCACTATTTCCACTGATGTATTTGTAGACAGAGGGAAGCATTGCAAGACTGCCTGCACCTGTTCCTCTGAGCCCTCCTTCTCCTCTGCATCTTGCCCTTCTGTGACACCCTCCTGCAGGAATTCCATGCTAGGCTTGTGTTTCACCCTTGAGTCGTACCTTTGGAGCTCTGAGGCCATGCTCTGAAGTCTTGGCGCTGCAGAAGCGAGAGGTTTCTCAGGAATGTTCTCTAAGGGTTTGGGGGTCTGCTTCAACTGTTCCAGCCATGTATAGATGTATGAGTGTATATATATATATATATATATATATACATACATATGGGAAATTTCTGGCATCCCACCACAATGGCAAGCAACCAGAGGATAATTTCTTGGCACTGAGGGCAGTGTATGCAGCCCCTCTGACAGTGCTGGTCCTTGGCAGGACCCTGCTCTGGCTGCTCCTCCTGAGCACCCACAGGCACTTGCTTTGGGAATGCTGCATCCATCACTTTGGTACCAAGGGGATGCTGAACATCCTAAGTCCTTGTCCAGATGGCTTTGCTGGTGTGGTTTGCATAGTGGTGGCTAGGATGGAGACATCTGGACTTTTTCTGTTCCTCTTTCAATGCATGTTCACTGGGAAGTACATGAACAACCCCATCCATGATGCTCTGCTGTACATCTGAGAGGAGGCTGTTCCTCCCACATGCTGAGAAATTCCCTGCCATCAGAACATACTCCCCCTAGAACCTTACAGGCCGCTGCCTCCCATGGTCAGCACAGCTGGGCATATGTCTGCCCTTGACTCTCACCTGGTTAATCACACCATGAGGCACACACTGTCCTTCAATACAGCCACACTCATTTATCTCACCCGTGAGACTCAGCAATGCACTGGGCAGCTCTGAGATCCCCTGCAGGCACCAGCACCCACCCAAACTGCCAGAGGCAGCAGATAAGCACTTGCCAGCAAAGGGAGTTTGCAAACATTTAGGTCCCATCCTCAGGTTGTTCTTGGCTCATCTCCCCAGGGCTGAGTGCTGCCCAGGGAGGTCAGCAGCTCTCCTGAAGCAAGGAGTTAGAGCCATGCTGTAATTATTTGCTGTGTGATGTATTTATAACTTTTACATCTATCTGACATTTTATGGCCAGGCATTACAAGAGACAACTGCTTTCCATTACTCACGGCCATGAGCTCTCATTCACAGCTATTTTTCCTTCCCGTGACATCAAGTTGGCATGGCACACTGGGGCCCAGAGCTGGCCTCCCTAGCACAACTCATGATGCTCCAGGAGCTGAGCAAACAGATTGCCACCATGCAGTGATGGACCTCACCTTCAGTCAGACCATGGGTCAAAGACCTGCTTTTCCAGGATGAATTTTCTGGCAGTAACCCCCCATTAAGTATGACAAAAAAATCCCATTCCACACTGGCCTACTGCTGCAGCAGTCCCATGTGAGGTCTCACAAAATGAGATGAGTGTCAGGAGACAGAAGAAGCTTGTTTGTCCCCTTTGTGAAAAAAGACGGTGAGTTTTAGAATCTCACAGGAAGGGTGAACAGGCTCAGCTCCCTGAAGCGGGAGCCACACACGGCAATCCCCTGCCTGCACACCCCCCACGTCTGGATTCACTGTCAGCCGCCAAGTTGGCACCCGTGTTCCATGCCTCAGCTGACACAGGGACTTTGCACCATCTGGGCATGGGGAAAGTGTGACCAAGGGACAAATGTCACCTTTATGCTGATGGCACCAGACCCGAAGCACGCAGACGGCTCTGGCAGCCCTGGCACGGCTCTGGAGGGAGGTAAGAGAACACCAACACATGGCAGACAGCTCCTGACACTGACTCCTTTCTCCTCCTGACTGAAATTTTCCAGCCTGCAGTCCCACTATGGCCAGGGCCAGGGGCAGATGTCTCACTCCAGTTACATCGTGCAGAGCTTTGGAACAGGAACACTCCTGCTCTGCTTCCAGGCAGCATGACCCTAGGAAAAGCCCAATCTGCCTCCATCATGCAACTTCACCTCTGTGGTAGTTCAGAGCTGCCCCAAGCTAGCTCTGCTCTGTGTGTCCACTTTAGTAATCTGAATCAGTGAGTCCCAGTTCGGCAAAGTATTGAAGAAATGAAAAAGGCTCATTCTTGCGAGGTGAAGAAGATGTTTATTCTCACCTGGGTGATCGGAGCGAGAGAGCTTTTTCGGTCCGACCTTCCTTTTTAAATTGGGGCGGGGGAAACACGGGGATACAAGCTTGGATCAATGAGGGGTACAAGGGAAGTGCCCAGAAACCCAAACTAGGAGAATGAAATTCAACTTTCTATGGAAAAGGGGAGAGGATTTAGTTTTCTATAGACCTTTGGAGTGATTCCCGGAATCCTTTCACCGTTGGGGTGGAGCTCACTTGGAACAAAAAGGAAGCTGGCTTGGGTAGTTGAGGGTCGTTGGGAAGGGGGAGGAGAACAATACAGTACAAGGGACAGTATAATAAGAAACATCAGTTACCCAGGGGAACCATTAACAAAATAAAAACTTGGGCCAAGCGCTCATCAAGAGAGCAGGTTACCAGAAAATGAATCTCCACACACCTCTGCATGCTTCAAGCATACAAAAGGTTTTACAGGGGCAGTTGCATGCTGCATGATGTCTCAGTGGATTGGTGACTCCTCCAGCTTGGAAAAGCTGAACTCCCGTCACTCTTGGTCTGGTTGAGATGTCAGTGGCCAGATGGAACTAAGCGTCCCCCTGTTCCCCCTCCCCTGGCCTCTGTCATCTCTGGTGCCTTTCAAACACCACTCTCATTCCTGGATGCCTCAGAGATACTGGTTACCCCTGCCTGGATTTGATCTGTGTCCATGTTTGCTGGTATGCAGCATTTCCCACCATTGTGCCATCATGGTGATACACGGAGACCGTCTCACTGCTGGAGCAGCTGGCAGCCCTGCAGGGTTGCAGCCCACTGGTGTCCCCATGGGGTCCAGGGCTGTGCACAGTCCACGTGCTGCAAGGGGTTGTCACATAGGCAAAGGAACATTTTTGATCATGAGGCGTCTTCCCACCTTTTGGGGCCACCCTGATGTTTGGGCTCTGATATGCCCACAGACATTACTAGATGACACATGCACATTTACATCTTCTCCTTTTGCTCTGACAAATTTTTTGCATTAAAGTTGCTTCTCATGGCTCCTCCTGCCCCCCCTGTCACCCTGGGGTGGGGGCATTTGCATTCCTGAATCCCAGCTAATCCAGGAAAGACAAGGAAAGACAGGTTATAAAATAAAAACAGGCTTCCCAGAGCTCAACTCACAGAGCCTGTCGCCCACCACCAGCTGCAGACAAGCACCGTGAGAAAATGGAGCGAGCTGAGAGCCCTGTGCAGCTCGGGGCAGCCGGCAGCTGCTGTGCGGGGAGGACAGAGCAGCAGGCTGGGGATTAGGGAACACAGGCAAGAGGGGTGCCCGGGCTCCTGGTTTGGTGTGGGAGCCAAACCGGTCACCAAACCTGCTCCCCAAAGCCCCTGCTGTGAGTGATGCTGTGCTGGAGGCTCTGCAGCTTTGGCTATGGGGGCAGAGATGAGACAAGGGGGGCTGTCAGTAAGTCTGGGGTGCCCGATCACCCTGCTGCTGCTCCAGCTGATCCCAGGGGATGTCCCTGCCACTGTGTCCCGGCCACTCAACACAAAGGGCAAGAGGGTTCGTGGGGATGGTTTGCTCTCCCATACCTCACACCCATTTCCATTCCCTTATCTGAAGGGTGTGAGGTCTCCACCATCCCCATCACGGGGCCATCTCCTGTGCTCCTCCGGGGGTGGGGGCTCTGGGCCTTTGGCTGGGTGGAAGTTTCTTCCTGCAGTTTATGGGAGCAGGGCTTGGGGCCAGCAGGGAAAAGGAGGGGGAAAACTTTTCCCTTTGGAGGAGAGCTGCTGATGGGTGATTAATGGCCATGGCCAGACCACTGGGCTTGTGCCATCTGATAAGAGGCCTTCTGACAAAACAGACCTGTTGCTGGGGAATTCATCATGCCTCACTCAGCAGCCATCAGATAAAAACAGGGCTGGATCCCTCCCATTCATCCTCTTCATTCCCTCTTCTCCACCCTCTCCTTTCACCCTGCTTGCCAGAGCGTTTCATTCTCAGAAGTGAACTCAGAAGGCACAAGAACTCTGTCATGTGTGGGAGAAAGAGCCAAGGCTAACCCTTTTTTAAGGTTTAGGGGCAGGGGCTTTCAGTCTTGCACTTTTTATTAGTCCCCTTGTAGGATGTCACAAAATTTCTTGTCTCCTTTGATAAAAATCATCCAGTTTTAAACCAAGAGGTCACACTTATAGGAAAAATGCTTCTCTGGGGGTGGCAATGTCCAACCACACACTTTTCATGTGTGGTTTTGAGTCAAACTCTGCCCATCTTGTGGGCTGTCACCCAAAAATTAGACTTGCCACGTTTCAGTTAAGGACTACATTTTCAGCTGCCAGAGGAAGGAGGCAGTTTTTGGGAGGCTGGGCTGCTGTGGCCACCGCTGGCACAAGGCTGCAGGCTGTGTGTGCATGTGTGTCTGTGCAAGCCAGATCTCCCTGCGGGAGATGGATGTGCTCCCAGACCAATAGCGCTGGAAAACCCTATTTCACTCAGAGGGTCACGGGAAGGGAGCCCGGGAGGATTTTAGGTTATCCCGCGGGGTGCAGGGAGGGGCTGCCTGGGCTGCTGAACTGGTGCTGGGCTGGGCTGTGAGCACGGGCAGCTCTGTTGGCACTTCGGGCTTCACTGTCCTTTCAGCCTCTTCCCTCTCCCAGCGCAGAGCCGGCTCCCCGGCCCCTTACCCAGACATCACTGCCCAGGCTGCCCAAAAGACCCCGATTTCCAGCAAACCTATTCCTACAGACACGCACTAACATACCTATCTTGTCATGGAAGTGGGATTTATCATGCCACCAGGGCACTTAATGCCATCAGGGATCTCCAGCATCCCTGGGGTCACATTTTGCTCTCTTACAAAGGATGGAGAAGGGGGGTGGAATCCAGCCAGGGCAGGCACCATCCAGGGTGTGTCACCACGGGCCATGCATGAGCTCCAGGCCGGGGCACTTCCCACACCTCGTCTTCAAAAAGGCTTTTGCAAGCAATGTCCTGGAGCAGATTGAATTAGAGCCTAATAAAGCAGTGGTAATTTGCAAACTGGAAATGCTCCAGAGAGCCCAGGACTAATTATTAAAGTCTTCCTCCTGCCCTGCCTTCCCCTGGAGGTATCTGGTTGAAGGTAGCCAAGGTCTAGCCCAGCTGTCCCGGCTGTCCTTCCATGCTCTATTCCTGTGCTTGCCGTCATTCTCAGTGTTGGAGTTTTCTCCCATCCTGGATGGAGTCAGATTAATGACAGGACCAAAGACTGACCAAAATAAAAGTTTAGCATCAAGGAACTAGTTTTGGTTGGTTTTGGTTTTGTTTTTTGGAGGTTTTTTTGTTTTGTTTTGTTTGGTTGGTTTTTGTTTGTTTGGGGGGGTTTTTTGGGTTTTTTTTGCTATTAAAAATGTGCTTGTTACAGAAAGCATTTGTTTTTAGGGTAAGGATTTCAAGCACAAAAGAGCTTTTGATTTTCATGACACCAGTATTTGAATAAAAACAGATTTTTTTTAAATGATAGCATTTTGAGGTGGGTTTTTTTCCTTTTGAATTTTAATTAGAAACTGGAGTTGGAAACATTTTTAAAAATCAAAACTTCTGGCTAAAATGCTTCTTTTTGACCAGTTCAGCTAAAGCCCTTCCTTTTCCAAAGCAGCAAGAGCTCTCAGAACTTGGCAGGGTTGGGTTCTTGTCAAAGCATCCTGCTCTCCCTTGTCAAGGTGGGAGAGTGATGGTGACCCCCAGACCTCTCCCAGGGTCAGTGGTGACAGGCAGCTCATGGTGTCACACTGCTGACTCTGGGGAAACCTGTGGGGCTGGAGGATGACAACAATCCCTTTCTTCTGGTGTGGGGACAAGATGTGCCCCTTGGAGACAGCAACCCAGCATGGGAGTTCAGGGCAAGGTGGCACCTCTGTCCCACGTGCAGGATGCCCATACCCTACTGAGCACCCATGGGTGCCTCACAGGGCTCCTGTTTTTTTCAACTTAGGGTAGCCAAGGGGCTGTGGAACCTGCTTTGCTGCTTTCCACCCCTTGTACTCCATCTGCTGCACAAGGCAGTGCAGGATCTGCTGCTGGAGGGTTTGGGCCCGCTGCTGGGGGCTCAAACTGCCACAGCCCCTTGGCCAGGTTTCCTGAGCTGCCTTATGGCAGCAGGTGCCCTGAATTTGAGCCGTGGGCTGCGTTGGGTGTTGAGAGGTCAGGGTGGCTCTGCCATCCCAGCAATGTGCCCGCTAAGCAGGATCAGCAGTGAGGAGAAACGTTATCCCGGCGAGCCCCTCGAGTGCTCGGCAGCTAAGGTCAGAGCAGAGGGGAAGCTATCGGACCCCTCGGCCTGCTGGCAATCCCCTGACGGTATTTGTTGCCCTGCTTGCCAAACCTGCTGTGTCTCAGCTGGCTGAAAGGGAGGGAGCTGTGGGGATGTGCTCCGTGCTGCTGCAGCCCCCTCAGCAGCAGGGTCACTCTGCACAGTGGCACCTCTGGCAGCAATGGGGGAGCCCTGGCCCCATACACAGAGGAGTGTCCAGGAGCATCCCAGCAATCACCCCAGCACTGGGTGATGGCAGACAGCTGTAGGATTCCTCACACACTGCACCAGTGCTGTGCAAAAGCCAGCCAGGGGACACTGGAGAGCAGTGGGACTGAGGGAGCCAGCAGCTCCACCATGTATCTGTGCTGTAGCTCAGTCCTTGCATGCACAGTGCACCATTTCTCAGTTCCCTGGAAGGTGATGGGTGTTACTGCTAAAAAAGCACTCAGATGTCCCCTGAGAAGGAATTTTGGAAAGCAGTTAATTCATCTTTAGAGCTCTCAACAACCTCTAGCACCCCCAAAGTCTTGAGTTACGAAACAGAAAAACTACCCAACATCTGCATTCTTCTTGCCCCTAATTTCAGCACATTCAGCTGATACTGCAGGCTGCTGCCAGCAGGCACAAGGACACAGCCAGTGCCTTACCCATGGGATGGCTTTGTCCAGCTGGGCCATGCAGAGCTGGTCACCGATGGTGCATTGGTGATCCTGGGTGCTGCTTGGCACCTCCATGAACACAGGAGGGGTTTAAGCAAGCTAATTCACTCTTCCCACCTTTACATCACATGAGAGTCAAATTTTGCCTAGCAAATAGAGCCGGGACATAAACACGGTCATTAGCACTTATGTACATGTATGATCCATGCTCCAGTGACTCACCAGGGAGGGGCAGAGTGACAAGGGGAGCCCTGTCTGCCTGGGCCAGCACCACAGAGATGATGAGCTGCCACAGCACAGGGCTCCTTAAACCTCACACTCAATGTTTCTTCCTCCTGCCAGTGCAATCAGACCTCTGTGGAGTGTCAGTAAGGCCAAGGCTTATTTGGAACTGAGCTTGTAAGCCTGGGAAAGATTTGGTTGATCCTTCATGAATATTTGACTGATGCATTTGGAAGTGTAACAAAACCCAAACCAGAGAAGGGCTGCAGGAGCTGTTTGCTTTTCTTTCTCGGTTCTGGCAAGGAAAAGCTGATGACCCCGAACTTCCAAGCAAAATTCCTCCTCATATGAGTTGTCCCACGTCAAGGGCCTTCAAGCAAGGACTTTAGGTCTAAACCTAATGCTGACAGCAAATATTTTCTCCACTTGAGAGGCCATGTGGGGATCCTTGCAGTCAAGTAGGGGAGCAGCAGGCACAATCTTGCAATCAAGGTCTGCCTCTGCTCCCAGGGTGGACACAGCCTGGCTCTGTACAGGTGACACATCAGACATTGCCCTTGCAATGTGAAAGGATGTGAGCCATCACAGTTGTGGCCAGGCAGTGAAAAAGGTGACAGAAAGGTGCTGGAGCCCCAGATTTTCTCACTGTGCTGGAGCTTGTCCACAGTGGAGGGCTAGAGAAGCCACACGTTCCTCAGTTTGCAGAGATAAGCTCCAGCCATGCTGTCCAGTCAGTGCCTGGGTCAGGGTTTTCCCAGAGCCTGGGAGCATTTGCATCCAGTGTTTGGCTTGGCCCATGGTCTCTAACACCCCATGGCCTCATTCTGTACCCGCTAATATCATCATCTGTCTGGCAGCAGCAGATTCCCAGTCTGCACAGATGCTACCCAGGAAAGACTCCAAGCTAATTTTATTAGAGCTTTGGTTTGTTTGGGTTTGGACAACAGATTTAGAAGGGGGTGAAAGCCTGAGATCTGCTTCTGCCTGTCCCTCTGAATTTGAGTAGCTCTGACCAGATAGTCAGCATCACTCTCCAAAAGTTTCTGAAATAGCAAAAGATGCACAACATGCTGACTGGAGTCATTAAGAAATCAACAGCAAGGCAGCATCAGGGATATTCCAGCTCTCCACTGGCTGCAGAGCATCCAGGTAATTTTTTGGTGAAAAGGGAGCAAGTCTACCTCTCTTCTGACCCCTCAAAGCTGTCATTGACAATGGACCCATGTTAACATTTGTGCAAATGTATCAAGAGCTGTGGAATCAAGTCTCAGGTGAATTGGGCATCTGAGCATGGCTGTTGACCAAGCAACATGTCCTGGGCACCACGGAGCCTCGGGAGCTGGCTCTGCTCCTGGACACCACTCTTTCTTTAAGGGGACCTGGTGGGAGATATTATGGGGATCTGCAGGCACAAGCTCAGCATTGGAAGCATCAAGGAGCCCTGCAGCCAGCTGTGCAGGCAGGGGCTGAAGGGCACATCGATACCACAATTTCAGATGGCAGCCATGCTACCCTGCTTATTACAAGAACCTCAGCCACCCTAATGGGAGCTGCAGCTTCCTGCAGAAGAGGTTCTCACCAAGCATGCTCCCCAAGAGTCATTGGGGCTAACCTGGGCCAGGAGCCATGGCAGAGATGGTCCTGGGACTGACACATACAGGACACGCTGCAGGTCAGGACTGTTGTCCTTGTTCTACCTGATTTGAGATGTAGACAGGAGTAGGAGAGTGGGGCAACACTGCAGAAAAGCAGAGAGTAGAGAAGCTAAGGAGCTTTCTTTTAATTGATCCGGGTTCACTGAGCCTGCCAAGTTAATGAGTCCCCAGTAAGCAGCTTTAATGAGAGTCTGTGGCAGGTTTAGGAGAAGGGGATGAAAATGAGGGCAGAAATAGGTGCTTGTCTGTAGAGCCTGGTCGGCTGGGGCCAGCACAGCAAGGAGGAAGCTGGGGAGGGCTGGCAGCAGGCATAGAGGCATCAGCCAACCATTGAACACGCTGCTTCAGTGCTTTGCATTGCTGCCGTCCTGCCAAGCCCCAGCCCCGCTCTCCTGCTCCCTGGGTCGGCAATTAATCCCCTGGCAGGGGGCTGGGGGGAAAAAGGGGACAGGCTGTTCCCCACCCTCTATTCAGCTTGGTCTTGCTTTTGTGTGAGTTTAGAGCTGCGGGGCATGGGGGCTCCCGCAGAGAGGCAGCCAACCCCTCCGCCCAGAGCTGAGGGCCATGCTGATGCTCCAGCACCAAGCTCCTCCGGGAGATGCCGTGCTGACGGCCACTGCAACACTCAAAAGGGCTGTGGTGGGCAAGGAGGATGCTAGAGAAAAGGAAGGGGGCTGGCCGCTCCCCCAGCAGCTGGAATGTGGGTTCAGGAGCACCCCCCCCCCCCCCCCCCCCCCC
>VZSR01000247.1:11532577-11555254 GCA_013398615.1 Brachypodius melanocephalos
GGAAAAAAAATCAACATAAAAGTGCAGGGAAACAACTGTTTCTAAAGGAAAACCAGGTCAGCAGTCCTTCCTTCACCACCCGCGGTGGCTGTGGCAGGCGCTGGGGGCTCAGATGTTCTTTGTCACCCGCAGGGCTGGGGGCTGGCAAGGGACCCACGCTGAGGGGAGCGGAGTGGGAGTGCACCGGCGTCCCAGGGCGGCCAGCCCAGCTCCTGTTCCGGGGCCAGGGCCGGGGCTGGGGCTGGGGCAGGGCAGCTGCTGTGAGTTCACTGGAGCAGCACTTTCCCACAGTCTGGAGAAGTGACACATGGCTCTCACACATTCCTGCGCCGGCAGGCTCGGCCGCGCTTGGCCGGCAGTCAAGGCGGGAGGGAGGGAAGGGAGGCTGGAGGGAGGCTGCGGCTGCTGTAGCTACTGATTAGCAGGTTCCGACGTTGGCACCAGCCCTGCCCGCAGAGGGAGAAGGCAGCAGAGGGGGCAGAGCCAGCCTGGGCTCAAGGAGCTTTGTGCGAGCAGCTTAACACTCTGGGACAGGCTCTGATCCAAGCATTCCCCCTGGGGGTTTGGCTCCCCTTTGTCTGCCCGGCTTTGCCCAGCCCGCGGCGCCGTGCCCACGCTCCCTGCCCGCGGCACCGGCACCCCCCGTGTCCCTGGGCGCTCCCCCGAGCACAGGTGGGGTCTGCACGGGGCCAGGGTTGGTGCCTGGGGGAAGCACTGGAGCCTGGAGAGCAGCACAGTTGTTCCTGCCAAACAGCAGGCTCGCTTCCCAGGCAGGCTGGCCAGCTTGCCCAGGGAGCCAGGCAGGGGGTGCAGAGGATTGGCGGTGTCCCAGTGCACCCGCGGCGCTGGGGCAGCCTGACAGAGCACCCGGAGAGGTGTCAGGTGAGATCTTGGGGCAGGAAAGGAAGGGTCTTCCCACACGCTCCCTAGGATGGCAGTGGAGGAGCAGCTGCCCAGGGTCTGGGCCCTCTTTGCAGGCAATGTTTTCCCTCACCTAAGCTTTTATCCACATGCATTGGGTATTTCTTTCTGAATTTGTGCTGACTTCAGAACCTCATTCCACACTAGTGAAGGCTGGGGGTCTGAGTTTCCAAGCCCATATAAACACTTTGCAGGTTCCCAGGAGGCCCAGGCAAGTACGTTCCAGGGCTTCAGCTATCCAGTTGCTCCCAGCCCTGCCTTGCAGCCAGAAGACTGTACAGTCCCTGCCCTTGCTCAGGGAAAGGCCCTTGTGTCAGGAAATGAGGTGTACCCAGGTGTACCCATCTCCTGCCAGATGAGGGATCCGGCTGCAGGCTGGGCTGGTGATTCACAGTGTGCTGTGACTGGCATTGCCCCGTCTGCTGGAGCAGTCCAGGTGGTTCCCAGCCCGCCTCCACCAGGGCCTCCATCCCGTAGAGCTGGCAGAGGGCCTGGGGCAGTGGCTGTGGGGCCGGGCTGGGGGGGCTGCTCCTCACCTCCCTGCTGAGGTGAACCTTCCCTTGTGATAACATCAGTTTCCCAACCCTGCAGAGGCTGCAGTGCTCATTCCCATGGAGCACCTGTGGCTTCAGTCCCTTTTCTCTGGGAGTCCAAAGCAAGGACAGGCACGTCCTGGTCCCTGCTGCATTCCACCATTGCCCAACTTGGTGGGAGGGAGGAAGAGGCTGAGGATGACCTTGCCTTTGCCTGCCACCTCCTTCCTCTCTCATGGGGGAGACTCTCAGGCTGAGGTTTAAGAAGGACTGCAGTGTGCCATGTCCCAAGGTACTCTGTTAGCCAGCAGAGCAGTGACACCACGCTGCCCAGAGTGAGTGAGCTGGTAGTGACACCATGCTGCCCGGATGTCTCTGTCCTACTGTTACGTCTCAAAGCCCTGCTAGGCTGCCACTGACATTGCATGTTGAGCTCCCAAAAATTCCTTGGGCTCACACAGCTCTTGCCCAGGTCCCCACAAGTTTACACAGCTGAGCCCCGAGCCTGCCCCCAGGGCAAGGCAGCTGGCGGCCACAGCCTTAACTAGGGCGATGGCGGCTCCATCTCTGCCCCACTCTGCCTGTGGGAAAGTCATCTCTTGCCTGTTTCCACTCCTGTTTTGTGTATTCAGGCCACAGGTTCTTCTCTCCAGAGCCTGGAGCAGCTCCAGCCTTAGGTGGGATCTCTTGGTACTGTCATGCAAAAGCTGTGGTAATCCGAGTGCTACACCACCACAAGCAATTGCATTTACAAGTTTCCCCGTCCTCCCAAAAGTTAAGGGAGCTGGTTTCATGCCGTCCTGCCTGCTCGCCTTTGCTTGCTCATTTTGATTCCAGACTAACCATGACCTTCTCAAAGGCTGGAAAGGGCTTTTCACCAAACAGCTGGAGGCAAACCTGGGATGGCCTGGGGATTCCAGACAATGCAAACATTCTCTTTTATCTTACCTATGTATTTTTGCTCCTCCCAATTAGCTGCCTGCTCTGTCTGTTCCCTATTTCCCTGCGGTTCCCTCCAGCAGCCCTGTCTTAGAAACATTCTGGCGGAGAAGAACATCCCCGGCCCCGCAGCTCTTCCAACAGCTCTCTGGTGGGTGTGAGTGCTGGCCCTGCACTCAGGCACCAGCGAGGCTCAGCAGCCACCGGAGCTGCAGCTTTTGGCCATCTCTTCTGCAGTATTCCCTGCAGGAGTTCCTTCCTCCATCCTCATTACAGGTGGCAGGAACCAAACATGCCGAGTGACTGAGGGCTGCTTAGACATCCTCCAGGGAAGAAGCATTTGTTTTCAGAGCTTTGTCTCCTCTTTCTGCTCATCTTCACAAAACCTCCAAGAAAAGCTGAGGGGAAAAGAGGTTGAGCAAGGCTGTGTGTCACAGTTGGCTGTAAGGACCAAGTCTCTAGCACTGATATTTGGGGTGGATAGGCTCCTCCAAGTCTTGTGGATAGAGCCTGACTTTCCCTTTTTCTGCACTGGGAGGAGGGAAGAGCATCCATCTCTTCTTTCAAAGGGATGCATACAAAAACAATTAAAAATGTAGGCTTCAATGGCACCACTAATTGGGTCTCAGAAAGGGTTTATTTGTTTGCCATGTGTGATCCCCAGGTCAGGGAAACCATAGCAAAGAAGACCACAATTTTCAAAATTCTCAAAATATTCTCAAAATTGTGAAGGAAGGAGAACAGCCTAAGACCCTTTCAACTATTTGCTTTTACAAGAAATTAGATAGCTGGATCACTGCTATACAAGTGCTGCTGATATGTCCTCTCCCTGCACTTGGCTGTTACCTGGCCATTTCAAATATTATTTTTTGAAAGCCACTTCCATAAATCAACAAACACGCCCCAGCACTAGCAGAACAGCCCACGCAGCTGGAGAGCTTGTGGCCACTGCCAGTCACTCCAAACCAGCAAGAATGCAAAGAAATGTGATTAATGAAAGACAGACCACAAAGCCTATAAAAACACATCTCTTGCTTTTATTAGACCAAAGCAACTGAATAAAAACGGGCATGTGAGCCCAAGATGCCCAGCCAGAGGAGGGCAGGGATTGCCACCACCTTGTAAACTTGAGGTGTGCAGAACCTCTGCCTGCCTCTCATGCTCCCTGCCACCCCATGGGCAGTGGGGAGAGGAGGCCTGACTAGCAGGGACATGCATCCCTGCTGGACCCAGTGAGTGTGGAGGGCAGAGGCACAGCAGGACGGTGACACTCACAAAAGGATGGGTGTTGCTGAGTGTCCAGCACTGGTGTGTTGGCATCACACAGCTGAGGGAAGGATGCAGTGGCATTTCATCTCCTGTCTCTCGCTCACTGGGGCCTCCCACCTGGGGAAATGTTATTTTTGCCTTCCCAGACACTTCTTTTCATGTTAAAAACAAAATGTGGAAGGGAAATATTTGTTGTCACCCCTAATTCAGCTTAGTGGGAACAGTAACAACAGCGGGAGCTCAAGGAAGAGATCAGCACAGCACCCTCCCTTCTCAAGGAAAATAAAAGCTACTCTACATCCCTGCCACTGGCACAGCCTGGGCACAGATATTAAAAAAAAAGAAAAAGAAAGCCTCTTTTTCTGCTCTTTGAGGCAAGATCTCCTCGGCGAGTGCTGGCAAAGAAAGGCATCTTGTTCAGGGGCTCTGAAAGGCAAGATGAAAGGGGAAACCTACATTTTTCAGCCCAGCCTGTTTCTGACATGGGAAAATAGCACAGACAAGAATAGATAGCTTGTTGGCTCATTTTTTCCTTGACAGATTATCTGTGTGAATGCACCGTATTAAGCCGGGAGTAAGACGCCAGGACCCCCCCACTGTGGCTCTCCCCCTTCCCCAGCTACCTTGAGAGCAGTGAGGAGTGAGGAGCTGTGATTTGTGGGTGTGCAGGGCTCTGGAGGAGCACAGGGCAACCATCCATCACCAGCCACCTATTTTGCCACCCCTCGTGCACTCAGCAGCCTTCTGCCCCCGCACTCAGGCTCCTGCATGCCCTAAAAATACAACTGTAACCATGTCAAAAGCTAAGCTCAGGTTAGGAGGAGCTGTGCTGAGATTAATTTAGTAATGCACCCTGCAAAACATGTCCCAGCAGGACCCACCAGCAGTGGGTGGTGGTGTCAGAGCAGGACATGCTGCCACGATGGGACAGGAATGGGTGACCGTGGCCATCAACAGCCCATGGTGGGGGGGCCTGGGCTGGTGCCAGCACTGCTCTGGGGTGGCACTTGGCTCCCCGAGGGAGCCCATTTTGCCTCTAAATGCTGCTGCTGCTGTGGCTGCTCCCTCCCACGGTGGCTTTTGCTGAACTCTCAGTAGCTCAGAGCATTGTTCCTACCCGGCACATGGGTCATTAGCTGCGGCTGGCTGTGTGACCCACCAGCACTGTGACCCATGACGGCGGCTCTCCGCTGCGGATTGCCAGGCACCACGTCATTAAAATAAATGTGCAGGTGCCACACTTAGAGCTTGAGGGAGGCTCACGCAGGCCTCCTGCCTGCCTGTCTCCCAGCTGAATCAGGTTTGCATGCTGCAAAGAAAGCAAAAATGGCTCAAGTGAGGGCTCTGTGGATGCCTGGGGGGAGGCTGGTGCTGCCTCCCTGGGCAGCAGGAGCATGGCACCATCAGCCCTGCTGCTCCCATCAGTGGGGTCATGATCTTTGCTTCTCTTTAGAAATGAATCCTTATCAGAGGGAGAATATGTGGCTGCTTTGCTCAGCCTGAGGCATGTGTACCAAAAAGCCACTTAGGTCTAAAACAACACGACAGCTAAAAGAATGCAGCTAAAAGTCCTGTGCATTTTGGATTATCTTCGTCTTCTTCTGAGCCATTTGAGTCCTGTTTCCAGGTTTTAACCAACAGGTGGAAGAAAGAACTGGCCAAGTTATTAGATGATGACTTTCCTTTCCTCACAGGGCTCCAGTAGGGCCTCCGAGTGACCATGCCCCCAAATGCAAAATGCAGCCACTGAGGCATGACAGGACAATCGGCGAACGTGCTTGGCCAGACCATGGGTCAGTGGGAAGATCTCCCCTCCTCCAGGACCTGGGAAGCTGACTGGGCTCAGCAAAACCTGTCCTGCATCCCCTTGCATCCTGCCAGCCCTGCAGCCGTGTGCATGCGTGTGCAGGTGCATCTGCCCGGGCGTGCAGCAAGGTGCTGCCTCCTGCCCAGGCAGAGTGTGTGTGTGCGTGTGTGTGTGTGTGTGTGTGTGTGTGTGTACAGGGAGGCCTGTTTGCATATGAAAGTGGCCGTGTGCTCCGGAGGGCTGTATCATTTATTGTATGATCTTATCTGGCGCGTGCCTCAGCCGCCCTTTCCCACACTCTGCATGCTCTGCTGCCAAGGCCCCGGGCTTAGCCTGTCAGCATTACCCGGGCTCAGCAGGCAGGCAGTAATTCCCTGAATAAAGAAAACATTTTAAGGTTTGACAAGTCCAGCATTTGCATGTCTGTTTTCAGAGAAATAACCATCTCAGGGGATTAAGCCCTTTTTTTTCCCATCCAACCCAAAGTATGAAAACATTCTTGACATAGTTGCCTGAAAAAAGGATTTCTATAGAGTAAAATACCTTGCGTCCTGCGTGAGTCCAGTGATTTGCTTTGGGCGGAAGGGAAAAGAAAACAGAAAAGGAAAAAAGAAAGAAAAGAGGCGCTCCAGTCCAATGGGTTGTTGGTTTTAAAGTGGGTGAAACGCGCCAGCAAGCACCGCGGATCCCAGGCGCCGCACTCCCCGGGAAGGATTTGCATCCCTCCCTCAGTGCCCAGCCCTTTGTGCAGCACCGGCAGTGCCTGTCCACTGGGCTCCCCGCAGGGCTCGGGCCGTGCTGGCACTCAGCATCAGCATTACTGCTGAGCTGAATGAATCCCCCCTGCTCAGCACACTCAGAGGGGCAGGCAGCTGCCTGGGGAGGAGGGCTGGGAGCTCTGGGGTCTCAGCTTGCTTGAGGCATGTCCCAACACGGGGACTTTGTCCGCCCTTGCATTACGTGTCCTGGAGAATGGCTTGCTTGCTGCACACCAAGACGGGTGACGTGCTGTCACAGGAAAGCACTGGTTCCTGGAGGGCTGGGAGCAGGTTATGGCAGAGGAGTGTAGTCAGGTTTAGGGTGCTAAATGCCAATTTTATTTACTTGGAATAAATCAGATTTACAAAGGGCTTGTCACCCTCTGACTCCAAGGAGGAGGTCTCACTTTGCCAAATTCAGGCTTCCCAAGATTTAGCCCTCTGGTGCACTGGGGGTGCTGGGAGAGACCAGTCTTTGCCCCGGTACTGTCTGGCAGCTCCTGTGCTGGCAGCTGCCTTTGGAGCCCTCAGGCAAGAAGGTGCACGTGGGAATTGCACACACATGCCAGCCTCGGGCCTGGGCTGGTGATGAGCATCCTTCATTCCTCTGGGCTCTCCACCGCGGTGCTGCTCTGCACACCCGGGATGCTCCCAGCTGTGCTGGCCGCCGGCTCCCATCCCGCCGGGGCTGCTGGTGGAGCCTGGCGCGGCTGTTTGTAATTTGTCAGGGTGCTTTGCCTGCCTCCCCCCACCTCCCCCCCTTGAGCACACTGGCTTTCTTCACAGCTAAATGAGGCTTTAAACCAGGGGATAATACAGCTTTAACACGGAGAGGCTTAAAAAGCAAAAGTGAATCATTTCTCAGTTCTCCTTCCCGTAATCTCTCCCGGTAACATTAATTATGAGTTTGCGCAGAGTGCCCCAAGGCAAGCGCTGCTTTCCCAGGACAATTAAAGTTACTTAATTATTAAAAACCGTGTGTGCTGTTCCTGTGCGCTCCCCAAAGCACCGTGAGGCAGGCGGCCTGCCTCAGCTCACACACTTTCTCAGGGCAGCGATTGAAGCGTCTGTGGGAAAGTCTGCTCCTTTGTAATTCCTCCGGCATAATCTCCACAAATCCCACCCCGGGCCCGCGCCCCGGAGGGCGAGCGATGCCGGCGGCCAGCCCTGCCCCCGGCCCTCGCGTGCGGGATAGCAGCACCGGGGCAGGTGGCAGGCTGCCGGGCACGGGCGCTGCCCAGGCTGCTCCCTGCAGGCAGAAGGGACCTTGGTGGGGCTGGATTTTGGCGTGGAGCTGTGGAGGATGCTGAGCTCTCTTGCTGCTGCTCCAGGCTCACAGCAGGGCTGGCTAGCCAGATAGGCAGCAAAGGGCTTTGCACCATATAAAACTCACTTGCCAAAGGCCAGGTGTTGCCCGGACAGACGAGTCCTGCTGCCCTGGTGCCTCCCTCTCCTTGCAGGAGCGCCAGGCTGTGCACCCAGCAGCTGCCGTCCAGACACCAATAACACTTCCCTATCTCTGGAAATGTTCAAGGTCAGGCTGGATGGGGCTTTGAGCAACCTGATCTAGTGGGCAGCATCCCTGCCAGTGGTAGAGGAGTTGGAACTAGATGATCTTCAAGGTTACTTCCAACCCAAACCACTGATTGCATGATTCTATGACATCACGCCACTGTGCAATGCAGAGACAGGTTCAGCTTCTTTTTCTTCCTGACTCAAGATATTTGTCAGTGTGGCAGAGGAAATCTTGGTCAATCCTTGCTCATAAAAGTCAGGGAGGGGGGAAGGTGCTGCACAGTGGAGGCAGCAGTGATGGGCAGGGCAGCATTTCTGGCTGGCAGCTCAAAGCTAGTGCGGCATATGGAAAACAAAGCACCAAGGCACAGCTTCCTGCCTGACCTTTTGCATCTCAGAAAGTGCCTCTGTGTGCTCAGCTCAGCCTTATGGTCTGGTATCCTGGTTCCTTCACCCTTTCCCCAGGCCAAGAATTGCCAGCTTGCAGTGCAGCAGGAGCCCCAGGCCCTGCTGTGAAGGTGGCAGGTGCTGGGGGGAGCAGAGGAGCTCAGGTGTGGGTGAGCTCTGTCTCAGCTGCTCGCAGTTGTTGTGTCAGACAGACTCAGCATCAGTGGGTGCAGCTTTCCCCACTTTGTACTTTTGGCTGCCACTACAGCCTGTGGCCGAGGGTTTCACAGCTGAGCAGTGTTGACGAAGGCAAAGGCTTCCTCCTCCTTGTTTTGACGAAGGCAAAGGCTTCCTCCTCCTTGTTTTGGACATATTCTCAACATGATTTCACTGTTCCACTTTGATGCCAGGTCTGCCACCACCTCCTACTCTGACTCCTGGGACCTTTATGACATTCCTTCAGCTTTTCCAAGCTTGTGTGACCATGCCATCTGATCTTTTCTCATCATGCCTCCAAACTCTATTCCCAAGCATCCTTAAGGTCTTTCTTCATATTTCTTTATTTCTCTTACATCCTTTTTGAGAAAAAAAACCACAGCACATACTACTCCAAAAGACACAGTATTTAGTTGTTCTCTCTTCTTTCCCTAATAATACATCATGCATGCTGTCCTGACTCTTCCCCAGCATCACTGAAGAGGGGGTCAGCATTTTGCATGGCTATTGAGGGCTGCTTGTCTGTGGGTTGTTGCTTTGCCTTCATCAATACTGAATTTCATGTGACATTTTACCAGCCTGAAGTTTAATACTGTGAGCTCCTGCTCAGCACCCAGCTTTACTTTTGCTGTCTTTTACATTTGCTTTAAGTCTTTTAACCAGTTGTTTTTCCATGCAAGGCGAATGTCCATTCAGTCCATTGGGCATTCAGGGCCTTTTGGAGAGGTGCCACAGGGAAAAAAAAAGTTTTGGAAGTGTCACTACTCCATGACTGGCACATTGCTCTACTCCCCACCCTTGGTGACCTGGCTGATTTGTGAAGCATAGCTTCCTCCTGCAAGGTGGTGTTGAGTCTCTCCTAAGTGCTGCATTGACCCAGATCTGTTATAGATGAGTTCTCCCAAATTGCCCACGAGATCCCCTGAGCCCCTCTGGCTGCAGCCCATGTTTCCTTCCCCACCGTCTGCCCTAAACTGGCAGGAAAACTGGGTACCACCAGTTGGGCTGGCATTGCCTCATCTCACATGTGGGCCACCTGTAGCCCCTCGTTTTGTTGGAAGATGTCTCCAGCAGGCCCCTGCTGTGGGACAGGCCCCTGGCACAGCCCTCCAGGAAGGGTGACAGGCACTGTCTGAGCATTCTTAAGCCACCACTCAGCTTTTCTGCTGAGGCTTTGACTTCCCTGGGTACTCTGTTCATGCCTCCGTCATTTACAACCTGCACCGGCTTGTTGGCTGGTTTCCTGCTCCTGGCATTTATGCAAATATGTTTATTTTCAGGTTTTAATACCTTTTGCAAGTTCTTCCACAGTCTTTTGAATTCCTTTTATTGCGACTTTTAACTTGCCAAGGTTTCGCGTTCATTTTTAAAGGTTGTCTCTACCACCGACTGGTTTGCTTCTCTCCACAATCTCTACTGGGCTGTTTATGGGCCATTCCTGAGTGCCCGAGTGTGCTGGAGGCTGCCCAAGCCCCAAGCGCTGCTCAGTGGCACTGCCAGAACAGGGCAGCTGTCCCTGGGGTGCCCTCCTCCCCCGCACCCAGCCGCCCTCTGACTTTTGCCCTTCGTACAGCAGAGGCTCTTTCACCCCCCGCCGCATGCCCAGGCACTTCTTTCCTTCCCTTTGACAAAGCCAAACGCGAAACAAAGATTTTCCCCAGCGCTGCCGGCAGCCGGTTTGACTCCTTGAAGTAATCGCTGTAATTGACCCTTGCAGGCGCTGGGCGCCGAGGGAGCGGGGCCGCTCATCAGCCTGACGGGGTGTGAAAAGCAGCAGCTCTCTGGCTGGGCTGGCTCCTGCCCCGCCGGGCTCTGTCGGGCTGCCAGCGAGCCCCACGCCTGTCCTCTTCCCACGGACCCCACTCTCGCTTCGGTGGGGGCTGGGTGGGATCCTGGGTGCAGTAGGGAGAAACTGAGAAGTATCCTTGTTTTCACTGGGCATCCCTATGACACACAGGGAGTGGGGTTGAAGCACCTTCAAAAATAGCCTGCTTTCATCCAACGTCTGCCGAGTTTGGGTCAGCAACTCTGGAGCCCCAGGATGTGGGGACAGCCCCAGCTCAGTGCTGAGGCTCTGCAGCATCACAGCGTGGGGCACCATCCCTTCAGTGCACCCACACCCTAGTCCAGGGTGGCTGCCATTCTCTGTCCTGGGTCTGGAGCCTGGAAGCAGCTTTTCCTTGGGCAAAGGACATCTTCAAAGCACAGAGCTGATGTCAGAGGTGACAAGCACAACACATAGCCAGTGATTTATCCCTCATGGGGCTGGCTGCCCCTCAGCAGTGCGTCCTCCTCCAGCTTATGGCAAGGAGCAGGCTTGTGCTCCTGTGTGAGCAATGGTGAGTGAGGCCATGGAGACACAGTGCAAGGGATGCCTGTCCCTGCCAGTCCATGCTGGCTTGTCCCTCTCACGTGTGGCTCATGTTTCAACGAGCAGTGAGGTTATTTTCTGACTGCAACTGCACCAGCTGGGAGTTGCTCTGGACCCTCTTGGTCCCAGTGATCATTTCAGTCCCATTTTTCTTGCCAGCAGTTTTGCCATTCTCTTCTAATGTTTTCTTCCTCTGATTCAGCCATGCGTGTGTAGCAAGCATGTTGTCCAGCCACCTGCCAATGCTGGGCAGGAGCTCCTGGCCCCACACTGGCCTCCACATCTCACTTTCCTGGCTGGGAAAACACATTTTGCAAGCATTTTTGTGTCCAAGTCACTGGTGGAAGGAGAACAGAACCAGCAGTATCCTTCTCCAGCCCTCCACGCACAACTGGCTGCCATCCTTGCTCCTGTCCCTCCCTGTGCTGCAGGTCCTTGCTGAATCCTCACTCCTCCTTTTCAAAGAGCATCTTCCCACAGCACGCCAGTGCTGCCATGCATCGCAGCAGGCAGCAACCAGCTAGCATTGCCAGGTCTAAAAATGGTGTCTTAAAAAAACAGATCATGGATTAACAAGCCAGAACTCTCTGACCCCATCTGCTCTTCAAGGTTATTTTCCATTTGCATCTCCTCCTTTAACCACCTTTCTTTCAACAGGCATTAAACATGTTGCATGTGAGAGAGTAATTTAAAGGATTGGCACACTGTGGGCTGGGATTTCATGGGATTATGGCTTCCTCCCTCCCTGTTTCTCCCAGAGACATATTTGGGATCTCTGGCTGTGGTGTGACTGTGGGAAGGCTGTGGGAGGAAGGCTCCAGGTGGGACCTGCCTCTGCTGACCTGTGAGTGCATCTCCTCCCAGGAGAGCATCAGTTAGTGGGGCCAGAAACTGGTGCTTGCTTTCCCCTTCTGCTTGCAGCTTCTACTCACAATTGTTTGCCTTGTGCAGGTGTCCAAGGCAGAGGTTATGGCCCTTGGCAAATCCCTGTGTCCCAGATTCCAATGCTAGCAGCTGCCAGCTGCAGTGCCATGTCACCCAGCATCCCAAGAGAGATGTGTGTTCACTTCCCCTTGCTGCCAGCTGCCAGGGAGAGCCTGCCATGCCCCAAGGATGTCAGCCAGTCCTCTGCTGTCACCTCGGGACAGATCTGTCCTCCATGCTCTCCAGAGGCCGTTTGCTTTACAATCTGTGAACATAAGGAAGAAATGAAATAGCAGTGGAGAATTCCCTTCAGCAAAGCTTTGATGGTGAAAAATGTGCTGTTGGGTTGTCTGTTTCGTGGAGTTCAGGGGAAAAAAATAAAAAAGACAAGGAAAAGAAGGAGAAAGGAAAGAGAGAAACCATCTGCTTTTTTCAGAAGTTCTTCACCCACGCACTCAATCGCTGCTTCCCAGAAAGGCTTTTTCTTCTCTCCTCTCCCCTCCACTGCAGTGCAATCAGATAGTCCCCAAACTGCCCCTGGGTTAATTGGAACCAGAAGCCGCTGTCACTTCCAAGTGTTATGAGCACAGGGACCACAAGGAGCTCAGGTGTTTTGGAAAGGCTGATGTCAGAAGGGGCTGTGATGAAAGGCTCGTTGACAGCCTGCGAGGTGATGCTGCGGGAATGGCTGCAGGCAGGAGCTCAGCCCCTCTGTGGATATCAGCTCTGCTCCATCAGCCCCACACTGACAGGTGACGTGACCAGGGCCACCCTGCACTGCTGGCTCACCCACAACAGACACGGCCAGGCTGGACACCAGCTCAGGGACTTTGCTCTGCCTGCTTTGTGCCCTCACTCCCATGCTGTTATTTTCAGGGCATAAACAGTTAGATTTTCACAAAGAAAAAAGACGAGAATGGAAAAGGCTCTGAAGCCTTTCCTGACAGGGAACAGCCAGTTATGGTGTGTGCCCAGCCTCCCTTCAAAGTGCAAGTGGCTAATCTTGTCTCAATAAAACCAGCATCATGTCAGGGTAATCAGCAGATGTCAACACTTTAATGACACTGGCAGAGTCCCAGCGAGGTCTAGGGGTTATCTCAGCTGCATCATATTCCCACGGGAAAGGTAGATAGCAAGTTCCCTCCCTCAGGTACCCACCCGATGGCTCTCAGGTGCCCTGGGGCAGGCGCAGCACTGCCGGCACCTCTGCTGCTGCTCCCACTGGGCTGTTCATGGGCTCTGTGCTGCCTGCAGCCTGCCCTCCTGGGCAACCTGCCTGTCTGCTCTGGGAGGGGACAGGGTGAGACAGCATGGGATGGGGTGGGATGGGATACCTCGCTCATCAGTGGACAACGTAAATCTCAGCTTCCCAGGTGGAGCAGCTCTGTAAACCACAGCAGCCTCAGCACCAGGTTTATGCACTTACTTTTACAACAGGCAAATTGACAGATTAGGCTGTGTACACAGATTGTGTAAACTGCTGTCGGATGGTGCCCTGTGCCCCTCGGCAGGCGCCAGCGGGTGCCCAGAACTCCCCGTGGGAACAAGAGGGAAACAGGGGAGACCTGCCAGCAACACAGCCCAGGGCCAGCCTGGTGTGCTCCCACGTACCCCATTCCCTCAGCCTCCAGAGCAGGCCTGGAGGAAAGCGAGGGAGGGGGGGCCCATTGATTTAAGATGTGAGAAGGTCAAAAGTTTTCTCAAGCAGAGTTGCTATCACAACACCGAACACTTCATCCCCCTTTTTATCTGCCCCAGTATTTATTGTCCATGAGCAAATACTTGTGTTTTTATAAATTCCTTTAGAGTGAATCACCCTTCTCCTGTTTAAACCAGCAAAGACCACATCAAACAATATCAGTCCATCTAGAATTAATCATTAATTTGGAGTATTTGACAATATTTTGCCAGCATTATTTCTTCCTCTCCCCAATTAATAAAGGTTAAGCCTCAATACTGGCAGTTTTTCAGGACACTTGCTACAGAGTGGTGTAACTGGGAGCTCACAATCCCAAACTCACTGTGGGCAGCAAGAGGAGGGAGATGCAGGTCTGCACCAGGTTTTCAGGCTCGTGGAAGTGGCCTCACTGCTGCCTGCACATAGTGTGGAGCAAGCAGCTGAGCAGCCCTGGGATGCTCCATCCCACACCTGGGCAGCCTACATACATAGGGTTGGTGTCAGAAACTTTTTCACTTGGAAAGTGCAGAAAGGCTGATCATGTCTACAGGATTGTAGGAGGAGATGGAGACTTCCTCTGCTGCTCTCACTGCAGCCTCCATGAGCACAACTTCAGATCACACCAAAATCTGATCTCAGATGAATGCATGTGGCTTCTATTCACTTGAGAGGGAACCCAGCCTTTAAACATCACATTTTGTACTTTGGTTTTGGTTTAGGTCTCAGGCATGTGTTTCGCTAGGACACTGCACTTCATTTAAAAATTAGTCTTGACAAGGCCTTATGGTTTGTGAATTCCTGCACGCCAAGTCCTTCAACGTGCATCCCAGTTCTGCTGGCCTCTTCAGGGGCACCAAATTGGGGTGGTTTTGCTTCCTGCTCACAAACAAGCGATGAAATGACCTTGGTTTTCCAATGTATGTGTAGCAGGGCATTTTTCTGAGACTTTTCTGCCTTTATTGCAGTCTTTGGATGGTTTGCAATGCAGCTTGCTTGAATGCTCTGCTAGAGAGCATGACTGGTTGGTAAATCCTGTGGCACTGGTTCTTGCATTCAAATGGATGGGTAAAATGGATAAACCCACAATGGCACTTTATGAAGGCAGAATACAGCCTGCTAAACACAAATAACACACAGGAGAAGGGAAGATCAGGCATTATAAACTCACCACACTGACACCACTCAGGCAGGCTGAAAGAGCTCTGGGTCTCTGGCATTTCACGAGAACATTTGGCTCTTAATCTGGTACTCAAGGAAGCTAAACAGTAGCAGTCTTGGGACCTTTTGGCATAGTTTTCACATTGTAACACTTCACAAATTGTTCTCCAGGTGCCTACAGAAGACTCTTCTAATCCACAGGTGTTTTCAGCTCCGAGAAAGCAAGGACAAGCTCCTGGGCGTGCAGCACAAGCAGTCTCTCCTAGCTCTTTCCTTGTCCTCCCCTGTCTGTGGCACCCAGGGTGTTTATATCACAGGGGACAGGGGACAGGGAAGCCAGCACCATGTGCTGAACTCCTGGCTGCACCTTGTGCTGCTCAGGAGTGTGATGAAGATAGTGCTGGGAAGGCAGGAGAGCTATTTTTTTTACCTCTCTAGCAGCAAGATTACAGAGGCTGGATGACCTGTCATAAAGCCAGGGGCAAGGGTTGCTTGTCTTGGAGCCAGTCACCTACCAAACACTCCCCAGATTTACACCAGAACCCTCTTTTATTGTAGTGCAGCAACAGAGAGAGCAGGGCAAAGCACTCTGTAACAAGGGGCTGGGACACCATAGCATCCCTGCAGGGAGCATCCCTGCCCACTCTGGCTGCTGGCATTTCTCCACCAGGTTTATCACTGTATCAGCCATGTGAATACACCTTTTTTATGGCATGAGCCTTTCAGTGGACTTTTTGAAAGACAATGATGGGCCTTTGAAGGTTTGGCCGATCCTGTTTCCTGTATGCTCCTGAGCCTTGTATACATTTAAATTTGACTTGTTAACTTTATAAGGTACTTCAGACTTGTATTGTACTGAAATTGGCTGGGATCTCAGTATCTCCCTTATTCCCACGTACTTTATTCTTAGAAATGCTTTGTAGTCATGTTATTGCTGTTGGGAGGTTTGGCTTTAACAGCCTCCAATAAAGATACGGGCCTGCAAAAGGGCACCAGTAGCCTGAGATTATTCAATATCAGCAACTGAAGCACAGGTGCTTTCTGTTTGCAGGGCCTCTTACTCTGGGCAGTAGCAGCCAGCCCTGATTCCAGCAGCAGGCAGCAGGCAGGGCTCCTCACTCCCTGGAGAACAGATTCCTACACAGATTCCTGCAGCTTCCCGTGGTGCAAGCAACAGCCACTGGGCACACGTGCCCAGCAGCAGGCAAAAGTCCCCTTTGCTGGGTTTATTTGCTGCTGCTTCTGCTTGCCTCCTCACACTGGGACGAGTCCTCACCAGGCGAGGCAGCAGCACTAATGCATCCATTTCATCACCAATACTCCCAGCTCACTTCCTCAGGTACTCCCTATGCTTTTCACAGCCCCACAGCCATGCTGCCATCAGTTAGCACTGATGTGAAGCTTCCCAGTCTACTGCAGACATCCCCCATTTTTGGCTCTATATTCTCTCTTTACATTTTGTAATATTAAAAACTTGCATCTGCATAAACTTAGGTTTGCTGCTGTGCTCTCTGTGTTGCTCTTGGAGGATTCCTGCCTTCCCCCATGTTCCCAGGCAGCCTGGACACATTTCTGCGGCAGCCGATGTCAACACTGCCCTTCATTGCAGGGAAGGAAGGACAAGGACCTTGAAATCTCATTTCGGGATATTTCATCATGTGAAAATAAATGTCATTTCATACGACATTCCAGATTACTTATCAAATAATGATCTGCCTCTTAATGTCTAGACTTCTGGAATCTGTGCAAATTAAATATTGTACTTGCAAATGTATTTATTCATTACACTTAGCAATTAACACATTATTTAAGCAATTGAACTGTAAATTATCACCTTGTTATATAAAATAACAACAGCCTCTAAAGAATAATATTTTCAATTACAGCAATTAGTAACACATCAATTCTTGACTAGCTCACAAGAGATCTCATATTAGCCCATATGAGCATGATTCTACAGTATGATCTCTGGCACCAGGGCATGCACACAGCTCTGGACTAGCACACGTGCAGCCGTGCACCAGGCAAAGCAAATGGAAAATGCACAGGAGTTTTCCAAAAATCCCACCCCTTGCTAACACCTGTCAACGGCCAAAGGGCTAATAGAGAGCTTTGGCTGCACATCAGCAAGTGAGAAAACACAAATAAGGGAGAAACCACTCCATTCTAGCACACACCCTGCGCTGCTGTCAAAGTGTGCTAACTGAGGATTTCAAATCCCCTCCTCCCACTGCCTGCCCTGGGCAGAAAGACAAACAAAAATCCACTGTCCCTGTGTCCTCCTGGCACGCTGCCCCGGATCACTCACCTGCCACCACGGCTGAACCCTGGCGCAATCCAGGTGGCTCCCCAAGACTGCCCCAGGCAGGAGGCAGGGTGGGATCCGGCTCACCGGATCCTCCTGGCCACGCACCTCAGCACTGTGCCCTGCCGCCCCACCCACGTGTGTGAAGCCATGTGTCTGCGTGAGGTCGCTAATCCAAGTAACATGTGATCATCCTGATACTCTTGATATAGCTGAAGGACTAATTTGAGGTCTGTTGTCACCTTGAGTAATGAATATTGATTATAGGAACACAAGATTCAGATTATGTACACATTTCAATATTAGCAAGATAGGCTAATTCTCTCCATAATGCTGCCAAACTGAAACAAAACTGAAGACACCAGGGAGATCAGGCACCAAGTACAAACGATTCATTGTACGCTGGATTTATCAGAATTCATCTACTTATACATCAAGAAAGACGCTGGCTCTGCAAAGATTCCGTTCTGCAGTAGGAAAGCACTGCACCATGAAGTATCCTGTGTTTTCTTGAATAAATGGATACAGGAATAATGGAAATGGGAGGGCTGGCAAGTTGTGACCAATCCCATCTGTCAAGGGGAAATGCCTGGTGTCCCAAGGGCTCCAGGACCTGGTCAGACCAGGGAGGCTGAGACCTCTGTCCCCACCCTTGTTGGGGCACACAGCCCCTGGCCTGCCTGTCCTGCCCACATTGCCCTCAGCAGGGCTTCCCAGCACCAGGCAGGGCTGCCTGTTGCAGCACCTCCCAAAGGTTCCAAATATTTTCTTGCTGCATCATCACAGTTGCCAGGGTTTTGAGGATAATGTGAAGTTTACACAACACACTCCCTGCTGCCAGTTCATGGCATGAAGAGAAGAGATGGTGATCAGCTGGTAAATTTAGCAGAAAGCTCAGTGGCAATGATCAGCCCAGGCTGCTTGCTTGGACTGATTAATACCAAGGAGAAGGAACTGTGCTGGAAAATATGATTGATCACTCTGCAGAAGAGCACAGACACTGTGGCCAAGGGCTGGCCCTGTGGGATTCATGAGTCTGCAGTTGGTGAAGGTTGAGTCCCCAGGGAGCCACAATCCGAGGCTCCCACCTGCCCTTGGCTACAGGTGCCGGCAGGGCCAGGGGAAGAGGGCAGAGAGGGCACAGAAAAGGGCTTGTGTGCTGGGAATTCGAGGGCAGGCTGACGCACCCAGGCACAGGCTCCCTGCGCAGAGGACGGCTGGCAAGGCTCCCACCTCGCCACGCTCCCGCCCACGTCTTCCCACCCCTGGCTGCGCCGACCCAGCTGCGCACAGCTGGGCTGCAAACCGCACTGCTGGTCTGATCTGACTTAAAAGCCGTGTTCTGGAAAAGCCTGTGGGGTTTCCTGCAGCCACGGCATGTCAGGGATCACAGACGGCTCAGCACACTGGTGCTGCAGCAACACGGCTGGAGGCTGGACTCAGGGCATGGAGTTGATGCACACCCATCTTTTTCTGGCTCTCAAGAGGGTTCCTTCTGCTCAGTGGGACAGGGACATGTTCTGTTCCAGTGAGCTCTCATGCCCTCTCCAGCCCCACCACTGCCAAACTCACAGTATTTTCATCTATGTACTCCTGCTTCATACCTTGCAGTCTTTCCATTCCCTGCAAGCACGCAAGCACCACAGCTCCAGCACAGATACCAGCAGCCTCAGGCAGCAACACAAGTGGGATCTTAATAAATAAATAACTCTGCTCTCACTGCCACCACCTCCCACCACAGAGGGAGTGAACGAGAGCAGAGATGCTCCTTGTCCCCTCTGGACCGTGGCAGTGACTGAGCATTTATTCCTGGTTCTCAGAGGGATGCAGGCTCAGCTGTCTGTCCCTCTGCCTAGAGCTCCTATATCTTGCCAAGGATACTGGCTCTTGCACTGGAGTGGAACTGCCCTGTCATGGTCAGCAGACTGCAAACCAGTGGTCTGGTGAACTCCAGGCATGTTGCATGAAAAGAGCATCTCCCAGAGAAGGATATAAGGCAGCTCACAGCCTCTGGATGGTAGCAGCAGTGCCAGATACCAGTCCAAGCCCCACAGAAAATTTAGGGATGTTCCCAGAGCTTGTTCCCAGCTGCAGTGCCTGCCAACACCCAGCCTTGGTTGCCAACAGAGGACCAGGCTGGAGCTGGGGCTCTGGAAAGGCACAAAGGGGAAAGCTGAGGCTGCACCATCTCATGCCCAATAGCACACTGTGGCTGCTCTAGCCAAACCAGCAACCTCTGAAGTAATGCCATGGGTATCAGGAAGGGAATTCCCATCAGCATGGGTGGCATTTCACAGCTGCCAAAATGCCCTCCCCGCCAGCTCCCCGGCAGCATTTCCTTGGTTCAGCAGGACAGGAGCCTGCCAAGAGGAATCAGCTTAGTGAGAGATCCAGGTATCCTGGCTCTTATCCCAGAGCATTTCTCAGCACAGAGCCGTGCTCCAGCCTGGGCTGGGATGGGCTGGGGAGATGAAAATGGTTCTTCATTGTCTGCCCTTAGTGACTCTGGAGTTTCTCAGACTGGCACTTTGCTGCTCAAGCAAAACTTTGGCCTCTTCATCCCACAGTTTTTTGCACCGTTCCCAGGGATGCCTCCCTGGTTGCGTGAGCAACAGAATGAAGGGCACCAGTTCCTGGAAACCAGGATGCTCCCTCCACACAAGGAGGTGTCACTGCAGAATGGCTAGAGCTGCCCCAAACACATCCAGTCTGACTCACACAGTGAGGAGTAAAATGAATAAACACTTCAACCTCTCTTCTGCAGTAGCAGCCAGGGAAGAGCTGAAGGAGCTTGGCTTCTGGGGCGCAGCTGCCACACAAGCACCCACCCTGAGGCTGGTCTGACAGAGCTGGGAACCCAGGTCTCAGCAGGTATTTGGGAAATGAGTTCCCAGTGGAATGACAGGACAGGACCTGCCATAAAACCAAGCTTCTGCCTTAAAATGAGCTGCTCCTGCCATCGAGGGGGCCAGGCAGTGACACTGCTGCACAAAAGCTGCCCTCTTTACCACAGAGACCTGGTGTGTAGGGGAGCAACGTCCATGAAAGCTTTGCTTCATCCAGGGAGTTTTGTCAGGAAGTCAGTTTGAAAGTGACCTTGTTCCAAAGACCTGGCAAACGTTTACAGAGGGGAAATAAATCCTGAAACCTGCGCCCAAAGCTTCTGAGATCACCCCTCCCAGGGGAGCCAGTTGGGTATGGATTGCACAACAGCTTCTGGGACGGGAACTGTGAGCAGAGGCATTGTGCAGGGCTGTCCAGAGGAGACACCTGTGCCAGGGACATATCCCTGAGATGCAGCACTTGTTTTCCAGCCTTCGGGGTGGTGACAACTTTGAGCTGTGGCCAGGCTAGGTTTTCAGCCTGTGACCCAAAGAGGAAAGGCTTGCCGGGTCATTCCTGGTGTCCAGCTTGCAACCCAGTTCTTACAAGCAAATTGGTTTCTCTTCTCTTTTCTGTATTTCCTAGTATCCTTCAAGCTTTGGATATTAGAACACTTGGATCTCTAGAAGTACATTTTGCTCATCTTGGCTTCTTCCTAAAGGACCAGAGAGCAGGCATGGCCAACCCTGCCACTTCCTCACCTCCTGCATGCTGCACCAGCAGCAGCATCCTATTTTATTCCTTCTCACCCCTGGGCCCGTGCCCAGGACTAGTCTAAATTTTCTTGCCAACACATTTTTCCTCCAAGATGTTCTGCCAGTCAGTAAAGCCCTAACGCATTCTCTAAAGGTTCTTCCCAAATCTGTTTTGGACAATTCCCAATTTGTAATCCAAGATGACTGCCTGAGCAAAGCAAAAAACATTTTGGGAGGACTGTGGGACAAGTGACATCCCAGTCCCTGGGACAGCCCCTTCTGTCAGGGTTTCACCTCCCCCTTGACACCTCTTTCACAAGAGAAGGCGGGGCTAGAGATGCCCAGAGGATCTGTTCCACATCCCCTCAGTGCACCACCGCCTTCCAGCCTAAACTTGGCCTCAGCCATTTCATTTCCAGAGACATCCTTCCATGCAAATCCTCCCCTTCCTCTCCTGATCCCTGGGGAATTCACAAGTATACGCGCTTCCGCTTGGAGATCGCAACCCTTGCACATGAAGGCATTTCACAGCAGCAGGCAGGCGGAGGAGATGTGGAGCAGGGACACACCAGTGTCGCTGCTCCCGCTGCTCCGCACGGCACTCGCTGATGGCTCTAAGAAGCCTCCACCGAAGCAGATGCTTTTAGAGGCCCAGTCCCCACAGCCCGGCTCCTCGCACACCCCAGAAGCGAAAGGCACCCGGCAGGCTCTGCAGTGGGCAGGCGGAGAGCGCAGCAAGGGGAGTTGCTGCCAGGCAATTCCCAGGTCCCCGGTGTGGGCGAGGGCTGGCAACCCCTAATGACAGGCTGCTCTTGCTGCCTGCCCCGCTCTAGTCCCACAGAGACACCGACCTGTTGCCGGCAATTACAGGCGCTTTGCAGCTCCTCGGCTACCACAAACACAGACATAATTGCAGCCTGTTCTCACTCCGGCCGGGAGGGACCGGGCTGCCCAGCGCCGCATTTCCTCAGCCCTTTGCAAATCCCCGCAGGAGGGAGAGAGAACACCAGCTCAGTAATTGTCATAACTTTCTTCCCCACCAATATATGCAAATGTCAGCACTACAAGAAATATTGATCCAGCGCGCAACTTTTTAAGCTCTCCAAAACCATACTGCAGTTTTCACGCTAATCTGTTGTCTCCAATATCCCCCGGAAGATAACTGTGAAAGTGCTTTTCAGCACTGACTTCCCAGTGTAGTCTCGGTCTTTTCCTCACTCGAGTTTGTCCAGCTGCCTAGCTAATTGAAACTTACGTCAAATATTGTTCATATGAAGTTAAACCTTAAATGCCGAAGGCTGCTTTTTTGCTTAAAAAAAAAAAAAATCAAAAGGCTTGTGGCTCCATCAAGGAGCTAAAAGAAAGCCTGGATTTGTACTTTTCCGCAGTTTTAAACACGACACTCTCCTTTTATTTATTTTTCTTTTTTTAAACTCTGAAGGCTCAGCAGGCAAGCCTCTGCAGGGACAAGGGCTTTGCACCGGTGAGATCTGCAAACATGTCTCTTCTTTCTTGAACTTTATTTTTCTCACGGTCTCTGAAAAGGCAAGATCGGGTGATACGTGTGGGATTGGCCCTGTACAGGTGCAGATCAGGTACAACAGGAGGTGGAAAAACATTACTGTGTATACTCAAAAAAAAAAAAAAAAAAAAAAAAAAAAAAAAAAAAAAAGACACAGAGTGAAAGAGCGAGCGAGCATAGTTTTGAATAGGCCAGGTCTAGTTCTTGGCAGGATGACTCAGGCCTAGCTGGCAGACTATGGGAACAGGAGTGTGAGAAAGTCAGTCAAGCGGAGGGGAGAAAAAAAGGATTCAAGTCCCCAGGCAATTTTTTTTTTTTTTTTAAGTAACCCACAAACTGTCCAAACCAGCCGGAGGTGGCAGCAGGGCGGCTGGGCCAGAGCCGAGGGACAGGCACCTCCCTCCCTGCGGTTTCGCCTGTGCCCCGCGATGTCAGCGCACGCACCACCGCGCCTGTGGCCGCGCCGCCAGCCTGGCGTGCGAGCCGGGCTGCAGAACCTACGGCGGGGACCGCCCTCGGCCCCGAGTGTGCCACCGCGCACCTGCCCCGTGCCCCGCGCTCCTCCGGCCACCGGCCCTGCCCAGCCCCGGGCACACCTGCGGGAGGCAGGGGCAGCACCACGTGGCATTGCCCAGGCGGGCGTGGGCACATCTGGGCGACCATGGGGAGACCCGGTCTGCTGTGGGGTTACTCTGGGGAGATCTGGGCGACCGCGGCAATGCTGTGGGCACCGTGGGAGGACGCAGCCACCGCAGCGCGCCCCGCGGTTCGCCGCAGCCCCCGCACACAGTAGCTG
>VZSR01000247.1:11558832-11672276 GCA_013398615.1 Brachypodius melanocephalos
ATGGTACAGGCCCCCGCGCCCCCCCACCCCCGCCCTGCCTTTGATTCCAGCCAGACAGCCGGAGCTTTATGATTTAAGCCGGGAGAGCCCTCGTACCAAGCCCTGGGCCGCTCTGCGGCCAAGGTGGTTTTTTTAGCAGGCAAGGCTGTTTTCTGGCAGGAAATGAATAGCTCCCAGATGAGCTCAGGAACCTGAGAGGTCGTGAGAAAGGAGCGAACCCCCGGCGCGGTGGCGGGCTGCCAGCGGTGTGGGGAGCGCGGGAGGGAGCGCGCCGCTGCCGCCGCACACGAGCGCGCCCGGCCCCCGCTGGCAGGCGGCGGGACCGGACGCCGGCAGCCCGCGGCCGCACGCCGCCCGCACGCCGCGGCCGAGACCCGGCCCCGGGGCGGCGCAGCCCCCCGGCCGCCTGTCCCCAGCCATCGGCCGCTCTCGTGCCAAGGGCCCGCGGCCGGCCGCTGACCTTGGGCTGGCATCCAGGCGTCCGGCCCGCAGGGAGCAAGGGGCGGTGAAAAAAGCAGCCTGGCAGCCGGGTTGGGATTTGGGGGAGCCAAGACAAGGGTCCCTCGGGAGCAGCACTGCAAACCCGCCTGGGGGCTGCGTTCAGCGGGGCGTGTGAGCGGGTTGGGGTGGCTGTGTGCTGCTTCAGCCCCAAGGCTTCCAGTTGGGACACGTAACCCGATGGTGGGACCGGGCTTGCCAGCCCGTGGCTCTGGCTTGCACCAGCACCTCTAGGCCATCAGCCCCCTTTGCTCTGCCGCTGCCCCTGGGGCAGGGAAGGGGACCTGTGATTTACAGGGGTGGCGTGTTTTACTTTAAACAAGTCAAACAAAAGCCCGGTTTGTTTTGCGGAGCACAGACTTCCTGGGGGGATCAGCCCAGACAAATGACTCCACTCCCATTTATTAAACATTTGTGGCCATGCGATCAGCTGGTGCTGGGAACGGACTGGAACAATCTTCTCCCCTTCCCAGCCTCTGCAACAGGAGTGATTTCTGACATATCTGCCCAATCAAAGCTGTGCCCCAGGGGTACCAGCTCCCCATTCCAGTGCCTTTCAGGTATCCAAGGACAGTGGTATGATCCACGCAGGCCATAGCCTCTGGACCATCTTCTTGCTCAGCCCTGCACCGGCATCCACACTGAGCCCTGGGAACAGGCTGGGGGCACATGTCCCTTGTGCCAGCACGATAGTGAGGGTTGTGAGGGCACTGTGTGGCACTGAAGGGGTGCGGGGTTGGAGGGGGCCTGCTCCTGGTGTGTTTGCCAAGGGGAGTACAGGGGCAGCGTGGCAGGGCAGAGGTGCTGTTGCTGAAGGACAGCCTTGGAGTTAGGGCTACCTGCAATCTATAATGATTAGGAAGCTGCTCCCAGAAGGGGTTTATTGCCAATAAAGCCAGCTCAGCACAACTGCTGGGGCATTAACCCTTATCTGCCTGGCGCGATAAGAGCCCTGGGCTTTGCCTTCCGGCTCCAAGAGAGCAAACACCCGCCACAGGGCATGGTACAGACTGCACCGTGCCCTGTCACCCTGGGGACACAGCCAACATCCTGTGTGGGTGGGACGCGCCGCCCCAGCACGTGTTCCCAAAGCCCCCGGCGCCGCCCCCCCCACGCCTCCTGCCCTGCGCACAGGGGTGAGCAGCAGGAGCCGCAGGGGTAAAGGCTCTGTACCCAAACTCCCGACGGGTTCAGCTGTACAAAAGCAGCATCCTGCTTAATTAAAAGCAGACCTGCTGTAATGAGCCTGCCAGCACAACAGCGTGGCTCGGACAGTGCTGCTAGAACAGAGGCTGGGACTCAGCCTCACTGCAGGACTGAGACATGAGGTGGCTCACGGACTGAGAACTGGGGCTGGGAGCCAGGGCTGGGTCACCCTGTGCCTGCCTGCAAAACCATGTCTCTCTCCATGTCGTCCCAGCCCTGCCAAGGAAACACAGCCTGTCTGATTCAGCCTGCTGTTGCATAGCACCTCAACAAATATCATCCCTAAAATTGCTCCTGGAGTGGGGCCTCTGCTGGGTTCTTCCCCCCAGGTGGGGTCACACACCATCCCTGGGCTGCTGGCTCCCATCACACTGTCCAGCAGTGCTGGTACCAGGACCAACAGCGATCATGCCTGCCCTGCAAGGGGGACAGACATCTCCCAGGCTGTGCCAGGAGGAGGCTGCTCCCTGCTCAGGGCTGGCATTGCACACACCACTCTGGATATGGGTGCACTGGGGTGCCTCTCAAGAGCCTTTCCAATGGTGACCTTATTTTTCCTGTTGTTTTGTCAGCTTTCTCTTGCTACTGGGGAGATCAGAAATGTTGTGGAGTATACTTAGTGCAGGTACCTTGGTGTTCAACCTGCAGGTTGTTCCCTGGACAGGGTGAAATGGCTGTCCAGAGCAAGAGCTGTGAACTGGCACCAATTGCCTAAGGACATGGAGACCTATGGCACAGTACAGCGGGGAGGTGGCCGGTCACCCAGAGACTCTGCAGTACCCAATGAAGAGTAAGGAGACCCCAGACCAAATATCACCATTGGACCAAGAGGCAAATACAGCACAGACTATGAGGGTGCAAAACCCCAGGGATTGCTGTGTTCAGGTCCCTCCCTGGAACATACAACTTGACCTGTTGTCATATTAGTGCACCACAATTAAATTAGGAACCAGAGGTCTGGACTCTGTTGTGGATAAACATGGAGCTGAGTCAGAGAATGAATCTTTTCTGACTGTGTGAGTGTGGGATTTACAGGCAGTCAAAGGAGGCACCCATCAGCTCACTGTAACCACCCTCTGTGAAGGGGCTTTGGTCTCAGCAGTGAAAGTGCAGGGCGGTGTGAGTATGACCCCCAGAGTGGCTCCTCAATGCTCAGATGTGAATATCCCTTTTTAAAAAGGGGCTGTCAGCAATCACTGGAGGCTCCCACAGCTTGTGCCACTGCAGAAGATGGGCTGTAGCTCTGTTCTCTGGAAAACATTATGAGTTCTCAAAACCGTAAAACAATCTGGCTGATGTTTCTCCCTCTGACGCTGGAAATCTGTACAGTGTTTGTAGCAAGAGAGGGAGCAGGATATAGGCACATGTCGAACCTCAGTTATGTATCTTGCCTGGCTCTGGCCCTCACAGCCCTGATGCAGCCCAGATAAACCCCCATCTCATTTGGCAGTGCTCACACACATGGGCCATCTGCCAGACAGAGGAAGTGGTACTGGGCCCCAGCCCCCCCTGCCCAGCAGCATCCTCACTGATGCTATGACTGGTATAAAGCAGGACCAACACAGGCTGATCCTGCCAGGCTTGGGAAACATTTGCCTTTTTTGCATCTCCAGTATCATTCTGAGCCTCATCCCTGCCTCCATCAGCAACAGGCTTGTGTTCGGACCTGGAAGACAACCTGCCTTTGTTCCAGCAGTGAAATGAATCCTGTTTATGGCAGGGGAGAGCAAATGGTCCATTGCACTCAGGCATTAGACAGCAACATGTAAATGCAAAGCAATACTGGAGACCTGCATGGCTGTGGAAGAGGGGCCAGGACATCCTTCAGGGCTGCATCACAGTGAGTGCTGAAGGAGATGATGACCCTAGAAGAGAAGGGGGAGCTTTGGGATGATGATGCATCTGGACAGATCTTTCCAGTAAGCAGTGCTTCCAACCAAACCAGTCCCCTGCATGGTGAATAGACAGGAAAATCAGAGCACTTATCCCTAGCTCTGCATCTGAGAGGGCTCTGGTTGATCATCAGCTGCACAAAGGTCTCATAGCAAAGACTCCGACAGGCCTGATGGATGCTTCCTTTCTCCCTGCAGCCAAGCCTCACTCCTCACTGTGGGATCAGTGCTGGTGTGTCCCACAGTACAGAGCTCTGCACTTCCCTTCCCACGGGGCATTTGCTTTCAGCCATCCTCCAGCTTTTATTGTGCTTGGAAACAGAGAGGCTGGCAGCTGGACAGCCTGGGCTGGTGTTTCTGAGCAGGCTCCAAGCAGATGTTTGTGCTCACAGATAGGGCTGGTGCTCCCTGCCTTCCCTGCTGGGCTCAGCTGTGTGCTGGCAGGCTGCAGGCAGAGCCTGTGGGCAGCTCCCTCCCTGCCTGCAGGGCTGCCTGTCTGGGGCAGCTGCCCCCAGAGGTTTGAGAGTGGGTCTGGTGCTGAGTGGGGTCATGTCTCCTCAAAGGGATGAGGAGCTGGACCACCATGGCCACCCACGGCTGAAGTAATGGATGAGGGCTGTGGGATGAGAGCCCAAAAACAGGCAAAGGGGAGAGGGGCATGGCTGAGGGCTGCATTGTTCTTGCTCAGCCAGTGTCACGGTGAGCACGAGGGTCACAGAGAACCTTCTTGGGAAGCTCCTCCCAGGCTGGGTCAGCCCACAGCACAGTCACCACTCCCTCTTCCCTCATCCTCACCCCCACTGCAGATCTTGAATGGGGTGAGGGGCTCTGTTATCCTTCAGTATTTGCCAGTCCAGAGGAGCTGTAGTTGCAGCTGGTTAACCATCACCCATGTGAAAAAGGACAGGAAGAGGTCTGACAGGATGGACTGTCCATGGCCTCCCATCCTTCACAGGGGAGGCTCAGACCCAGCTGGTCCCATGTGCTGGTGGTTGTGGGTTGCTCCAGCCGTGGCTCTGGTGTCAGACACATTTCACAGCTCAGGGCTGTCCCTCTTGTGCTAAAGCCCGATGAGACACCTCTCTCAAAGTAAACACAACCCAGTTTACTGCTTGCTGGAGTAATTTTCCAGGAAGGTCAGGAGGGCTTTCCTTGGGGCTTGAGACAACCTGCTAAGCTCCACTGAGCAAAGGTGTTATGAGACCACCGTGGGCTGGGAAGAATAGCACTGGGCCCTAGAGATGCCTGCAGCCTGCTCTAAACCTTGGAACATAATCCTGTTTGTCTTCTCTTGCTCTTGAGGGTGCTGTGCTCTGGGTTCCCCCTACCACTTGTTTATGGCACTGATGCAGGAAATTGTGATGGCTGTAATTGCCAGTGGTTTGCTGATTGCACATTCACCTGGTTTGCTGGGCTGGAGACAAAAGAGCTAAATCCCCTTCCAAGGTCTGAAACTGTGTCATCCCAATGGGCAAGAAGGAGTAGGGCTTTACTTATGCATTTGCTTAAAGAGTATCTGGATGTAAAATAAGACAGATGCACCTCAGGGCAAGGGCAATGCCTGCATCTGTGGGGACTGCCCTGTGACACCGGCTCACTGCCCCCATGTGTCTGTCTGCACCAGGGAGGCAGCTGGGTACTCTCATCCCTTCCAGGAGGCCAGCCCCTGCACAGGCTTCCAGATCTTCTGCCACCAATCCCTCTGCAGCCCGGGCAAAGTGACAGAAAGCTTTCCCCAAGGGCTCAGGCACCACAGACCCAGCTTCTGTGCCGGAGCCAGCCCAGCATCCCAGCGGACTGCTCCCGACAGTGTCCCTGCCTCCAGCCGGATGCTGCCAGGAGGCTTTTCAGAAGGGGGAACCCCACCCTGAGTGTGAGATCCCAGCAGGAGCTCGGCTGCAGCTGCGGCAGGGTTGAGCAAAGCGATGCAAGATGTTTGGAGACGGCCAGCTACCGGCAGGAGCGTGTGGGAGAGGAGCTGCCTTCCATGGGGCTCTGCCTGCGCGGGAGGGACCACACAGACACTTCACCATCCAGCCCTTCACAGCCTCAGGATGCCTGGAAAGAGGAGCACAGATTTTCCATCCACCCCCAACTGCGTAGCCCTCCAGAGTTTTTCCATCTCACCCAAAAATATGAGAAGGGGTCAATCTAGCCCCTGGTGGGAGTCTGGGGGAGCTGTGTGTGTGCTGCTGGGTGCTGGAGTGCGTCAGGTATTGGTCTCTGGGGTCACTGTGGCTAAGGAAGATTTCCATGGGACCCCAGGAATGACTGAATGAATACTTGGCCAGGCAGAACCCATGAGGGCAGCCTGGAGAGAAGGATAGCAGAGCTGAGGCTGGTGTCAGCAGAACACAGTGATGGGGACACCCTGACACCTCACTGTGTGAGCTGGGAAGCACCAACAGCTGCAGCCCTGCCAAGCCTGCAAGGAAGCACCTTGTGCACAGCCACATCAGAGCACGTTGGCACAGAAAGAGTAAAACTTCAGATGCTGGGTGTTATTTCAACCCCAGAGCCTCCTCAGTAGTGAGTTGCCCTCCAGAGACCTCCCCTCTGGACACAGAATGGAAGTAGCAGCCTCAGCACTTTGTCAGAAGCTGCGAGCTTTCTGCCTCCCGGCCCTGTTGAATAGCTGCAGAATTCATTACAGCCCTGTTTCACTTCTCCCTCCAATTATCCCTCTGGACAATGGGCCGGGGCTGCAGCGGAAGGTTCCTTTCAGGAGGTGCCGGTGGCAGGACATGCTGCTGGGGCTTGGCCCAGCAGCTCCTTTGCTGGGGGGCAGTGACCTGAGTCCTGCAAATGCCACTTTTTGGCCGGGGCAGTAAGCATGGACAGGGTAGCAGGGCCAGCTCAGCACCAGGGCCTGGGAGGTGCTCCCTGCAGGGCAGGAAGGGCTTGATAACAGGAGCTAGCCTCAATCTGCATAACACCTGCAATATGTATTGCAGGGTATTTCAGTCAAAAGTAAGATACTGAAGATTAATTAAGTAGCAGACTGTCATTTTATCTGTACAAACACAGTGGTGATTTGGCCTATTTGGCATTTCTCTGCACAGCGACTGTGAAGCTGCCAAAGACCACAGGCTCTGCTTGCACTGTGTCTCGGGGGACTGGGTTCCTGCAGGTGACACCTTCTATCCAAGGTCCCAGATGTCGTCCTTGCTGCACTGGCCACCCAAGTCACCACTCTCCAGCCAGCCATGCGTAGACCCATCAGTTTCTAAGGTGGAGAAACAAGCAGCAATCGGCACCAGAGCCCTTGGGGTTCTCTGAGAGCCTGGAGCTGGTGTTGAAGATCATGAGATGGATGCGATACCTGGGTAAGCACTGGCCTTCACTGGTCCCTCCCTGACAGCTTGGATAGGCCCCTCACTTCCTGAGATGCTCAGCCCCAACCATGCTCACTGCAGCACAGCTCCCCAGAGCCTTCCTCCTGCCCGGCGGAGCAGAACTCACTGAAGGGAGATTTGAGGGGGGATTATGCTCAGAGTAAACCTTGGTGTGAGGAAGGGGAAAATGGGCAGATGCCCGAAGTCTTCAGGCTTCCTGGGGGAATTTGCAACTGTGCAGGCAGGGAGGTTTGTGCAGCCTTTTGTTTGTTTGTTTGTTCCTTCCACCTCTGGCTTTGCAAGACTTAAGGGCTGTTTTGGAGGAGCTGACACAGGAGAGTGACTTTGCACCAACAGGTCCAATCCTGACATACTCGAAGCCATCGCCAAAGCAGGCTGTGCCCAAGCTGGAGAGCCTGCAGAGAAACCCTGGGAGAGCGAGACAAGGACTGAGGACGTTTCTGACTGATGGAGGCAGACAGGACACTCAGCCTACTTACTTTATCAGGAAGAAGATCAAGAGGTGGCTTGATTACAGTCACAAGGACCTTGGTGCACAAGTATCCTGGCAGAAATAACAAACCAGGTACTTAAGAGCTCTTTAATCTAGCAGGGAAAGGCAAAACAAGGGCCAATTGCTCCACATTTCCAGCAGTCCAGGTGATTAACTCCAAGAGAGGCAGGAACACAGGCTGCCCTCCCCAGGCTGTTGCAGGGCTGGCTGGGAACTCATACCTCAGTAACACCTGGAGCAATGTATTTTACCTTAGCACAAGGTAAGGATGGCAGAAAGGCTCAGAGCTGAGACAGCGTTTTGTCCCCTCTGCTTGGGCTACAGAGGGCATATCTTCTTGTCTGGTGAGGTGGTCACCACTGGTCCTGGGGACAAGGCAGAGAACATGTGGCACTGTTCAGGAGCAGTGGATAGGGTGACATGGGGTGCGTGGTTCTGGCCAGGAAATCTGCAAAATGTCTCTTCCATTGAGATTGCAGCTCTTGGTGCCCAGGGGATTTCCAGGTGCTGGCTTGCCAACTCCTGAGCAGAGGGACAACTGATCCCCCCTCTGCAAGCTTGCAAACCTGACCAAAAGCTCCTGAGGCCACAGAGGAGTTGGATCACCCAGCAGCTAGCAGCACCCAGAGCAGATCCTGATAATATGCCCCTGGGATCTCCCAGTGGACACAGATAACAGCAGCCCTATCTCCATCATGCCAAAAGCATGGTGAAGCAGAAGGAACAGAGCCCTTATCTCATGGAGTGTCCTAGGGTGACTTTCTGATGCTTGTATCCCCAGTCATCTGTTCTGTTTATGCTGGATATTAAGTTCTGCACCTTTAAGACTGGTTCCAAGAGCGAATGGAGGCAAGAAGAAGCGTGCAATTTGTTTTCAGAAACTGCACTCACTCCTCCACATTCCCACTCCTGGACTGTGTTGTCTGCAGCAGAGACAGCAAGAGAGAGCTCTTCTTTTTTTTTTCTTTTTTAGTTAGTTTTTAGCTAGCTGAGGCAGAGAAGTTCCCCAGACTGTGGCTTTTCTTTTTCTTGGAGCTATTCGGCCCTGCTGTGGACTGAAAACCCAGAAAAACACCGAGAGCTCACACCTGTGGCCCACCAGGGCCTGAGCCATGGCATTTTCCAGCACAGGAGGGACTCATGAGAGACTGAGCGAGCCGAGCTACACCCCACGACAAGGGCTTTCTGAATTTGCCATCTCTTCAGAGCAGCAAGATATTTTATTGTTTAATATTATTCATTTTTTATGCTTGTGAATACTTTGCTTGTTAAATGAACAGGTTTTTTCCACTTTTCTCCAGGGAAATCTTTTCCTGAACCAGTAGGAGGAGGGGCTGCTTGAATCTGCTTTCTAGAGGGACTCCTTCAGAGGTTTCCTCCCAAATTTGCCCTAAACCAAGACATGGAGCCATTCATATTTATATTTAAGTCCTATTATCCCCTCATTTTTGCAGTTTTCCTGCTTAAAAATCAACAGTCTGGCCAAGGCCTTATTGCAAAGCATTGGGAAGAGCCCTAGCCCGAGGTAGTGGCATGGGGACCCTGCATGCAGCCCTGATGCCCGGCGTGCTGCCAGTGGGGCTAAAAAAAGGCCAGCAGCGGGGCCAGCCCATGCTGGGAGCGCAGCGGTGCCGCTGTTCAATAGCTCTTCCCGCACAGAGGAAGGCATGAAGAGGCGTAATCAAATAAGGGTATCAGCATGGTGCTCCTTGAACGGCGCTCCCAGCGTGAGCCGGCGGCGGGGCCGGGTGGAGGTGACAGGTATCTTTATCCCACCACGCAGGAGAGCTCCAACGTCCCGCTGGCAGGAATTTGTCTGCAAATTTTCCCCCATTGAAAGAAGAGAGAGGGCCAGCGAGGCACGGGCTGAGATGATCGCTTGATTAAGGCCAGGGCAGGCGAGGTGGAGAGACGGGGCAGCTCCCAGGGAGCCGTGCTCCCAGTCCTTAACCTCTCCTCGGGAGACCGCAAATTATATCTGTTAATGTACCACCCCCCTGGTATCCTACAAATAAGTCGTCTGGCTAAGTGTGTGTCAGACGTTCACAGGAGGAGTTGTTACCTTTTCATCACTTAATCATTTTCATCATCATCTTTTAATTTATCTTGCAATAAGGTTTAACCCGGTGAGTCCCGGGGAAGGTAGGTGAAGAGGCTTACCAGCCCAGCTCCACAACCAGGAGGCACTGGATTGCAAAGAGAGTTTGAAGAACAGAGGGAAACAGTTTTATCAGCTCTCCCGTGAAAATGGGAAACCCTTTGCCGTGGAGACAGAAATATTCCCAGCCCTGTTTCCCAGCCCACTCCCCTGTCAACTTGTGACGTGGGGATGCACAGAGCTGGGATCCACTCTGCCGGGGACCGGGAACGGCCAGAGGGAGGATGCTCCCCGGGTGTACTGGGACTGGGGAGGGAGAGGGGCACGTCATGCACTCCCCTGGGTGCCAGAAGTGATTTACACAGTGCACCCGAGAGCAGAGTCAATTAAGGTCACATTTCTGTGTTGCTAAACAACAGGCGGCTCTGGGTTCAGGCCCGCTGAAAAGGAAACAAAAGCCACCCCTTGAAACGGGGGCTTTGAGCGGGTTCAAAGGAGCACGGAACAAAAGGCGAGCTTTGTGGCTGCCCTCGCCCGCGCCTTCCCGGGCCCTTCCGCCACCAGAGACACCGTTCATGTGGCAAGGGGGAGCTTTTAATTGTCCAGCACAAACAATGCTGGCATATTTAGGCCGGCCTCATTACAGAGCCATCCGAAATGCTTGAGAAGCATTCCCACCGCTTAGCATAAATAGCAGAAACGCTCTTTCACCAGCAGAGCAGGTCCCATCTGCTCCCAGCCCGGCCTCACCTTGACTTGCAGTGGTGAGCGCACAGGGTCAGCCTCTCTGCCCTACTGCTCCCAAACTCTGATGCAGAAACCTGCCTCCCTGCCCTCAGCACCCCTGCCACAGGGTGCTCCCTGCACCCCACAGAGGGCAGGATCTTCAGGGATCTACAGAAAGGGGTGCTCAACTGATTTGGCTGCTGTGGCAGTCCTGTTTGGGGTTTGCTCTGCCCACCTGTCTCCAGCAGCTTGGCTATGGTTCTGGAACTTCAGGAGCGTCATTAACACCTCCTGACTGGACAAGGCAGTTTGCATGTGGCCCCACTGGGTGCTGGCTGATGTCCTCCATGGGGAATGAGACAGGGAAGGTCTTGAAGACCTTCCCCAGCTGGGCTGAGAATAACACAGATGTTCCCCAGAGGGACCCAAACCTGCCTGAACAAGGGTCTGGGCTCTTCACGGCTATGGCTGTTTCAGGTTTACACCCCACTGCACTTATCAAAGGTCCCTACCAGCTTCCCAGCTGGTGCGTGGGTGCCCTGGAGTGAGCTGCCCCGGCAGGGCAGCCAGGGCAGGCAGCCTGTTTCCACAGCGTGGGTCCTGGCACAGAGCCTTGTCAGCCCACAGAGATCAAAGCCAGCAGCGTTTCCCGACCGATACCTGATCCTGGTGCTGGAAGGGAGCTGAGAGATTGCCGACTGCCTCCTTCGCTGTTCCCACCACCAAGCAGCACCGAGCGCACCGTGGGCTCCGCACCTCTGGGCTGCATTTTACAGTACTGTGGTTTCTGCCAGCTCCCTCTTCCTCCTCTTTTGCCTCCCCTTTTTTGTAGGCAACCAGCTCTCCACACCCCAGAGTTTATTAAAAATCCTGGGTACCTTGGAAGAGACAACACAATAGTGTACTTGTTACAGCTGCCCGGTATTAATGGACTCCCCCTTTTGATTTTAGAGTGGAACTTTTGGCAGAAAACCAGCATCCAAAAGGGAAAATTGCTGTAAAGCTCAGCAAAAGGGGGTGGGGAGGGAGGAGAAACAGCCTGTAGCTTTGATCAGAAAAGCTTGAAGATGAATCATGGTGATGCCCAAAGCAGATTTGCTGAAGTTTGATTGCAAAGAGGGGAGCCAGGACTGGTGCAGAGAGGGGTGGCCAGAGTGGTGATGGGGCTGGGGTGGAAGGGAGCCCCGGCAGCCAGAGGTTCAAAGGCCTCTGCAGCAAAGAGCAGAATTGGAGGATTATTCACTTTCTATATTTCCACTTCTGCAGCACACATGGGAATCTAATTGGCCAGGATGAGAAATACAGCTAGACAGCTTACAAGTGGACTTGGGAAGACAAAAATATTTGCAGCTGCAAGCCATTAAAGGCAAACCCAGCCTTGCTCTTACACTTTAATTACCCTGCTGTACACTTTCCTCCACGTACCAGAGCTAGTGTCAGCCCAAAAACCTTTCTGATCTTAAAAGGACAAGCACAAAGCCTGGCTACACCAGGACAGCAGCATTTCAGGACAGCAGCACTCCAGAGCAGCAAGGGCTGAACACCTCGCAGGGTGTCAGGCACCAGCTCTTGCCCACTGCCCCAGTGCAGGCCCTGACAGTGCCCCTGAAAGGCTGGTGGCAGCCCTGAGTCCCATCAAAGAGAGTAGCTTGGCTTTTTGTAGAGGAAGGTCATCCAGCCTTGTAGATTTGGAGCTTCCCATGCACCCCGTGCTCTGCAAGCCCACCCAAGCTCATCCCAGCATTGCCTTGCTGTGACAGCAAGTGGTAAAAACCTTGGCAGTGATCACCTCTGTCCTCCTACAGCCTCCCCAGTCCTCCCTGCTGCTGCTGTATTTCAGCTGAGATGTTCATTTCCCAGGGTTCAAAATCACTGGCAGGGAGATTTCTCCTTTATTGGCACCTGGACCGTGCCCTGATACCTGGAGGCGAAGGGTGATGGAGTGACGCCATCTCCTCATCTCCAGCACACCAGCCACATGTGCAGGTGACTCTGGGCAGTGCTCTGGGCACTGCAGGCTGCCTCTGGCCGCAGTGCAGCCACAATGAGGCAGCACAGCACTGCCTGCAGGGGCTCTGAATTTGGTGAGGGGTGATGCAAGGACCATCACAGCCCAGCCTGCCCGGCCACCACTGTGCTGCTCCCAGCTCTTTGACTGCTCATTTCCTTTTCCACTCCTGCACCAACACCAAAAATGTTATTCCAGGTGCTGGCCCCGCACTGCTCACTCCCCCACATGCTTCACCCTGCTTCTCCTGAAACCTGAGGAGAGCTGAACTCATTTTATGCCATTTTCTTTCAGTGTTCTGAGGGTCAGCCTTGTGCCAGGCATTTTTAGTTCTGCGATATACACAGGAGAGGAGAGGGCCCACAACTTTGCTTAATGAGCAATTTTTTTACTGACTATTTTAAAGTTTTGATGCAATCTTTCAAATGCATGAGCTTGTGGGGAGAGGGTGTTTGAGCCTGGACTAATTTTAAATTGAGCTTAAAGTTGTTTGGCAGCACTGAAGGGGCGTTGCAGGACATAGGCAAGGACCCCAGAAGATAAGGGAGGACCCTCAGGGAGAAGATCTGAAGTGAATATATGTTGTTTGTACTAGTATGAGATGTTAAACCCAGGTGCATGCATGGGACAAAGAGAAGACCTGCCTGGAAATGTGCACCAGGATGTCAATTGGGATCTCTCTGGTCCTGAGTCCCTACAACATCTGTGCTGGGCGGCTGTGAGAGCTGCCCTGCTCCTGTGGGAGGCATTTCCAGGGAAAACAAAGTCCAGCAAGGAACTGCAGGAGCAGGAGGGGTCAGGAGCCCATCGCTGCCCTGGGACATCTCTGCTGGAGCCATCGTGAAAGGGGTGCGCGGGGTTGATGCTGTGTCCCCAGCACTGCCAAGGACTGAGGAACACAGCACAGCAAAGTCAGAATAGAGCAGGGATGGGGGCAGCCCTGGCAGCAGCCAGCAGGACCCAGCTTATCTCTCTACTGCCCCATGCCCTGCCTCCCTGGCAGGACAGGGGTGTGTGCCCGCAGAGCCCACCTGTGCCCAAGGACAGTGAGGGGGCAGCCACAGCCATGAACGGCAGAACAACAGCTGGGGAGGGTGAAACGAAGGCTAAATTAGGATGCTGGGCACTGCTGGCTGCCAGCCCAGTGCAGCCTGCCGAAAGCCCTTTGGCAGATGAAAATCAGATCCCGGTGGGAAGATGATGCCTGAGGCTGGGCTAACAGCAAAGGAGTGATGTTAGTCCCTCCACAGGGTGCAGGCAAGTGAGGGCCATTCCGGACATTGCGTCCTCAGCAGCAATTTTCTGTGAACTTCTCTCACACCCTGGTGGAAGTTCCCTGTGACCCCCAGGAGAGAACTGGCTGGGGGACACATCTTGGGGCCAGGGAGCCAAGAAGGCTGCTGTGTGCCCGGGCCAGCACTGGGCTGCTCCCGGCTCTGCCCTGCGTGGCTGCTCCCGGCCCCTGCCGAACCCTGGGGGGCAGCACGGGGGGAGCAGGAGCTCCAGATTGGAACCACATGGAAGCACATTTGCAATGAATTAGGCTGGAAGCCAGCAGCTCTTGCTTGGCTGGGTGTGCAGCCAATCTTTGGGGATTGTCAGCTCCTCCCAGGTTTCCACAGCGGATGTTCCCTGGCCAGAGTGCAGCTGGGCTCTGCACAGAGCTGTGGCCAAGGCAGCCTAGAAGGAGATGAGCACACGCGCAGGCAGGGACCCCCGCCCACACACACAGCCCTGCTCGCTCAAGTGGGCCCCCACATGCTCCTGGCCTGGGCCAGGCAAGGTTTCAGGGGCTGAGGATGCTCTGGGACAAGGCGGTGGTGGTGCACAGGAGGGATTATTTGGCCGCTTCCCAGCCTGGCAGCCCCAGGGTGAGCATCGTGTCTCCCTGCCTGCCCTGGCTCACCAGTACCTCAAGCTGCACCCAAAATTAAGCAGATGGGGAGCCCTTGCTCAGGCATTGGTGTGAAATCACACCTCGGGGTACCTGAGAAAAGGGCAAGATCCAAAAGGCGAGGAAGAAAAGCTCCACCTGGCAGCTCTCTCGAGGGGTGAGAGGGTTAAGGCACTGGTGCAGAAAGGCTTTGAGTGTGCTTGTAAAAGAATGACACTAACAACTCATGTGACAACCTGCCAGGAAAACTTTTCAGATCATAATTCGCATAGCGTTTGTATCATGTTCCCTTCCTGTTTAAAAAGGCAATATGGAAACCGTGCAAGGGGTTATTTGCTGGTCAGGCCAATCTGCTGGTTATGCTCCCTGTCACGCGCGTCCCTTTAGGAAGGGATGCCACCACGACAGACATAATTTCTAAAAATAACACCATCCCACACATTAGTCTCTAGTACCATTTGCTCTAATTATTCATTCCCAACTAAAGAATAATGTCTAACCATTAGCACTGGGTGCATACTAAGCCCCTGCCAGAGGGGCTGAAGTTGGGCTGCCCCCCACATGCCACCTGAGCATCTTCCTTGGTGGCATGTCCTACTGACGGCAGAAAACACAGAGGGGACGCTGCCTTCCTGTGCCCAGCCCAACCGTTTCAGCCCTCATAAACCAGTCAGTATTCCACTGACCCTGCTCCACCTCTACAGGACAAACCCTGGGGGCACCCAGAGTCCCTGTGCAGCCACAGAGCCACAGCACGGTGCTCAGCTGGGTGTGTGTGGGCCCCAGCAGCACTGTGGCTCTCTGATAAGGCCATGTCTGTCTCTTGTTTCATGGGTGAGGGTATTTATGAAATGACAGGCTGCAGTGTTAATCTCTGGTTGGCAAGGGAGCACGCCAGCAGCGTGGCAGCTGGGCACAGCCAGCAAAAGCCTTTGCTGCAGTTGGGGCAGGGAGGTGCTTGGGGAGGTTCTGGAGATCAGCCCATCTGCCAGTTGCTTTCACCTCCTGCACTTTGCACAGCCCCTGCTCCCTGACACCCATGTTGCTTGTGCGCAGCTCTCGGTTCAGATGGGCTGAGGCAGAAGCTGTCTGTGTGTGGGCATCCTCACTGGGTTAGCTGACCTGCAAGCCCCACATGTGCTCCTAGAATGCCCCTGGAACAACATTGGCCAAAATGTAACTCCCCACTGGATTTTTTTATCACCCACATAACACTGGTGAAGGAAGGGAGGCCACCGCCAGGGAACATCTGGGCTCTATTGCTCATTGTCTGAGCAATGAGCGCTCAGACACTCATTAATTGATGTCAGCGCTGAAGACAGAAGGGACGTCAGATATTAAATAAACACGACCGCACTCTGCAGACCAAGCCAGTCCCCCCGGGGAAGGAGCACATGCACCCACACCCACACGCTCCCCCGGCACAGCCCCAGCCGGGGGAGGGGGGCACAGGCAGCTCACCACACACACGTGTGAGCACAGCCACACGCTCGCCCGCTCCCACACAGCTCCGGTTTCATGTCAGCCAAGGCAGAGCAGGGTAAAAAATAGTCCTCCTTTTCCTTTTCTGTTTTCCAGCAGGCAGATTATCTGCAAGTGCAGAAACCGCCAAAAACTCTACCCCATGAAAGCGGGGGATGTGTGGAAGGTGCTCAGAGCCTTCCAGGGTCTGGGCTGGCTGATATCCCCCATCCAAAGTTGCTGCTTGGGATCCCACCTCTGGCAAGGAGCAGCTGGATGCCAGTCCCCATGGGTGTGCACACACCACATGTGGGGCTGTGCGGGCTGTGTCCAGCCTTTACTGGTGAAGGGTCCCACCCCTGCTTCCACTGGCCAGTGAAAGGCTTTGGGCACCTAAAGTCTTTTCTCTTGCCCTTCCCTTGTCTGTGCTCTGAGGAAGACCAAGCGTGGGAGCAGCCTGACCCCCAGAGAGCAGGGAGGCTCCCTGGCCACTGCACTGTGACAGACACGTGCTGCAGTGCTGCTCCGGTGACTGCCAGCCCGGGGGCTGGGGGAGCCTGTGCAGTGTTCAGTTCACAGGGCAGGGCAGCTCTGCCCCACAGCCTGCCTGGTGCCAGGCACAGGATGCACAGCTCGCAGGTCTGGAGCAGGACTTGGGTGCAGAATTACCCTGGGTGCAGCATTACCCTGGGGGCAGCATTATCCCTGGGGGCAGGCTGTGGCACTAAGCTGCTTTGATGTGTGTTTTAGAGTCACACCACAGCACCCAGATAAGGCACGGACCAGCGCACGCCGGTGTGCAGGATACTCTTGACCTGTGTCCATTGCTGCTGCTTTTGCTACATTGCTGGAGCCAAGTTTCCTCCGTCCTACGGCATCTTCCATAGAACAGGAAACATTTCAGCAAGACGCATTCACCCTGCACAAGTGCGGTGGGGAAAAGCAGCCCTAGCAGGCTGATAGGCGCCCAGGCTCAGCCAGGGTGGTCTCCCATCCCTCATGACATTAAACTTGTGGGTCCTGTAAGGGGCAGTGAGGAAAGGGATGGTCAGTGAAACGTGTCCTGTCACACAGGAGCACCAGCCAAGGGCAGCACACAGGGCGTCCTGCTCCTGCGTGCAGCGGGGACTCATTAGCTCAGGGCTGGCCATGCCTACTTTATTCTCTGGCAGCTTTTGTTCCCGTACAGAAAAGTAGTCTCTCTCTCCCTCGCCCTTAGCCCCTTTTAATATTAAGGTCAATAGGTTGACGATTAAGCAGGAAAAGGGCATGAAGAATCAACCAAATTAAATCTTGTGTGCAAACAGGTGGGTGTGAAATTTCAATCAATGGCTGGTGTTAGCAGGGACCCCTGGGATCACGATTTCCCAGGGGAAGACTGGGAAGCCCCAGAGGGATTTGGGTACAAAAACTCCAGACAGGGGAGAATAGAAAAAAAGTCTTCTCAAAAACCAATATTGACAAGGTTCCTGTGTTTGCACCCCGGCTTTCCCCGGCAGCACAAAGGGAGATGATTATCCCGGGTCCACGGGGAGGGGATGACGGGAGCTCAAAGGTGAGCCAGGCCCCCACCCCCGGCTCCCCTGGCCCCAGCTCCTCCACTTAATCCCCCTCTCGCCCAGGCTTTGAAGTCGCCAGAGGTCGAATATGGGATGTAAATCACGTTAGACGCAGTGTGTGATCACAACGCCGCTGCGAGACAATGCCGTGCTTCCCCCAGTGCCCGGGCATCCCGCCGAGCCGCGGCCGGTCCTGGTCATAAACATCCCCCAAATCCCCAACACCCTCGAGCTGCGGGCGGCAGCGGGCACCCAGGGTGGGCTGCGGCCGGGGACACCCATTCCAGGCGGGACAGAGCCGTGCCGGGTGCCGGGAGCCGCAATGGGCACTGGCGCCCAGCGGCCGCGGGGCTGCCAAGAGCAGAGGGCTCGTCCCTGGGATTAATTAGCAAGGGCTGCGGCTGCGGAGCGATGTAAAACACGAGCCGCTCGCTGGGCGTTGGTTCCCGGGGCTGTCCCGCAGCGCTGCACATCTTGTAAGCATTAGCATCACGTAAGGGGAGCCTGCACAGAAGGACCTGGGGTTTATTGGGCTGTAAACTGCGTTGTTCCCGTTACAGTAACGACGTTGCTGGTGAAGAGATGTGCGTTTAGCACATGAGGCTCGGGAACCAGGTGTGCCGGAAGGAAACAGCGCAGGGTTTGGAGACTCTGCTGTCACCAGTGGGATAATAGAGAGAGAAACAAAGCAGATGTGGGAGGAAGCAGGGGGCGGCACCAAGGATATGCTACCCTTGCCCCCAGGGCTGCTGTGCTTTGCAGCCCTTTGCATTTATATGCCCCAGACCCGACTGGCCGGTGCTCGGCAAGTATGCTCCCTGACATGGGGCTGCACACCCTGCCCTCCGCCTGGGAAGTTCAGACCCGGGTGCAAGGGGTGACAGGGAAGCAGCAAGTGACTGCTGGCTCCTTGGCTCTGTTTTGATGGACTTTGCTCTGCCTTGTTCCAGCATTTCCTCTGCCTCCTGTGGCATCTGGGAAGACGTGACACATTGGGTTTGCTTCCCAGAGCAGAACAAGGGCACTGTTGCCTGAAGGAGCAATCCTGAGCACCAAGAGCTTCCTTGCCCTGTGGAAAAGCCACCCATGTTTAGTTTTCCCTTAGTCACAGAAGCAGCCTCCAAAAGAAAAGTGATAGTGGACTGTAACAATTAACACATTTCCTATTTTCTCATTATCAAAAATTCGTTCATGCTCTGCAGGCAGCAGGTTGGCTGGTTTAAGCCCTTTTTTCATCAGTTCATGCCTAAACCAGGACTGATTTTTTCAAGACCAGCACCAGAGTTTACCAGCCATCACCATCTGGCTGCACAGACCTGGATGAACTGCATTATAGGCATACTCACACTAGTCTGGCTCCAAATGCCCCTGTTTTCTCCCCGGAGCTGCCACCTGGCTGGGTGGCCCTGGCAGACCTTCCCAAGCAGGTGCCTGGTGGGAAACACAGAACCTGTCATACTCCTCACCTGGTGACAAGTGACAGAGAGGGTGATGGTTGATGCCAGGGACCTGAACCCCATGGCATCAAACTTCTGCACATACCCACTAACAGGAGCCAGGCACAGGTACCAACCCACCTCACCCTCCCACCCCCAGGCTCCCCTTCCCTGCTGTGCTCCATCCCTGCTCACTGCTGCAGTGCCCAAGCACAGCACTCTGGCAGTCAGAAACTATCTGCTTTCAAAGTCTTTTTTTTTTTCTTTCTTTCTTCTTAATTGGGAGAATGGATGATTTTTTTTTTAAACAAAAATATGTTGTTATTGTGGAACATATCTGCTCTCCACAGAAAATGTCTTGCGTTCGTTGTACACATTGTGGACCATACCAGAAAACATCTGATGTGCTTCCAAAACTGCCGGGGCATTTCTTTTCTTATTACAGTGGAAATTTTCTTCAGGAAACAAGTTTTACCTAGTTTGCACTGACATTTGCTGCAGCAGAAAACCAGCAGCCCTGTCCCCATCTCACCCCTCCATCTCCAGAAGGTGGCATCATAGGGGCTGCTGGTCATGACCAAAACCTGCAGCACAAACCCTGGCATGGATTCAAGATTTGATCCAAGTCCTGTAAGCCACCAAGCACCAACCACCACCCAGGCTGGCCCAAGGGAGAACCACAGTTTCCTGGGGCAAGATGATATCTGTGTGAGAAACACTGAGGAAAAAACATTATTTTACTGGTTTCTGGCTTGTTAGTGTTGATGCTGTACAGTCCTACTGGCTAATGTTAAAGACATGTTTATCAAGCAAAGTCAAACCCAAATATTGCCATTTCAGTTTAGTATTTTCTATGATTACTCTATAGAACAGGAAAAAAAAAAGAGAAGAAACATGCAACATTTTGTTCATGTCTTTCAAATTCATCTGTGATTAATGTAGATGTTAGGATGGTGATTATGACTGAGGATGAATGTTATGGTCCCTTCACAATAGCTCTGGCTGGGTCTGAGTCTGATTCTGCAACATTTCCAGTTGGGGACTACTCCTTACCTCTGCTTCCCTCACCAAAGCTTCTGGACACAGCAAAGAAAATTTCCCGTGCCCCCTCACCTGAAACCTGCCTTACCAAGTGCTCCCCAACAATTGTCTTTAGGTTCAACCCCCAGTGGTTCTGCTTGCAGTCTGGAGAGCCTGGGAGCTCCTTAGGCAAGGGCTGACTTCTCCAGAGACCAACCCAGGAAGTTGCTGAGGTGCTGTGTGACACAGCCAGCCAGGACACTGCCATATTCTCTATTTCTTTGCTTTTTTTTCAAACAGATTTCTGAGAAAACATCTGCTGTGCCCCAAGCCCACACCGGATCTGAAGATCAAAATAAAGGACTTTTGTCTTTTTATTAAGCATTTTAGCAAACGTGACTATTACATTCATATTATATTTCCCTGTTTTGTACAAACACGTTTAAGTCAGCCTTAAGAGGATTACGTTTATGGCGCACCAATCTCTGCTCAAATGGGTTGACTAAGGAAACTCTTGTTAAACAGTATTTTCTCTAATGCCTGTTGCTTTTCTTCCTTGCTTTAGTGCTCAGACGTCTATCCAGGCTCCCTAAATCCACCCTCCCCATAAGCTTTCAGATCAAGACTCTTCCCCCCTCTGCCCCCCTCCACACTCTTTAATACAGCTGAAGATGAACATTAGTGCTTGGTTCAACTGCACTGGAAAGGGAAAGGGCAGATTCATCAAAATCTTTATACCTCCATAGAAAAATGTAGCCTTTTGCCTTTCCTCGAGTGAATGTCTTTTCTAGAGGGTATTCATTAGGGGTTTGGTCTGTTTTTGCAGACAGCTCCACAGATGTTGACATTTTTTTTCTTCACTGGGTTAAGACGCCTTCTATAGGCTTTCAGTCTTCATTTGTTACTTCTTTATTATCCAAGGGGGGGTTTTCTTTCTTTTTTTTTTTTCCTCTGCTTTTTTTTTTTTTTTTCTCCTTTCTTCCCAAGGAGTTGACTCAGTTCTCTGAAGAGAGCAGTGGTAGTCAGGCTCATTATTATCTCGGGCCCTTTTTCCTCGCCGGCCGGGGCCGCGGGGCCATTGTGGCAGAGCAGCAGGTAGCTGTGGCACAGCGGGGTCAGCGCTCCGGCCGGCGCAGCGCCTTTGTGTGCCCGCCTCGTGCTGCTGGCTCCGTTTGTCCGGCGGTGGGAAAGGTCAGGAGCGTGCTGCTCCTCCGTACCTGAGGCTTTGTCTCCAGCCGCTGCTGAGAACTTATGTAAATAATTCATTGGAAAGCAATCGCCGGGCCTGGGGGTGGAACTGAGAGAGGGGAGGGGTGGAGATGTGCTGGCAGGGTGGTACCAGAGGTACCTGAGCCATCAAGCACGCTTGCCAGAGTCTTGGCCAGAGCTGAGGTGTACTCAGGAAGCCACATTCCACAAGGCTTCGTATCATCACTTCCATAGACCGAGATAGCTGGTTTCCCACTGCAAACTTTGCCAAGAGAGCCATTTGTGTGAGGAGGCTTAAAGCAACCTGCACTGAAATCCCCACCTCTGAGACCGAGCGCACCGCAGTTTGCCCAGGACCCGTTACCCTTGCCTGCAGACATACACCATCCAAATACTCATATCAGTGCCAGTATCTCTACCTCAGCTCCCACAGAAAATTCACTCTGTATCTTGAGATTTTTCCACAAAAAGATTGGCGGTACAGACATGGCAACTGGCAAAGGCATCATAATTCAAGTGGTGCTTCAGGACCTGCTGTGACAGAAACCCGAGGTAAAGACTCCAGCTAATTCACAGCAGGGATCATTGCATCACCCCGTCACTGCAGGCCATGCATCATCTCAGGGAAAACTAAAGCCCTTCTGCTCTTCCTGAGAGCCCTCCCAGCCCATTCCCACACTGCCTGGAGTCACCAGCCCTGTGGAGAGCATGGAGCTCCCCAGCCGTGCTCCCAGCATGAGCTGGTGTTGGGGACAGGGCAGAGGTGACAGGTATCTTTATTCCACCATGCAGGAGAGCTCAAAAGTCCTGCTGGCAGGAATTTGTTTGCAAATTTTCCCCCATTGAAAGGAGCGAAGAGACTGATATGACTGCTTGATTATGGCAGAGACAGGCAAGGCAGAGGGATGGGGCAGTTCCTGGGAAGCTGTGCTCCCAGTCCTTAACCTCTCCTCCACAGCTGGATGATTTAGTACCTTAGTGGGGCGTGTTGGCTCCAGCCATGGGGCAGGGTGTGGGCATTAAGGGTGATGTGCTCCCAGTTAGCAGTCACTATCTGAAAGACACCACCTGCGGTTGGGAGGAAAGGTGCCTGGCCAGCAGGCATGGCTCCCTTCTGCCCCACAGAGCTGCAGGACTATGTCAGTGCTGGATGCCCACACTGAGTGCCCAAGCACTCCCCAGCTGCCCTTGCCCAGCCAAAAGAGGAGCAGGAATGGAAAAGCTTCCCCTTGCATGCTGAAGCCCTGTGCTCAGCCTAGGACACTGAGCTTGACTGGAGTCCATATGAGAATATTGATGGGGAGGCCAAAATTCATCACATTCAGCCCCCACAAGTATGCTAAAAGCTCTTGCCATTTTCTCTTTTTATCACAGCTTTAGCAGGAGAGCTCCCATTAGCTCTACACATCATCCCTGGGGAAACAGTGCTGATAGATGTGTGAGATCAGGCAGGTGGATTTTCTTTTCATCACATACTCTGGAAAAGCCTTCCACTGCTAAAAGCAAGAGGAGACTGAGCCAGCTCTTACAGACTGCTCGTGATTCACCTGGAGGGTCATGGCTGGATTTCAGGCCCCTGGCTCTACGCTCATCCCTGGGTGCTGCCGTGTCCAGCAGGCAGGTCAGGATCTGGCCTAGAACAGCACTGGCTCAGCAGGACTTTCCTTTGGGCTGGATCCTCCATTTTCCCCTGAATGGAGACTGGTCCTGTCCCAGCACAGCATTTCACCCCAGCAAATTCCCAGCACAGCGACGTGCAGAAAGTAGCTTTTCTGTAACAGTGGAGTGATGGCATCTCTGGCTGTGCCTGCCCTTTGTCACTCTGCTGTGTTTGTGCTGGCCATTGTTCCCCCTGAGCACACCAATCTCAGTGGTGCTCACACACACTGGCTGGGATCAGGGATACGAAGGAGCCCTGGGCACAGGATCCACAGCAGCTCCTGCATGAATATTACAAGTGCTGAGGTTTATAACCCAGAAAATCTGGGTTCTGAAGGGCTCTATCTGGCGGGGCGGGAGGCGTGCCGCCCTGCCCAGAGCCACTTTTACACCATTGTGCCTTTTCAGCATTGCATTAAGGCAGCCAAAAAGGGGGGTTTTTAAAGGTTCCAGGGGAACAAAGCAGAAACATTCGACCCAACTTCATTACAGAATCATCTGAAACGCTTGAGGAACGTTTCCCACTAATTATCATAAATAGCCGAAAAAAATCTTTCCCTCCCAAAGCAGGTTCCAGCTGCCCCTCTGTGTTTTCTCACCTCCACTTCCAATAGCCTGACCCTGCCCCCGCACAAAGGGGAGACCCCCATCTCCGCTCCCCCCACACTCGGGGGCTCTAAAGAAATACAAACAGGCAGCAGATTAACAGCACTTGTTTGCACCTTAAACAAACAGGAACTTCCGCCCCTCTGGGCTCTCTCACTGCCCAAGGGAGGATGCACCAGCTTGTTTTTCTTGCCCTTGCTCTCATGCCCTGCCCAAACTCTGCATAGAAGCCTGGACAGCCCAAGGCATGAGACACACAGGATGAGAATGCCAGGGGTGTCAGCCCCCCATCTGCTTGAGCCTCATCCCTCATGCTGTGTGTCCTCTTGCAGCCCCTGGGGAAGTCAGGCCCCTGCTGCAGTAGGGTTGTGAGATGCCAAGGGCAAAGCAAATGAAGGAATGTCCCAGTTCAGCTCTTGCCCCGTGTGTCTCACAAGGCTTCTTGCAAGAGGCAGCCTGAGGTGGCTGCATGGGTACTGTGAGTGGGTGTGGAGAGAGGGATGCTGAATGTGAAGGATGGAGAGGGGGAGACAAACCATCCAGAGGACACACAGCGGAGTGATGCTGGTATTCAAAACCATCACCAGCATCAAGGAGGCACAGCAGCACACTGAGCAATGACTGCCAGCCCACAAGCCATCTCTGCTGGCTGCAATAGGGGATGGATGAGTGCTGTACATGCATGTGCAGCCAGATCTGAGGCTGATCCCAGCAGCTGCCTCCCCTGCCAGGGAGCTGCTCCAGCTCATGTCCTCAACCTGCAGATCCTGTGTTGCGCATCCCACCCCTGCAGTGGCATTGCCAGCATCTCCCTGCTCCTACAGGAACAGGTGTCAAACCAGCTCCTCCTTGCTCTGCCCACAGCACAGAGAGAAGTCAGCCCCCAGCTCCCCATGCCTCTCAAACCACACCAGCAGCTTTTGAGACTCTGCTCCCAGCACAGCTCAGCACATCTGGGACCGGCACACGAGGCAGGCACACGGAGGAAGCTGTGGCAGCATGGCCACAAGCTGGGACAGGTTCCCATCACAAGCCAGCAGTGAGACTTGCCCACCAGAGACACAGGCTTGCTCCTCGTGTGGGTTATTGTGCAAATCCCCTCATGCAGGTGTTAATTACCCCTCTTCTCATGAGCCACAAGAAAGAGTTTTGCTTGTGAGCCTGTCCGCTGGGGTGCCCCGGGGACAGGAAAGGGAACAGAGGCAGGTGGCAGGGACAAGCCACCATACCCACAGCATGGGTGGCTTCTGGCAGGGCTGACATGCAGAGGGTTACAGGTCAGTGCTGCAGCATGAGTGACAGTGCTGTGGGAACACTTCTCACCTGCACAGGGCAGGAAGAGAGCCAGCAGCAGCTGCAGGACTCCCAGACTATGCTGGAGAGCCCTGGTCCCAGCACTGCTCAAGGACACACATGTATGGTGTCCTGTCTCTGCTTATAACAGTTGGTCACCTGAGGCTGTGAGGACCTCAGGCAGTCACATCAACTGGGGAGAAGTGTAGAGTGTCACAAGCAGCCTGGAGATGCCACACAGGGATGCTCAACTTTTTTTTTCTAAAGCAAGAACCAGGGGCATCCTGTGCAAGGAGCAGAGGAAAAGCAAAGTGAGGTGATGTCTCATTCAGTGCCATGGGCAATCCTGGGCACTCCTCATCACATGGCGCTGTGAATCTTACCTGAGTTCAGAAAAACCAGAGAAACTCATAGATTAAAAACTACCAATCATTACCCAGTGCAGTGACTGCAAAGAGATGCCTAGGCTGCCCACAGCAGAGTGGAGAGGGTGTGCTGGGGACTCTGCACTCCACAGCACCTGCCCAGCCACACACCTTCATTGCAGCAAGCTGTAGCCCTGAAGTAGCAAACACTAATCTCCCTGTGCAGATGTCCATGCTCTGCCCCATCTCCATGTGCTCTCTGGCTGCTTCTGCTCAGCAAGCAGCAAACCCCAAGGTGCTGCTCCATAAGCTGCTCAGGCACATCCCCCCCAGGACACCCTGCATCCCTCAAAGCTCCTTCCCTCCTGGAGTACACTGGGGCCAACAGGGGCAAATGGGAACAGCTGCTAATTCCTCCCAGCCCAGCCATAACCCTCCAAGGACTGGCCCTAAAGTGGTGGAGGGAGCTGCCTCTTGCCTGTGAGCCAGCTGCACCAGCCTGGCCCCGGGAACACGCACACTGTATTTTCATTGCAAATTACAAATCGATCATAGAGGAAATTCCCGTGCTGAGAACACCCTTGGCTATTATTATTTTACAGCACTCTGAAGCACTTAGAAGTGTTCTGGGCACTTAGAAAGATGTGGCCCTTTCAGGGTATTATGGGGCAAATTAGTTTTAAAAGCAGCTGTAGGAATGTTGGCCATTTGGCTTCCAGAGCCGGATGGGCACAGGTGGAGGCTGCAGGGCTTTGTGCTGCCTTCAGATACAGCACCACCCTGCAAAGAGGGAACCAGCATGCTCCGAAGTGAACACCTCATGCCTGACCCCAGCTTTATTAATAATCAGTAATTAATATGAGAGCGGACGTGCCTTGTGTCTCCGAAGACCTTTTAAGATGTGATTATGTTGTGCTAATCTCACCCCGAAGTACTTCCCTGTTTAGACTGTGCTGGGCCATTAAATATCTGAAAAGCCAGCAGAGACCCCCCCCTCATCACCTCGGGAAGTGCTCGGGGTCTGTTCCCCAGCAGCCAGGCCCCGCTTTCAAACCCTCTAAATCAAGTATTAAGCCGAGTCCATCTGGATTGCCAGGAAAAACACTCCCTCCCCCTCATCTGTATCTCATTACCTGCTGTGCCAGCCCTGGCCCCGGAGACGCTTGCTCCATCCCGCCCAGATGTGCTGCCCCGCGCTCGCCTCCCGTATTTCACAGCCGTCAGCGGGACTTCAAGGAGTAGCTGAAGGGCCTGTAACACTGCGCAGGTTCTTAGCAAGGATGTATATCCAGGTCCCTAATGCATAGCTGCAGGCACGCACTCCAGCACAAAGCCCCTTCCCCCTCCCCGGTCTTGCACCAGGCACGGGAACTGGGGTCCTCAGGGCTCACTGGCCAGGAGGTTTCTGAGCTGCTTTCCCACTTTTCCTTGTGAAACACATGTCCAGACTATTGCTTTGCAGCAAAAAAGCCTGGGACACCTCCAAGCCAGGCAGCCCATATGCCACACAATTGGGAAAGGCCACCCAAAGGCAGGACAAGACAGAGCAGGTGCCAGCAGCAATGGCAAGGAGCTGAAGACTGACACCTGCAACCCTGTAGAAATTGTGATCAGATCTGGGAGCAACTTACCTTGCACAGGGCAAAATCAACACTGAACCTAGAGCTAAAAAAAGGTACCTAGAGACCTGAATCAAGGGAACAACCCCTATGTTCATCAGCTCAAATTCTCCTGGAATAAAGCTTCCCAGGAAAGGTTTCAACACTTTCTGTGATGACAGAAACCACAGAGGAACACCCACTTTTGTTTAAGTTTGGCACTTCCCTGTGCCTGGCAGGAGCCCAGCACTGCAGAGGTGAAGGCTCTCATCAAGCCTTCCTCCCAAGTTTCCCAAGAGACCTGTTCCCATCCTGCAGCCAGGACTCAGCACCAGGTGAGGTTATGGTAAAGAAGCACATGGCCAGCCATGATGAAACATCATTCTTCCAGAGAGGCTGGGCAGGCAGCACCACAAAAAAGTTTTGGGAGATGTAGGATTTAAGAAAAGCTTTATCTATTGTCTCACAGTGCTGCTGGCTGTGGAGGGTCAGCCCTGGTCCTACTCCAGCACTGACTGGGGACCCCAGACTCCAGTAAGCAACAGGAATCCCCCACAGCAGATCATGGCAAGAAAAGCCCCAGAATGAAAACAGTCTTCTCACCAGCCCATCAGACATGCAGGGGAGGCTTTAATATCAGGGAGGAGGAAAGGGAGAGGGAGAGGGGAAGAGGTCTGTGTATGATGGTTGTACAGACACTGACACATCCTGTAACGTGGCACAGGGAAGAAGGCAGGGTGCAGGGTAGGAAGCCTTGGGATATCTTTCCCCAAGGACTGCAAGCACCGTCCAGGGATAGGACGAGATTCGGTAGGGGCTCTTGACCCTACGAGCGAGGAACAGGCATGTCCGCGGTACGGCGGGGCCCCGGCCGGCGGCTGCGGGGGCTCGGGCGTTTCGGGGCCGCAGTCCGGCGCTGGCAGCCACTGCCTGTGTCGGGATGCCATCTAGTGTCCCTCGGCAGAAGGGCCGTCAGCAGGGACACCGCACATAGGCTTGCAGGCTCCCAGCATTGCCAGGAGTCATCCCAAAACAGCCTGGCTGCTGGGACCCCCGACACTGGGATCAGGCTGGGTGCCGGGACCCCCTTCCCAGGGACAGCGCACCCTGCAGCCAGCACGGCTGTAGACCCCAAAGGAGGACAACTGGCACAGCCCAGGTCATACAGGGACAGCAAAGCTCAGGGTGGTGCCAGGGATTGCTCAGGGGGCTCCGGAGCAGCCAGGGCCTGAAGGCTCAGCAGCCTCACAGGTGGCCCGGGGTGGTGGCGAGTGTCCTGGTGAAGAAGGAGGGCGACCACCACCCCTAGCAGTGTGCAGGCTGCCTGCAGTGCCAGCACGGCCAGCCCCAAGGCCAAGGACACCTGGCACTGCCGTGGGCTGGTCCACAGGGACAAGCCCCAGGCACGATGAGTACTGGGGGCCAGGGGTGGGGCGGCTGGAGAGGGGCTCATGCTGTCTGACAGTGTGGGGATAGGAGGCGTTGGGAGCAGGACAGTGCCTGCTGGAGCAGGAGCATGTTGGGGGGCAGTGGGGGTGGGCTGGGCACCAGCTGTGGACAAGTCACACGTGGTGGAATAGCCCCATTCCCTGCCTGGGGTGGGAGCATGGTGTGATGGTGAATGTGAGTCCAGCGGGACTGTGCCCAGAGCAGCAGTCCTGGGGAATGGCCAGAGTGCCACGGAGGAAGTTGAGGCAAGGGGGGAGATGGGTGTTCCCTGTGGGGTGGTGGCTGGCCTCGCCCTGGGCTCTGAGAGAGCAAGAGGCCCTTGTTTGGTGGTGTCTGCCAGTGGGCTTGTTGGCACCAGTATGGTGGCTGAAGCTAGAGTGCGTGGCACAGGTTCTGGGTGAGTGGCCCCAGGAGACTGTAGCCTTACGATGGCTGAAGCTGAAACAGCTGATGATGGGGTGGTGATGGAAGCCTTGGGCATTTCCGCTGACAATGATGGTGTGGCAGTGGAGGCCTTTGGCAACACCATTGGTGATGAGGTGGTAATGGAAGCCTCTGACAGCACAGCTGGTGCTGAGGTGCTGATGAAGGCTTCTGGTAGCACAGTTCGGGATGGTGTGGTGATGAAAGAGTTGGCCACAGTGGTTGTTGATGGTGTGGTGATGGAGGTCTCTGGCAGCACAGCTGGTGATGGTGTGGTGATGAAGGACTTGGGCAGAGTGGTTATTGATGGTGTGGTGATGGAGGTCTTGGGCAGAGTGGTGGTTGATGGGCTGGCACTAAAGGTCTTCTGCAGCACAGTTGGTGTTAGGATGGTGACAAAGGCCTTAGATGTCTTTGTTGGTGACAAAGTGGTGAAGGCAGCCTCCATTGGCATGGTTAGCAACACAGCAGAGGTGATCACAGGTGAAAGAGTGGTTGGCAGTGTCCTGATGGGAAAGGATGCCAATGACATCATGGTTGGTGCTGCTGTGGACACGGCTCCATGTGACAGGAATGTTGACGTTCTTTGTGGTGGTGCGGAGCTAAATGGCAGCGTACCTGGGCAAACCAGGTGTTCGTCCCTCAGCAATGTTACTGCTTGCCCTGCCAAGTGGGGTGGGCTTTTGCAGGAGACTTGGGTGGATAATTTGACTTTTTCCCTGTTGCTCAGAATCCAGCGATGTAGATAGCAGAGGTTGCAGTCACATCTCCACGGGTTACCACTCAGATACACTGAGCTGAGCTTCTTCAGGGGGTCTAGGAGGCCCTGGGGAACACTCTCCAGCTGGTTCTTTCGAAGGTTGAGGGTTTTCAGATTTGGGAGAGAAGCAAAGACCCCTTCATCCAGAGCAGAGAGCTGATTTGTGTCCAGCTGGAGGTCCAAGAGCTTGTTGAGCCCAGTGAAGACTCCTCTTGGCAGAGCTGATAGCTGGCTGTGAGACAAGATGAGTTTGCCAAGGGATGTGAGATTGACAAAGATGCCATCTGGAAGTGTGGTCAAACTGTTCCTGCCCAGATCCAGCTCCCGCAGGTGTGGCATGCTGTCAAAAAGGCAGCAGGGGAGCTCCATAATATGGTTCGTCCCCAGAGTCAGCAACTTCAGTTTGTTTAAACCAAAAAAGCCTTGAGGTGGGAGAACACTGATGAGGTTGTTGTCCAAGAGGAGTTTCTCCAGTTGAGGCAGGCTCCTCAGAAGCATGGGTGGCAGTGCCCTGAGCCTGTTGCTCTGGAGGCTGAGCTCCAGCAGCTCCAGCTGACTGTCTAGCAGTCCCTCTGAGAGTTCCTGCAACTCATTCTCATACAGCCGGAGGACTTGCAGCTGGGTGAGTTTGCTAAAGGCATTCACAGGAAGAGTTGTGATCCTGTTTCTAAACAGATCCAAAAAAGTGAGATTGACAAGAGAATCAAAAATGCCTTCTGGAAGAGAAGGGATTGCATTGATGTGCAGGGAGAGCTCTCCCAAACTTTCCAGCCCATCAAACAGGCCTTTGGGGATAGACCTGATCTGGCTGTCTCTCAGCTCCAGCCTCTGTAAACTTGGGAGGTTTTGGAAAGTGCCCACAGATAGTTCTTCTAATGAGGCACCAGAGACGTCTAAATCCCTCAACTTGTCCAAATTATCAAAGGCTCCAGGTTCAATAGTTTTGATCTTGTTGCCAACGAACAAAATCTTGATCAGGTTGGGCATGTACCTGAAGGCACCTTTCCTTATAGTAGTGATGCTAGTTTGAACAAAGATCATCTCAGAAACAAAGGGCTTTGCAATTTTGGGGATCTCTTTGATGTCATTTTTTGTCCCTCTGTAGACCTCCTGGTAGTCTTTGGGCATTTCATAGGGATCTTCACCCAGGATTTTATCTTGACATTTATGGGGATTGAAGGACAGGAGGAGAAGGAAAAGCTGGTAGATTGTCCTGAAAAAAGAAAGGCTTCAAAAATCAGTTATGAAGAACAAGAAATCTCTGTCTACAGCTCAATGAACTGGTGTTCAGCTCTCAGGACTCTCCTTTCCACATACCATGACTCATTTAATGAGAAAGAGAGAGACTGGACAAGCAAACATATGCTGCATTTACATGAGTTCCCTGCTGTTGGTACCAAGGGATGGAGAGGGAAAGCAAACCATGCTTGCACTGGGAGATGCTCCAGGAGGGACAAGGGCTGGACAGTCTGTTCTCTGGCCCTTCTCCTCACATGTCTGAACTGCAGGCTCAGTCTGCCTGGGTGAAGAAGGCAAAGTGCTGCTGCCCATTAGTGCTGCCCCAGTGGGTCCAGTTAGTCAGCAAGGCAACAGCCCATTCATACAACAACAGAAGCAGTCAGCTCTGCACTTGCTAATGAGGAATCAGCAAGGCTCCCAGGAGCCAGCCAAGACCAGAGGACCCTGTGTGCTTAGAATTTCCACACTATGCTGGGTAGATTTGCTGTTTCATTGCTGCTTCTCTCAGTTCAGGGGACTGATTGAAAACATGGTTTCTAAGCATCTGTTTTTCAGGATTCTTGCTAATTGCTCCATATTTTGGCCTTGGTTATGCAGCTCTGACAGACAGAAACAGTTAACCTGTGAACAGCAACCAAGTTTTACAGCAAGGCTCATTAAAACCTTGGAATGTCCAGAGATGAACTCTTTAACACCTAACCTTTGGGGCTCTGACCTTGCAGGTAGGAAGTGAAATCACTGATGCACACCTACTAGTACAGCCCACTTCTTCCATGGAACATTTGGAAACACTCAGCTAACACATTGACTGGGGTTTAGCTGCTATGAGCACCTCCCTGGGATGATATATCCAACTTTTAATTCTCAGCCCTGGGTGGGAGCAGAGAAAAGAGGTACAGGCTTCTTCTTGGGTGACCATCAAAGCTGACCATGCAAAAACCTTATTCTGGCAGGGTAAATCTGCTATGAAAAGTTTTGGGGATTTTTTGTTTCTTTTTTTTTTTAAAGAATGTTCAGATGCCAGCAAATACAGGAGACTGAAAGTCACTGGGTTTGAAGATAAATGGATGAGAGGTGACATTGGTTGTGCAGGCTGCCCCCCAGGGCTCCCAGGGCAGAGCCCATCTCTCCAGGGAGACTCACGTGGAGGAGCTGGGGCTGTGGCTGTAGAAGTGCCTGCTTCACTTGTGCTGCAGGAGCAGTGCGGTGGGTGAAATGTGGAAATGTCTGAGGGTGGGGGGGATGAAAATAGACAATTTTGAACCACAAAGCCTTTTAAAACCCTCACCGTGGTCCCAGGCTTGTCCCCTACTCCAGCTAGGCAGAGTCATGGAGACATGGTCCCAGCTCGTGGCACTAAAGCCTCCCCTGCTCTTTGCTGCAAGGAAACGACCAACAGCCCTCCCCACCGCCTCTCCTAGCACATTTTGTAGAGAAAAAAAGGCATTTTGCATCACTTACATGGCTGAGCACTTGCAAACGAGTTCAGTCGCTGCGCGGGCCATGCCGTGCGAGGAGTGAGGACACCTCTGGGGGTCTCATCACCTGGCCAGCTCTTTATCCATGGCCCAGGCATGGGACTCAGTTTCACGTGAGGTCAGGACACGTCTGTGTGAGGAGATAAGGGACGGCCGGGGCGCCAGCAGAGGAGCTGTGCCCCCAGTGCAGGAGGCCACGGCAGAAACCCCTTGAGGGGACGCAGTCACGTACTCCCCAGGCATTATCTGCTGGCACCACTTGACACGGCACGTCCAGGGAAAGCTGAAGATCTCCAGGCCAGCCTGTTTGCAGGCAATGGTCTCTGTGGTCCCATATCTCCACCAGGGTAACTCACCAGTTTCAGAAACACCATCCCCATTGACACAACAGACAGCTGTTTTCATTCCTCAGGATTTGCCTTATGTAGCTAAAAGTGCAGTTCTGAAGCCATTTTTTAAATGCTTATAAACAGTAAAACATCTGTGGCTCAACAGATGTAACAACACCCAGGCTCTGTGCTCAGCCCCACAGCTCCACACCTTACTGTCCTGAGTGTTACGTGCTGCACCCCACTGCAAGCCAAAGACCCTCCACTGGTGACAGCCAGAGCTCCTGGCTACTGCAGGGCATCCTGTGGGATGCTCATTTTGAGGCAAACTGACAGGATATCCATTGCTTCCCAACGGGTAATTGCACTGATTGCATTTCAACTTCTTCCATTTTCACCCGCTCCTATCAAAGCTCAGCTTCTGCTTGCTGGGTTTCATCGCACTTTTCCTGGCCAATTTAAAAACAAACTACTGCACGTTTTCAACACCTTAGCCCTTTCCAGTGTCAATGTCGTAGGCACCCTTGTCCCCAGTGGGTGCCCCCCGGCCCTGCCGGGCCCGCGGAGCCCGGTCCCGATGGCCACGAGATGGTGCCGCAGCACCGCCGCACCGACACGCACGGACAGACAGACACAGGGACACTCGGGGACACTCGGGGACACTCAGGGACACTCAGGGACACTCAGACACCCACGGGCACGGACAGACACGCATAACAGGCCCAGCTGACATGCACAGACACAGGGACACTCTCACACAGACACTCTGCGCTTACACCCTCGTGTGTGCACCACACTCGCCCTCCAGGGGGGCACACGCCTTACCTGTCACCCCTGGGTGGGCAGCGCTGCTGGGACTCTGTGCCTCATCTCCACAGGTCACAGAATCAGAATCCCGGGATGGGGGGAGTTGGAAGGGACCAGTGGAAGTCATCTAGTCCAATCTCCCCGCTGAAGTAGGGTTCCCCGGGTACCTGTGGCTCTGTTCAGATGGCTTTTGAGTATATTTAGAGAAGGAGACTCTACAACCTCGCTGGACAACCTGTTCCACTCACCCTTGCAGCAAAGTTCTTCCTCTCGTTTATGTGAAACTTGCCACATTCCATTTTCAGGCTGCAGGGCTGAAAACCAAGCCCTGACAGGGTAGTGGAGGGACCTGCCTGTGCACATCTGGGCTCACCCTAAGGCCAGGCAGCTCATGTCCATTGCTGAGCAATCAGCAGCACTCACCCAGACCTCCTCTGGACAACACAAATCCGTGTCCTGAGGTTTTGCCAGGCTGCAGCTGGGCCTCTCTTCCCTCTGCAGTGCCAAGGCAAGGTAGCTGCAGTGGGCAGACATGAGCACACCATGAGAATGCAAGAATGGCACCTACTCACCACCAGGCACCTGCATCTATGCCACACCATGCACAACTCCTGACAAGATCCCAATGTACCACATCGACCTTCACTGCCTCTCCCAGACACGCAGACAGTGGTGGTGGAACAGAATGATTCCTCTCTCTGCCATGGGAACTAGTAGCACAGAAGTAATAGATAAATTTTAATTATATTTGAAATACACAGGAAACACATAGCTGAGAGGATAAATACCACCAGGCCAGCTGTTGCGGAGAGCTCGGTGACAGCTGGTGACCATGGCAGCGGCAGCGGAGCGAGACGGAGAGCTGTTTGTTTCCCGGGCTGGTTCGGAGATTGTCAGAGCAGAAGCAAACGCCTGCCCAAGCTCTAGGGCACCGTGGGGAGACCTGGTGATGTGGCCTCGTTCCCGCTCTGCGCTGTGACAAGGACACTGACCCGCAGCGTGCCACAGCGGGAGCGCAGCACCCAGGCACCCCGGAGCGCTGGCCCCGAGCCCGGCTCCTGCCCAGGCCGAGGGAGGCGAAGGCTGAGCTGCTGGCAGGCCGTGGCATTGCAGGCCACGCTGACAGTGCCCTCGGGGTTGGTGTAGGTGCACTGCCCCGCAGCATCTGTGTCCCAGCCTCCCTCTGCGGGGACACCGTGTGCTCCTGGGCACTCCAGCTGCCCGCGGGACACCTCCAGCAGGGACTGGCCCCGGAGAGCAGCTGGATTGGCACAGAAGGCTTGGCCGTGGATGAGGGGCTCAGCAAAGCTTTGGAGCCAGCGCAGGAGGTAGGAGAGGTGGCAGTCACAGACCCAGGGGTTGTCAGATAGTCCCACACGCACCAGGTCATCGTTGGCATCGAAGAGCCCCGGGGGCAGGCGGGCCAGGCGGTTGTGATCCAGCACCAGGGCGGTGAGGAGGGGCAGCCCAGCCAGCAGCCTTGCCGGCAGGCTGGACAGATTGTTGTGGCTCAGCTGTAGCTCTGTCAGCCCTGCCAGCCCCTGGAAAACCCCAGCGGGCAGGTGATTCATGGCATTGTGTGAGAGCACCAGGGTTTCCAGCACTGACAGGTTAGCAAAGAGCTCCTGGGGCAGCGTCTCCAGCTGGTTGCGAGCCAGCGAGAGGTGGAGGAGGCCAGGGGTGCCCGTGAACAGGAGGGCAGGCAGGGTGGCCAGGCTGTTGCCCTCCAGGCTGAGGACAGTGAGGTTAAGGAGACCTGTGAAGATGTCAGGGGCCAGGCTGCCCAGGGCATTGTGCTGCAGCTGCAGCCGCCGCAGCGCGCCCAGCCTGGAGAAGAGGCCGGAGGGCAGCTCCTCCAGCCGGTTGCCATCCAGGTGGAGCTCGGTTAGCTGGCCAAGTGCCCTGAAGGCACCAGGAGGCACCCGTGCCAGCAGGTTGTCACTGAGCTTGAGGACACGAAGGGCGACAAGTGGGGCCAGCAGCCCATCCGGCAGCTCAGCCAGAGCATTCTGTGAGAGGTCCAGGGCCTGGAGCCGGCGGAGTGGGCGGAAGATGCCAGGGGGCAGGGCCTCGATCCTGTTCCCTGACAAGCTCAGGTCCTGCAGGCGGCAAGAGGCGGTGAAGAGCCCCGGCTGCAGGGTGCGGATGGCGTTGGCACTGAGGGAGAGCTTGCTGAGGCTGGCCAGCCCTGCCAGCACCCCAAGGCTGACAGCTGGCAAGGGGTTGCCTGACACCTCCAGTTCGGTAAGGCTGGGCAGCCCCTGAAAGGCACCAGCCTCCAGCTCCTGGATGTTGTTATTGATGAAGACCAGCTTGGTAAGGGTGGTGCTGGAGCCCAAGTCCCCACTGTGGATGCTGTTGAGGGCTGTCTCCACGAAGAAGAGGTGGGTGGCAGTTCCTGGCAGGCCCTCTGGGATCTCCCGCATTCTTTCATTTGAGCAGAAGACTTTGGAGATGTCATAGCACTGGCAGGTTGGGGGGCAGGATGGGGACAGTGCCCCCACCAGCAGGGACCCCAGCCCCAGCAACATGTAGATCACCAGCCTGCACTGGAGAAGGAACCAAGCCTCACCCCATGCAGCCACAGGCAGGCACTGCGGGGGGAAGGGCTTCTGCAGCCAAAAATGCAGCAGGATCAACCTCTGAGACACCACCAGCACAGGCAGCTGCCCTGGCCATGGAGCACCCCTCCAGTCCCTGCTGCCAGCACCTCCGCAGCACTCCCCTTGCAGGAATGGGGAGCACTTCCCTCCCAGATGTCTCCCCAGGGTTTTTACTCTGTGCCCCAGCCCACCCTGTGACAACTAGGGTGATGCCACCCTCACCAAAGGTGGCAAGCAGCCACATCCTGCAGAGCAGCAGCTGAGGTAGGACCTGTGTGGGTCCATGGAAATCTTGGGGGGAACCTATACCCTCATCAGATGTCTCCACAGGCACAAAGCCATGTTCTGGGGCAGGAGAATATGTGAAACACAGGGCTGTGCTGCACACACTGGGTGATGAGTACAACCCTGCAGGGCTGCTCTGAGCTCAGTGGCAATAGGAGTGGGCTCCACCACTTGTATTTCTAATTGCCTGTCAGGTACTTCTTTTTCCACAAGGAATCAGCAGCATCAAACCTGCTGGAGGGATTTTCAGCCTGACCAAACACCCAGCCCACAGAAGCACTTTTTGCAGCGGCGGCCTCCAGACCTCTGCCAGTCCCTCCCTAGCTGGAATACATGCCAGTGCTTCTTCATGATGGGGGATATTTCCCACCCCACAGCAGTGCCCACCCACAGACACCCCACATCAGTGGAGCTCTCCTGGGCTTACCGGCACTTGAGAGCAGCACTGGGCTTGGCATTTCCTTTCGTCCCTCTCACTTGTGTTCACCAGAGTCAGCAGTGGCTCCCACCCATCCCAAGCCCCCAAAACTACCCAAGCAGTGTGGGCACCACTTACCAAGTGTGGCATCATGGGGATGGTCACTGAATCTGCAGCAGATTTGCAGGGATGCTGCTTGCTGAGATGGGACAGTGTTTTTTAGGGCGGATGGGAAGCCAGCCGAAGCCAGGGACAAGCTTTTCCTGCTGGGGCGGAGCTGCCCCTCACTGCTTATCAGCAACAACAACCCGTGTCCTTGGAGCACTTTGAAAAATAACCCGGCCTCAGAGGGACTGGAGTTGAGGCCAGAGGCAGCTGCCTGTGAGCATCCTGGCAAGGAAGTGGAGTTCTGGCCCTGGACAGCCACTGGGATGCAGGGATGGTGGCAGAGTGCTGCTGTCACAGATGGCTCCAGTCCCACACCAAGGTCAGCATGCTTGCTTCCAGAAGCCCCCTGAGAGAACATCAGGACTTTATTAAATCTCACTGGGAAACGGTGCTCAAAATATCTCTGCCATGAGAGAAGAGACGAGGTGCAGCTTAGCAAGACAGATGAAGGTTGAACATGATGGTAGTGGTCTTTTCCAGCCTTATGATTCTATGGGGAGGGGGCCCCTGTGGGCCCTTGAGGTCACCAAGGGTTTTGCATCCCAGCCAGCAGTGGGATGGTGAGGAACCCATGGCTCAGCTGAACTCCCTAGGAGTTTCAGCCTGCCCAGAAGAGCAGCACACACTACCACAAAAGCTGCATTATCAGAGCCTGTTGGCACAGGCTGGGCTGGCAGCAGCCATGGAGGCACCCCCAGAGGCAGGAGGAGGCATACTTTACTGCGCTCAGTCAGCCTCATGGAACAGATGGTGACACATGGAAAAACACAGCTGACACAATCCAGTGGCAGCCAGCTCTGAAGGGAGCCAAGCAAACTCCCCACCACCCCAGCAGTGGACTGTGCAGGAGACAGTCAGTGTCTCCATCGAGAAGCTCGCTGAGGTCTCCGCTTATTCTCCAAAAGCCCACCGACTGCTGTTGCATGGCTTAGCCCTCTTTGGTCCATCATCCCAGGCTGGAGTCCAGGGACCAGCAAGGGCTCTGCAAACACAGCCCAATAAACCTCTCTCAGCCTTACAACCCATACAGGCTTTTTTCCTCAACACTAAAAATCTCTGAGGATTGGAAATCAAGTGCAGCCCCTGTCCCTGCTGGGCCATTCCCCTGCTGCCCACCATGAAGGAATAAATGAATAAACAGTTCTTGGCACTTGGAGTGGACAAAGGCACTTTAATGGGAAGGTCACACATCATCACCCAATAGCCCCGTGACACAGTCCTGTGTCTCCTGTCACCATGCAGGACTCGGCCCAGAGGAGTGACCCTTTGTGCACCAGTGTGGAGCTGCTTGTGCCAGCACTGGCTACTGAGGTGCTCTGAACAGCCAGCACTACAGGGTGGGTACCAAACACACACCTTGTCCCACAGCAGCATCCTCAGACAGCCCAGGGCCACTGCAGCACTCATGGAGGTGAGCTGACCCCCATGGCTGTGCTGCAGCTGGAGAAGACAGCTGGATACTGTGCTGTGGGGGGATGGCGTGGCAACCATTTGCAAACTGCAGAGAGCCAGCACTTGCACTCTGTGCTGCCAGCATCCCCCCTGGCCAAGGCCTGCCACCAAGCAGGGGCACTGGGCACACACAGGAGAGCACTCAAGGGAGTAAAAAGAGGAGGAAGAAGCTTTGTCAAGCAGAGCAGGACCAGGTTGCTCACTAGCTGGTGGAAGGTGTTAAGGAAATGAGGACCAGGAACGGGGTGCAGTAGAAGCAGCCCCAACATGCTCCAGCAGCCCAGGAGCACAAGCACAGGAGCTTCTCCCAGCCCCTGCAGACATCTCACACCCATTGTTACACTCCTCTACCCTCACAGTGGGGCCAGTGCAAGCCCCTGGCACCCTGTGGGGCTGAGGCAGAGCGCTGCAGGCAGGGGCACAGCCACAGCAGGGTCAGCACCAGTGTGCAGTGAGGGCTGGGGGGCTGCTCCTGCCCATCCCTGATGCCAGCACACTGTCCCGTGGCTCTCTTGGCTGGAGGTGCACAAGGGAAGCAGGCAGATGCTGGGAGCAGGAGAGGGTGCTGGCTGTGCTCTGGCCTGCCCTGCCTGCAGGCAGGGAGGGCAACTGGGACACAGCTGAGACACTCAGGGTGTGCCAGCCTGGCAGCAACCCAGCCCCTCGAGGAGCCCTGCCCAGGCACTGGTGAGTGATGGAGCAGCAGAGGACATGCAGCTCTCCTGGGGCGAAGGTGCTCACTGGGCTCCTGGCCCAGCATGGTGGCTCACACTGCCTGCCCAGGCAGGGCAAGGGGGGAGGCATGGTGGGGGCAGAAGGTGGGGAAGAGGGGCTGGGCAGGGGTGAGGGCAGCAGGCAGCATGAGGGCAGCAGCACTGCAGGGAATGATGCAAAGGTGAAGGATGGGGAAGTCCTGTTATTTGGGGTAAAGCACCATCATGGCCAGGCTGTGGCTCCTGGTTCAAGGGGTCCCTCTCTCCATCCCACCTCAGCTGTTGGGCATGGAATGAGTGCAGAGGCTGCACTGGAGGCAGGAAGCGCTGGAGATAGTGGGCAACCATGGGAGGTCACTCAGTGGGGAGGCCCTGCTGCAGAGCAGGGGCAGGGCAAAGCAGAGCAGGACAGTGGTATCTACAGCACACACAGTGATGTTGTCCCATCCCAGTCAGCAAGGGCAGCTGATGCAGAGCCACTGTCATGTCCTTTGGCCCCAGAAGCACCTCTGCCCCCAGGGTCTGCCAGATACTCAGGCTTCATTTGGAGCCTTCATCCTCATGAGCACAACATGGCTCTTCTTCCTACAGCCATAGACCACCAGTGCCACCAGAGCAGCCAGCAGGGCCACGCACACCAGCACAATGACTGCTATCACCACCCCACTCTGCAGGCGTGTCAGCCCCCACTGCCCTCTCTCTTCCTCCTCCTTCTTCTCCTCCTCCTCCTGTGGGGAGGCTGGCAGCCCCGTGGGGGGCTCCGTCGAGGCATCTTCTGGTGATGCTGCCTCCGGGGTGTCAGCAGGGAGCAGGGTGCTGGGATGGGGAGCAGCCGTGGGGGGCTGGGGGTCGAGGAACTGGTCCTGTGGCAGCCCGGCGATGGGGATGCCCTGCAGGGTGGGAGGCTGGGCACACAGAGGGGGTATCTCACCCACCTTGTGAGGGTTCTCCTCCAGCCAGCCCTGCAGGGGCAGGATGCCCCTGTCACAGCGCCAGGAGTTGTTGTGCAGCCTCACCTCTCGCAGGACAGTCAGCGGGGAGAAGATGCCGGCAGGCAGGAACTCCAGGGCGTTGGAGTGCAGCTGCAGGTGCCGCAGCCCAGGGGTGGCCCCAAAGAGGCCCCGTGGCAGTGCCTGCAGCTGGTTATGGTGCAGAGAGAGGTTCTGTAGCTTGGGCAGCCCCTCCAGTGCCCGGGCATCCAGGCGGCGCAGGGCATTGGAGTGCAGCGACAGCTCCAGCAGCTCCCCCAAACCCTGGAAAGCCCCCGGTGCCACCGAGCGCAGCCGGTTCTTGCTGAGAACCAGGAGCTGCAGCTGGGTGAGGTTGCTGAAGACGGCAGTGGGGAGGATGGAAAGCTCATTCTCGTAAAGCCAGAGCTCCTGCAGGTTGGGCATGGGCCCAAAGGCACTGGGGGAGATGTCCCGCAGGCGGTTGACGTGCAGGGTGATCTTGGCGAGAGCATGCAGGGGCAAGAAGACGCCGCTCGGCAGAGTGGTGAGGAGGTTGTTGGACAGGTAGAGCTTCTGCAAGTTGGTGTTGTGCACAAAGAGCTCCGGGGACAGCGTCTCCAGCTGGTTCTGGTGCAGCCCCAGCTCCTGCAGCTCCGGCAGCCCATCAAAGGTGCCCAGCGGGATGTGCCGGAGCCGGTTCTCATAGAGCCGCAGCACCTGCAGCCGCGCCAGCCGCTCGAAGGCCCGGGGCGGCAGGTGGTCAATGTTGTTCCTGGCCAGGTTGAGCTTGGTGAGGCTGGTCAGCTGGTCAAACACCCCCTCCTGCAGCTCCTTCAGGTTGTTCCCGTGCAGCTGCAGCTCCTTGAGGTTGCTCAGATGGGCAAAGTGGGAAGGCTCGACCTGGATGATCTGGTTGCTGGAGAGGAGCAGCGACTCCAGCTTGTCCAGAGGCTCGAAGACCTGCACAGGGAGCTCCTGCAGCTTGTTGCTGGCCAGGCTGAGGTAGCGCAGGTCGGGCAGGTTCTGGAAGGCCCCGGGGCTGATGCGCGACAGGGCGTTCTTCTCCACGCGCAGCCCGATCAGCAGGGAGGCGTTGCCGAAGGCGGCGTCACCCAGCTCGGCGATGTTGGTGTTGATGATCTGCAGAGTCATGGCGTTGGCAGGGATGGGGCTGGGGACTGTGGTGATGTCAGCACCAACGCACTCCACCTGGGCACTACGGACACACTGGCACTGCTCTGGGCACTGGCTACTGGCCAGCTGGATGCCCAGCAGCAGCAGCAGCCACCTCTGCCAGCCTCCCTGCTCCATTGGGCCTGCAGGAAAAACAAAGGAGGGGGGTTCAACCCCTGCAATTTCCCAGCTCCCAGAGCCACTGCCAGGGATGGGTGCCACCTTCTGCCTGGAAAAAGCCACTGAGGCTGTGGCCATCCTGCCCCCATCATGGCAACGAGACAGAGGAGGGCAGGCAAAGAAGGCTTGGGGCAGGAAAGGCTTGACTCAGCCCAGGCAGGAGCTCAGAGCAAGACAGAGCTGGAGGCCACAGCGCCTGGCTGCCATACCACAGCTATTAGTGGCATCCCTGGCATCCCAGCTCTCTTGGCTCCTCTCCAGGAGTGCGGTTTCCTGTTTTACAGAGTGTGGCGAGTTGCTACTAGCAGCACTGGCCTCCCAGCACCACCAAAGAGCCCAGACCTTCACCAGAGCTGGCTCATGGCACCTGCAGCGTGTCCCAACGTTGCCCCAGCACCCCAAGCACCCTCCTAGCTCTGAGCTCCTGTTGCAAAGCCAGGAGCAGTGCCTACGGATGCTTTAGCTCCAGTCCTGTAGGAGCCTCAGCACAGGCTGGCCCTGTGCTCCCCCCATCCCCGGCTGGAGCTCTCAGCCTGGCCTAGTGTACCGTGAGTGGGGTTTCTGATGTGGGCACGTGTATGCAGGCTGGTCCCAGGGGTGGTGCCCAGCTAAGTTCTACATTACCCCACAGGCACAGATACCATGGACACCCTCTCCTCTCTCCATTAGCCTGGCAGCTTCCTCCCTCCTTCCCTCCCTAGATTAAAGCAGCAGCCTTGTGCCAGGCTGGCATGGAGCAGCCCCCCATTAACAGCTTCCTGTGGCACAAGTGACGGAGAAAACCTGACACTCCTGCTCTGAGCACAGTTCAGCCAGACAGGCAACTCAGGCAGCACAGGGGTGTGGCCACAGTGCCCCAGCTGGCACTCAGGGTGTTGGGGCACAGCCCTTGCCCTCCTCCCTGCCCTCCCCCCAGGGAACACTCTTGATCTCAGGCAGGGAGGGAGGAACCATCCACAAGCCAGCATAGTTTATGTTTCCCATATGGAAACAATCTGCATCCAAGAACAGCTTTGTTTATAGCAAGACATTTATAAACTTCCCCAAAAGCTCAACACATCAAAAGTCCTGCTCATGTCACTCCCTGCTAAGGCAGCACTTAGAGCACCCACACTGGAGCAACCTTCAGGAAAGGCAGCTGGAAACAATTGATCTCTCTTTTTCTTCTAGGGATAAGAAACTTACAGACCAAGAGGCTGAACATTCTCTGCTGTTTAGCCCCTCAGCATCCCACTGCTCCTAACATCAGCCCCTCCAAAATATTACTTTGCCCCACTTACTTTTCTCTGTTGATCAGTGGCTGGGATACATTGCCTATGTAACTATTTCAGCTCCCACAGCATCTAAGTGGGCTCACTTTTTCGGAGAACCCTTACAAGATAAACATCTCCATCAAATAAAAAAGGTGCTGAATGTGCAGATCCCACCACTCCACCATCAACCCTCAGAGCTGCCCTGGCAATCCCTGGAATCCATGTCCACTCACAGAAGCAGTAGGAGAAGCAGACTTACCCGAGTGTCCTGCAGCCACGAGCGCTGAGCGAGCACAGCTCTGTGCTGGCAAGAGAGCAGAGTGTGGTTCATTCTTCCCCTCCCAGTATATAACCCGTCCAAATCAATGAATCAGCACAGGGGCAGTGGCGGGGTTAGGGAAAGCGCTGGAGCAGAGCTGTTTCCAACTCCTATTTCCTCAGCAGAGGAAGCATCTCAAGGATGGAGTTTTGGGTTTCCCCCTCCTGAACCCCAGTGCTCTTGTAAGAAGACGAGCAGAGAGCTCCGTGAACATGCAGCTCATGTCAGCCAGTGCCCTGGAAGCAGGTTGGCCCTGGGAGTCTCCCTGGTCCCCAGTGGGACACAGCCACTGACCCATGGGGGCAGAGAAGACAAAGCCAGACTCTGGCACGAGTTCACACCAGGGCTGCTCCACAGTACTTCCTTGGCACAGGCATAGCTCTTGTTTCCTCATCTATGGCTCCTGTAAGTGTCAGAAACCCCAGCTGTGCCCCAGCCCAGGGCCACCAGTGCAGGCAGACCCATGGGACACTGCCCCTGCCCAGGTCACAGTTCTCATTCCCCCCACAGCCACAGATGCCAACGGGCCACAAACCCACGAGCACTCACTGCAGGTTCTGTCCTGTGGGCACCACAACCAGCACTGTCAGGAAGTGAGCACTGTGCCAGGGTCAGCAGCTGTGTGGGTGCCAGCCACAGGCCAGGCTGCTTCCAGAGCCCTCAGGAAGCCAGAGCGTTGCCCACGAGCCATGAGGAACACCTTGGCACCGAGGAACCCCCACTGCAGGCATCCCTGCAGCCCCAGAGCAGCACATCTGTCTCCTAGTGGCTGCCTCTGCTCTGCCCCCTCAGCAGTCCTGACACACAGCTGGTGGAGCCTGGTACCCAGCAGTGTTTGGAAAGCATCCATCGACTTGTCCAGGGGCACCTGCTGCCATCCCTCCGCTGCCCCCTCCAGCGCACACGGGTGCACTGGAGTGCCCTTGGCTCCCATCATCCAGCCCAGGTCTCCCCACCTCGCCCACCTCCTCCGGGCAGTCCCAGTCCAGCAGCTGCCGGGAACGGATATTCGGGAGGAAGCAGCTAAGGAGAGTCAGCGTACGTGGCCCCTTTGGGCTTCCCGGAGAGCCACTGCAGTCCCTTTGCTGAGCACGGGGCAGCTGGAAATTCCCTGACTGCCTCTAATCCCGTCTCAGCCCTTCCGTGCTTCCGCCGCTTGCAGCAACCTCTGCTGAGGTTCCGGGTGGCTCCGGGGGGCTGCTCAGGATGGGAACAGCGTGGGGCTGCTGCTGGGGAAGGGGAGGAAATGTGTCACACTGTGAGGGGTGAGAGCGTGCAGGGCAGTGGAAGGGACAGCGGCCCTCTTCAGAGAGGAGAGCAGGGCAGGACAAACAGCAAACTGCAGGGATGGAGAGCAGAGTCCCCAGGCAGTCTCAAAGGAAGGAGACAGGGATCGTGGGAATATGCTAGGGAGGTGAACCTCAGCTGGAGGCCACGGCACCGCTATGTCAGATCACATGGGAGGGCCATCTGCCATAGGACATGCTGGATGGCCACGGACCCCTCTCCGGCTGGAAAGGGAGTGCAGAGGCTGAAACTACCCCTGGCCATGCTTCCTGCCTGCTCTGGGGCAACACCCAGGCATTTGGGCACAGGGAATGGGCGTTTTGAAAACACCACCCACCAAGTGCTCTAGTGACACAGCAGTTTCTCAGAACCACACTTCCCAAAATAATCTCCCTACTTCTGTGACAGCACTGCAGCTTGAGGTCAGGCACTGGGCTTGGGAGCTGCCTGCTCCCTACAGCCTTGGCATGAGAGCAGGGCTCTCACAGCCTTATCACAGCCTTATCACGGCTCTGTCTGCCCACTGCCAGTGCTGCTGGACTTCTGCCCACTCTGACTCATCCAGAAACTCACAACTTTTCAGCGAGGCAACACATAAACTAAACCTCAGCACTTCTGATAAACCACTGCCCCAAGCCCAGCTCATCAGAGGAATGCGGGACTCGCATCCTTCCAAGCAGTGCTGCCCCAGGGCAGACAGGGATGCAGTGGTGGGTACCTCAAACACCCTGCCCCAACAGCAGGGGTCATCAGATTATGGTCCCTACCATGATGGCAAAGTTTCAGAGCAGTCCAGGTAACAGCCCTGACAAAAATCTGCCTGCCTCTACCCGGGCCTCGGGAAACTGACTCTGGCTTCTGGCCAGAAGAGATTGTTATTTTCAAGACATCGCTAGAAATAAAGCAGAGCTGAGTTAACAAACGGCACACGCCCGTGAACCACTTCTGCAGCCACTCCCTGAGGTGAGCACATGGGAGGTTGCCCCAGGCTACTTCCAAGGGAGAGAATCAGAGGGTGTGAGAAGTTGGGATAGCAGCACGTACCCACCCTGCACATCTGGAGGAGCTCCTGAGACAGCAAATGGATATGGTTGAGGGTGAGATTAGCATTTTGCAGGGAGAGGCTGTTCCACGTAGCCAGGAACTCACACGGTGCTGGATGCAGTGGGTCTCATGCTGCAGGAAAGCCTCAGGTTCAGCATTGCCTGGTGGAACTTTCCCACCTCCAGTTGTACCAGCCAGAGGTTGAAGCCCCCCGACCAAGCCCTGGATGGTGTGGAATCATTGTTGTATCTCTGCACCTTCAAGGAGACGATGGAGCCCCGGAAGAGCAGCATTGCTAGAGCTGTCTGCCTTGCTACAGGGTAGCAGGACAGTTCCGTGTCTGTCTGTCCATGCTGGCACACCTCCAGCACATCCCCACGGCCAGGGTGGCGGATGCAGCAAAGCTGAGTGGCTCTGAATCACCAAGGGACTCGAGACTGCTTGGAAAAATTCATGTAATCGCTAAAATTAGCAGCTTGTGGGCTTGGCTGGGAGAGCACATTGTTCATCTGCCAAGCAGCTGAGCATGCTCACCCACGCCATGCAGACCCAGCTCCCCCCTCAGCCCCTGTCCCTGCACACCTCCAGCTCCTGCCTGAATTGGCACCCTGGGCAGGAGGGGCCCTCCCCATGGCCTGCCGCTCCCTGCAGTGAGAGCTGCGACCCCCCCAGTTACTTTGCACTGCTGCAGAGTGCCCCCCCTGCTATGAAGCCCCCCTCCCCGGTGGCCCCTGGTGTGCACAGAGAGCAGCTGGTCGCAGGCAGCAGGCCAAACACTGCTGAAACAGAGGAGGGGGGTGGAGGGCTGGGCTGGAGGCCACAGAGGGAGTCCTCCCCCTCTTCCAGCACAGGGAACACCTCTGGGCCTGAGCCCTGCAACAGGACCCACAGGTTAAAGCCACAGCTGAGGGGTGAAGGAATTGGCATTAGTCCTGCAGGGACTGGTGCTGGGGCCATCTCCACCCTTAGAGGAGCGTCAGGAACCCCTGCCTCTCCACGGGCCCATCCTAATCCTTTGAGGAGCCCAAATGAGCCTCCATAGGGCCAGTGATCCAGCCATAGTGACATTTCCCCTCCCTCCTTGCGGAATGCAGGGCCAGAGCTGCCTCACTGCCCATGGCTAGATGATGCCATCATCTGCCCCAAGGGATGGGGACATGCCCTGCCTGCCCTGGGAAAGTGCTTATACAAAGTGGGAACTTTGGGAAGGAGCAGCAGCTGCTTTGGTCCATCGAGGATGTTTAGCAGGGATGACTATCAGGCTAACCTCCATCCAAACACCAGCACCAGGCCCGCCACAACCGTCCTGGAGCTCCAGGAAAATGGCATTCAGGATCTCAGGCTCCAGTGAGGCTCACCCCAGCAGCAGAACCGTCTCCTCCAGGCTCAGCCCTGGATAGCAGCAGCACGCAGGGCTTGGCCCGGGCTCAGGGCGGCGCTGGGCTGGAAGGAATGCGGGGCCCGCAGCCAAGTCCGCCTGCAGAGATAATCCGAAGCGGAAAGAGCTTGTCCGATGTGCTCTGTGAAAGGGGGAAGGAGCAGCTGGAGCGGGGAGTGACGGCATGGGGCTCATACACTGAGAACTCTTTTCTGGATCAGCTTTATCCCTGTAAAGCTACCTCTGGCACCACAAGAGGCCCAGGGACCTCTTCCCAATACACGAAGGGGGAAGGGGCCTCACTTCTTCCCAGGAGAAGCCAGCAGAGGAGTGAACAGCAGATTGCAGAGCTGCTGCCAGCCATCACTGGCTCTCTGCCCTGAGCTTTTTCCACGCAGAGAGACACAAAGGCACAGCTGGAAGTCTGGCATGCCGGTCCTACAGCAGCAAATGCACAAGGGCTGAGCCCAGTGGTGGATGGGTCTGGGTGCTGCTGGAACAGAAGCTCCCACCCTGTAGTGAAGTGGGACTCACCCCCCTTGGCTCAAGTAAGAGAATATAACCAGGGCTTATCCACCCACAAACACCCACAGGTGAGTACAAACCCAGATTTGGCTACAAAAACAGAGAGAGAACACCTCCCTAGTTTGCCACTCCCTAGCGGGGACAAAGCAGGAGCTTCAGGCCTTCTACTCACTGTGAGTCTGTAAACAGTCATGCCTTGTCCAGTGGGAACGTGCCTTGGGCTGCATCTCCTCCCAGCTCTCCTGACATCCCTAGGAAATGCTCTGCTATCAGGGCTGCCAGATCAGCAGCCCTAGGCAAGCCGTGCTGGTTGGAGGCCTAGAGGAGACACAGCCAATGCTCCATAACGTCAGGCAGAGGCTCCCAGGGCTCCTGCCTCGCAGCCAGCAGCTGCATGCACTCCTGAACCACAGAGCACTGCTGGAGTCCTTCTCCAAGCACATCTGCCATCACCCTACTCCTCTTTAACATCAGGACAGGGAAGATCTGAGGTGCAGGCTTTGATCTTGCTGCTGTGCACTGGAGGACTGAACTGCATTTCACAGGCAGCTGCCCAAGCTCACTGCCCTCTGCAAGCAGTGACAAGGACTCTCCTGCAGTTTCTGGTCTCACAGGGCAGAGGTGGTGGGATGGAAAGGACCAGGACACCAGGAAAACAAGGAAAGGATGTGTGTGCTGGTGGCTTGGAAGTGCTTGCTGCGGTGGCTGTGAAACGGGCAGAGCTGCCCGTGTTTGTGGCTGCAGCTCATTCAGTTCCCCCCTCAGCACCTCGTGCTTTGGGGGCTCTGTGGATTCAAATCCCAACAAGCAAAGGAGAATGGGATTTGTAGTGACATCGAGCTGGAAACACAATGAATATTCCCATGGCTTGGCAGGGTAGGTCAGAGCTCCCACTGTTCTAGGATTTCCTAAACAAAGAGAACAGGAGCAACTGCTGCAGCAACAAGCATTTAAAGGGATGGAGCGAGCTATGGCTGGGCTGGCACAGCTGGCCTAGTGGTGAGGTACCCAAGCACTCCCAGCCAGGATGCAGTCCTGGAAGCAGGTCCTTGACTTGGAGGTCTGGATTACATGCAAGGCTGTTAACCGTGACTCTGCACCCCAATCAGGAGCCAAGAGAGCAGAACCAACCCCTTCAGCTGCTGTGTGCAGATGTGCTTTGCATTCACCTCTTCCCCAGTATCAGGGACCTGCTGGAGTAGGGATTAGGTACCTCCAGTTTCTTCCAGCCCACTGTGTTCCCGCCCAGCCTGGTGGCAAAGGCTGAGCGGTATGTGATGTAAGTGTGGGCAGCAGGGACTGAGAAAATCCTTGCACACAAGGGAATGGTGCTTTGAGGCAGCAGCGAGGCAGGGCTGCCCAGAGAGGGTCTGGGGACCAGCCTGCTGCCTTCCTGCCTGCCACAGTGCATCATGCTGACCTGGACAATTATCCCTTCTCCAGGAAAAGCAGAAATGGGGTATGCATAAGGATATCCTTGGATTTCTCAGGCCAGGGAGTTTTTCAGGAAGGGCTGAGCTCCACTGAGCAAGAAACAATGAATCAGAGGCAGCTCAAAACAGTACACCTCAGAGGAAAAGTTAGTAAACCACCCCAGGCACTCATTGCTCCAGCCTTTTGTTGTCTGATGACTTCACTTCCCCCGTCTGGCTCGAGCGTGGGGAAAGCCCGATGACAGCATGTGAAGAGGAATCATCCTGGGAAAAGGAATCATCCTCGTCTTAGCACATGACTGTACACAGCTCTGTGCCAGAGCCCCCACGTGCCAGAGCTGGAGCTCAGTGACTGCACCGAGAGCCAAGGAGCAGCGTGGGGGCCCAGCTGGCTCCAACTGCAGGGCTGGGGCAGCCAGAGGAGGGTTCAGAAGGGCGGCATCTGGTGCTGCCCCACTGCCCTTGGGCTGGACAGCAAGGTGTCGTACCCACACCATGAGCAAACGGGTGCTTTTCCTTAGGAATCCAAATGCTCAGAGCACACTTCCTTCACTGAGGTAACAAGCACCAGCATGGTTTGTAGGACCATTTCCTCCCTACTCCTGATTATACCGATCTGCCTGCTGCGAGCAGATGCCTGCGTGGCACCAGGCGACAGTGCTGGAGCTGGCACAGCACTACGTGGTCATTACAGCTGTAAACCAAGAACCTAAATTTGTAACAACTGTCTCTTCTTAAACACTACATGCAACCACCCAGAACCACCACTGCGAAAGCTCACTGTTGGTTTTGTGCTTCTCTCAAATATATTGCAATAAATACTCTGGAGCATCTGTTTATGATTCCAGTCACAGTTTGCTTTGCACCACTTGCAGTCACTTGCATTTCTGCTTCTTTAGAAACGGCTCTAACTCCCATTTAACCAGTTTCACTAAATTTTGTTAAACATCACCAGCAAGACAATGATCATTTAACACTGTAGAAGCACATTCTCTCTTTTCACAGCCTGGAAGAGGAATTTAGGCCCAGCAGCAGATCACCCTGAAACAAAGCAGTCAGTTTATTCTCACTGCCTAGAGTAACACACAGCAGGGAACCAACCATAAACTTGCAGGAAATACAAGTTTTCTTCACCTCAAGTCTGTCATGTGCATTTAAAGGACGTCCAGGAAAGTCCCTAATAGTGAGAAGGCACGAAGCTTACAAAATGATTCCTGGAGTTGAGACTCTCTGGCCCAAGGAGCCAGGGAACTACACCCAGAGGTTTTTAAACCCACCAGAGCTTTTAAGAATAAACGAAGTCCCATAATGTAGATAGAAGCTGATAGTTAAATCCAAGAGCTACTGAAGCACAGGCAGTGTGACAGCCACCAGCCTACTTATGATCTAAAATATTCATACAATTCAAAATATTAATAAAATATTAGTATAAAGACCAAACCCCACACTATTGCCTAGTAGTTGCCTTTGCACATCAACACTTGAAAGGACTGGAAGTCAGGGAATAGCAGTATATAATAAGGTAAAAAATAGTGAGACTGAAAATGCGACTGAACGCTCCAAGTTGATGAAGTTGTGTACATTCCCCAGCCAGCTTCAAAATGGAGGTGACACTTTGTGGCCATCAGTTCAGACAGGCTCCCTGCCCCTCACCTGCATACTGCTGTTTTGCTATCCAAGCCCAGGAGAGGCCATTCTTTTCTCTCCCAGCTCAGCCAAGATCAGCTCTCAAACCAACTCACCCCTGTGCATCCACCTGGTACTCTGGTTTCAAGATTCCCTGCATCATGCAGCCAGGAACACCTTGTTTTTTTCAGACCACTGGCCAAAGATTAAGGATGAAAGTTGTTTACTTAAAACTCAGAGTTGTAGGAACTTTACAAAATTTCTAGAAAACCTCCAAGCAAACAATAAAATACATCAAGATTATACTTCCTAGCTCAGCATCTTCCTCTGCTGTTAGCTTTAATCGGTACCCCTTCCTCGTGCCACGTCCTGGAAAGGGGCTGAGGACGGAAAGCAAAAATTAAGACGCTTGCACCACACCATTCTGCACACATACCCACTGTTTAAAGGTCCTTCCCAGCATCTCCTCCCAAAAATATCACTTGTTTTCTCAGTAAGGAGACAAAAGATTGCAGGCAGTATAGGGCATAATAGTATTGTGGTACTTTGTGCAATCTCTAAAGCCCAGTTGAAGCCATGTTCCTATGTAAGAGTTCCTACATTGATGGCACTCCATCTGAGCAGTGAACACTCAGCAGGCAGCAGCCTCTGGCAGGGACAGGGCTGCACTCCAAAGCAGGAAACCCACAGCACACACGTAGAGGTGACCACAGATACTTTCATCTCATCCTCTGGGTTCATGCACCAAGGGCTGTAGCAATTTACAGTGATTACAGCCACTCTTGGCAAATGCTGTGAGGTGCATAAAACTCATTTCCATTATGTTATGAAGACAAAAGTCCTTATGGTCTTTGCTATGAAGATTTGTAATCTGGATCTGAATTGAGTATTAACTGCTCAAATATTCAAAAAGCATCCCAAGCAACACTTCTGGTTCTTTCTTGGGCTAGATTCCTCTATCTTCTTAATATTCTTATCAGAACTACAGGCTGAGCAGGAATATTTCTGGAGTGCAAGAGTTGCCTGGTGTTACCCATCACATACAGACTGAGCACAATGACGACAGTCTGGAGTGTTAAAATCAAACTGTGAACACACAAGAATAGCTGGCAATAAGGAATTCTGGTATTAAAATAGGGTTTAGCACTGCTGTGGGCTGGAAACTCATCCCACCAGACAAGAGTAGTTAAATCTGTCCCTCTGACACTGTTGGTTCGTGCTATGATGCTGGGAGAAGTTTGGACTGGAACATCTGAGAAATGTAACCCAGGTTGTCCAACATCTTCAACATGGGAGAATGTAAAACCTGGAGTTGCAGGAGGAATTGACGTGGGTGTGCTGATGATTTCCACGTTGGACAGCACTGTTCCAGCAGTCTCCTGAGATGATGTGAAGTGCTCCGTCACAGGAGATGTCAAAATCTGGGAATAAGTTGAGCTGAATGTCTGATATGTCACAGCTGTGGTTGGCAGGCACTCTGGGTCATCGATGCTTAGAGACACAAGAGAAACATTCTGCAGTGCCATTGGGCTGTGGCACATTAGAGATGGCACATTTTTAACTACTGTTGTGCTCTTTTGGAGCCACTCTCCGAAGCCAAGAATTTGGCAATCACACTTCCAAGGGTTGTCGTCAAGGACAACTTCCTCCAGCTCAGGTAAAGCAGTGAAGAAGTCTGCAGGAAGAGACTGCAGGTTAGTACTATTCAGGTAAACTTTCTGGAGGTGCTTGAGATTATGGAAGAGGTTTCTAGGAAGAACCTCAAGCCTTGTATCAAAGAGGGAAATGTTCTGCAGTTTCTGAAGGCTCTGGAAGATTCCCTCTGGCAAACTGGAAATATTACTTGTATGGAGAGAAAGGCCCCGCAGTTCATTCAGGCCACTGAACACATTCCTAGGAAGAACCGTAAGCTCTGGGTTAAAACTCAGCACAAGAAGCTCTAAATTTGTCAAGTTGCTGAACACAAAATCTGGTATTGTTGAGAGCTTTGTGTGATACAGCCATAGGCTACCAAGATGCCTCATCTCTCCAAACAATACTTCTGGAAGAGACTTCAGTGGGTTTCTGTACAAAGTCAGTTTAGAGAGGTCATGCAAGTGCAAAAAAAGCCCAGGAGGCAAAACCTGAAGGCTGTTTCTGGAGAGTGTCAGGGTTCTTAGTTTATGAAGACAATGAAATGCGTCAGGGGCAATGGAATGGATATTATTGGAATGCAGGAAAAGCTCCTGCAGCTCTTTCAGGCTATCAAACATACCGGACTCTATTGAAGACAGCCTATTAATATACAGCATCAGCTTCTCAAGCCTGGCTAATGCAGTAAATATATTTCTAGGTAGTGCTGCTAAGTAATTTCTTGACAAGTTCAGTACTCTGAGTTTGGTGAGTTTCTTCATCACACCACTGGGAAGTGCTGTTAGTTGGTTTTTGTTCAAGTAAAGCTCCTGCAAACGAGCCAGTTTGTCAAACAGATTTTCCTCAATAGATTTCAACCTGTTACTTTCAATGATCAGTTGCTGAAGCTGCACCATGTCATCAAATGCTTCTGAGGGAAGTTCAACCAGCTTATTATCTAGCAGTTTGAGGACTTTTAGCCTTCCCAAGCCTTTAAAAGCCGTTGGTGAAACCACAGCGATGTTGTTTGAAGACAGGATGAGATGCTGTAAGTCCATCATCCTAGCAAAAACGTCCTGCAAGTATGATATGTTAGCATTTGTTATGTGAATTTCTGTCATGTTGCAAGGCAGATTTAACAATTCCAGGTCATTTATGTGGGGGCCAGAGCAATAAATTGCTTTTTTTGAAGAGCAGTCACACTTCTCAGGACAAACAGATGCATCCAACTGGAAGAAAAGCTTGATCATCACTGACAAACGAAACACCAACATCCTTGTTGAAGTGCCAGAAACATTAGCTGTTACAAAAGATAAGAGAGAATCAGGATTTTATCATAGGTAACTTAGCAGCTCACAAAAAGATTGGTGATTATATGAACCTGCAAATGTGTGCAAAATTTTCCTAGCCTTGAAAGCAAACTTCAAAACCTCTTTTATTATTGACTGCCAATATTTCTGAAGTGCTCAGCTTACACTGAGAAATACAGATAAATTAACTTTTGTAAATCAAGTATTCCTTGTTTGTATTTGTACCAGTTAACTATAATAAAAGTATACAAAGATCATGATGAAACAGTTAAGTAGTCAAAAGACATGTATTTATTTGAACAGAAAAGCATTACAGAATCACAGAAGGGTTTGGGTTGGAAGGGACCTTAAGGATCATCTATTTCCAACTGACAGGGACATCTTCCACTAGACTAGTATATTATACTAAATTACATGCCAAAAATATTTTCAAAAAAATTATCAAAAGGTCATGCACTCACTGTGTTTTTCCACTGTAAGTTATCTGGGGCTTAAAAATAAAGTTTAGCCTGCAAAAATAGACAATGGAGGTAAAAAGGTTGTCCTGTACTTTAAGTGGTGAAAAGCAAAACAGCACCGTCCAGTTAAATCCTGTCTCAGCATTTTCAAGTGATGGCTTCTTGGAACAGCTCAGGAACACACAAGAAGAAACAGGCTATTTTTGACACAGCTTGAAATAACACAGAAGACCCCATGTGGCACAGGACAGTAGTGAGCCTCTGATAACCAACAAGTCTCATTTCAACAGCTTAACACAATACCAAGCTATTAGCAGTGGTATTAAAAGTACAGTGAAATGACAGGAAAGAAGTGCATGAAATTAGATGGGAAGTTGTAGCAATAAAGGTACATCTGCATGAAACACACCAAAAAGTTGGAAAGTTGCATACATTTCCAAACAGGAAAGCAATCATTGTAGGTATAAATGGTAATATTTAAAAGAGCAAGTCAAACAGAAACCCACAGTCTAGAAATACTTCCTCAATGAAATCATCAAGTCCAAGTGTATCAGAAATCTGGATGTCAAGCACATGGCTGAGCAGCAGAATAAGCAGCAGCTGGGACAGTTGGAATAGCTACACAACTTCCACAGACATTAACTGGAACAGCTGACACAAAGTCACTCTTCTGCACCAGGAACGTGGGGGGAGAGGAAGGATCCATCCCCACATACTCTTTTTCAGGGGCAAGGATGAAGCTCTCCCATACCAACCCCACAGACAGACTGTTGGGTACAACCCCCATCACTAAAGAGAAATCAGGAAGGACAGCAGAGCTTCTCAGGCACCTGAACTGCTGACAAGAATGTACCACAATGGACCCAAAACAGCTGCATGTCCAAACCAGCTACTGCAGTAAAAAACAAACAAACAAACAAAAACAAAAGAGCAAAAGGGAGTGCTTTAAAAAAAATTAAAATTTTACTTAGGTTCAGAGTACTGAAGTCTGGTAAAATCTCTAACTCTCCCTCAGGAAGGGAAGGACATGGCGTTTAGTGCTATCAACAACCAGCAACACAGTGCCACAAAGCCAGATCTTGGTGGGATTTTCACAACTCATTGAATGAGACCTATGCATCACCAAAAAACAGCACGAGATTTCACTCTTCCACAGGTCTTTCACATGTCAAACAAGAATCTTTCAGAGAATCTTGCCCTCCTAGTAATCCCCCCCACCCCAAAACTCTCTCTCATAAGCCAGTGATGCTTTTACCTCAATAAATTTGTAACTCAGCCTGCCCCTGCCCCTACCTATCCCCACAAGCAGAACCCTTCATCCAGAAACACATTAAGAAATCTCTGTTCCAAACCCTGACTGGCATCACAACCTGCACCAGCTTCAATTCAAGATGGCAGTATAAGCACAGGATTCAGTGAGATGAGAGAAGCAAGGATTTAGAGAACCAAACGGGGGCAAAAACCTCCAACTTGGTTATGCCGGAAACTGCAAATGCAGGTTCCTTGGAAGGTATGACTACAGGCCACCTGTAAAATCAGAAACAGATTAACACTAGACTGTAGGTTCATGATGTTTGTTTTCCTGGTCTTACAGCAAAAGATAAGAGTATAGAAGATACATGGTAAGACGCTGAGAAATGCTAGAAAACACTAGTTTTGACAAACAAACAGCAAAATGGTAGAAATTCTTTGCAAGATATGAAGGCTGTAAGTGCTGCCACAAGAACTGGACATGTCTATGGGTCTTAAACATCTAGAGCTGCTAATAATATTTTTTGAAAAAACATTTAAAGATCTTAACAGTACAGAATACAGTAACAGCCACAATAGAGATCATAATTATACATTCCCATGCATTAAAATTCTCTGAAATTAATAAAATTCTCCCTCACATGAGACACCTGCCATTCCAGAAAAGGCACCAGCCTGGCTGGTGATATACCAGTCTGGTCTACAGCCTCTTTCCCTTTCAGCCCCCCCTTAATATTTCTCAAGACTACAAAAGGATGCCAGAGGCAATACATTAATACTGTTACTATATCAAAGTCTCAAATCAGTTTTGAATTTAGTTTTATAGAACACTGAGCACATGTATTGCTTACAGTGGTGCTTACCTCTTTTACTGTCTTGCAAGTTCCTAAACTCATACAAGCATGACAAAGGAATTTTGAGCTCTACCTTAGAAACTTATCTGCTTTTTAAAGGAACTTACTAGCAGCAGAGCAGGCAATCAGGCTTCACCATGACACTGCACTTTAAATGGGAAGTAAAACAGCAAAACGCATCCTCTAGATAACACTTTCACCCGTATTTGTCCAGTTACTGAGACGGGCCAAATATTTGACAAATATTTGAAGCTTCAGAGCAGATTTTTACCTACAATTGTTCAAGCAACCAACTTCTACAGGTTGTAACTCCACAAGTAGGGCTTGAAGCCACTCACATAACAGGAGAAAGTTTTAAATCAGACACCCAAAAGCAGAAAACCCACTTGTAGTTTCTTTGGTGGTGACATTGGAGTATGTGCTTCAGCCAACCCAAAGCAAATCTGAGTGAAGTCAGAAATCTACACTTGAATGTGAGATGAGGTCAGATATTTCAAATTTGTCACCAGTCTAGCATAGGTTTTGGCAGAGTGGACACATCAACTTTAAACCAAGTTCTTGTACTTTCACAAAGCTGCTCTGACTTTTAACTTCTTGCAGGATTGGAGTCAAAGTAATTTCAGTAAGGAACGAAGGGGATTTTTACTTAATGCTTTGGCTAAGCATTCCAAGGTTGACACATTTAGTTCCTGTTTTTCCTCAAAGTCTTCTGGAGTAGCAGGCCAACAAAACCTAAACCCTGCAAGATTCTGAAAGAAAAAAGCTAAGTTTTAAAAACAGAAACTTGAAATTGAAAGATTAAATTTTTGTATTTAGAGTAAAAAGGTATTTTAAGTGTCTTGTCCTCAAGTTTAAAATAAAGTGCTCTGCCAATGGCTGTTTCAATGGAAGATGAGCCACAGGATAGAAAAGATGTTGTCATTTCCACATGATTTTTCTGAAGATGACTGTGACAATGGTGACAAGTCAGATCATGCCTCCCACATGTCTGAACAGAAGAAACATCTGAATAACCAAAGGTGGAAAGAAGCTGCTATGGCATGTACAGTCTGGCTTTAGCACGGCTCTCATAAGCCACCAGGTAAAGCTGCAGTCAGTGTGTTCCCCCCAGAACACTTAACACAGCAGCTACCCCTCCCAGCCCCATCTTCAAAAATACAGAGGCACTGAACAACAAATCCATGACATCAGAGGGAGTAAGTCTGTGTTCTTCAACAAGCTTTGGCTCTAATTCTATAAAGAATAATTAAAACAATTTAATGAAACTAATGAGAAGAGTTAAAATATCCATTCCTTTTAATTTTATTTTCAAAGAGCTTCAGTCACAAAAATGATTTACAAGTCTATTTACAATTCTATTGTACAGTTATTTATGTATGCCTCTTGACAACAGGGTACCATTCTAGAGCAGCAATACGTATTTTAAATACAAAGATGTAGTATCATTTCAGATTTAAAAATAAAAGGAAGCTGAGCTTCTAGAGAGCGCTGTAATGATGAACATTTTAATCTGTGTTAGGCTTGAGGAATTAATGACAAACTAAGTAGTTTCTGGTTCACATAATTATTAAACAAGCTGCAGTTTGTTGAAAATAGTTTTAAAAACCTGAAGCTTTACTGTATATAAAATCAACATATTCAAGACTCTAAAAATTGTCAAAAAACCCACAGCTTTCCCTTAGACATACAAAACTCTAGGTTTACAATTCAGAATTTCATGGGAGAAATCCTACAGGACTTGAGCTCTCTCATTTTGTGATGACCAACATAAGCATTAGAAATTTGCAGCATAAAAAGGACTCCACATCTGCTTAGTATTATACTGCATATACAGTACAGGATTATTTACCCAATTTGGGATGACTGTTCAGCACAACCTTCATGAAGAAAGAAAAAAAATAAATAGAATTAATAATCCAACAACTTTTTAAAAAGTGCAACAGTAAGAGTTTCCAATTTAAAGTTACAATGAATATGGACAGTCAGTTCTGTGGGTTTTTTCAGCTGCTTCTATTCAAGCATTATTTGCAGCATTTTCTTTTTACAGTAGATTTAGTTCTATAGTACATGAAACTAGAGTTACTGCTAATTGAATCTGAAGGGAAAGGAAGAAAAAAACTTTAAAAATAACCCTGAGGGATATACATTTTCATGATCTTGTAATTTATTTCTAAAAAGTAACATTTATTATTTAGCAATTGCTTTTCTGGATAGACCAGTCCTTTAAGTATGTGCATAAATAATATTTAAAAATCAGTAATATTTACAAATCCTAATACATCAAAATAAAATACGTACAGATTGAAGTCTGCATACACAAATAATTTAATAATAAATCAAACTCCTCAACATAAGGCCAAAATATACAGCAGGAAGAAAATGTCTACTCAGTATCTAGTGGAGCTCACTAACTTGGTCTGTTCATCTGAATTTAGATTTCCAAGATGAACACTAAGAGATTTTTTTTCACTACAAAATGGATTTCATCTTACTTCAAAACAGAAACTGAATACGCTAGTGCAGATCTAGTTTGCTGCATTTCTGAAAACCAGAAAAACTAAACTGCTCAAAATGAGAAAAATTATAGGTGGTCAAATTCAGCTCTTGGGCAGGAAGGCATAAATACCAGTAACTGCAGAAAATGCAAAAGCCTGTTTTGTGGCTGAACTTGCAAGAACAAGATGAATTCTCAGAAAAGCTGATTTATTATTCTTGACTAAGCGTCAGAGCTCAAGCATGCAACCTCAGGAACATTTACCAACCCTGAACGCAGGCCTGGAGGAAACAAGCTCCCATTTGCAAAACATTCAGGTTTACTATGCTCATGAGCCATTAGTCACTCAGTTAAGTGCAGACACTTGGCAATTTCTATTTTAGTAAGAGTTCCCTAAAATTTTCTCCCAAGACAAGCCCACCTTAATAAGCTGTTTCCTCCTTATCTTCTAGGTAAGTCTAATAAACTAGAATAAGATTGAAAAACTAGCTCCAGAAACCAAACAAGCCGAGAGAAATTATCAGTTTAGGGAAAGTATTAAGCAAAAGCATATAAAAGGGAAAGACACAGATATTTTCTTTCAGTTCTCATGAAAGAGCAAATCTAAAATGAAATGGAGAGCAGAAGCTTATGCGTTTAAGGATAAGTCACAGCTCCCAGGTCCAAGATGCATAGCTTCACAATATTTTTCAACTAAAATATTATTTTTGTTTAGATTTGAATACTACTTATGCAGCTAAGAATTATTCTTCATCAGTTATTCCATGCTACAAAGGTTTTGTAAAATCAACATCGGCAGAAATTAGCCAACTGACTCAGGTTGATGACTAATTAATGTATCCAATGTTTGCAGACCCTTTAAAAGCTACCAGTGTTGTTCAATGTTTATGACCTTATGAAGCCAGGATAATAAGAACATTGCTCTGTTGAATGAATGTTGAGAAAACCACTTCCCCCTTTCTCCCTGCTCCACTCCTCAAAAACAAACAACAACAACAACAACAGAAATCAGGAAAAGAGTTGACAGCTGGACTGGAAGATAGTACACCATATGCATACTATTTAGGAGGAGCAATAACTTCAACACCCAAGTTCTAGGAAAAGGTCTTCCAAACCATTTAGCACCACTTTTAAATTCCCTGTTGGCACAGTATATTCAACACTGCAGAAACCACAACATGATTGACATTAACATGGTTAATGGTTGGACTTGATGATCTTGAAGGTCTTTTCCAACCTTAATGATTCTATGAGCAGCAGGGCACACTGTCCATACTGCCTTATGAAACAGCACAAGGGAATTAGGCCTGATCTGAAAAATTCTGCTTATTAAAACAAGGCTGGAATGGAATTGTCTCCACAGGAATTTAAAAGAACAAAACAAAACAACCTTGAAAGAAAGAAGAAAAAAAAAAGAAAAAAAAAAAGAAAGAAAGAAAAAAAAAGAAAAGGAAAGAAAGAAAGAAAAAAAAAATCCCTAACATCAAACCCTCAAATTCCATCACCAGAATATACACACTTCAAAACAATCCCAGCTGGCCAGTGAGTTTGGGGCCCTCATTCCACAACTACTCTAAAGGACCCAACTTCCTTCTCTAAAGGATCTCTACAGAATAATGACTTCTGCAGACCCCATATCCCCACCCAAAGCCTGGAGGTGTCTGGACCAGTTAGTTGGCCCTGGTCAAAAATAGATAGTCAAGACTCAATATTTATCATCTTCCCAAAGACATCAAGGAAGACTTTTCCAAACATTTATGAAGTTGACAGTGGTTTGGAAGTAAGTAATTTGTGGTTAAAAAACCCAACAAATAAACAAAAAAAATTTAAGCCTTGCTGTCTGCCTCTATTTCTTTGTAGACCTATTTTTCTAGTGGTCTTGTGTTCTGATACTGCCACATGGCAAAATGATGTATGGCTACCCCGAGTGCTTAAGCAACATTAGTGGTGATACAAGCTTTTATTTTTTCATTTAAAAAAAAATAATAATAAATAAAATCTGCATAAGCCTTATAGTTCTGTAACAAGACAGACTTTAGCTCAGTTTTCTCTCAATTTTGTTTTGTACAGCTACATGTAGCGCTTAAGACACCGGCAGACTCTTTGAAATGCCTTCAAATGCGCTCTTAGTAACACACACAAATCCCACGTGTGGGCACGTGACAATAGACCTCTCTCCCACTCCCATATCCCCTGCAGCAGTAACTCTGGTCTTACTGCTTCAAGGTATATGGGAATATTATCTTGAGATTTACAAATAAAACATGGTCCACAAAGGGATAATCCAACCCTTCTGCTGGAAAAAGCAAGGTCTATGGAGAAATGCATAGCTAAATGTAATAAAACATGACATAGAAGGAAGTGTTTAGATTCTCCATCCTTCTTTCTCCAAAAACTCTGGTGTGTAGCCAAATGGCACCTAAGCCCTTCCTTGTGGTTACCTAGAAAAGAACTCCATAATCCACACGAAAGCAATGTGCTTACTTCTAGAGGACAGAGCCTATTGCTTTTACAGCATTCCCAATTCCTGCTGTGGCAGACTAAAGAACTGAACTTAGAACCCAAACATTACACTCCTTACTAATAGGGACAAACTTAGAGGTACACACACAACCGTTCTGAGGCACCAAACTTTTCATCAGTCGAATAAAAACCAACTAAACAAACAAAATAACCCAAATCAACAAAAAATAACCCCCAAAAAACAAAAGACCCCCAAACCATGACAAGGTTATTATGCACCTCTAGTAGAGCCATGAAACCAGCACATCATAGGGTTTACAGGAACACATGCCCAGATAAGCAGGTTGGAACAACTATTAAGATACTTCAGGCAAATAATGTGAACCTGTTTTAACTGCTCTGCAGTTTAAACCTTCAAATGCATCTCATTTAGGAACAATGAAATCTGAAAGAAGGTGGAAGGAAACACAATCATTTTTGTTCTGCCTAAGGTAACTTACATTTTTAAAATGTATAGCCATAAGATGCCTGGCTCTGAATTTTGTATTCAGAGAGACAAAACAGTTGGAAATATCTGCATTAGAATTTGACATTTAGCACACTGCAGTTTCAAATAAAGCCTTAAAATTACATTCTTCTGAATACTGCTAAAGATACATGCCACCAAGATCCACTGCTACGTTACAGTGATGATTTGATATGAACCATTTTCTTGGGATGGTACTTTTGCTTCTGTTGTTGTCCTGGGTTTTGGTGGCCATTCTGGATCAACCAGCAGTTCCTGAGCTAGGTGCATATACTTGGCTTTTGGTGTCTTCTCTCTACAACCAAACAAGGAAGAAAGGAAACAGACTCCACAGCGGTCCCCAGCCTCCTGCAGAAGTGAACAGATTTGAAAATTGCATTACCATAACAACAACTACAAAAAAATGTCAGTAACAATACAGTAAATCACAAGAAGAAAAGCTATTATTTCCATCTTTAATTTACTATTTCGTTATCATATTGGATTGGACCTGTGGTACAGAAACTCTTCTGTTGTGTCATCTCTTCTGTACTATGGTAGTAATGACATTCAAAAAACATTAAAAAAATCAAGTATTTCACATTATCGTAACATCTAAGACCATCAACATATTTTATATTTTATAATAATGTTTTATAATCACATATTTTATAATCATGTCAATAATCACAGATAGAACACAGAACAATAAATTATTTTACTACTAGAGAATAAAAGCCTGGTCTAGAAATAGCAAATTCCCAAAATACCGAAACACTTTTAAAGTTGTGAATTGTTAAACTGAAGGCAGCCAGTCAGACAAAAGCAGCAGAATTTAACTTGCTGGTGAAACTCAAATACTGCAGGTATTAAAAAAGACACAAATTATTAGACTTTAGTCTTCCTTCCTATGTTTCCTCTCCCAGTCTTAAACTTATGTAATTTAATTAGCTGGGGAGGAGAATCACCATTCCTCATTCTTGAGACTGAATCCCTCTCATGTCTCAGAGAGCACCTACAGTATGCAGGTCTGACATTTTAGTGGTAATATATTCTATAGTTTTCATCATGCTCTAAATGTCTATCAATTGGTGAACTGAACCAAGTGTGAGCCTTGAACACAGTTTCCATTCTTCAGTGAACACAAAACAATTTGCTCTAAATAGCCTCAAAAGGACAAATGTAAACTCAAGTGAATATATTTAATAAAATTTAGTGCTGAGAAATAAACTACTGCAAGCACAAATGTACCATCAGCCAAATGTAATAAGCTCACGGGCCTAAAGTAAAGCTGATTTTTATGGGATTCACATAGATTTCCTTCATGTAATAACAGCAGAGGGGCATACCAGACCAAAATTCACCTGAAAAATCTTTCCATGTCCTAAACCATGTGAAGTAGTAATAGTATATTTTCATTTACCATCTTGATTTGTTTCATTTGTACGTGCTGAAAATTACTGCTCTCAAACAATGACCTAAAACTCTAAACCAAATTATTTTAATTGCTTCTAAGCAAATCAAGATGTTCCCAGTCCTAGCATGCTAACTTGTGACACCACAAATAAAACTTGCTAATGTGGAAACTAAAGAGGAAGTGAGAAAAGTCTTAAAGCAATACCCTAGGTTCGTTTCACAGTTCTTGCACACACATTAATCTCTTTAAGTCTCAATACAGAAAAAAATATAAACCTAGAAGCCTTTGCTTTCAATATTCCAGTTACAGAAGTTTAATTTAAGCAGACTTAAGCTAAAGATAAGGCAACAGACACTTATAGATAAGAGGCAAAACCAAATCAATCCACATGCACTCAAATGATGACAGCAAAATACTCGTCTCCAACCTGAGGCGGCTGGGGTTTGGTGAGGCGAAATTCTCCTTGTTTGTCTCGATTGAACACAACCTTCCAAAGGATCATATCAAGGAGGACATTCTGTGAGACATTACAGTGAGTAGGAAGAGTTAAAGAAACTAATGATCATTTGTTGTTAGTGTGCACATTACAAATAAAACCTGAAACAGTGCGTTAGGGATAACTAATTCAGTGGCAAGCAAAACAGAGAGTTTATGCTACTTGTCGGTACTTTTGTGATAAACATTTTTATTCTTAAAGTGCTCACACTAAATTTAAGACTATGAACGTGTACTCTAAAATCAACAGCAACAATGACCAAAATTGCACCCATCGATATGGGTAAAAAACATAAATACACATGTCTATCAATACTCTAAAAATCTGTGAAGCACCACATGAAGATATAAGTGCTTAGAGCAGCTTCTCCATAAACTATCTTTAATCCTACAGTGCATTTCATTTTGGAGCTATGCTTTCTACAGCACCTGTTTTAAAACAGTGACATCCTCAGAGAAGTGGCAATGGGGTGGTAAAGCTGAGCCACCAGCAGGAATGAAGGAATTTGGTAGGCATAACTCAGATTTTTAAAAGCGGGCAGAACTTGAATAGTGTATGTTGAGCACATCTGGTTATCCTCATACAGCTGCATGGGTGGACTCAGGAGCTTTGAGCAAATCTGACAACACAGGTGTGAACCCGTACCTTCCACGGTCTTGAGCCTACACCTCTGATCCTTGGAGAGATTCCATTTCTAACATCTGACTAACCTCTGCCATTGAAAATGGGGAGCTGATTAGTCAGACTTTTGTAACAGGTTTTTATGATGCTTATGATTTTATATTTTACCAGAATTTTATAGTGCTTTTATAAAGCATTGGCCAACGAATCTTCAGCTTGTTAAGATGTTCATTTCTGAAGCCAGTCTGGTTTAAGCATGTCTATACCAGGCATCAGGGGTGAGGAGGAACAGCTGCTAGGATCTGCCTTTGTTGTGCAATATTTTCTATCATCTGGTAGAAAGAATCTGCATGCCTTGTGAACCTAGTCTGGCACCCACATGGAAGGAGCAAAAGCTTTTCAGAAAACAACCATAGTCAGAAACTATTCCTGTTGTAGAAGCAATGACAAAACTACATACGATCATAGCGTGACACAAAAGTGTCACACTGGCAAGTGTGACTAAAGAAGATCCAATTCCTCACGTATCTCATAATTATGAGACACTTTAAGAGGCAGTTCCTGAGGGATAACTCTCAGCAGAACAAACTCTAAGTGAAATACAGGGTATCTTGTGACAAGATGGAAGGAGCTGTCACCAGTGGCCTCTCCCAGATACTCAGAATGTGACCTGTGGCACCCACTAAGTCTGTAGTGACAAGCCCAGGGAGCAGAAAATCCACCCAGGCACACAAGGAGAGAAAGACAATGAGCTCTACTGGAGGTGAAGGAAAGAAATAGCCTGGGATTTCTACACAACACACTGGACCCAAGGAGTTGGCACCACGTGACAAAGCTTTAGGGAGTGTAGAGTAACACCGCTAGAACTGGGCAAATGCAGTTCAGGAGGTGGGCTGAAGTTATGGAAGGTGAAATGTGTATTGTGAAACAAGGACTTGAGGATCATGAGACAACAGTTCTGTTGGGACACCTGCTGTACAGTAAAACAAGTCATCTGCCATAACAAAGCATCCAAATTACACTTAAAAAGTGGAAAAAACTTAGTTTAAGACGAAGCATAACAGCCCAAAGAATTAGTGCCGAGAAGCAGGTACTTCTATTTTATTACTAAAGTCCAGGCAACAAGACAAACAGGGAAGCCTATTTCAAAGAAACGTGCCAAATCACCCCTGCAGTTTTGGTAATGAAAGTTAAATGACTGAAATGTAGAAAGATGCTAACTCAAACCTGCATAGGAAAAAGAGTGGGGTGAGGTTTGAAGTACTGGGTGAAAGAACAGTCTGCAGGTGATTATATTGCTTAGGTGGATTAGTAGAAATTCACAAGTCTTCAGGCTGATGTGACAACCAACAAGGCCAAGAAGTGAACACATATTTAAACCAGAGGAGAACCATTTGTCCTCAAGAGCCATGTGCTGATACATGAATTGGCACACTGTACAGACTTTCTACTGGAGCCCTTACACATCCAGAACAGATCCAGATCCTGTAAAAGTTACAAGATCAGCTGCAGAACAAAGGACTTTTCAAGCAGACGGTAAATTTATTTATCTCAGTAATCTTTATCTCTGGAAAGAAAATTGAAATTGAATAGGAAAAAATATTTCTGTCTAGGAAGTTTGTTTTAAATTTATCAGAAGACATAAAAAGCCATGATTCTGAAGCTTCAGAATAGCTGTTTTGTTTCAGTGGTAAAGACAGCAATATACATCTAATTTGAATTTTCACAAATAAAAGCAAGCAAAAAAAAGGCTATTAAGCATTCAGGAATACAAAATAAAAAAAGGAAGAATTTAAGGGCATAAAAGAAAATCATCACAAGAAGAGTTAGAGTACATACAGGACAACATAAAAAAGGCACAGGAGCTTTAATAGTGGATAAACTTGTTAATAACAAGAGAAGAGGCCAAGAAAATTAGTATCTACTGACATGTTTTGGAAAAGACAAGTTGTCACCTGCCATGTGAAAACACAAACCATGTTCCAACAGGCAGCAACATGAGAGCATATTTTGCAAATTCTATTTGGAACAACATTTTGAACACAATACCTTGATAATTTTGATTCAAGTATCTGAAAAAAAGCTTTGCTTGAGTTCATTTTTACTAGGTCACAAATAAAGGGAAAAAAACATGTCAATTGGACAGAATATTAATGCTGTACTACTCTTTGAAGGCCAAAATGAAATGATCCAAGCAAGTATTATGCTGCTGGTTACATTGAAAGCAATTCCTGACATTGTAATGGAAATACTGATTAGAAGCTGTAGAAAATGTTACACAGTAAAAAACAGATAATTGTAATGTGCAAGCATTAGATAATGTTGGAAGGCTTTTTCATCTTGCAGGAAAAAAAGTGACTCATGACTGCAACCAAAACCCAAACATATCCAGGTTGGAAATGACACGTCACTTAACAGGGAGAAGAACCACAGGAATAAATAACTGACTGTGAATCCAGACTTCTGGAACATTTATGTGTCCAACTTTGATTCTGGGAAACAAAAACAAGGCACCTGGATGAAAGGTAGGGCAAGTTTCTGCACACATTAACTCTGGAATTAGAGCAGAAGAGATCAACAACCAGAGTGACTGGCTTCAGACAAGCTCAGTGATGGAAAAAGCAGATTTGCATGAACAGCTCTATTTATGGACTTTGACCATATCAGACAATCGAGTTACATAGACCTGCAATATTCTGAACAATAAGCTATGTGTGTGATCCAAGTGAAGGAAGGGGAGCTCCCCTAAGGACTTCATATAGTTCTCTAGTATATTGTTCTTCTGAAGTAACACAGAAAATAAAAATGGAGTACTTTAATATGAAATAGCTGAATTTTAAAGCCTTTCAACTTCCTCCGCACAACCCAATTTTTAATAAAAAAGATTTAAAATTACACTTTAGACACAGAAAGCCTTGACACCTTAAATCTAGCTTACAAGGACATTTGTAGAAATACACACTTAACAAGAAAACAGCAGCCACTCATACTGGCATGCTGGGAGGAGTGACCTTCTAAATAAAAGACAAAGGTGCATCCTGAAAAAATAAACACTTAGAAGCATTTTTCCATGTGGATTTCTTACCTCTGTCAGCACAGATACAACTGCATTTAGAATAACGATGATGACAATTCTCAGGCGCCACTCAGGTGGCACACACACAAGCTGTGGAAACACACAAGTGAAGTAAACACACATTCAAAACAGACTCAGCAGTTTAAATTTTCCCTTGCCCACCCAGTGATGTGAAGCTAAAGCTCTGCAGGGGTCACACTTGCCCCAAAGGCAGCACATCAGTTCCCCCAGGAAATGGACACACCCATAGATCTGCTGACACTCACCTCAAGAAATTCGTCAATAGGTTCAACAGGGTGCAACATGATGAAAAATATGAAGACATAAAGAACTATAACAGATAAAACAAACAGAACTGCAAAAGAAGAAAAAATATTTTAATTGGACCATCTCACAATCAAGAGTTTTAGTCAGTTTTAACATGTATCCTGAGTTCATTACTGCCTGGAAACAATCTCTCTTCTCCCTCTAAACCCTTTCCAGGCAAATTTGGGCAATACCAGTTGTGTTGATAGCCATAAAGAGAGAGAAGGCCTGACTCCTTCCCACTGGCTCACTTGTGGAGTTGAAATACAGAAGTATATACACATATACTTCTATAAACAAAGCAACTATCAACACAAATTTCTCCACACAGTTTAATATTTCCTTATTTGTAGCTGTGATTATGAAAGGATAACTGCACTATGATCTCCTAGCAACACTATTGCTTCTGAAGTGCTACAACAGAATTGTCAACAAGTGCACAGTCACTTGGGAGTTTTATTTGGAACTGTATATACTAAGAAAGGACTTACAGTTTTTGTAGCATGGTTGTCTAAAGGGTTTTCCTTTAGAAAAGACAATTGCCACTATGAGGTACTGAAAGCTGGATATAAAAAACAAAGTTGTGTTTTCATAATTTTTAATGTAATGTTCATCATGAATAGTCTCATTCTCATGGTGTGCAGAGCTGGTGTTCTTGGCGTCCAACACATTACATGCACTACAACACAAAAAATATTGAACACTGAGTTATGGAGAAGAGGCAAATAGGCCCCACTTATTTACAAAAGTAATAACAGAACAAATTGCTACAGTAGTAAAAAAGCTTAAACTTAAGAACATATTAAAGGTAGTAAGAAATAACTCAAAATTGTGGCAAAGAGGTAGCAATTTCTGTGAATTCAGAGATTCGAGCTCTTTTATGCTGCTAGCTTGTAAATTTTCTACATAAATTGTTTAAAAACTATCATTGTAGACAGACTTCAGAGACAGGTAAGCAATCTAACAAAAAATTAAAACACCTCTTCATTTTCAAAAATACGAATTTGATTTACTGTAACTCTAACAGGAAAGCAAAGCTTTATAATATGAAGGAGATAAAATAGATCTGAACCATAAATTTCAAATTTCTACCTCAATGGTCCCAAAGTTGAAGAGTCATTAGACCAAGCCATCTGACTCTGACCCAATTTTACTTTTCAGCCACTGGGTAGCTCCCATATATTAGTATGCTTTCCATAAAAAATCAGCAGACTAACAAGCTGCCATACAGAAGCTTTACTTTCAAAGTCCCCAAAAGAGGATCAAAAAAGAAGAGAGCAATTATTGCCTATAGGTTTCCAATCACTATTGTATCCCGCGCAGAGCCACTGAAACACTTACTCAGAATCTGGTGTCCAAGGCTCATACCAGGACTGCTGTTTGACCCAAAAGAACCCCAAGGTTTGGAAAGCAAGGCAGATGATGATCTGAGACAACACGGAACACAGAAGTGGACCTGAGATAAGACCTGATGGAGGCCTTCGTGCAACAAGCTCTGTCCAAGCAGGGTTCAGACTCACTGCAAAGAGAACAAAAAACAAACAACACATTGAATCATTATGGTTTTCAAGAGCTATCCTGTTCGCATTCTGTGGGATTAGAATGGCTTGCTCATGACATCACTTTAAAATTTATTCCAGAACTGCAAATGTGAAACCACCTTGAAAAGACCACAGAGCCCTAGAACAATACCACAGTGCCTTCTATAGGCTGGTTCCCCAGCAGCACAGCATAGCAGGGGACAATAGCAGCCATGAGACTTAAGGAATTAGCAGTGTCTGGCCAAATTCCCTTTGTCTGGCACAAGGACTTACAGCTTGCCTCCTCACTTTTGGACTGTTGTTGCTTTAATTAAGATGTTTTTATTAAATTTGAAAATGCAATTCTACTGTTAGCCAGTGAATTGAATGCTAGGCTTGTATGTGGAATCAAAATGTTTCACTAGACACGCTTTGAGTATAATGTTTTGTGGACAGAAGTCCAAAGTAAGAATGCAAGGAATTAAAACATTTGAGCAAGATGATATTGCAATAACTCCTGTTTTCATTCCAAAACCAGCTTCCTGTACTGTGAAGACTTAGTTCCTCAAGATCATGCCCACAACCTGTTTCTCCTATGAGGACATCTCACAAATTTCAGATTAATCTAATTCAGAACACAGTGGTGGTTTGGGTTTCTTAATGCATAGATGTAATAGTCATAATATCTTCACTGTATGCCACAGTGTTTTCTCGAAACCACATATAATTAGATATTAAAGAAAATCTGACCAAGCAAAAAGTGGTTCACAGAAGTGCCACAATGGTAATTCAGTACAGTACTCACTAGTGAAGACAACCACCAAAATGATTGCCAAATCAATGAAGAGAAACTGGAAATCTCCCAAATTGCTCAGGATCTGGAGAGAAATCACAAATGTTACATTGGTAATTTCTTCACACCACAAAAAATTATACTGACGCTCTAACAGCATTAATTCTTTAATTTCACTACATAGACAAGACAGTATCCTTTCGAACTGGCCTCCTTTACCTGCAGGAGTCCTGAATATTCTGCAATTCACAGAACAATTCCTGAAGTATCACAGTATGAAACAATTTTCTTTTCAAGAAGGACAAGCTATTTGTAACTGAAATTTGTTTGTAATCAAAATTATATTATTGAATCTTACATACCAATGCAATAACAGCTTAGGCCTACAGTTCTTTAAACACCATAGCCTTACTGTGTACTCATACAGCTGTCAAAATTTCCACCTCAAATGTCCTTTAATACTCTGCACCTTTAACTTGCTCAGAATAAAAATTAAAATACAGGATTTCTATCACATGCCACTATTGTGAAACCAATCATATTAACAGGAAATATTCCACTTTGCTTCCCTTCCCACCCAAATCAGTACTTCCAGTTTGTTTCAATTCTAACATAAAAAGGATGCATTGCCCTTTAAAAAAAGTTAGTCTATTTCAAAATGCTGAAAGTTTTAAAATCACTGAAACCTGTATTTTTGCTTTGTATATATGCTTGTTTGGTCTTCCCATTCTAGAGCTTTTCTTTTCACAAACATTGGTTATTGCCTTTTCTAAACACATACCACCATGTATTTTGTACAGTTAATGTGGAAAAAACCCCAACAAAATACTAACAATACTTTTAGTCTAAACGTATTTTTGTATGCATGTGTTGTACTCAAAGAGACTTGCAATAATTAGTATTAAATATCTATCAACTTGCAAATCTCTAAATTATGCTGACACTGCATAGGTATTTACTGAATACTTACAGAATACAGCAAAGTAACAGTGATGTACTGGATGATGCTGTATAATGCCATGAATTTGAACACACAGAAGGATGTTATTAAAGCAGCACGGCCTTCCCTGTCAAAACAGATGTAATCATGTAACTACAAAACTTTCTGTGCAAGCAGTTAAGTTCTGCCTACCAAAATGTTAGCTGCAATTAAACATACCAGCAAACCCTTTGAGGGACATTAAGCTACAGACATGGAGAGACACAGGAGTCAGAATGGTACACTTCCCCCAATATTAAAGTTGTGGGCATGTCTTCTGGACTGAGCCACCACCTAAACTTCAGTCCTCTTTGGACTTCATGTGGCTTTTCAACAGAGATTTTAAAATGAAAGTCTTTTTACAAAAGCATCTATGGAGCATTGGTTTACTGCATGGATTGAATGAACACACACTCAGCCACAGAGCTGCTGACTTCAGAAATGTTTCTGATAATGCATTACTTCACTAGCTTCCTACAGACCCATAGATTCTTCTTTGGCTGACCTTTATCGAAAATCATTACCTAACTTCCAATTCTAGAGTCAAAAAATTGGTCAAACACTATTTAGAAAATTTGTCTTCTACTTTGTATGGTGCTGAGCAATTATCTGATGATTTTTACTGCTTGCAATTAGGCTTGCATAAGCTTTTATGGAAACTAGCAAAGTTACTAAGACAAAACTAAAAACTAATGTGTAGAAGCTTGGTAATGCTTTGAAAAATTAACTTTACATGGACAAAGGATTTTACAACAAAATAGTAAATCATGCTGTGGCCAGGTTTTGCTCAGAGTACCTTCAGTAAAGAAACAGAACAACTACAATATGTGGATTGTTCTGTAATTCACACTGTTTTCCTACAACATCAAATATATACTAAAATAAAGCATGAAAATAAGTTACAGAGTCATTTTTAAGCTCACAGTCAGTGGCATTACCTGATCAGCTTTGGCACACAGGAAATACTGGGTGTCCTGGAAGTGAAAGGTGATGCCACAGAAGCCTCAAGTTCAGACAGAGATATACCACCGTGTGCCCTCTTCAGTGCCTGCCAGGTAACATTGAAATGGAGACCATTTTAGAACTTGCCTTCAGCTGTACAATTGAACTGAATGGTTCTGTATGGAAAAAAAAATTATACTTACCCCACAGTCATTTGCTCCATCTCCACACATGCCCACATAGTAACTATAAAAACCAAACAGACATCAACATTCTGGACCATTCTCCAACCATGGTCCATTTAGCGTATTTCATTAATTAGTTCTATATTACTTTGAGTTATTCAGGGTTTGCATAACAATGGGTGATCATTAATGCTGAAATCAATTATTGTTGTTGCCATGCATATAAAGAAGTAGACAGGAAAGTAACATGACAATGACACGTCAACCAAAGCAATAATGGTTAATTAGCTCTCTCAAGGTGGTCTAAAGAATCTTTGCTCTAGGCAGTGATGATTTTGTAGTATTTTATAGAGCTGCAAGGCCTGACACCAACAATCACATATTGACCAATGTGAACAGAAGTCATCCTGATAATACTTCTGTAATACACAGAAGACATTTGATGGGTTTGTTTAATAAACCAAGCAATTGCATTTATAAAATGTTAGTCAGTCAGTTTATGCACATATTCCTCACGTAAAACTTCATGAAAAGTCTGAAACTTTCCCAACTAGCCAGCAGATGGTACTACTCTCATTCTATTAAATCAGCTAATAGGCTGATCTATCAACACATGGAGTTTTATCAGCCCAGCATTTTTCTTTAGGCAAAACAGCTTAGCAGCATGCATAAATTTTGTCTCTTATCACACCAAAGACATTTGACCCTCTCGCTTTCTATGCTTAAGGAAATACTTACTCTACATTTTGTAAAGCTTCCACCAGCTGAGTTTTCTGATCAGGTGCCATGCGAGCAAACACAGTGCCATGGAGCACGAGCTGCAAGACAGAAGAGCTCTTAACGCTCACAGGGCAAAGTCTGCTCACCACTAAAAGTGCCCATACTCAAGTAAAATGCTTACCTTGGGTACCAGGTCCTGAAAATGCTCCAAAATCACTGCAAATGACTTCCCATTCATTGCAAAATGGTATTTTGTCATCTGGAGATCCTCAAGGCTTTCATGGACCAATTTAACTGGAATATCCTATCAAAAGTAGTTTAATACTCTAGCTGTAATGCATTTACACAGATACCTTGCCATTTCAAGCTAACACTCAGAGGGGTATTCCTAGAGATCCTACACCGGACCAGGTTTATAAGAACGTCACTTGAAAAAAACAACTCATACAATAAAAACACTTATGTATTACTAAGAAAATATAGTTTAATGTTTGAACTACAAGCAGCTAGAGAAGTTTTAACAGATTGAAATGTTGGGGAAAAAACCTTGTCAAGTGAAATGTCAAATGTCATATCACAGTTGAAAAACTACCCCCTCCAGCTGCTTTACTAGTCCTTGGTATTTGAAGATCTGAAAGTTAACCAGTATATCAATTCTGAACTGACACTTAACAGCAGATTTATGATTTAATGGAATAACATAAAAAGAACAGTAAAACTAACTGCTTACACTCTAAGACCACAATGTGGTCATATTACCTCTGAGTTTATGGCTGGTGATGAACTAGTGCATTTTGCAAGGGTATCTGCATAATGCCAGTTGATCCTGGCAGCCTGCCCATCCTTTGGAGGTAGTGCTTCAGCAATAATGACCTTATCCTGAGGTAGAATCATTCCACAGTCTCTGGCCACAGAGATAGCAGTTAACATGTTATCCCCTGTTAAACAAGTGCATTTAAAAGGGTTTCAGTCAGAAAGGAATCAAGATCATACACTGATATTCCCTGTAAGAGAAAAGCTAACAAATCCTGTATAGAACCAGGAGGAGGACTGCCCCACATACCAGTGCTAACCCAGAGCAAACCAAGCCTACAGACATCATTCAAAGCCTACCAGGTAAACCCCCTCCCCTAGAAATTTTGTGTGCTGCTTGGAGCTGTAAAGATCTCTTACTGAACAAATCTTAGTGTATATTGAAAATTAGGCAGAAAACAGGCAGCCATTTAAAACACTGCTTTTTACACAGTCACAGAACATACAAACACAGAGCTACATTGTTAGCCTGGCAAAACATTCCAAAATTACACCACCTGTGATTTAAAAAGCAAACACATATTGTATGAAAAACACTGAGCACAGACACTTAGCATGCTTACAAGGGCCTAAGTCATTCTCCCAGAAAAAAATCCAATACAAAGTGACTTTTCATAGTATAAATCAAAATGGTAGCAACCCTCAGGACACCCAGTCCAACCTCCTGCTCAAAGCAAGTTCAGTCATAAAATTAGAATAGGACTTTCACTTAGTCTGACTTGGAAGACTTCTAAGGGTTTTCATCCTCCAGTATCAAGTAGCTTATACTTGGAGCTAGGGAAAAGAAACTACAAAGTGGAATTACAGTGTCTTCTGGTTTCTTTGATTCACCAAAGCAACTTGCACACAAAAAGAAAAAAAAGGTGTCTGAATAGTTTCACAAGTTTCTAAACTTCCCTGTTGCTATAAACACAGTGTAAACTCACTGACATTAAATTTTGACTTCATACATATAATTAAAACAAGACCAAAAAGAGATGGATCTTTGAGTATCAATGTTTACATGCTAACCTGTAACCATGACAGTGCGAATGTTGGCTTTATGCAAATCTTCAAGTACAGCAGGGGTTTCTTGCTTTAACTTGTTTTGCATTATAATTAACCCCATAAAATCCATGTTGCTTTCAATAGCATCTCTGATGAAAAAGAGACAAGGAAGAGAAGATTATAAGATTTGCAGTTATTAGATGTAGCTTTAAAAGCCTGATTTTCTGTTTATCAAAGTAAAGAGAAATGTGTATTTTTAACCATGAAGTAATTTGCTTTATAAAAAGTTATGTGAAAGGTATCATCACAGTAATTTATAATTATTTCCCTTGATTTAACTGAAAACCAGTGCGGGAAAATGCTGTTTCCTCTCAATCACAATTTTCGGTTTCTTCCATGAGAATACTTTCTAAGGGAAATTACAGTCTCAAGTAAGTTATAGCTAGAAAGCACGCTCTGAAGCTAACTGCATTCACAGGCCAAATATTAAAATATGTTTAGAGTGCACATGTCTGTTTTCCAAATTAGCTGAACCTTAACATAAAAGCTACCACATTGTTACAAAGGCATGTGAGATTAATAAGCATTAGCTAATCAGGCAGAGAAACGAATTCACTTTGGTTTACATTAAAAAGTCAATGTATTTACAGGTCTTGGGTATTCTACTGCTACTGTAGATTTTCACACCTAAAACTGAAAACTCATTTCTATGCTTTGCCAATGTTCACCTTGTACACAGGGCTGACAGGAAAGAACACAGTCAAAGCTGGCATTTTCATAGCTGCACTACACATTCAGGAACTGTGGGAAAGATGACATTATCCACAAAACTAGGCTCAGCAGAAATACAATTCACAGGAGGTAGTACTCTTTGAAGGAAGAAACCTTTCTATCTTCCAAACCTCGTAAGAAAATGGACATGCTGCCCTTAGGAGACTAAGAAACTCCATCAAACAGGCATAGGAGAATTTCCACTACTTGCCATTATCCTTAATAAACACAGATTATATAAGAATGTGCAAGTAAAGAAACCAGATAAGGCTTTCTGCCATGGTAGTGTAAATTAGACATCATGAAAATAATATTCCAGTTCATATCCAGCTTAAAGCTCATCCTCTGAATTCATTTCATTGCAGAGAAAAACTTCCTTATCTTGTATGTCCAGGGCACAACTAAAGGATGCAGAGAACTATGTATGTCAAGACAGAAAAAAGCTAAAGAAGAGTAGTAACTGATTTAAACAAAAATACACATTACACATTAATTGAAAGCATGCAGCTTTTAAAGTCTGTTACTTACTAAAAAGGTGAAGTCACTCTTACCTGCTAATAGTCTGGACTTTGTGCCATGTAAGCTTAGACTCCAGTTTTCTGTGAGCAAGAGCAATAACTCGGAAGCCCTGCTTAGTGTATTCTTCCAGGACACGCTCAAAGTCAACAGGAACTTTAAAAAGATCAAGTTCTGAGTTATTAAAATATTCATATTTCAGCTGAGCTATAGAAGAAATAAAAATAATTTGCTCCTTTACCTGTTTCCTGCTTACACAAGCTGGCAATCACTTCTGGGGCACCTTTCATGTAAGCATCCATTCTCTTCTCCCCTAGAACCCGGGCTATTACACACATGCGCTGCAACACTGAGGAAAATGGAAACTGGCGCACGATTCCAATTTCATACCCAGTCTGTGTCATACAGGAAGGAAGGAAGAAAAGGGTTACATCCACATATACCTTAAGAAAAACAGGTATGTGCTGAATGAAAAAGCATACTTACCGACAGCTCAAACAATTCCTGAAAAACAAAACAAATACAGTCATTCTAAACATCAACTTTAAGTATTTCTTCAGCTACAGACTATTTCAACACAAATCAGTAAAGGAATCTGCACAGCATTCTTGCTATTAAGTCATATTGTATTTTCAATGGATTTCCTAAAAGCTGAATATAAATATACTGCATCTATTTAGTATCCTTTACTTTAAGTGAGACACAGTACTGCTGTAGAGCTTGATTTCTTGATTAGAATTTCCAAGACCTTTCACAGTCCAAACTGTCCATTTAGCTTTTGTAAATGACAAAAGTCTATGGTGTTTTGGAATGAGGCCAAGATTATTAAGTATACCCCCCTCAAAATAATGTATTGAGTTTCAAGAATGTTCAGGTATCAACTACTGCACAGTGATTACTGCTGTGCACGTACACTGAGCTCTGATCAAAAGAAAGACACGTCTATCTATTACAAAATGTGACACATACAAATGCACTGACTTCTTATACTCTCCCAGTACCCTACTCTGATAATCTGGATATACATTCACATGCTCAAAACTTCCCTTTGTGAAATATTTAAAAATACTTCATGATACAGCTAGAAGAAACTTTAAAATCTGCTAAGTACGTTTAGTTTTTTTATTCAGCATTTAGTATTACCTCAAAGGTACAAGAGTGGCAAGAATTCCATGCCACACAGTGATGTTAACAAATTATACTTTTAACTGAAACCGCAATGTGAGCACACCTAAGCACTTCATTAAAACAGATTTTGGTAATAATACCAATATTAAAAGGTGTAAGCTCAAAAAGCATTTCTGTACTTTATAACCAGTCTTCCACCACTACCTTCAACAATGGCTTAAACGTTTGTTGTCTTTGCCATCAAAACCCTCACAGTTCTGATCTCATTTCAATTTTATCAGCGAGAAACTCAGCATATAGTAAATTGTGTTTCTTTAACTCAAATCAATTTTTTGAGGTTTTATACCATTTCTTGATCTGTTGATTGCTTGGATTCTGGGGAAAGTTGTTTTGAAGGTCGAACCACTGTTGGCATGATTCGATTATGAAGGGCTGTTTCCTCTTCAGTTGCTTCTTCTAAGATCTGTATTTAAAAAAAAAATCAACTACTTTATATATTCATTAACTTTAACTTGCTCATAATGCAGTATTCGGGGGGACAAAATGGCACTTACCCATCCTATTGCTTCAAACATCTTCAAATCAAGTGGATCCCCAGAAAGCACCCCTTCAATTTTTGTAAGGGAATGACAAGTTGCCATGCAAGCAACAAACTCTGACTTCAGCAAGCTCTCACTGCAAGCCCTCTCTTCCGGCAAAAGGAAACTGAAACAATGAAGTAATAATATACTTAGCACCATAATTATTTATTATGAGCCACTTCAAAAGGTTTGTTTAGATTAACAGAAGAAAATTGACTGCACAAGTCCCTTCACTTGTATTTTCACACATCACAGAAAACAAATTAAGACTCTGGGCTGGAATCTTCAGAAACTGTCACAACTTTTTTCTCCTTCAAATACTCAGTGGTCATTCCTTCCTGTCTAGTTTGATCTCTCATACAAAGCCCTCTTATCACTTAGTACTTAACTTAATTAGCTAAGCTAATTCATTTTAGCAGCCCAATTTAGGAGGACAGGATTAAAGAAACATGCAACAGTATCTACAACAGTTTTGCAGTATGATCTTAATGAGGTCTCAGACTCTAACAAATAAAATTCTACCCCAGCTTTGCTGCGGAGTTGTAACTTCCACTATACCTAAACCATAGTTTAAGTGGCATTCCTACAGTGCATTACAGAAATGTAAACATACATGAGCTCACATTCTGTTCTATTCTGCTGAAGCTGTTACAGTACAACTGAGTACCATACTTGCTATCAGCTCTGAGCTCCTCCTTACCGAGCGTTTTCCACCCGCTGAATTCCCCAAAGATCCAAGCCATCCTCAGTAAGTGTTCCAGTCTGCAAAAGAGACCAAGGGGCATGGCAGAAAAAAAAAAAGCCTTCAGAAAATTTACCTTCTAGCAAAGCAAAAATTAACAGCTATTTAAGCAAATCACACTTGAACAATGTATTTTCTTTTGTTTTCACACAGAAATCAAGACATTGGGACAGAAAATACAGTATCTCCCTTGCTTTTTGCTACTAATTAAGTTCCAGACCTGTTAAATAACTTTCAAAAACATTCAATGCAGTCATGCTCCTGACTGAAGACAGGGCAAATGAAACAGACCCTTAAAATCCAAAGATGATAGCACATCATCTCAATATTCAGAGACTGGAGACAATGGAAAATGGGTGCTAAACCATTAGTAATATCTTACATAGTTAAAACAGTAACTGACATATACTTACAGTTGAAATAATACAGTTACTATTATACTTATTATTTGAGATAAAATCTAAGGAGGAAAATAAATTTTATCTAGGAAATAGCCAACAGCAAAGAATTCTGGCTAGAAGCATTACTGTCTTTCACTCATGTTTGGTTAACAAATAATAATAAAATACATTTCTCAGCTTTTCATTGAAACTAATGAAAATGAGAACAAGTCTGACTTCACACTTGAGTTCTTCAGAAACTTGTGTGCTAAATGAAGTTATTAGTAAGCCTCAAGTCTCACATTTCTGTGGTGCCAGTAATAAGTTGGGACTTGGGAGTCTTGAGATAAGAAAGCAGCTCAATTACAACATCTTTTTAGAGCAGATTAAATTAAGACAGGTAACAGATGGTAAACACCGCATACCTGGAAGCTAACAGATCACAAATTATCTAACCTACATGAAAAATGAGTTTTCCTTTTTTGTCTACACAAACTCCCTTTTCTAAGACAATGCCCCTCCAGGCAGCAAGGTTTCAAAATAATTCACCTAACCTTATCAAAACAAACAAGATTCAGCTGGCCACAAATATTTATCCTTTGTGGGCTGATGCAGAAGATGCCAATTTTTTTCAACCTTCTTTGTGCATAAACGATGCCAGCAGTCATAGCAGCAGGGAGTGCTGGAGGCACCGTGATAGTGATAATGTCAAGAGACTCGATGATGATGGTATGAGCTGGAACCTGCAACAGAGGTCAGAGCTAATGAACAAGAACTCACTGCTTACAGATTCACTGTCCCACTGACGTGGGCAAAACCCACACATTGTTTTCCCCAGTATATTGTGTTCTGGATGGCCCAGAAATTTAGCACAATCTTCACCCACCATCAGCAATAATGCAGTCCTAAATTATCCACAACCCGTAACTTCAAATTTGCACTTTTCACCCTGGAAATATATTACTTTAAAACATTAGCTGACTAATGCAAAAATTTTTAAGAGAAAAAAAGCCAACGAACCAAACAAAAAACTTAACAGTTATCAGGTTATTCCTTGATAAGGGCTTTTTTTGCCTGCAGCATATTTTAGATGTGCTATATCCTTTCTTCCAACTCTATATAAATCAGATGGTAATCTTACATACAACATAGATAAAAATCTAGTAATTAGAAAGAAGAGAAATCAAGGTAAACTCAAATTTCTCAGTAAGATATTCAAATTCTGCTTCTGTGCTGAAATTTATTCTCAGTAACCTTGTCTCATTTCATTGATATAAAAGAGAGCAAAAAAATATTCATTTTAAATCAAATTGTTACTCATTATTTGAACTGTGATGGAAGTCATGGTCACTCTTTTCTAAAATAAGGCAGTTCTGGAACAGAAATTAAAACATACCTCATTTAAGATGCTATTGACAATTGTGTAAAGAAATCCAATGCCTGCCACCACCACCAGAGACAGGAGAAACAAATAGGCATCTCTGTAGAGCTTAAAATCAGTTGGCTTTGGATACAGTATGGAACGAACAAGCTGGCCTTTAGCAGTACTAAAGCCTAGAAATAAAAAAGGAGTAAGTTATTAAAAATACAAACAAAAGCAAACCTATTCAAATATATTCAAAACCTCAATGAAACCCTTAAGCTACTCATTTCATTACAACTGTTTCTCAATATCCATAGCAAATGTTTTGCAATACTGTAATTAAGGTGCTTAAAAATACATGTGCACGTCATACTAAGGGCTTCTCTCCCATGGCAAGGACATGCAGCTGATGCAAACAAACCCCTCCTCTGCAGCAGCAGCAAATCCTCACATGGTTTGGCCTGGCATTTTGATTGTCTCAATGCAGAGCTAGAGAGTATAGTTATTGTCTTATTAAGCCAGTCCTTGCAAAAAAGAAAATGAAGACATTCAGAGTCCAACATTAAATACTTAAATGGCAAGTCTCCATAAGGCCCCTTGAGAGCCAGAATGAAAGATTCAGAAAAAGCTGGAGTGCACAGAGTGATCTTCTAGAGAAAGGCACCTCCTGATGGCATTTTGACAACTAAACTAGGAGCCTACCCTTCTAAAGCTCTTACAGTTGTTGAACAATCAACAGATATCCCAAGGTCATACTTGAACTTTTGCCTTGATGTTTGAAGAGGCCAACATTAATGCCCAATTTTGTGTGCCCAAAACATTTTCCATCTGCTTAGACTTCAAAGACTATTACTACAACCTCAATGTCAATGCCAGGTCTTCTGGCATTAATGACAGCTCCCTGACAGCCTCTCAGTCTGCAGGCCTCCACAGCGAAGGCTGAGCCCTTAACCTGGACATCTGGCATATAGGGTTCTACCAAAACAGAGCCACTATGGCATCACTCCTAAAGTGGATGAGCTCATCACAACATGAAAAGCCATGAAGCCTCCAGGCTTTGAATTTGCTACTGCAGAATATGAACCATGAGCCCGTTCAGAGAAGTTCACCATGTCTGTAGGTACTTGAGTATTTAGCAATGAATGCTTTGTAATTTATTACAAAAAATCAGAACTACTTTGTCTTTTTTTTTTTTTTCCCATGGTTTTGCAGAAGATTCTGTACCTGTACAGGATAGGCAACATCAGGGTTAAACAGTAAGTTAAAACCTCATGGGGTGTCTTTAGAACACACTGGATATACAGATAAATTTAGGGGACAATTCTGTTCTCTAAAGCAAAATAACCAGTTTTGAAATCCTTTCTATTACAAATACGAGCCACAATGACATCCATCAACTGAATTTTAGGAGGAAAGAAACTAATACATTTCATTGTGTTTCAGCTGTAACATCAAACATGTTAAAGGCTTAACTTGAAGAATACTGTGAGTATAATTCCAGCAGATCAATCTTATATTCTGGTTTATGACAAGATTAGGACTACATGCCATTGCACACAACCATATTGAGTTCTGTTCTCTTAGATCTTTTAAGGACTAGATTTTTAAGGACTTCAATTTTGTGGCATTTCCCTCCCTTATATAAAGCGATTTTTCACTTGTATCTCACTGTGTGAGAATTACTTTAGTTCTGACTATATGACATCTTAGGAGCAAGAAGCTGCAAGTGCTGTAACATTTATCCTGTTCTGTGGAAAGGGAAATTCCCTGTTGCCTAAAAACTGTTCCTGTGACAGGAAGAACAGAGAATTTTGCATCACTTTGCTTCTCTCTATACACAGTCACAGCAGGAAAACCACATTTGTCCATACATAAAACCTGAATAAAGCCCACAGAGCTGAATTCATCCTGTTTACAACAGGAGCTAACTCGGACCTGCCATGGGCAAAGAACATTTTACAAACACAACTTCTGATGTCAGGGTAGTAAGACTCAACGTGTTGGGAGCAATTGCAATGCTCCTTGTAAGAATTACAGACCATAGTGTGAGACTTCAAAACAAATAGTACTATCCCTCCTGCAGAGCAGAAGCAACACGCCTTCAGCAGTTCATTTCTGTTGCTGCATGGGCTCACCTTGCTGTACACATGCACACAGGCTGGGCACGTGAAATTTATTTAAGAAAGAAAACAAGTTGAAATGGGTATTATTAAAGGGCAGATGTGTTCAAGGAAAGGAAAACATCTCCTTGAAAGAAAAGACTAATAAAAGCCTCAAAAAAGAGAATAAAACAAAAGATCAGAACTTTTACTGCTAAAGCAGACTAACAGAAGGTGAAAACAATACACCAGAGTAAGAAGCAGCAAATTAGGGTGAAGTTACTTGTTGGAAAACTTGTACTAGTAGTAGTCTAGTCCATGCAGTCCAATTTCTTCTATGTAATTCTACTGTACCTTATTATTGCAAGATTATAGCTTGCATTCATTTATTTTGTGGTAATTTTCTTAAGATGATCTTTGTAAAGCAGAATCCCACAATTAGCTTGTGCAGTTGGTTTTCATAGAATATCTGTATTACTTAACCCCAGATCGCTAATGTATGAATTAGCATTTTTGTAGATAGATCAAACTCATTTTTAAAGTAAATGTTATGTACTTTGAAATAACTATAGGTAAAGAAAAACATTTGGCATTGTGAATGACTCTGCTAAAATCAGCTGGTCCCCACTACCCACCCAAACCTTTTTCAAAAGGCACATGCTGTTCAACTAACACACTACAAAAAAAAGCTCTAAAGGACATGAAAACATATTCAAGTAAGTTTTAAATTGATTCTAAAGACTGATTCACTTTCTTGCTTGCCAACTGTTAATCTTCAAACCATTATCTAGTTTTATTATTGTTTAAAAACTTTTATCAAGCTATTGGGGATATATTCCTTTACCCAAGCTCAGCAATATCAGCCAGGTGACACACACCTACGAAAAGAAGTAGCACTTTAACAAGGGACAAACTTAACAATCAATACCTGTTCTCACCACCAGGGCTTTGACCAACTCTCCAGTGTAGAACCGGGTCTGAATGACATTGGTTCCACAGAACAGCGTGTGCCGCTTGTGCACTTCAGGACTGTAGATCTCATCTCCCACTGCTTTTGGATATTCCGAAGGATTTGGCAGATTAATCTTTGTGACAGGAACACTTTCACCTTAAAGGAAAGAAAGTCTCTAAGCAAGATCAGAGAAGAACAGACGTTTTTTTCCTTTACAACTACAAGTAAGAATAATATAATCTCACTTCACCAGCACACAGACTAATGGCAGTAATCTTCCTTTCAGCATGTTATTAGGTAGTCTCTCACCTATTAGCCTCAGCTCAGCAGATTCCTTACCCAAACGTTATTCAACTCTATTCCTTACAGAGCTTTTGTGCCCCTTATTTCAAGTCACATAGATGTAAAACAGAGTTCATAAAAAAAAAACCAGGACGAGCTTCCTTCTCTTGCTGAAAAGCATCACCCCCATCTTAACTTAGAAAAACTAGAAGCTGAAGGAAATTATTGCCAGCTCCATCGGTGACCGACTGCACTCAAGCAATCAATTTTTACCAGCTGCCAGCAGCAGCAAGAAGATAAAGTATATGCAGAAAAACTGAACATGATAGAACACACAGTCTCTAAACTACCATTTTCTAAAGGCTGTCAATTTGGACAGATTACCCTAGGAATAACAAAAAGTCCATCCTAGTCACTGAAGCTGACCTTTAAATACATCAGATCCCTGGTTTCAACCTATGCAGCATATTACTTGAGATGATAAGTTGTGGTTTAAAATACAGAACATCCTACTCACTACATTCATTTTTGGAAGAAGCTAAAATATTTGGGCAAAAATTTTCTGAAGAAGCAGGCTTCAGAACTCCATCTGCACTGAGAACACCAACTAAAGAGGCAGGAAGACAAACTATTAAGAAGAAATATTTTTAACAAAAAACCATCTCTCATTTTTGGAGTTTCCAAGTACTATCAGGTAGCTGTTGCAGATAAACAGGACACAAGTACATAATACTTCAGATTATGTCTAATTTTAAGAACATACACATTTCAAACAAAATAAACATATCCACTTTTACTAAAACATACTGCAAGTAAGCATGCACACAGGTATAAACTAATACTTTTAGCCATGCAGCACTGTGTATCAAATTTACATTACCTGTTAGCATACTTTCATTTACAATGCAAGTACCACTGAGCAGTACTGCATCACAGGGCATAATTGTCCCATTGGATGGAATCAACATGGTATCTCCAGGCACGAGGTCAGTGGAAAGGATTTCTTCTATTTCTGGATATTAGAACACAAACAAGTTTACTTTGTTAAAAGCAGCCACTCTCTATAAAACTTGATAAAGATCCTCACACTCAAGATCCAGGTGGTGACAAGTATGACTATTAATAAAATGAAGTAAGACTTCATTTTATTAATGGCATGAAAAGATTTTAAAAATATACAGAAAAAGTCATTGATAAATGCCAATTCCACCACAGATTAAACTCTAGAGCACATGGATAGAGTGCATTATGACAAATGAAAGGAATCAAGCTCATACAAAAGATATTAACAATTAGCTACCGTGTAACTTCAATATAATATAAAGACATGTGTCCAACACAAATATATGTCTTAAAAACAACACCATGCATCACAATCTTTTGGATATCACACCTTTAACTGCTGTGGTATCCAAATGAGGGGAAGTTCAGGAATCATCTCGCAGCCCTTGTTGGATAATAAATTGTTATGGAGACCCAACACATGCACATCTTTAAGTCAGGAAAGAAACTAGACTGACAATTACGTAAGTGGAATGGTAGAGAATGGGAAACAGCAATAGGACAAGCTTCTAATCTAGAACAAATCTGATATTCACTGAAAATACCATCTAGAAGGTTAACCCTGAAAACATTACACTATCTAAATTCCACTCTGAACTTCTTTTTCCATGTAATTTTGCTAGGAATGCAAGCATTTCAAGCTGATCAAAGAAAGAACAGATGCAGACCTACTTTGCACTCACACTTCATGAGCAATTTAAATTCAACCTTCCAGGCCACCTGTGAAATTTACCTTGGTTTCCTCTGCAGACAGAAACCCTTACAATGCTGTGAGCTGCTACCATGTCATGTAACATAACATATTGCTGCAAAGGGAAGAAAAGTTCGTTATTCAAAAGCACAGCTTGTCTTCTTCTAAATGCACATTCTACAGTAGAAGTGATGAGATTCTCTACTAACATTCTTTAACAATGAAATGCTACTCAAAACATTCTCTTGAACATAGTTCAGAAAACTTATGGGCAAATAAAGTTTGAGTGCATCGATCTGTACAGGCTCCTATTTTTAACAGCATTCTGGAAGAAAATCTACATTGTCATGCAAAATTTTATACAATCATTTGGTCATTAGCATACAAAAGTAAATGCTGCAGTAGTTGTATGGACTTGAATTAAGGCAGAAGTTGTTTGGGGTTTTTCGTCTCTGGTCTGAATTCAGAGATTGCAATTTAAGGATAATTACTACTTTGATTTCCATCAGCTAAGTCTACCGAGAAAACTGAACCACCAGTTTAACAAGCCATATATGCTTCACTGGTGCTCAGTTCTGCAGGGCTTTTTCAAACAAGGAAACAATGCAGGACGGAAACACTACTGTTAATAAAATTTGGTACATAAACTTGTGTCTGGGTTTTATTTAAGCAAGGTAGTGTTTCTGTTAACTGAGACCAACCTATAGATTCATCAGCATGGAAAGTCTGCAAAGGTCTCAAAGAAAACTACAAGTCCGAATTCTTTCAGCTCTAAGAGGGAAAATGCTAATAATATTCTACCTGTATAAGTCAGAAAAATTCTTAAAGATTTTTCAGCAATTCCACAACAAAATAAGGCAATCAATAAAAAGCCAAATAGATGCATCCATATTCTTTGAACTTACCTTTCTAATGGTGTAGAGTGAGCTAACAATGGATATTACAGACATAATCACAATTGCTAATGCATAGTAGTGATACTCATCAGTGATCCACAATATCACACTGAACAACTGGAAAATGTAAAAAGGGTTGAGAACCTAGAAGAGTGACAGAACATTCAAGTTACACCAAAAAGTCACATGGGTGCTCCATCAGAACAAAGCTGAAATTATCCTCCTCCAGGGAGAAGACAGTTTCAGTTCTTTATATGTAATTTTGTTTGTTTTGCCAAAACAATCCTTTTTTTCACAACCTCCTCAGCCCTTCAAAAGCACAGTTCTCACTCAAATAATACACAAATACAGACTTGGAAGACTGCATGCACTTTCCCCTACACCCCAAAACAAGGTAATGGGAATATCTGATGCACCTTAAGTGGTAATTCTTAAACCAGCTGGGATGTTATTTTCTATTTATTCTTAATAAATGCCCTGATGCCTCAAGTTCTTACTCGGTTAGATCAGGTTGAAGAGTTTCTTTGTTCAAAAGTTCTACTGTGCATTATTATAGCACAAGATAACAAACCAGTTATTCAAATCCACCTGATACAAGGAAAACAGAACAAATCCAACAGAAGTATATACAACACCACATTTGATTTGCTGCATATGTTGTAATATATAATCCCTGGCTTCCTCATGGAAAACACAAGTCATTTTATGTTTTATATTAACTACAAAAAAAATAAATAAGATGCTGAGCCTTTCAAAGAATTCTGACATGTTTTCTAATGTTCTTACTAAGGCATCAGGCTGTGAACTCTGGAGAGCTTATAGCTGAGACCTCTTTGATCTTTAGCTCTAAGGAGAGTTGGAGAACACAAAAAAAATTGTCCAAATAATTTTGTTTTGCAGTGCTGGGCTCTATGGAAGATTTCCAACAGTCTATAGTCATTGCAGTAGAAACAACTTTCAATGATAGACCTTTTTTCCTTAATTTGTTAAAGAAAAAAATTTACCTCCTTAACCAGAAGCTTAAAAATGGAAGGCACTTTCACAGCAATTTCATTAACTCCATAGAATGCTTTTCTGCATTAAAAAAGAAAAATACAAAAAAAAAGTTAAGATTTTTATTAGGAGTCTAATTGATGTCAAAGTAATTCCACTAATCTGATAAATTACAACATGTCCCTAAATCTGTGACTCTCTTCTTACTTATCATAGTTTCAAAAAGTGCTTTTCAGAAAACATTTACCTAGTGAGATGTTCCAATACAAAGATAATTATTTTATACTTCAATTTAAACTGTATCTTATTTTTTAGATTATTTCATAACAAGATTTCTCTGTAAACTGTATATGGGTTCAATGTTATTAAATATGCCATTCTGAAAGCCAGTATGTGATTCTCATTAACTTAAGCTTAAACAAGTGTTAAGTCTTACCCTGCAGTACAACACTGTTTCCAGTTCTGTATCTTAGTTTTATTCATAGAACAAAGAAAGGCAAATCATGAAAGACAGAGCAAGAAACCAAGCTCTGATGGGATCAGAGCGGTTAAATGACAGTGACATGAAGAAGCCCTTAAAATTATCTGAGGGGAAAGGCTTCTATATTAGAAAAAGACACTGATCAGAAGATGAATTGCTAAGCAAGTAGATGCTCCCATATTTTAACCTGTATGAAGGTCTCATTTTCAAAAAAACCTGACACTAATCACTTAAATGTCTTCTGGGCTTTTTAACACTCTGAGCATAGGCAATGAAACATAAATTCTTCCCTCAAATACTACTGCAATATTACCTGTAATCATGCATTCCCTTAGTCAGTCCTGTGCTGTGTTCGTTATGAATTGCAGAGCAGAAGGTAGATTCATCTAGACCTCTAAATAAAGGAAAAGTCAATGAGTTATTTAATAAATCTGATATTTAAAATTAAGTTTTCAGTGACTAAAAAGAGCTAGGTCTTTGCCAAGAGCTATGCATTGTTTTATAAAACAACAAAATCTGTGGACTAATGTGTTCTCAGCTGGTTTTGTCACAATTACAAATACCAATGACACATTAAAAGCAATCTTCTTGTTGATATATCTTACTCTGTAGGACAGCCATACCTATTCCAATCAAAATGGAGACACTTGAAAAATGAAGTAGAATACTAGCATAACTAGTATTCAAAGGCCTCTAAAAAGCAAGCAAGTTCTGTAAAACATTATATGAAAGCAATGTGGATTAGCATTTCTTCAAATTACCTTCATTTGACTCCAAGTAGTAATGGAATAATTATTAATCAATTTATTCAATAAATCTACACCACAGCTATTTTGCAGCATCTTACTATTAGAATGTTATTGATGACTAGGAAAAATACAGTCCACATTTTCAGTTCTTTCTTATCACCAGAAGACTCATTTTCACAGGACTCCTCCACATGCTGTGAAAGCCAATGCTGTGCTTTAAGAAATCTGCAAATATGCAGAAACACCTAAAACATCATTATGTTTACAGCTATGGGATTGTGTTAAATATCAAACTCAGTACATCAGATGTATGTAGCCCAATATCCAGGCATTTTCTCATGGACATACTCTGGATGCAGAGGAAAATATCATTACCTTCCAAAAGGCTTTCACAGATGCCATGACAAAACCAGCATTATTCCCCACAAATGTTTTTTATATTGGATATCTATTAAGTTATCTATCAAACAGGATTCAGAGTTGTCCCAGTGGGGAAGAAAAAAAAAAAAAAACAAAACCAACTCTTTATTGTGCATATTTAGTAACAATTACTTCCAATCTCTAGAACACAGGGAAAGCTTTAAATATCCTCACTACTGCAAAGCCTAGGATCACATTTCCACCAACTGCTTGCACAAGAACAGAAGATCAAAATTATGTGTTAACCTTGCCCTAGGTTTACAAGGTTTCTCTAAACATTTTTAAGTTCAAGGATTTAAAAAATACTATTTTAGATTAAAAAATACACAAAACTCTGCTAATAGCTGTCTCTTTCCTCGCACTCTATCATGAATAACTTTTCTTTTCCTGTAGGAAAAGAAATGTAACAGTGGATTTCAGGAGGGTCCATAAATTTAAGTGCTCTATATGCAAACATGCATACCTATGTGTGCAATGTCTATGCAAAGATAGAGCTTCCAGCACAATGTTCTCTGCTTTTTCCACTACTGCTACAGACTGAATTCCCAGGGCATTAAAAAGAAAAAAAATTATCCCTGTGTGCAGAGTTTATTATATAAAGCACTCATCAACCCACTCAGAAATTCAGTTGACAGTAGCTAAAACAAAACAGACACCCAAGGTCAGAGTTGCATCCTCTTTGGCTTTGTGACCAAGCCGAACTTTGTCCAAGAACAACTACACTTGCATTTCCTGTGTTTAAAACAGTGATCTTAATATTATGGTAATATAAAAAGAACAATGATATGAAACTCAAGCTCTCGTAACTGAGTTAGTTGTCTCCCTTCTGTGTTCAGCCTTTCACTATGTGATCAAACTGTTCTGAGTACTTGCATAACCAGCAGCCCAAAGTGAATGCTCTTCATGATGCAGTGCTGTGCTTAGATCACAACTACAAGCATGCTGCCTGCTTTAAGGGTTTTACTATAAAGACCTCTGTTTCAGACTGTCTTTTTATAAATATTAATTTGATTCTCTACCACGTTATTAGGTAATATCAATTTTGGGTTTATACATATAATCTGAAGAGCAGAATAAGAAAATCTATCTTGGAGAAGGACAAATATTTCAAGACTTCTTTTCAGAATATTTATCATTCACAAGCTCAGATATTATTTTGCACATGGTATCTAGTACTTCACTACAAAACCATATACTTTAGAGAAAAGTTTTAACAAACTAGCATCTTTATCTGACCTTGTGGAAGTGACTTAGTGCTCTAACAGTATCCAATATGTCTCAGATCCAGTTCTTTCTCCTCTTTATTATTCAATAGCTAAATAATCCTGTCCAGCTCAGCTACTGTACCTGACTAAACAAGTGGCCAGGCTCAGTCATGGCTAATACATCAAACAAATGCAAGTTTGGTTTATCAGCAAGAATGTGATTGAATAAATGCCCACATAACTTCACAGGCATATCTGAGATTTTTCCAGGGCTTATAAATTGGCTGAGTTATCACAAGAACATCAAAAAGCACAGTCAAATAGCCACAAATGCCAAGTTTCAAGTCACTGCTTTAATGCTAAGGAACAACATTTTTTTCTATAAACACATGGAGTCATACGATTTTTTCCAATACCTGTTCTTAGTATACAAGCACAGTTTCTTAATCTCATCTGTGGAAATTATTCCCTTTGAACAGTTTAAATTAGGAGCACTACAGGCATGAAAACAGCAGCCTGCAATGCAAAATGATGAGTGTCACTACCTGCATAACTGTATTTCACGGGAGGCTTAACACAAAAAATGCATACAAAGCTTTTAATTACTTACTCCTGAACTGAGACATTTCCACCCTCCCAGATGATGACTGCTCAGTTTTGTAACTGCTTGTGTTATAATCATTTCTTAAAATTGTTTTCACTGCTGATAACTCCATATTATTTGGATACACTTTTTTTGGGAAAAAAACCATCTCCACATGTTGGTTCAATGCAGTGCACACTGATTTAGGTTTAAAAGAGATTATATTTCTGATCTGAATTTATTATTTTAATGGGTCAATGTTGCCAAAAATGGAGAAGCCTGTGCTCATTTAACTTGTGGCACTATGAGAAGGCCTTATCACAGAAAGAAACTTTCTTCTTCAACCCTAACATCTGTAACAGTGCTGCTGGATAAAAGAAAACACAATGCATCACAAGCTCGTGCTGCCCACTAGAAGACATTTTTTATCAGTGCACTAGACCTGTTTCTGTTACTAAAGAATAACAAAAGATGGATCAGATTCAGTTCAGCTGCACTAAAACATAGACACAGACCTACACAAAGATGAGCTAAAAAAGGTATTTGGTGAACTCCCCTTCTTCCTAGATACTCCTTTTGGGTCTAGCTAAGCAACAAGTAAAAATGTAAGTTATTCCATCATAAGTAAAGTTTTTGAGTGTTCTCACAGAAGTACTACTGTCTGTGAACAAGTGCTCTGATTCTCCCGTAACACTCCAAGAACAGGCCAAAAAGCGTGCAGAGATATGCAGCCTGTCACCCTACACAAATAACACTTGATAAAGGCAGATTAAACAAACACCTTCCTTCCAAGTTCTCACCAAGTTAAAATCTCCCTGCCCTCACTATGGTTCAAACAAAGACTCAATGAGCTAAAACAGCTGGTCAGAAAATAACACCAATTTTCAGCATATTCTTAGGCATGTCATTTTATCTTTCTAAAAATGCAGTTCGAAGCACAACACATAAGGGAAGAGTATTCTTACCGTACAACATCAAAACTTTGAACTAAATCATTCCAAAAATACTTCACACTGTGATGTGTGAAATAACGAATCTGTAAGGACAACAAAACAAAGATGTTAAAATTGGTACCACTTAACACCTCTCTTCTGACTGACTTTACTCTGAGAGCTGACAAAAAGTGAATTTAGAAAAGCTTCACTGAAAAATGAATACTTTTCTTTCAACATAATCTTTCCAGCTTTCCACAATTTCCAGTAACAGGTTATTGAGGAGATTTCTGTTCCACCCAAAGAATGAGTTAGCCTTTCAAACAAAAGTAGTAGCTTACATGTGCTGTGCTCTATGTGTTTATTCTCAATTGCACTTGAGCTACTTGAGAATTAGCCAGCATAGTATTGCAAGTTTACTTACAGGCAAATATTTTTTCAAATCATTTTTATTCTCTTCTGCAGCAGATTCAGAGAAGTGAACAGCATGGCCATTGGAAACCTTGTGGACGATAGGCTTAGGATTCTGTAAAGGATTGGCTCCCAAGGAAGGCATAACGCGAACCTTTGCACAAAACCATATCTTGAATTCATCCTTAAAAAGAGGGGGAAAATGAGTTTGCTGAAAGAGCATTTAAACAGCCTTTTACTACAACAGCTGTAGCAAAATCACAGATCATAGATTAACAGAGCCCATACAGAATTACAGAACATATCTCCAAGTTAGTATCAACTACCTTAAGAATAATTTTCTTTCCACAATTCTAAAAGCATATTTTTGCACTTGTGTCAGCAGTTACACCTTACTTCAAAAAATGTATCTTTGCTGAACAAGGGAGGGGAAACCATGTTTCAGCTTATATGAACAAGGTATTTGTTCTATACCGTTGATGACAATAGCTTTCATGTATTTGATTCTTAAAACTGAAAGACAGACTATTCACTATGCCCACTGCAAACAGCTGTCAGCCTTCCCACAGAGGCAGCAAAGACAGAGCCCCCAGGAGCGCCGTTCTGCACTGCTGTAACACAATCATGTCTACAGTGCAAGGCAAGGATTGGTGCATTCTAGCAAGCAAAAGAACTGCAAACAGGGAGAAGCACATCCCCTGTACACTTACAGTTGTTCTCAGCAGAACCACCTCGCAGTCTTTAAGTGTAGTCCTTCTGCACGTTGCTTTCACACGCCACTGGGGCATCCAGTAGAGGAGGAGGAGAAGAAAGCCACCAGAACAGATCACCCCTACAGTAACTAGCACCAACTTCCAGCGACACAGATCATAGCCATAGATCTCCTGCATGGAAGCAGAAACAAGTAATGATAACTCTCTTAATTACTGTGGCTCAGGATGCTGACATTAATTTTTCATAATGTGTAGTATTTAAAGCAAACAAAATTTCAAAGTCATTCCCTCTATTTTCTTTTCTAGGGGAAGGAAAGATTTGAAACACTTAATACATGATGAAGTGGAAGCAAAAAGGAACACTGTTTTGCTTAGTCAGAAATATAAACATCAATAAAAGGCTGACAGAGGCAGATTATCCACACAGTGTAAAATATTGCATTGCAAGACTGTCTCCTCTCTGCACTGCTCCCTAAGGACTGAGGTTGCAACACAATCTGCCTTAACTCTCAGCAAACAACAACATTTTTGACCATGACACAGCACAAGTCAGCTGAACATTTAAGAGCAAAAGCATGCAGTTTTGTCAAATGTTGATTTTATAACACAGCATTTGATTAGTTAGCATTCACAGTTATGAATTACTACTGCAGGTTGAATTATATACATTCTAAAAAAGGCCCTAAATATATCAAACATCACTTTTTAGTAGAGAATTTTGCTTATTTTGCCTGACATTTAACAAGAAATGTTACTTTACAAACTCCGAGCCACACTCAAAGGTTCTGTAACTTCAACCAGTGAGAAAAATCCTTCTCCCATGAAAAGAACCCTAAGTATTCAGTGTGCAAGCACCAACTTAACTTGATGACAGCCAGGCACAGAAAATAATTTAGTGAATTACTGGACACCGTGTTACATTCCTGAGTTTCACATTACATCATTAGATTATATTTCCTGCTGTAAAAGGGCAATGAAATTTCCCATTGAGTCCCACCCATTGTTCATATTGGCATGAACTTCTTGAATTTTTTTTTTTTACTTTTCATTAAACAGTGTTAGAAATTGTTTACAATCCTTTCTTAAGAAAAGGCTTTTCAAAAGTTTGTTTTACCACCTTCTCTGATGACAAAATGAAGAAATAAAACCCATTCTTCTCTCTTACCCCCAAAACACTCTTTAGCAATAAAATAGGAGAGTGAAAGACAGTGAGAGAAGTTAATGCTTCTTTTTAGGACAAAATAAAATTATTTCGTAAAACAAATATTTTAGTGAACAGGCCATAAGCATCTCCTGTTCTAAGATGTATTTGCTTACTTTCTGTATTGGAGCTGTCTAGTGAAGAGCTACTTTTCCTAGCAGTGTGCACAAGGACAGAACAAGAACTTCATTTCACAGAAACCTATCATTTTTTTGAAACAAAAATCCCTATATATACACCAAATGGACTAGAAAAATTCCTATGAACCCCAAGTGGGCTAGAAATTGAAAGATTAGCTGCTAGTACTTTCCTGTCAAAGCTTACTGTTTTGAGTCACATTATGAACATTAACCTGTTTTAAAATACAACAAATCTCCAAATTTAGAGGGACAAAACTCCAATTAACCAAAGGGCAACAAAACAACAGTAATAATAAAAAAAATCAAAACACAACTCATTTTGTTTCCATTTTCATGTGTAAAAGTAGAAATGTTAAGCACCAAAATGTGTTATCTATTGGACTGACTTTAACAAAAACCTTTCCTATTCCAAGACTACTTTCTTAATACCAAAAAATATTGCCAAGGATAATCTTATAAAATTGATTTAAACTGAGACAATCCACTTCCCAATGTAATATGCCCCCTTTAAACAGAAAAACCTGAAAATGTGTTTCTTCCATTGTATAAAAACAGAGTAACAGTATTCATTACCATCTCATCTTCCTCTGCTTTATTGACATATTTCTTTTCTTCTTTCTCCATGTTTAGTATGATATGGAACTTCTCGATTTGAGATATGGAAGACCTTCAACAAGACAAGAATGAAAAACTGAAGCAACATTACTGATTTTACACCTAAGTTTTAGGTCATTTCAAGTTACTTTCAGTAAGTGCATACATAAAACACAGCACTGACAAAATAATAGCATTTATCTTCAATTTGCACTGTTACTAGTTTCTAGACATAACTATCCAAGGAGGTCTATAAAGCTTTATGATTGAGTATCAGATGAAAGAAGTGAAAGAGTGCAGAAACAGAAGGCTTTAAAAGAGGGAAAAGAAGCTTGTACCAATTTAACTTGGCTACATTCTGCATGCAGCAAGCAGTTTTTGGTACATTCTACAAGCTTCATGATGGAAATGTAAATTATTCCTGTAAAAAAAAAAGCTTAAAAGTAGGTCAATATTACACATTTGTAACAATCTACACATAATAGCTCCAATCAGATGCTTTCAGAAGTCAGGCTACCCTTCAAGAGGAAAGGCACAGTATCCCTGAGATTTACATTTCTCATCTGAGCCAAAGAATAAATACATCCTTAAAAATGTTTAGTCCCTAGTTTATTATTTCTAAATCAAGACATGCTTTTTGGTCAGTCTTCCCCCTTCTTCCCAATTCCTCTACTATTCAGTTTGCATCAAAATCTCTCACAGTTGCTAATCTTGAGAAGTGCTGTGAGGACAGATTATGATCGCAATTTTCATGAATAAGAAAAGGCGTGGAAAAAATATGGCACTGTCTATGAGATGAACATAGTGCACACAGATCCCTACTCCAAAAAGGAAGAAATTCAAAGGCTACAACATACTGTGAGACTTTTCAGAATTTTCCTCACCACATAAGCAAGAAAAATTGAAAGAACCATGTCAAAAAGCTAAACTTCTGAAATTGAAACCGCATCTAACCTTCATCTGGGCACCTCTGTACAGGTTAATTGTATGCAATTTATAATTAATGCACAGGAACAAACAACTACCACAATTAAAATCATTGAATAGCCAGTGCTCATCTGCCAAAACATAGATTAACTATGATTCTCTGCACCGACATGGTACAGCCTTCAATTTTATTTACTGCACATTCATAAATCTCTCAGAAGACAGCACTTTCTACCACAGCTTATAACAAGTCCTCAAGTATTAAGTCTCAGCACAAGCAGCTACTCTAACTACCCTTTTCCAGGCTGTCAGTAGTATTAGATAGCACAATAAGTACAATCACTATCAACTTCTCTGTCATTAACTCCCCAGCATTGTCACAAACCAATCACCAGATTCCAAGTCAGATCCGCTCAAAGCCAGCCCCTGGATCCATGCACTTACACTGACCAGCAATGCCAGCTTCAAAGGGCTCCTCCTCCCATCTCCTGCAGCTTATCCACGGCACCACATCTGCACGTGTTTTCTGCAACCTACCATCTCCTTCCCAGTTAACCCAATAAATGAAGCAGGAACACAACAGGAAAGGTTTCTTTTGCTACCCAAAACTGGATCTCCTGAAAAATCTATTCCCACTGCTGAGTGAGGTCCTAGTAGAAGAAACACACACTCAAAGGAGAGAACTGCATCACATCAGCACAGAGCTGACCCTCAGGTGAGAAGCAGCTCAGTACTTCATAAACTGAGTGCTTGATACAGCTGGCATTTTGTTCTGAATGTAAAGGAATCTAACTTGTCAACAACTGCCTCCTTTGATTGGAACATCAGCTCACACTTCTCTTGCCTTGTTAAACTGAAAATTTTCTACTGCTATAATTTTATCACAGATTCATCATTTGGAAATTAAGCCATACAAGTTATTAAAGTTCTTAAGTTATGTAAACAACACTTTTGTTTAAATTGCCACTTTTCTTAACTGAGGAGCTTTCTGCCCTGGGAAAGACATAGATTATACATAAAACCAGTTAAAATCTGTCCTAAATCTACACAGGACTGCTAAGAAAGCTCCTGAGGACAATCTTTGAATTAATCACATCCAACAACTTTACGTACATCACACAAATCACATTTTCAATCAAGAAGTTATGCAGCCAGAAAAAGTTCTGTGTATTTACAGAATTATACTTCTAATAGAGTTCACAGCTCCAGGAAAGAATTATTAGGTTAATCATACTTGAACTAGTCTGCTCTTAAACAAACACACACTTTCCCGCTACGATGTACAGTAACATCAAAAAGGGTGCCTGCAGGCAACTCTCCAACCTTGACAGACATACCAAGCAGAAACTTGATAAAGGAAAGTACAAGGCAGAAAAACAAATGCAAATAGCTTCCAGATCAATGAATCTCAACTGAGATTTCCATATGGCCAACATGTCAGCACAGGGACCTTACAGGACATCATGGCAGTATGAGAGAGAAGTGCAAGTGCCTTCATTTAGGGTTGTTCCACTGCTGGGAAGGAACATCAGGTTGTGGGTCTGAAGAAGGATGAAAGGAAATCTCAGCACTAGCAATAATTCCTGTGATTCAGTAAGCTCTTTGAACAGCTGGGTAGAATCAGACAGGGAATACATGAGGAGAATTAGGAGGCTATTTCTGACTCACATCATTAGCTCCATCTGCATTATTTTATACAGACTCATTTACTGAACAACCTTCAACTAAGACATTCTCAACATGGCACATACTGCTTGTAATTTTCCATATTAAACTCCAATTCAAATCTCTAAATTTAAAAAGCATTATAGAGATATTTTCTTTGTTGATAGGTCATGAAAATGATTCCTATTCCACAACAAAGAACTGCACTCTTCCCCCTATCATATCCCTTCTGGCACACCATCAGCCCAAGCATGTCATCAAGAGTTCAAATGGGTAAGTTCTTTGGTTTGTCTCCCAGTGCCCTGCTGAAAGCTGGGGCTAAACAAGACCACCTGGACTCCCCAGGGCTGCCTCCTTTGGTGACTTCAGGCTGCTGGGTCAGACTGAAAAAAAATCTTACCAATTCAGAAGAGACTTCAGCAATCTGCATTTGAGTTTTATTTCCTTCCTTCTATAATATGATGGGGAATTAAACATTTCACTACTTTAAACCTTTAACTAAAGATTTAAATATAAACCTTGGACTTTTCAGACCATGAGAGAGCACAGCATTTTACTAGTACTTAAGTTGTAGTGAGATGGAAATCCACTTTAATAACAATATGAACACAGGAATATCCAAATATAATGTGCCTCTGATGCACATTACAGGCTGCCACTCAGCCTCTCTCTGGCCCTGGAGTGAATAGCCAGAGAAACCCTCTTCACTTTTTATCAATTTGAAAATAGCAACGTTTTAAAGAAAGAAGACTTATAACCAATGGAAATAGTGAAAGTCATCACTCCACTCATAATTCTTACTTATTGAGTTGCAACTGTATAGCTAAGCATATTCTAGAGTCAGAGTAGTAGGAAATATCAAAAAGGTCTGTAAAAGAAAATGCTGTTTGCCACTGAGATTGGGAGAATGAAATCACTTGGAGCATTTTGTAACAATGTAGGCATAAATTTAACAAATGGTCTCGAGGTCAGCGGAACAGTGTCTGAACTCTAAGTACTTCTAAGAGCATACATTTGAGTCACAAGCTTAAACAGTAAATCTGCAACTTTGCAAAACACAGTACATAAAAATTAAGTTGAACAGCATTTCCAATTTTTACTGTCCTGAGGAGTGTGCAGCTGCAAGCAGGACAGCACCTGCAGCTTCATACTGAAGTTGATACTATTTTGGAGCTAAAATAAATCATAAATTGCATCACTGAAAAAATTACAGCAGTGTACAGAGCTTAAAACTATATGCATCCCTCACAATGAAGAAAATGCTGCACTTTTTCTCAATTACTACAGCACTCCATATTTGTTCATCTATCCTGACTAAACAATCAAGACACCAAGCAATTGTACCAAAACATTTGTAAGTAAACATTTGTAGCAACAGTATAAAAGGTGCAAGTGAAGTCCTGGTATATTTATAAAGGAAATTGTTCTAAAAGCACCAGGGCAAGTCTCCATCAGTACACCTAAAGAGTTCTGCAAGCCACACCTTTGAAGGGACTTCTGGCTTACCTCAAGGCAGTTTTCTAACAGCTGCCATAATTAGTAAACTACTTCAGTGCAAATTTTACCCTTGGAGTTTGATTTTTGGGGTGGGAAGCAAAGACAATCTTCCCTCTGTTGCCCTCAACATTTGTCACAATTCCATAATCCTTAAAAACTAAATAATACGCACACTGCTGCCATCCGTTTATTCTTCCAATTTTTCAATATAAGTGGAAGTTTCATAGCTCCAAGAGAAAATTTTTAAAGTCTGGACAAATTACAGCTCCAAAAGAAGAAATTTTTGATATCTCCTGCAACTAGGAAATTCAAACCCCAGATTTTTCAGATTAAAATGTAATTTTTACAGCTGAAGTCTTCAATAAAATCCATGTATGGATAAACATAAAAAAATTATCTAATTATTACTTCTGCATATGCTCTTCTCATCTGTCTCCTTAAAATATGTGAGTAAACATAAATCTTAAACACTCCCTACTTTATTCTTTTCAGATTTTTCTAAGAAGTCCTGTGATAACTAACAGTTTCTCTTACCAACAAGCAGTCCAGCAGCTGTCCTCTGCACTTGCTTTTGTTACCATGAGTTAGCGAGGCACTTCTTAATAACGGAGACCCTATCTACAAGGGAAGTCCTGACAAATGAACTATTTTGTCTAAAATCTAAAAAAAGTCTCCAAGGGCTTTTCAAACTGTTATCAAAAGATTAACATATCAAAGAAAATTTGGCACTGCTTGGAATGCTTTTTTTTTTTCCTCTTCCCTCCAGTGTGGCCGAACAATTGCAAGACTGTGGCCGGGCTGGCGCGGAGGCTGCGCTTCCAGGCATCAGCAGCCCGGTCCAGCTCCTTCTATTCAAACAACAAATGCCTCCCCAGGAGCTTGCAGACACTTGCAGGGCTATGCACAAGCCCTGATACTATCTGCCCAGCTAAAAGCATCTATGCTTCTGACCAAACCCTTCCTTGTATTTACAGCCGTTTTGAGTGAAGACAACAACATTCATTTTGAGGAGCTTAAGGCAGCAGGTCAGAAATGGACACATTTCTCATTCTCAGCATTTTGCAGTTTATCACAGAGCATAATGAAGCAATCACACACACCAGATCAGGCGACCTTTAGGGACTGAGTGCTACAAAGCTAAGAAAGTGAACTTTGTCACTGTCTGAACATGACACAAACAAGGTACTTTTCTGTACAAGACAAGGCTCAACCAGCTCTGCTTTGGTAAGAACACAAAAGGCAAACCAAGAGATGTAGCAAGGCACATGGAAAAAGCAAGAGACACACAAGAGAGGCTAGACTTCAAATTCACCTCTGTACAAAGATTAATACAAGTAAATGTTCCTCAGCACCCTATGTAATCACTCTCAGTAAATAAATCAAACAAAGTAAACTAATACAGGAAGAAAATTAAGAACAAAAAAAACCTGACTGTCCTGTCTAGAAAACAATCAAACATCTGAGCTATTTTCCCAGTAAGTGACTCGCCTGGCTCTCCTGGGTCCATACAAGCTACTAAAGGACTAAAACTCCTCTTTCAGAACTTATTTACAACAAGTACATCCTCCACTAAGAGCCACCTTACACCACTGTTGTTAAAAACTAAGTTTCTAAATAGCTCAATGTCATGCAAATCCTTTCAAATATCCAAATAAAAAAACACCTTGAAAGTAATCTTCAACTGGATCCCGACCAGCTACCAAAACCCAAGAAAAAAATGTGGTTTTTTTCAACTTGAAATCCAAACATTATTTAGTCACTCACAAATTCAAAAATTTCTGCACTTCAGAGCCATACTTACAACAATTTACCCCAGGAAGAAATCAGCCCTACAAGGGAACAGACCTTACAAAGGCAATGTTTACCACTAAGGCTTATTCTTGTTACACTACCATGAGATACCGAGATCAGTTACCAAACAGTCCATGTTTTCCAAACATTATAGTATAAGTTTTTGGGATTCATGCAATGGGCCTAAAATGGGAGTAAAAGAATTGCTACAAATACACAAAACACCAGCTAATGCTCAATCTCTGCCATATCGGCAGTAAAGAAATTAAAACTGGTTAAACACTCAAACTGGAAGAGCCGTAACAGGCCAGGAAGAGGAATGAATGTATCTTCTAAGAAAATATTCCATCTGAAAATTCATCTGACTTCTTAGGAAAGATGAAAACTTAGCCTGGATGATAGTTGGCCATTAGCAGAAAAGGATGGCAGTTCATTTTCCTTGACACAAGGCAACAAATATTTTCCTTGACACAATGCTAAGAAAATGTAAGGATCAGAGAAAAAAAATTATAAAATACTTACAGGCACATTCTTCTCAAAATGTATTTCATAATATGCTGCACATGCTAAAAATCAATCACTAAAAAAGCCAATTTTGACACAACATTTCCAGCTTGCAAGGGATGGAATCAAAATTTCTGCCCATAGTGTCTTGGATGTAAGTTCTATATTTACTTTCTAGTCCTTCTCTTTTACCTAAGGTATCTTACTTTAGCATCTATAAAAATAATGTATTATTTCCTAAAATTTCTCCACTGGCAGCTTTTGAAACAGATGGGCAGAATCCATAGCCACTAAGAATGAAAAAAGGACCATTTTATTCCACTTGCAATTAAAAATCTTGAATTCTATTTAACGGCTGTAAGAAAGTCCTGCTAAAATGCATCTTTTATGACATCTTGTCACCGAACAATCTATAATCAGGATTCCTCATTAGTCTCTGTATCTCCACAAAGGAAAGAGTTTCTAAGTTGTTCTTCTTGGATTCTTGGTCTTCAAAGAGCTTCTGTACACAGGTATGTCTGCACTCTACATTTTTGTTTCTCTGTTTCTGCTTCACTGCTACAGGTACCCATGACCACAGCCGTGGTGTGTGCCAGATGGATTTTGCTGCACCTTGGACTTGGAAGAACCCCTATGTCTGAGCTGCAGCACCATGCCAGAGACATCTCACACCATGTGCAAAGCCTGACACCACGAGAGCCTCTTTGCCTGTCCCCAAAACATAAATCACTCCAAGACCACCCTGAAACTCAAACAGATCCCTTTACAGGTGATACATGACTTAGCCAAAGGCTAGGGGCCATCACACTTTTGTGACCGTAAAAACCAAAAGGTTATGACTTTTACTTCAATATGCATTACCATGAGCTTACACATGTAATGCACTTGTAAAACTTTCAGTATTATTTGAGCACATCTGTATTTTTACAAGCATGTGGTTTACAAACACAAGAGATATGCTACTTGAGAAGCAGCCTGACCCTAAGAAACACACCTTACAAAACCGGGAGCTGATGCAGTTCACAGGTCTCCAGTAACTTGCAGCTGAACCCTTAAATACTAAGTTATCCACATAATGTACAACAGATGCTTGAGTAAGACATACAAACTGAAACAACCATGGAAGATCAAAAATCTTCAACTGCATTTTGAAAGCAGTTAAGGTTATAATTTGTACTACAAACAAAGCTTAACACTTCAGTCAACTAACCAAGTTCTAACAATAAGAATGACATAATAGTTTAATGAATACATGGAAATTTTACAAGTACACGAGCTAAATTTTAACAAAGCCCTACACTCAATACCTATTTTATCACTTCCCATCTTAGGCTTTCTGTTATAATACAAGCTTTTGTTTCTGTGTTTAGGCTTAAGGAAGACCATTGTATCCAACAATCACCAAACCAAAATTGTATTTACATTTGCAGAGTGTATTCTTTGTAAAGTATACTTTCTGCAGGCTGTAATAGCAGTTGCAATGTTTATAGTAGAGTACAGGCTACATTAAGAAAAGATAATTCTACATCTAACAATAAACTCAGTATGTCAATTCATCATGATAACAAAGTACTATAGCCAATATTACACTCAAAACTTACTTTCTAACCAGTCTTCAGATCATTATTTTCAGACCACTTAGAAATTTGTTATTAATACAGCAGCAATGAAGAAGTTGAAGATACGTTGGAAGAGAATTTAGAAAAGCTGTTGGTCATCTCAAGGACAATTAGTCAAGCATTTTACCACCTAATCTTCCCAGCATCTCATTTATCTTACTTCAAGGGCCAGCTATTCACATTAATGAAAATTTTAAACTGAAAAACCAAGCACCAAAAATCACAATCACCCAAAGCTTGTTCCACTCTCAGGCTCACAGAAACAATCTTAACCCACTTCCTTCCAGATTTCTGGATCTCTTCCCTAACTGCCATGAGGGAAAGAAGACCTGCCCCACAATCAGGGAATCCAACGAAGCATACATTTATTTTGGATGCTTATTAGTTCTTTTGTCTCTTGGAAGAGTATACCAGACACTTGGGTTAGAATTCACAGACTGTTTTGTTTGCTCTTGGAAGAGAAAGTTAAACTGCTCCAAATACCTTGGGTAAGGCATGGCGCCATTACACCCAGCCTGAGTTCTCAATAGCTGAACACTGAGGCTGTTTCCAAAGAAACGTTCCTTTCTCACATGAGGCATGGACTTTACTCAGCCCTTCTATGTGATTAAATAACCAAGACTATTATAGATAGTTAGATATGGGGGATATGGTTAGATATGGTTAGATAATGGGGATGGCAAAGATGCCCCATCCCAGCACCAAGAGACCCGCAGCCATTCTAGTGGAGAACTGGGAGTCTGAAGACCCAGACCCAGCAACAATGGGTCCTTTCAAGGAAGCATTTCCCCTTAGGGGCTGTGCCAAGAGCCCAACCTTTCCTGTGTGGCTGCCGCCTTATTGTGCAATGTAGAGTATCTGCTTCCTGGGATATATTTGCTTTTGTAGTATGGATGCTCAATAAAAGGAGGCAATGACTTTTTTTCCTTTTCCTCTTAAATTCTTGGAAAATATTTTTGAGGTTAACATAAGAACATTTGAATCAAATTTCTCTTCGTCTGCAAGGAGATCATCAACCACAACTAGATTAACCACAAGACATGAACTCTCCTCTAAAGTTTAGATATTCAACATTTGTTTCCTCAGAGGCACATATAGTGGCACACAGCTATGATTACAGAAGTCACACTCACATAAGCAAGCAATTTGCTTTCACATCTTCCTTTCCCATCCTAATTATGATATAGTACCTTTCACTGCTTTCAGCCAAGCATTCTCAGATAAAGCAGCAGTATTTCTTCAGCTTCCTGAAGTCAAAATGTTCAGCTATGTAACTACTAGAAGTACACAACACAAGAGTATATTCCAGAATAACAGATACAGCACCAAATTGCACTAATTTCTAAAAATGTATTCTGTCAGAAAAATCCATACATTAAACCAGGGGTTTCTAATGTTTACTGAAAGACAATTTTTTATAATAGTCATAATAAATTGACACAAAGTTTGAAGTATGTGGCACATTCACTTAAATTAGATCAGAAACACTTCAAGGAAAAAGCTCTTGTGTGCAAACAACTTGTCAATCAATAGAAATACTGTGCATGACAAACTGCTGAAACTCTAAATATCATATAACAAACTAAATATTACTAGTAAAAGACTGTATAAAAGAAATTCAATTTAAGATGCCACATATGACAATTTATTTGTTTTGATCTCAAATTACACTAACTGAAATAATTAACAGAAAAATCTGCAAACAAGTTCCATTCCAAGATTGAACTGCTGTACAGGACAATTTTTTATGCACAGGAATTTATAGGACCTGACAGCTTAGCTCCTGAAAATTAGTAATTTATCCTCAGAACTACCATATGAGGCAAGATGAAAAAATCAAGGGGGAAAAGTTGCACTCTGTTTCCATGAAAAGAAGTTTGACAAAGACAAGAAAACAGACATACAGGACTGTTACATTTACCTCCATGCCTCCATGCCTGTAATGTAAACTTTGGCCCACATCCATCTAGCTACTAGGTCCCAGTCATTTAGAACAGTCCTACAAACCCAGAAGAGCTTCAGAGATTTAGTAAACAGTTGTATTTCAGAGGACTTCTACAAACCATGAAATTAAATTAACTCCCCACATCCTACTGCAAAGCATCTTATCATTGCCTTAAATAGCTCCATTTAAATGACATTGTTCAGTGCTTTTGTGCCCCTTGGGAATGACCTCCATAGCATCAGCAGTGAGAGACATCTCCTGTATAATGGAAAGAGACTGCAAAAATCTGACAAGGGATATCCCTTCAACTCCTGCAATCTTTTCAGTCCTAATGACCATCAGCAAAGGTCTTGAGTCTTGCTTCTCTCATAAGTAATAGCTTTTGCTTATCCGTCTATTTATAGTTAACTTCTATATTGCATGCTTACCTTAAAGGAGAAATTCTGCCTTAACATATCTTGTCTGGAGTAACATTTTTTATCTCTGTTTGAAATACCTTTTTGAGAACTTTCTCTCTTTCCTAGCCTATAAAAATTTTTATAACAGTATTAAGAGGTGTAACTGTATCCATCTTCTCTGCTGTGAGGAGGAAAGTTTCCTTAAAAGCAAGGCTGAAATGTTTCAAGTACACAAAGTTTATCAAGGGAATGCTTTTTCCTCAAGCATTGACCTCACTAACTGAAATATCACCACTGTCTAAGCCAAATATTCAGAAGCAGCCTCTCCCCAGATAGCTCTAGTTCAGATGCTCGACCTAGCTTTCCCCCTTCAGCCTTGCTTTCTGATAAATGTTAGGTGAAAACAGAGGTCAACTTCCTAAAGCATCACTGAGGACTGCCACAATTTCACCTACATTAAATGCCCAAGTAGCTTTAACTCCATACCCTTGGCATCAGTGCCACAGAAGAACAGAAAGCCAGGCTGAAGGCTAATAGAGAAACAAAGCAATGCCCCAGAAAGGTCAGATCAAATGTGCATTTCCCCTGCAGTCAAGGAGGCAGCACAGAAAGAGTCACATAATGATGCTCCCCAGTGTACAATCTCTGGTCCCAGGAACTTGTAGTTCAAGAGTTTCATGAGCCAAATACCCTATCATCTTATTTATCACTAAGTGGATTTTTCCTGGGGTTTTAAAAATTCTTTTGTGGCATATTTTAAGCTTGGCAACATCCTGCAAAGAACTCCTCAATTCACAGAGAAGGATTCATTTTGCCCTTATTTTGACCCTTAATCTAATCGCTTTATGAACGTGCCCTTCGGTTTCTCCTTGGCTACAGCATTCAGAGAAGGAAACTGCCAAACAACTACTTAATCTGAATATAAGCAAAAATAATCAAAAATATTTTGAAAAAGACTGAAGCTCTGGACATCACCTTATTTCTGTGGGACATCAGGAAAGGAATCAACCACCAGTTACTATGTTTTTACTATCTTTCAGGCTGACATTATAGGTACCAAGCTGTTTTTCATGGCTGCATATACTACCTCACTTTCAAAATTAAAGAACGCTAACCTAGCTAAAATCAAAATTAATATCCAAAAAACAAGGATGTTCTGATAGAGGGACACATAGCTATAAAACACACTCTTCAGGAACCCAGCAAAGGTAAGATGGGAGGACAAAGCAAAACACCACACAGATGATTTATCATAAAATACTGCCCCACAGACTTAGCAAACTCAACCGTCTGGGCACAGCTCAATGTCTGCACTACCAAAAATTAGTCTCCAAAAGAAGTGAGCTTTACAAAAGGCGAACTACTTCCATTAATCTAGGCCAACAAAAAGTATGTTTTGAGAGTGTGCACCACAATATTCTCAACCCAATACATTCTTCTGTTGACAGTACCTCATTCACTACTGTCTTAAGGTTGCATGAGTTCTGCTACCACACCCATCAATGTTACATACAAGTGTTATCAGACTTCAGCTACACAGACAATTCTGGCATTTAAGATACCACTTCTTCACAGACATTTATGGCAGCAGAGGATGATGGCAAGCAGGAAGCTATACACTTGTCCCAAATGCAAGGTGCAGACTATGCTAATTCAAAATACTTTGCTCTGAAACCAGAGCCAAAGACTTCTATGACCTGTTCCAGCAATGGACTTACGTGGAACAGCACCTCCAGCAGAGATAGCTGCTATTAAACACACCAGATAGTCACCACTGAAATGACCATGGGCTAAGAACTGGGGTTACAAATACTACCAAACATACCTGTACCAGCTTAAGGCATAAAAATTCTCCATAATGCATGCACAGAATGCAATTATGCCAACAGTCTCCCTACTGAAAAAACCTTTCTCACTCTGAGGAAGGGATTTTGCTGGATAATGGAAAGGGTAGCGGAAGGAATAGTGCTATGAGGACAACTCCATCTGCACACTACTGAGTAAGGACTCTGTCAGGTTGACAAGATCATAAGTTATTTTTCATTGTGCTCTCACCGTACAAAAGGCATGCAATTTATGTGGTGAAATTTGTCTGTTCCTACATTTTTGCCTGTTTATTACTAAAGTTATTTCTGCTGGAGAAGACAAGTTCATAAAAAACACAAATTATATTGCTAAAAAAATTAAAATTTGTAGATGAACTAAGGAAAACTAACAAGTTAGGAGCACAAGTAGACTTTCAACCAACTTAGACTGCACAACAATGCTTTTCCAAGTGCTTCAGTTCACTCAGACACATTACATCTGCCTCTGCTCCAGACACATGCCCTTCATCACAGGTTGATCTCACCCAAGCAGTAGAAAGCCACCACAGCAGTACAACTGTAACACAGCAGAAGCTCTGTTTCATCCATACGTTGTTGGCATTTAAAGTCTGGCTGTCCAAACTGGACTCAACACCGTTATTCCTTACCACAACACAAGTCTTCAATATTGCAAGTATTAAGGCTCAGTGGGCTGCCTCTAGCAATAAAGCATAGCTATGATGCAGGAGAGTAATGTCAAGACTCTCTCTCAATGCACTGCTTAAGGTTTTGAGGTTCTCACCTAATAGACCCAACAGAAGATAGGGTTAACCTAAAGAATGCACTTTGCAAGACTGCACATTTGACAGCCCTTTTATGTTTCTGTATGAATTACCAGTTGGTCTGAAAAGAACTTTTTGCTGGCTTGTCAGATCTGGAGTACTGCTCTAGTGAAAGAAGCAGCACTTTCAGACAGCAGCACCCTCAGCCAAAGACCGCTCAAGCCAGTGGAACGACCCTTTGAATTCCCTGGGCTTTGGATCAAGCCTTCGCAACTTAGTGACAACAGCAGATATGTTAAGAACCCTCCATGCCCCTAAGATAAAAATAGATCCCCTGTTTGAGAAACAGAGGTAAGAAAAATCATCCCTCTGCTCAGAGAAAAAAGTCTCTAGCCAACAGTAACAGGACTTTTCAGGAAATGAACCTGTACTCAAAAGTTATACAGTTCAATAAATATTATTACAGGGTAAAGGTAAAGTCAGGCAGGTAATGCAACTTAACTGTACAATCTCCCCATTGTAGGCCAACTATTATCCTTGTCACTGACCTTTCAGATTCTGCTATCTACTGCTGCATTAAATGTAGCCTCCAGAAAATAAGATCTTGCTATTGTTGATGTGAAACACCACAGCACATCTTAAGGGCAGAGTTCATAAGGGTAACCATATTTTTCTTCAATGATTTGGAGACATTATATGGCAGCAAAATGCATAGGATTAATTGATGTGTTTTCACACATTCCAGTTACATTGCAAACCAATTGCTGAAATAGAAGGATTAGCTGGATCCTTTGTTTTGCCATGCAGTCTACTGCAGACCATCAAAAGCAACCATAACAGTGCATAAAAACAATGATATAAAAAATAGCATGGCTATATTTGCAGTTGGACCTTCCACTCCATAGTGGGTTCATCCTTACTTGGGCTCCCTGTAGTGGTGAATATACCACAGTATGGGAACTGCAAAGAGATCCTCAAAGCCAAAGGTGGACCTTTGTAATGATAGATGAGAAACATCATAGGATTATTACCTGAATCTAAAGCAGTAATCTGAAAGCTACTAAGACTACTAAAATGAATGGAAATTCATCAGTGCTCTGCTAAGCTTAACTCATACAGATATTGCTACCATGTCTACCATGGAGGTTTAGAACATCCTGACAAGAAAACTCAAACCGTTTGCAGGATGCAGCATCCAAGAGAAGAAAGTGATCTAGAACACCAGATGTTTCCAAACCAATACAAGCACCACAGTTACAACCATTCAGACCAGTACAAGATCTAAACTCACATGATACGACCAAGAGATTGACAAAAAGAATCCTGTATATTTCTCCCGAATTGGCTCAAACCTGACATCAACTTAAACTAGAATCTTATAAAATGAGATGAAATGGACATTAATAGTGAGTTTAGTCTATATATTCTCCAACACAAACCATATAACCATTCTTTCTAAACACACAAACTTGTTCTTCACAGCCACAAATAAAGACTGCTTGAAGTGCTACTTTAAGTGTGAGAATGTGAAAAACTTAATTGATGTTTTCTGTGATTAAATTTAATCCTACTTCAACCTGCCCATCATGGCCACTGAAAATAACATTTCCTTCTTACAAATCTTTTAAATACTTGAAATCCCTTACATTCCCCCTAAACTCCTCATCTCTTGCCAAAATAACTTGGATTTTCTTCCACATTTATGAAGTTGTTTCCTCAAACTCTGAGCACTCGCATTTCTCTACTCTGAACTCCTTCCAAATGGTCCAAATTCTTCTTGAATCTTGGCACCCAAAACAGATGCTGTCTGCACAGACTGTACATCAACAGCAAATAAAGCCAATGGATTTAAACTTTACGTCTCTCATACAATACTCCTGTTTAAACATCCCAGTAAGATATTTGCCTTTACTGCAAAACAGTATGACACTGACTCATGTTCAACTTGTGATCCAGCACACCCCCAGGTCCTTTTTCTAGCAGCTAACCAGTTATTCCTCACCCTGCATTTCCACAGCTGGCAACTGCTGCCTAAGTGCAGCACTCTGCATTTGTCCCTATTGAATGTCATGCTATTTTTCAGGTTATTTTGAACTCTCATCATGTCCTCCAACACACAGTCCCTAAGAATTTAATAAGCACATTTAATCAGCCAGTTGGCTAATATTTTCATTAAAGGCAACCATACCCAGGACAGAATCCTTCACGATAACTTCTCATTTTAACAACAAATTGTTAATTACAGTTCTCCAGATAGGACCATCTACCCCCAGATCATGCCTCCATTTACTTATGAGGCCATTAAAATGAGGAAAACCTTTCCAAATCAATCAATTAATTCAGGAGACTAAACCTCCACTGCTTCTGCTATAGCCACTGAGCCTTCTGCTCTGCAATAAAAAGGTATCAAGACTTCAGACACAATTACTTTTCCCACAAATCTGTTCATGCTGCTCTATCTCCCAAGCACTTGAAAACAGAATGTTTATTAAACTCAACTGATGGAAAAAACTAAGACAAACTGAACTGTCAGACTGTTACTCATCTTCCTTGGCTCTTTTCCTTTGTAACTGTCTGAAGACTCATCCTTTGCCAGTCTTCTAGTACTCCTGAGTAGTTCTAGATAATATTTTTGAGCTGCTTTGAGAATTGTACAGTGAAATTTATCAGGGCCAGTTGACACAGAAACATCTAGTGGAAGTACACTGTAGTGTAAAATACCACCTTCTCACAAATACTTATAAGATTAAGCACTTGCATGAAAGAAGACAAGAAAAAAAGGCACTAAAGCCCTTCAGATGTTCTGCACCTTCTGTAGACACACGTACTTCCCATAAAATCAAGTGAGGCATTTTCCAATCTTACTACTACTACTAACACACTTTTACAGGTAGCTGACTTTTATGTCTCTTGCTACTTGCCATTCCATTTGCACTGTAGCCTTTGTGGTATCTGCCCCACTAGTATTTTACACAAGCTCTCCACAATGTGACTCAATTCCACACTCTACATGTATTTTCTTCTTGCATCCCAAGTCAGCTAAGCTGCTCTAACTACTGTTTCTCAAAAGCCTTCTCACTACACTGTTCTGCTATCCTTTAAAAGGATCCGCTGTTATTTCACAGCCATTGCCATTTATCACTTTTCATTTTGACATCTTCTAGCAAGAATAAAATCTGAAGGAGCTGCCATTTTTCTTACTGCACATACCCTCTATTCTGGAAATATCACTGTCATGTAACTTTGCTAAAGGTCAGAAAAGAAAGAGTTGGGTATTTTGATTTTGAAGGATGATCTTTTAATCTTTAATACCACATTAAAAAAATCTCAATTCAACTAAGAAGTAATGCACTTGCTACCAGTTCTACTATCATATCCTCTTCCAAAGAGCTGTTTTTAGATGAACAATCCAATGTCACAATTCTAACAAAGCAGAACCCCAAACAAGTAGGGCTAAATTCTTTCAAATGAAAAACACACAACGAAAAAATGAAAATACAGAATGAATGCAAATGTAGCTAATTCTGATAAGTTTGATAGGATGATGAATGTGATTGACACTGCACTACTTCAGAGCAATCAGCAAGATTCCATGGCCAGGGAGATCCTTTCCCAACTTCAATCCATGCAAAGCAACCCATGCAATCCCAACACACACAAAGCAAGGTGCAGAAATTAAACATTTTAGAAAAGGAGCAGCAAGACACAGAACTTCAGCTTGTCGTGCAGATCACATCCATAACTCCTGAACACAAACTGTGAATCACCCATCCTTTTTTATTTAAGCCTGCTTTTCAGCTACCAAAAATTAAAGTTTACAGTCTTATTTCAATCAGGAATAAAGGTGTCAACTTGGAGTTATAATACAGCTACAGTTTACTACAAAATGAACTTTTGTTCTCTGCTATGCAGATTATTTAACAAAGGAAGCAGCTTTTTATGAATGAAAACTATTTTTAGCTCATTGTGTAATAGTGAAAGGGAAACATTTTAGCATTACTGTTATTTAAAATATTTTTTCAATGTTTTGTTGTGAAATTAGGATTTTTGAACTAGGATTTGTCTTGTATGAACTTTCTCATGCTAATCATAACCACATCCAAGCACTAGTCAGAATGCTGGGAGTTTTTCTGCCACTGCAAGTCCACAAAACCTACTTATCAGCACAACAACATGACTCCAGACCCAAAGCACTTTTGACCATAGTAGATGCCATGCTGTGGAGACCAGTAATCCTCTCTGACAAAAAAAAAGCCCCTGCACTTAAATATAAGCTCTGTTCTCCAAGGCAATTCTTGCAGACATCCAAAAGGTGAGCCTGAACAGAAATGGCAGAACCACTTATTTTCACATTACATGGATAAGGTTAGGGCACTGAGTAAATTAAATCTAAGGAAACCCTTTTTTTTCTAATTTCCAAAACTCAAGAGTTTTAGAAAATTTAACTAAAGGACTTTGTTTCACAAGGCAGTAAAGGAATGAAACCTCATCTCTCCTAGCTACCGTCAGGTTCTGCCCTGAAGTGACTTTATGACGCCTGTCTACCACACAGACATTAAATAAGGAAGGTGCTACAGCCATGCTCCCTGGTCTGCAGTTAAAGATGCTTGAGCACAGCACTAAACAGAGACAGACAACAATTTATCACAACAGAAGCAGTAATTTCTACAACAGATCTTGGACAAGCTAAGTCAAAGTAATCCCCTGCTGAAAATTTCTGTTGTTCACAGAAATAAAGCAAACACTGTTAGAAGGTTTCCAGAAAAAGGAACACGGGTGCAATGGTCAAAATGCTTGATGAAAACATGATCTTTCTATGTCAGTTCCCAGTTCTACTACTTATTTCCTCTATGACCTGGACACTCCACTTGGATCTGGCTTTAACAATATAAAGGTATTTTACTTCCACAGAATATATGGAATTTCTCTTCATCCCACAGAAAATCAATTTCTTGATGGCTGTTTTATACTCCACACAGAAAACAGTAGCACAGTACGCCCTCAAGGGAAATGAGAAAAAATAATCTGAGGGTTCCATGTCAATACAGGATTTTCTTTTTTACATAATTTATTAGGAACACAGCAAAATGGCTTGTCTGATGCACCGTGCCTATCACATGGCAGAGTAGCAGAACGGGACTGAATCACAAAGTTTCTCAATCACTCAGACATTATGATGCAACTTCCCTTCCTGCTAGGCAGCCCCCATGCTCCCTGGCAGGCACTGTGAGCTTCCTGACCAGGCAGCGGGGACCTTTCACCACTCTCTCTCCAGGTTAGGGATGAATTAGTGCCTACCAATGCCATGAGGTCCTCCACAGACTAGAAAGAAATGACAAGGAAATACAGGAACAGATGCCTGATCCTAGAAGACAACTAACAAAAAATTTAAGAGAGGAGGGCAAAACGAGCTCAAAATCTAGACAGCACTACAGAAAGACACCAAGCTGAGACTGGAACAGCCCCGCTGCTCCTGGGAGGTGTTTGGGAAGGCAGCAGCTGCTGTCCAGCAGCTCTGCTGGAGTCTGCAGAACTGCTCAGATTCCTTTCACTGCTTACACCTCCTTGTGTCACAGACAGTCAGCCTCGGCCAAAACCAAAGTTAACAAAAAGATCTCACTCATTTTCTGAAGCACTTTAAAAACGACAGCCTTGAAGCACATAAGTTTTTTATAGCTGACCTAGGTGCTCACACTAGGTCAACACACAATGCAGCCAGAGGCCAGTGTTCTTTCCCACAGGTGACTACACCAACAACAGATGACATTTTTGGTTCAGTAAGTCATGTTAATGATATGCCTCTTAGAAGTCAGTAGGGTTAGATCAATACCAATAAATCTCCAAGTCAACTGTACAGTTCAAAGTTTACACAGCGTATTTTCTTTAAACTTTGTGAAACTGTACTTGTAAGTAGCCAACAAGAAAAAGCAGCTAACAAGAGCAGCAGTACATAGCCATCAGCGTCATGCCAAATACCAAGACAAACATTTATTTCCTCAGTATATGTGCAATAAAGATACACTGCTGTCACTCATGACACTGACACAAGGACACGAAGTTTATGAGGACCACACTTACACCATACAGTAAATTTAAGTAATGCCAAAAAAGCTGTTTCTCATTAAATCAAGAAAATCGATATTCTATAGGATGTAACAGTGTTGTACAAAATTTTAAGAAAAGATAAAAGTGGCAGTTCTTTCAAATATGATGGAATTGATGGCTGAAAAATATTGCTAACCTGTCTGAAGAGCCAGTGTGTGGACAAATCTCATACATACAACAGCTGAGACACCTACAACAACAACAACAAAAAAACCCCAGTCAGAATAATGAATAGGCTAAATAAAACATAATCTTGATCGGTCTTACTAAGAAAACAGCATACAATTCCAGTGAGTGCATACTGCAAAGAAAACACATTAACGAATTCTAACTCAGCAACCTCAGAAGAGGAAGCAGTCAGACAGCGTGGCCAGACAACTATCAGCATGCATGTTAGAACAGTTTAGAGCTAACCATCTCCCACTGCTGGAGGCTATGCTATCTCAGCTTCTCGAAGAGCTCCAAAAGTCTCTTCCAACTACAGCACCTGCAGGGATACACTGATCCCAGCAGGAAAGCCAGAGCACTGATGGTGCTGCAAGCTTTCAGAGACAATACTGTAGCTAGTCAAGTTTTTCTTCACCTTAAGTATCAATTCTGTTAAGGTTCTCAGTGTTTAATTCACCTAGTAGCTGTTTATCCCTGAACAGGCATAAACAGGCCTCCTCTTAGGGATGACGCAGTGGTTGTCAGAGGTGCTCGCAGTGCGAGATTTCCATAGCTCAGCTGATAGAAAAGTGCTGTATAACCTTTGTCAGCAGCAGGAGAATGCACTGACTCATGTGCTGAAAAAAGGATGAGACGCATTCAGTCCTTATCTTGAGCTGCGAAAGTTGCTCTTTGGTACACGATCACCAGCATTCCCCACCGACCCCGCCACTGCAGCACACGCTGACGTGTGCCCAGGCAGCGGAACGCGCGATGTTCGGTAACCGAGACCGCCGGCAGAACTGGGGGCCGGACTGAGAGGACGGAGGAAGCGGCACGGGAGAGCTGCCCGAGCTGCCGAGGGGGCCCCGATAGCCGGGGGTGGCCCCTGGGCAGCGCGGGG
>VZSR01000247.1:11672376-11997568 GCA_013398615.1 Brachypodius melanocephalos
AGAGGGGGCGGGGCTTTGGTGGTGGGGTGGGGCGGGGCAGGGGGCGGAGTAGCACGTGGGGGCACGGCTATGGGGGACATGGATGTGGGGACATGGCTGTGGGGGTCATGAACATGGGGGGCCATGGCTGTGGGGGAACATGGCTATGTGGGGCTCTGCAGGGCAGGACAAGGGGTCTCCTTGGGACAGGGATGGCAGTGGGTGTTGGGCTACAGGACCCCACCTCAGCGTGGGAGCCAAGGCTCCTGGGATCCTGCAGGCTATGTGTGCTGGCCATGGCGTGTCCTGCAGGCACTGGAGGCTGGATGTTGCCCCTAAAAGCTACATGGCAGACATCTCCATGGAGTCAGGTCCAGCTCTGCCAGTTACAATCCAGCGTTACCTCCAGTCCTCCATTGTCATGGGATGGGGAACAACACCAGGCCAAGACCTTTACAGCTGCTGTTGAAGGATTTGGCTCCATCCAGCACTGGTGAACACCATGGTGACAGGCAACCGAGGCCAGATGAGCAGCTCTGCACATCTCACTCAGTGTGACCACTAGGTTATGCAGTGGTGAGAGAGGGTGGGAATCACCTCAGGGAAATCCCTGTGAGGAATGAGTGCCCTGGGGCACTGCAGAGGGGCTCCATCGCAGTCCCCAGCTCAGGTGTTGGACACAACCCCATCCCTACAGCGGGTTACTCGGCTCTTCCCCTCAACCTGACAAAAGTGACAAGGGATCTTTCCTATTGTCCTGTCTACACCTGTTTTTAATAACCCATCCCTGCTTCTGTCTATTGTCTGCTCAATTTTGAAGAGCACTGCAAAGCATTGAGAGGATTTGTAAGCCACAATAGGATCTATATTTATTTTCACATAGTACTATTTTTTTTCCACTATTTTCCATGGCAGATGAAGGGAGCCATTGAGTGTTACATCTCATTGCATGCAACCCCAACAGTGACTGAACAGGGGTTACATCCATCTGGCAGAACATCACATCACCCCAGTACCACTCTGGGCTTCCTGCAACAGCTCCAGTGACCCCACAGCTCTGGGGTGAGTCAGCCCAGCATGGGAATCCAGCAGGAAATTCTGATAGAAAGAAAATACATAGTTTTCTGTTGACCTGGTGAGTTGATTCACTCATATGACCACTGTTTAAGGGAATGAGAGGAAAAGAAAATGAGAAACAAAACTGCCCCTTTTGGCAGCCACCCACACATGAGGCATAATGCTGAGCTGCTCTGACTCAAATCAGATGGATGCCTTCCTCTACTCAAAAAACCCCTAAAAACATCTATTTTCTGTTAATGTACTAACTCTATAGTCACAATTCGATTCTCTGTGGACTGCACTCTTCATTGACCACCTCACCACTCTTGCCAAAGGCTGATGTCAGCCTGGCCAAGCTTCTATCCCTGCTTACCTGGGACACACTAGTTACTAGGTGTTATGTAATGACTCAACAGTTACTTCCCCTGATTCTCTGGAAATTCAATGATACAGTATTTAGCGAGAAATCAGTACTAAGAGTTTGGTAATCTTCTCAGGCAATTCTTAAAATGCTTTTGCATGAAAGTTTTAAAGATGGTTATTAACCGGTGGTTTTCATTCACTCTGGTTACATGTGAAAGACCGTGTGAAATACCTCCAATCAATTATGGTGACATTATTCTGTCAATTTTCTAAACAAAGAACAGAAAAATTACTGAATAATTTCATTTTTTTTTTCATTGAATTGCAATTGTTGTTGTTCAACATCCAACCTAAATCACTGATAAGATTTTCTTTGTGCCTCAAGGAAATGCCACTGGTGATCAGTGGTACTGGCCAATATGTTTTCATTGAATTTCCCTAGCTAGTTACCCCTTTTCCAAACTGCTAAACTACCCATTGCTATCAGCTTGCAAAATTCCCATCGATATATGTCTTTATTGTTGCCTATTCTTCCCTTTTGAGCAAGATGTTTTGTTTTAAGACCAGAACAGCCTCCTTTGATGCCACTGAAATTGTGAACGTTTGAGTCATCTAACAACACATTGATGAAGGACTCCCCCAGTTTCCATTTGGATCACACTGAGCTATTTCCTCAGGCTCACTTTTGCTCATAACCTCTTTTAGCCCTGAAACTTGCTAGCAGTGTCCCCAGCAGGGTCATAGGAATGCAAGGAGATTGAAATGGGTAGCCTTCTGCCTGGGTGTTGTAAAAACAGAGGTAAAACACATTAGCAGAAATAGCTTTCTAGGTCATACAGACCTAGAAATCACTATGATGAGGAGAAGCCAAGGAGATTTTTATTTTTTTGGATGAAGTACTAACTGGTAAAAGGAGCCTATCATATAACTCAGAGGAAAAATATTATGAAATTATTAGTGCTATTAAACAGAAGCTCTTATTATGTCATTCAAAGGTTTGCTTTGATAGATACATGTCTGTGTTCTTCATCAAAATTCCTTTAGTAATTTTCAATTAAAGATTAATTTCTCATCACATTTTTCAACCCATTGTATATTCTAATGTATTATCTTTATCCCCATTAGGTTTCCCTTAACACCTAATTGCTTTTCTTTTTCAGTTGCTGGCAAATTTGAACTAGTTTATTGCTTCACAAACCTCAAACCATGCAGGCTTTTATTAACTCAGAGATTAATTTTGTGGTTGGCACACTCCCTGCTTTCCAGCTCTCTTGGCATCACTCTGGTTTGTACTGCTGGAAGTGCCTGGCAACCTCAGCACTCCTGCAGCATTCCTGGCTGCAGCTTCCCTAGGGAAGGGACAGCTCACAGGGCATCACAAGTTATTTCTAGGTATACAACTAGAAATCACAGCATTCAGTGCTTTTAAAACATTAGGTGTTTAACCTGGTAGAAAAAATAAATTAAATTACAAGAGAAATTACAAGAAAAACAATTTTTCTCCATTCTGTTCACCTTAGAGAGACTGGTTAGCAGGAGGAAATGAGCCAGAGAACACAATCCTGCATTGTCAGTGCTTCTGGAAACGGTATGGCCATTCACAGCCAGTGTAATTCCTCCAGACTTTGCTCTGTGGGAGGAAGTAAGCAGCTTGGGGCTTGAGAACAGAAGGAGTGGTAAGTCCTGCAGCCTTTCTTAAGGGGCTTCCCATGACTATTTTGATTGCATAGTTACATATATTCCACCTGAAACCTGAACTGGGTACATGTCCCTCTTAATAATAAAACTTACAAGTCCTTTACAACTTTCTGTGACCAGAACATTTATTACACGTGACATTTCTCCATTGCTCCTTCCCACCACCTTTTCCCCAGTGTTGAGGGCGTTTGCTGTTTTCCATGTCCAGTTTTGCCCCACTGAACCCTGCACTCTCTCCCAGGTGAGGCACAAATTAGATGAACAATGCTTATTAAATGTGCAGCATTTAGTGAGTCTCAGACTGACTAATCACATTTTATGTGCTTTCCCAGTCTGACTGTTCCCATTGTTATCTCTCATCTGTAACTGTAAATCCTCCAGGGCAGAGGCCAGCATTGTTACCTGTTGTATATTACCTAGCTGAATGCAATATTGCTTTGGCAATAAACAGCATAAATATCATTATGCTTTAAGAACATTTGTGAAGTTTTTCTCCTTTGCACATGGTTTCTCAATAAGGCAGGACAAGAACCTATCTGGGGATCACATTTGTGTATGAAATCTATCTTGTGCCAAAACTAAGATATCCAAGTAGCAGAAAAAATAAATCTGAACCTACTGTTTATTTATTCAGTCTCTTTAATGTGTATATATTAGCCTGTTCCACCCTGCCTTTTCTGGTAGGGCTGTGTAAATATGTGCCTTAGCTCAGAGGAGGTTATGGGACCCACCTCTGCAGTGCACCAGCAGCCAGCTGGCCACATCTGGTCCCAGATGCTGCAAGCACACCTCTGCTAGTCCTGTACCAACAAGCCCTCCCTGAGGACAGCTGTGGGGCCTCCTGTGGGACTCCTCTAGCCTTGTTTGTTTGACTTTCCTGGCAAGGGTGTTACATGTGGGATAAAATCCTCCACTCTCTCTAATCCCCATACATCCTTAGGCAAACAAAAAGAACCTCATAAGAAAAGGGGCTGAGAAAGGACATGGCTCCATGCCTTGGCTGTGTGTGGGGACATGACATTCCTCTTACTACCTTTATGTTTTTTCTCTGACCTCTGTTTCTTGCAGGCTCTGCCAGCTTTGATTTTCAAGTTCAGTAGGTTGGCAACAGCAGTGGCATCCCTCTGGGCTCTCGGACACAGGCATGGGATCTGCATGGGAACATGACTCTTGAACTGAGTGCCAGAGCTCATGAACACACAGACAGGTATATGGTGACCCATTAAATGGAGGTTAGCAATTATAGTTTCACTCTTCAAGATGATTCACATGCAGTTGAAAGCCACAAGTCTGTAAAAGTTTCCTTTGAAAGCTCCTTAAACTACTTTGGCAAGCCTGAGTTGTTGAACAATTTATCACTTCTCTGCCAGATGAGCTTGTGAAACCGCTTTAAGAGGAAATTCTACAAAGTGCCCAAGATTGTCACAGATTAAGTTTCTTTTCTCTTGTGCCACCTAATCCTTTTTTCCCCATTTCCCAGACATCCAGTTCTTCATGGTTTAAAAGAGCCTGGCTAGTTACTTCCATTACAACAGCAGCATGTCTAATAAGTCACATGGCTTCAACAGCAGTCAGAGGCAAAGAAGAATTCATTGCTCCATTTATTTGAACAAGATCTTAAAAAGTCATTTTTTATAGTAGATGAAATAAATAATACTGTGCTTTCTCATTCCTCTTGCTAGCCCCATGACTGCCATGGGAAGCAGTAAAGGAGGTCCCTTCAGTCTCCAGATTACTTCTCAAGTCCTTTGAAGACTATTCCCTCCACAGAAGTTACCTTCCACTCTCCTCTCCTGGCTCCCTGCTTGCCACAAAGCTGCAATGGTATCACTGTGGAACTACTTAGCACATCCTTTTTGTTAGTACTTGTCCCTTTCCCTCTCCCTTCTATTTTTAAAATGAGGCAGAAGTCTTTCAGTGAGTCAGACTGCCAGCCTTTGCCTAGCTCATGTCATACCTAAGGAAAAGTGGGATCTGAGTGCCTTTATCTGCTTTCACACCTCCACCATATTATTTCATAAAGCTGCTGTGCAGCACACACACAAAAGCTCACTGAGGGATTGTCTTCACCGAGGACACAAGTTTCCTGATAGCTTGCACAGGGTTTGTCACATCCAGCCTGCACACTGAGCTGAAATCCTCATCAGCACTGGTGATCGCAACAGCAGAGCAAAGACTGCTGCACTATGACAAAGGGCTGAGTTTGGTAGCAGTTGTCCCAGCCACAGGGAAAAGTTGCCAAGGGGCCCAGTAGGTACCTGCAACATGCTGACTTCACTGGGAAGTATTCCAGTAAATGAGGGGAGTTTCGCCCTCACCAATGGACAGCATAAACCCCATACTAGGTAACCTATTTACAGATAAATTACCCCAGGACTGCTAAGTAAAATAGAGCAACTAGCTGAACAACTCTCACTGTTTTGTCTGAGCTAAAAAAACTCTCACATACAAACCTTGAACATGAGACTCTTGAGAAATCATCACTTCTACCCAGAAAAATACAACAGGCAAAGTGCAAGTGTCTGTGCTTTTATTATTTAGCTGCAAATACTTTACAATGAAATGGATCTGCTGATCACTGCCCACCCAGCACAGAGGACAGATTCAAGCTCTCTGCCAACTCTCCTAGCTGAAGAAGGTGATACCCTCTCCACCTGAAGAATGCATACACACTGCTAATGGATCTCGCCATCTAGCAGCTCAATGTTTTGATTTCATATTAGAATTGCTTGAAAATAGGACCTTTAATATCCCTATTGTTGTACATTTCTCTCTCAAAGTATGTTTAAAGGACTTAATCAGACTCATTTCCTTAATTTCAAGCATATCTCTGAAAACTTATTATCCCAGGCTGATGGCATCAAAGAGTGAATTAGGAATAAAGCCAAGTGAATAAAACTAAAGATATTTCCTTTTAGTTACTGTGCAGCTTTCACAGGCTGCAGAGCATTAGAGCTGCTGAAATACCACTGTCACATTCTTCAAGATCTGCAAATTGGTGCCTTGCTCTCATACCCTTAGCAGGAAGTGAGGATATGATCCCTGTTAGACTTCAGCCAACAAAGCTGTGATGTGATAAGCAGCTTAAGATGTGTGGCAGCGGAAAAATGTCTTTGAACTATTGCTGTTTGGGTTCCCAGTTTCTGAGATGTATTTATCACAGCAAAATTACCCTACTAAACAAAAAAACCACCCCAAACCCTGGACTTGATTTTTATAGCATATGAAACCCTTGATTTCATCTTCTGTCCTTCAACATCATTTGCAGAGAAGCAGCAGGTCTTGCAGCTGTTCTGGGCCAGGCTGGAGGTCCACACAGGCCACTGTCCTGGCCATCTCTGATGGCAGTAAGGAGCTGAAATGCTCTAAAATCCAGGGTGAGGGGACACCTTGCACACCCTCCCACCAGGCAGCCAAACACAAATCTCTCTATTACAGCCATGCCACCAGGACTGCAACATGGGGAGGAACAGGGGCATTTCGCATCCACTTCTCCAGGACTTCATCACAGATGCCAAATCAAGATGCCCCTGTCCTGCCAGGTTAAGGAACAACTTGTAACCCTTGCTGTACCTGGAAACTGGACTCAATTTTAGCATAGTCCAGGGCAGATCAAGCAGCTATTGCTGAAGTGACTTCTGCAACCTTGTTCTCACAGCACCTCCTGGGAAAGTGCTTGGCAGACTGGCAGTCGGTGCTGTTACAACAAAGCAGAGGGCTGGGAAGTCTTTCTTCTGCTTTGTGCTCTCCAAAGGCTCTGCTTTCAGAGAGGACAGGAACCAAAGCCTGTGTGCAGCTCTTCTCCCTGGCATGGCGCCTCAGAGAATGAAGCAGGTTACGCTGTCTGGTCATTTGACTCACCGTCAGTCATCCTCAATAACTTTTTCATCTCTGTTATTTCAACTAAATGGGCAAAGTCCCTGAGTTTATTGTGATGTGAGACACTGTGCTTCTGCAGTGCCCTCTGATGCTCTGGTGGCTCCTCATCTGCCCTGCAGACTGGCAGCATTGCTGCTGTCGGGACTGGCGTTCCCTGCCCACATGGCCCAGCACCAGCTGGAACAGAGCAGAGGCTAAATGTGCTGATGGACAAAAAACATCTTATGCAAGGGCTGGAGAATATCGGCTCACCCTTAAGACACTGAAAAGCAAGGCAGGGGAGCATTCACAGTGTGGGAGCTCAGTTCCCCCACATCAGAAAGCTGGGTTTGCTGGTGGGCAGCAGCACCCCACAGTGCTAGGCAGGGTGGGCAGCAGGCAGAGCTGCACAGCCAGGGAAACCCCAGGCTACAGCAGTGTTGGAGTCCAGGGCACAGGGAAAACCCCTTGAATTGCCCTGAGGGGTCTGAGACCCTGGCTGGGACCCCAGGAAAGCATTGCGCTCGACCTTAGTCCATGGGAAAAACTTCCAACACTCACAGATGAATTGAAAACAACAAACATTTAAAATAGATAGTATTTAGTTTGTCACAGGGTGAAAATTTGTAGTTTCGTATTTTTAGAATGGAAGTTGATGAGAGCAAGATGGAGAATTTTGGGTGGTGCCTTTAGTTCTTCTCCTTCTCCTTTGACTCCATCTCCTGCTGTGACGGTGGCACACAGACATTGGTAGAATGTATTTGATGTAGAAATTGCGTGTCTAGAATCGACAGTGATTATTGGCATGAAACTGTAAATATAGTACATTTTAAGAGTTAATTGGACTAGAAACCTCTAAAAGACCTTGAGCCCTCTGTCTGTGGGGTACTTGGCAACAGTGTTTTGCAGTGTGTTAAGCCTGGTGTTAGGCAGCTTGCGAACCTTGAAATAAAAAATTGAATAAACATCTTTAAAGACCAAAGCTGCAAGTTCCACCCATCTTTTAAACCCTGGTACAGGACTTTGCAAGGAAAAGTCCCCTAATTAGGGGGTTCCCGGATACCAAATCCAACACAGCAGTGCCATGCACAAACCAGCTTTACAAAGCACAAAGAAAGACCACGTTAGAACATCATTTTGCTTTCCTGAAACTACCGACTTTAGAAGTCACCTGTGTTTCCTTTGCCCTCTGCTTTCCAAGCCATACTGCTCAGGCTCCCTCCATCCCTCCAGTCTTTCCTCGGCAAGAGCCAGGCCTGGAGCAGTGCTGTGAAGACGGGAAGGACAGTTAGTTGCTGACAGGGTTTGCAGGCGCAGCCGTGGCAGCACCTGACAGAGCTTGCAGTGCTGCAGCCTGACAGCAATGGGCAGTTCTGGGCTTTCTCCTTCCCTCTCTCCTCCCAGGTGTTTTCCCAATGCGCCGTCTTTGGCTCTGCAGTGTGGCAGCTCCAAAGCCACAGCTTCGAAGTAGCGGCTAATGCTGAAAGAGAAGCCATTGGATGCTTTCCACCATTCCTTGCCCTCTGGGGTCCTTTCTTCTCTATCCCTGAGGTTTTAGAGTAAGAAAGGTCTAATTACTATTGCAGCTCGAAATTACTTTTGCAGCTCCACCCTAACAAGCAAGCTTCTACCAAGTCTGCTTCCCCAGGATAGGTCATGCCCTGACAAACACCTGGCTGCTTAATTGCTCCAAACAGCCCTTGGGGCTCTGCAGACACCCCGGGCTGAGGGTGTGGTGGGTGCTCTTGGTGGCTGGGAAACCCAAAGGGAGGACGGTGCAAGGAAGAGGAGTGCACATCCCCCTTTCACACACAGCCGTGCAAAGGAACTAACCCCTGTGCACTGCAGCTCCTTGCAGCCTTCCCTAGAGGCAGCATAGAAAGGTGCTGATCCCAGTGCCCTGTGTCCGTGGAAAGGGTTCTTGGGGCCCTTGATGGCTTCATCCAAGGCTGCCTGACTCCTAGGAATCTGGCTGGATCCTCCTTCACTACTCTCCACGGATACAAAACTGGCAGAGATGATCAACAACAGAGGTTTCTCCTCACGGTCCAAAGCAGCTGAACTCCAGTCACCCCACAGAGCAGAGAATACCAGCAAACACTGAAATCACAAGATCTGCCCAAACCTGCCCTGATGCCAGCTCTGTCATCAGCCAGGTTGCTGACCTTTGCTGAGCACATCACCCCCACACACCTCTCGGAGAGGAGGGGCTGAGCAGACAGATGCATCTGCAGCCCCTCAGGAAAAGCCTGCTCTAAAGCTGCACCCGCTCAGAGCATTCCCACCCTGGCCATTGTTTTGGGAATGACTGGAAAATGTCAGCAGGGCACTGGGTGCGGGTGGGGGGGGGTCAGGAAAAAGGAAAAAGAGATGATTAGATTTTTTTTTTAATCAGCCAATAAATTATATTAACTTTTCCATTGACCTTTTGTGGGGTCACACTATCAGACTAGTGAATGTGGTTCATGAAGATAGGATTATGCTCAGATTTCAAACTGTGCAAAAAGTGCATCCCAAGCAACATGCCAAAATGGAAACGTCAGCTCTGCCAAATGGGTGTGCTTCTCATTATCCTCCCGAGGAAAGCCAGATCCACCACCTACAAATATTGTATGTGTTATTAAAAGGGTCTGGTTCTCAGGGAGGCTGGGAATTGCATAAGGTCTGCCTTTGTCAATGGTGCCTTTTACTCCTTTCCCCTTGAGACTGTGGTGGCACAGAAGTGGTCTGTGCAGGGACTGGCTTGTCACAGCCAGTCAAGATCACTTTCCCCCCTTGCTCTGCCAGCTTGCCATGGAGCAGACAGCTGGGAGTGGGCAGCTTTCCTTGGCCAGGGCATGTACACTGGCCTGGCATCCTAGTGCTGCCTTTGGGGTGGGATAACATCCAAAGCATGGGGCGAGGGGGAAAATGGTGTGAGAATGCAGCTCCATGTGCTGGGTGCCTGCAAGGGAAGCACTGCTGCCCACAGCTGCCCCAGTCTCTGACAAGGCTTAGTAGGTGTTGGCAGAGCTGCAGCACTGGGCCACATCATATCACGAAGCCAACAGCAACAGCTTCTGCAGCTATAGCATCTTCTAGGAGTGCCCCAGGGAGCAAGAAGTGTGCCAGTCCACAGGGGCAGTGACCCTGCTGCTCCCAGGGCTGTCCTAGTCCTCAGGGCTTAGAGAGTTTCCCTGTCCCTCGAACTGCAGCCCCGGCACAGACAGAAGGCTCCTCTCGGCCCCTGCCAGCCCGGCATGGCCAAAATTAGCTTCCCCTTCATGTGTGCCGGGTAGAAGAGCCACGATTTTATCTCAGAAAAGCATTATTGTATTCCTCGAGCCCTATCTTATCAGGGAAAGGAAAACGGGACTTTGACAAATTGCTTCTGCAGCAGCCGGGGTGAGCACATGATTTTCAGTAATCGCCCACCCTGTGGTCGCCAGTGGCCACTATTGTTCCCAGAACTGGCTGTGCCCTGCAGAGTCTGGGCAGCCATGACCCTCCCGAAGGCAAGAGAGCACACGGGCCCCAGCCACCCTCACCTTGGCTGCACCCAGCACATTGTGTTTGCAGGTGGGGATGCAGCTGGAGTTAGATTGATCCCTTTATCAGGAGCCTTCAAGTGCTGATAAGGTGACATTGCCGGCCTGGAGCAGGGGCAAGGGGAGATGGTTATCAGCAGTCTCTGGCAGGGCTGTGCTGGCTCTGCAGCCTTACAGCTGGAAGCAGAGCTGAGCTCTGAGCCTGGGACAGATAGGAAGGGTTTGTTTTGCTTTGCACAATGGCTGCTCAGATCCTGTCCAACAGTGGAGCAGAGAGCACGGCAGGGCACTTCAAAGGCACTCAGCCTAGTGCTGTCACCACACAGCAGATCGAACGTGGCCAGTGGCCATCCTGCCCCTGGGACCCTCAGCCTCACCCCAGGGACAGCCTGGTCCCTGAAATACCGGTTGCAACAGGAGACACATTGTTCCCAGTCCCAGGGCAAAGAGGATCGTCACCTGAAGAACTTATGTCATCTCACCAGGAAGTCTAAGACCCACCCACGAACCCATCTCTGCCTGCAAGGCATCCCTGCAGGGAGGAGAGCAGGACACTCCTGTGATCTCTCCCCTCCTTGCTGCTGCAAGGCCACCTGGGGACCCTTCCCAGCAGGGTCATGAGGACCAAAAACCTGTTCAATGGGTCCACAGGCCACATTCCCTGGCAGAGCAGGGAGCAGCAAGTGCTTGGCTCACATCTGCTGCAAGCTACAGGACAGGAGAAGAGCACAGGGAGACTGATGGCCAGTGGAACAGCCAGCATGATCCTGCAGTGATGTTCCACAGGGGACCCTGCCTGGCCCACTCAGTTCACCTGGGAGGGGGAACAGCACTGAGACCGAGATGGATGCCTGCAGCCAACCTCACTGCTTGTGCAATGCATTGGGAGGCTCTTCATCCTCCTAAACACAACTGGAGTTGCTGGTGGGTTGATCTCCATCAAAGGGTGCTGGTGCCAATGGTAGTTCCCCAAATACCCCAGCAGCAGCAGCCAGTGAGGGCTACAGAGAGCAAGCAGAAGTTAAGGCAAACCACGTTGCACAGCTGTACAACACCTACCTGGTGTTTTGGTGCTTTTGCCCTCTTTTATTCTTTTGCTCTGCTGCTGGGTCCTGCTTCCCAGGGCTGGATGAAGGGAGAGACTGACAGGTGCTTGAAATGTCACAGCCATCCCAGCAAAGCTGCTGCTGACTCCTGCATGTCTCCCTATGCCTACAGCTCAGCCCTCTGCTTTCTAGAGATGGGTTGTCAGAGTGAAACCAAATGGGAAATCCCCAAGTGGACTGAATACAAGACCTGAAAGGGCTGAGGCCACTGATTTCCCCTTGCTGCACCTCAGGGCAGCGGACAAGTGCAGCTGCTGGAAAACTGCAAACCACAGGAGTGTGTGATGTGCCCCAGCCCCTCCTGCGCAGCTCCTCCCTTCACGGATGCTGATACGTCCCTTCCCTCAGCCTGACCAAACACCAGTGTGCACCTTCATGGCTCCTACCCTGGGACCCCCAGGAGAAGGGACAAGGCACTGCTTGCCAGGCACAGCACCCATCCCTCTGCTTTCTGAAGTGCAGCTGTCAATGATGGGACACCAAGGCAGCCCTTGGGACACACTCTGGGGCCAGCACAGAGAAGGTCAGCAAAGAGTGACCTCCTGCAGCCCACCCTGCCACTCCCAGTGCCACAGCCTGGGGCCTTCCTGAGCCAAAGAGCCAGATGGTCCCATGGGATGGAGCAGGAGCAGGCCAGGCTACCTGTTGGTCTGAGGCTCATTGTGAAGCACTGAGAACACCGTGCCCGCTGCACAGCCCTGTGCCCTAGGGTGACAGGACACCCTGTGACAGCCAGACCCACTGGCTCGGGAAATCCCAGCTCACACTGACATCCTCCTGAGCTTTAGAAAGTGGCCGAGGTGCCCACCCCAGTGTCTGCAGCAGAGACTTTTGTTTCACTTGAGGTTATCTTATCGCCATAGGAAAGGCAATACAGCAGAAGAATTTCCTTTCCTTTATGTTTCCAGCCTTTCCATTGTCTGGCGTCTGGATTTCTGAGCCTTGCCACTCACCAATGTGCTCAGGCCTTTGGAAATATGAATGCAGGCCCTTCTTATCAGCAGAAGCTCTGCAGGGCTCATTTTGCTGCTGCAGGCAAACCAGGCAGCGTTTGGTGGCCCCAGGCCCCATCCTCACCCCATTCATGAGCTGTGCAAGGCAGATGCCAGCCCAGCAGTTCATTCAGAGGGATGGCAGTGCCAGGCAGCAGAGCTTGATGAGAATTGACCAAGGCATTGAAACACCAGAGTCTTCCATCTCTTTCTTCCTTACGTGGCAGACCATGAATGATGGGTTAGCCCCCCACTCAGAGCACTGTAGACATATTCAGCCTGCTGGATGGGTTTCCATTTCACTGGTACATGGCTCATGGTGCTAAAGTTAGCAGCCAGGAATCACCAGGAAGCATGGTGGCCACCAGCAGTGAGCCACAGTCAGCATTGCTCCTTTCTCCTGCCTTGCTGGGTGAATCAGCTGGTTTCAATTCCGTTGGGTATGGCTTGTAAGCCTAAATGCAGGGGGAAACAGCAGCACAATCACAAGAGATTGATGGGTGTGAATCCATCAGTGACACTGCACCTCTCCCAAAGCCCCAGTTCAGAGAAGGAAGTGGTGAGAAAGGGGGACCCTCATGCCGTATCTCAGCAGGACAAGCGTGAAAAATGCTAGGAACTGTCCCTGCTCCACCAGGCATTGCTTCAGGCACAACATAGCATGGCAGCCTGTGGTGGCACCCCAGAGCTTCTCGCCTTCCCCCAGAGAGCCCTAAAGAAGCACCTTCTGCTGCTTATTGCTTGTTTGGCTGAGGTGCTTGGATATCCTGGAGGGGCTGCAGCTTGTCTGAACGTGCCTGGGCACAGCACACAGCAAGGCTGAGCAGCAGGGCTGGGCTGGCTCCACTGCACCATCACATCCTCAAAGTGCCACTGTGAAGAGAAAGGAGCAGGCAGTGCCCCAGGTGGGTGCCAGGGAGCCCCAGGCAGCTCCCTGGGCAGCATGGGACCTGCACCACCTCCTTCCAGAAAGGGGAACTGGCTGCATTTGAAACTAGAAAGTTTTGGGTTCTCCCTTTCTCCCTGGCAAAGTGCAAAGCAGAATAATGCTGGTTTCCATTTTTCTTACACACTTCCCTCGCTGCACAGACAATGTGAGGAGAGGGCTCAGGAGCACAAAGAGTGGCCAAGCAAGATGTGGAGTGTGTCAAGAGTGGGAGAGTCCCTTTCCCTGGGACCCACACAGCAGTTGTTCCTGAGCATTCCCCTGCACTGCCCTGAGCACAGCCAGTTCTGAGAAGCTCCAAGCAGAGACACTCTTGCTGAAAACCCTGTGAAATCCCAGATGAGCCTGCACTGGTCTATCAATGCTGACCAAAACAAAGGGGCTCTGTAGAGGCTTCCAGCTTCCCTTTGCTCTGGGCAGGCAGCAAAAGCCTGGCTGGACTGCAGGACCTTCCCTCATGGATGATATTTCTGGTTCTTTGCCTCAGCTCCCAAGTGATGAAGGGCTGGTGACATTTCCAGAAGGGCAAACCCAAGTCTGCTCCACCCAGCACGTGCAGTTCTCCTGCCCTGACACCACCCATGGGACAGACCCTTCTCCCACAGCCACAGCAAGAAAGAACACTGGGGCAGAGTTCCTCTGACTCAGTAGTGGTTTCTTTTCCTCTTGTCCTCACCATGACCTCTCTTCATGTCCCAAGATGGCTTGGGCACCTCAGGCATTTAGCTTGGAGAGATTATTTTCTGAAGTATACTGGAGAGCTGCTCTCTGCCTCTCTCTCAGCTGCCCCAGGATATTTTTCCCTAATACTTTTTCCTTTCTCTAGCAAAAAAAAAGACAAAAAACTCAGTAAAAAAGCTGGGCTAGAGACAACACACAGGGAAGAGGGACACCACAATACTGCTCCTCACAAACAAATGGGGTAAAGGATCCTGCAGGGGCCAGGCAATGGCATGAAGCTCCTCACAGGAGGGAAGCAGCTGTGACCACAGAGGAAAAAAGAAAGGTTGCTTCTTACTTTAAAGCAGCAGTGTCTCAGGACAATTAGAAAAGGGTTGCATAACTTTTGTAGAATGTCTTGAAAGGCCCTGGACTCAGCTGCTGCCTCGCCCTGGCCAGAGCCAGGCTCCCCACTGTGGTCCTCTTGGCCACCTCCTTGCCCCGGTGGCTGGGAAAAGCACCTCATGAGCCACTCTGCAGGGGTGTGGTGGGGGATCCCTGGGGACCCACACATCTGCTGGGATCCTGAACTGGAACAGGACCCACCACTGCTGCTGGGGGCAACAGGGCTGCTCCTCTGCCTGGGAAAGGCCGGCCCCTAACGGCAGCAGAGGGATCCCACATGGCAGTCCCTTGCTGCAGACTCCCTTGTGCAAAAAGCCATCACGCCTTTGATCCTTGACCTGAGACGCTGGGAAAAGAACAGACACCTGACCCTGGCAGCCCCACAGTCTGCAGTGCGTGATGGACAGAGGAGTTTATCTAGTGCTGGCTCTGCCAAGCTGAGGGGAGCAAGGCTCCTACATCACCTGCCACCAATTGCAGTTAAAAGAGCCATAGCACCCACAACAGAGTGGCTTAGGGATTTGCATCCTGGCATCCCCTACCCTCAACTGCTCACCCATGATGCTTCAGGTTTCAGGAACAGAGTAAAAAATAATGCTCTTCCTCAAAACAAGACTGCAAAACACATTTATGTAGTAGCTTGATGGCCTAGATGGCAGCTCAGACATGCAATGGCAAGTCCTGTGTGTGAAGGAGAGCCCCATTTCTCTGAACATCCAGGGCAGAGCTGGTGATTCTACCACAGGCTGCCAGTGCTGGCCTGCAGGTGTGGCCCCAGTGCCATGCACAGCACTGACCCACCTGCATGTGTCCTGGGACACCATGTGCTGTGGGAGACTGCAGGCTGGTGTGAGACTCCCTGAACTGAGCAGAAGAGACCTGCACGGAGAACTGTAGCTCTCAACAGAAGTGCAAGATACCATAAAAGGCCAGTTCAGCTCCAAACCATATTCCCAAACTGGTTCTGCATTTCTGCTGCAGGTATCAGTGCAGGAGGCAACATCACCCAGGAAAACAAGCTGCTTGCATTATAAATCAAAGCTGCCTGAAAGGGGTGACAGAGTGCTGGGGTGCTGGAAGTGCTGTGGATCCCAAAGAAGAGATTGGAGCCAGCTGCAGCCTGCACACTCCCTCTGCATGCACAAGGCACTTGAAAACAGCACTCCAAAATGGAAATTTGCCTTCTCCAGAAAGCAGTGGAGCAGCAGCAGCTCATTCACAGGTGGCCAGGGCAGAGCACAACATCTCCTTTGTGTTGGCTCTGACAAGTGAGCAGTGCCCACATGGCCTCATGCCTGCCAGCTGCTGCCATGTGCTGCACTTAGCTGTCAGCAAGGCCCAGCTGGCACTGCCCAGTCAAGGATGTGGTTCAGGAGCACATCAAACCACCACAGGAAAGCTTTAATTTGCCTCTTAACTATTTTGCCCACTGCTCAGTAACAGCAGGAAGTACTAACAGGTCTTGAAATCCTTCTCTGTTGAGGCAAGAGTGCTTTAGCACAGCAAGGAGCAGTTTGCATTTAACACCTGAGCACACAGTACTTGTTTGGTCATATTTACATTATCCTCCATTCACTCATGCAAACACTGCAAGTTGCATGGCAGGTCTCACAGCCAAAGGTTTCTGCAAGCAACAAGCAGTTGTCTCAAGTCTCAGGCCCTGGAGATTTCTGTCCCTCACTAGATTTGGAAGGGTCTACATCAGCACACAGCCTGTCCAGCAAGGCAGCTCATGGAGACCCAGCTAACAAGAAAGAGCAGACAATGCAAAAGAAGTGAACTAGAGTACATGAAACATGGGCTAATAATTCAAAATGTTTCAAAAGGAGAAAAACAGAATAGAAAAAATGTTTTACATCTTCAATAAAAAATACTCCAACTTCAGTTTGACAGGTAAGAGCTTCACACAAAACAGGACAAAAACAAAGGAGTGTTTCTGAGCAATCAAGTCCCTAAAGCATTGTGAGGGACAAAAGCAGATACCTTTCCTGCAAGGAGGGTGGAAAAGTCAGATCAAAGTGATTTGGCTAAGGCACAACCTTTTCAGGAAACAAAGGCAAAGATCACTTTCTCTAGGAGAACTAGATTAAACGTCTCTCCTGAGAATCTGCTTTCTGCTAGGGTACACTGATTTAAAATACCATTGACCATATTAACAGTGTAATTATACTTTAACTTTACAGATGGCAGGGAACTATCCTCCCTCCAGTGATGTAATTAGGAACTTGAGAGCAGGCACTCCAGGAGAAGCAGGAGCTGAGGTGAGAGCTCTGCTGCCAGGGGACCCTCTGCATACACAGAGCAAACTGGCTGTACAGGACACACACAAAGATTCACAAAGCCAAAACCGGCTTGGTTGCACACCCCACATTTGCTGTGGCTTTGCTCAGCAGTTGCTTTCATCTCTCCATCCACATTTAAGGCCTGGAAAGTACAGAATTACAAGACAGCAATCCCTTTTTATAGTATGAAGAGACCAGCATCATGTCCTAGAAACAAAGCATGACTCGTCCTGGTGAGCTCTTCCAGTCCTGTCATTACTCCCTGTACTGAATAAGAAACAAAGAGCTCTGACCAAGTGCACAAACATTTTCTCAGTCGGGCAGCTGAGAACTAAATCTCACTTTAATCTGACCCCAAGTAAGTAAAGTCCTTTTAGCATCAAATATTCACATACTCAATTAAAATCTGCTGGTAGACAGTTCTCTGACTTAGGGCAGTGAGACAACATGACACACATATAGGAAGTAAAATCTCAAATATATTTAAGGACAAATTAGCACCAGATTTTTAGTCAGTCATGTGGAGCCAATGTCTTAAAATACTAGTGGGAAGTCACACAAAAACAACTGATACCAGCTCAGTGTAAAGGATATAAAACCACTCCTTGCACAGAGTGCTCTGCTCAAGTTGGGAAATAGGGAGTGGTTATAGATTCTACAGAATAGGGCTGAGAATAGTAGAGAAGGAAGAGGGCAATAAAGATCATTTTACCTCATTTGTCAACACACTAATCAACAAACAAGCCTTGAAGGGAAGAAAAAAAAAAAAAAAAAAAAAAAAAAAAAAAAAAAAAAAAAAAAAAAAAAAAAAAAAAAAGATGAGCAATAATGTCTCAAAATGTAACAAACATCACTCATTGCAATTCAACTGTTTAAAGATTTTAGTTTTACAGGACTTGCTTTGATTGCAAGAGCTATAAAATACATCCTTTATGGAAGGAAAAAACATTCCTGCACAGCTCCATCTGCTCCCATTGAAAGGATGTTTCAGCAGCAGTCAAACGTCTGGGCTGGCTTCCAGATAACAGGAACAGCCAGGTCTCTTTTGTTCTCAGAAGGGGTGAACTCCAGCCACCAGAGCCCACTCTCATCCTCTGCCAGGCCAACCCACTGCAGAGAGCTCCCAGGTGAGCTAGTGATGTTCACTTATCTGTTTTTTTCCCCCTCAATTAAGGCCTGTGAGACAGTGCAGTCTCTGCCCTGAAAAGGCAAGATACTGGTGCCACAGCTAAGCCTCCAGGTGCTTCGTGATCCTGCGGATTTTCTCCTTCTTGTTCCTGTTTCCGTGTTTTTTCCAGGGCTTTCCTACCACGTTGGCAGGATTGGCTGCAGCCACAGGCACGAGGCCGCTCCCAGGCCGGTACCCCATGGCAGCCCGCACCCCTTTCATCAGGGCACGAACATTCTCCTGGAAAGGGAGACAATCACCAGTGACTGAGGAGAAGATACTCAACCCCTGCAGTATGTCAGTGAAACCAGACACAGGCAAGCTCAGCCCCTACTCCAGAGCTGCAGGAAGGTCACTGCAGGCAGCCAAAGTCTGCCAGCAGCTCCACATCTGCCAAGCTGTGCCAGGTCCCCAGAGTCTGCCACTGACGTGGCACCGTGATCCAGCCAGCATCAGCTCCAGCACTAGGATGGATCCTCACAGCCTCTGCTCTGTGCACAACAAAATTGTCTTCACAAATAAATCTGGCGCCCAGGAAAGCCACAGACCAAAATAAGTTGCTCAAGTCTGGAGTGTGGGCAGCATTGACAGAGCTCGCAGCTTGTGCCAGCACTTCGGGCAGACAGAGCAACAGTCTGGTAATCCCAAAAATTCTTTTCAGGTCACAGTTTTCTGAAATAGCTCACTCTTTTTTTTTTTGAAAAGAGACTGAGTTCTTGTTTTGAAAATGCATGATTATCTTAGCTGTGCTAAACAAGTGGTGTTCCCATCCAGCTAGCCAAATAGAACGGAACATGCTATCTATGACCCATCCTCTTCATGGCTAAAAACCTGTCCTAATCTTTGTCAGGTAAGCAGATCTGGTCAGTTATGGATTTCATAGTTCACTATGAGTCATTAATACACTTTTTCAGTAGGGTAGGGACAAAACAGATCCTTGTGGGATCTAAAAAGAATTGTACAAGTTAAGAAAAATTCCCATTTTCCACTTAATTTTGAGATTTCCTGACTGGATTTTAAATCAGTTTGTATTCTTTTAATCTCATTTCAGGTACTCAGTCAAAACCTCCAGGTAGTACTAAATCAATTGTCTTTAAAAAGCTTATCACATCCTCTAAATACAACAGCTCAGGAAAGAAATGTCAGTTTGAAGGACTGTTAGTTCAAAACCATGCTCTGGGTCAGCTGCTGTGTCATTCCTCCTTGTCTTTCTTCCCAGTCACCCTCCTATTTGTTCAAGATTGATGTCTGATTGCTAATGACAAGGGTCACCCTGCTGACCTCTGAAAATTCATCTGTGCACACCTCATTAGCAATCTTTCTGTCACCTAAGACATTCCCAGTGATTTAGGAGATAATAAAAAGAACAGAGAGCTCTTGGGTAGAAATTACATGCAGATCCCACAGCACCAAACACCATTAACTCAATCCAGCACATCTCCATCCTCAAAGGTGGTTTTCCCCCAGTAACTACAGGTGAGAGCTGCAGCAAAAATCCCTGGAACAAATCTCTTCCAGAACTTACCTGATGGAAAAACGTTTTGTCCACCACATTTTCAATTTGTTTTGCTTTGGTATTTTTCTCAGGCTTCACCTGTCCAGTGGCCTGCAGAGTTGTACTGTCAGGGCATCTTTGATGTTGGTGCTGAAAAGTATTTGGGTCAATACCAGGAGGTGGGTGGCAATATAACAGCTTCCCCTGTGAAAGCAATGGGACACAGTTATTACAAAAGAAACTCAGAGAGGAAAGAAAACAACTCCAAACCTAAGAAGGGCCTGAAGTTTAGGGGCTCATACTGGCAGAGTATCTATAGTCTACAGGCACTATAATACTAGAGTGTACTATAAAGTACACTTTATGTCTTCTCCCAGGCAGCAACTGGTTTGACTGCTAAGTTGAAGTACCGTTCCACTTCTACATCAAAGTACCATTTGCAGCTGCAGCATCCAGAAGGAAACAACATAGAGAAAACTCTCAGGAGCACCAGAGGATCCTATTAAGGAATTATCAACAAGAAGTTGCTGAGAGGTGCTGCAGAAACACACAGTATTACAACACTCAGAGCAATAGTTCTTAGTGCTAAATATTGGTCAAACTGTACATTATGGGTTAATTTCCTGATTATCTGCTAGCTATTTTGGAGATATGATTATTTATTTAGCTGGCACCAGATTTTTAAACAACAGTCTTTTTAAGATTAGGCAGCTTGAGAAATTCAATTTATTCTTTTAAAACACAAAAGCAGCCCAATTTAAAGAGTCTTTTGATACCTGGTGATTTTAGCCAGAGAAGTAGAATTTACTTTACTGTACTCCACTGCAACATTTAATTCACCTCTGAGAAGAGAAGAAAACACAGAGGTATGAAACACTTACACTGACATAATCTTTTAACACGTATCGAGCTGATCTTGGCTGGTCTGGCTGTCCATGAGCTGTCATAAAGCCCCTCATATCTGGAAGAGAAATCCAAAGTATATTCTGAGTAAGCACAAGAGAAAGTTAGTATGTTTTCCTCTGCTGCCTAATCACTCATTTGTATTATTTCTCAAAAATACTCCCTTAGAAGAGGCTTCTCTTGGGGAAAGCAGGGGGAAAAAATGAAAGAATTTTAATGACTGTAAAGGTACTGTAGAAACACCCTGACCTGAAAGAAATTATAAGAACTGACATCCCCCTACTAGCAGAAAACAAGGGTTTTATTTTTGTTTTAAAGGCAAAGAATGAGAATTCACTGCATTCTTCAAAGTCCAATTCAGACACATATGATGGGAAGTATCTGAAAGGGTAAGAGTACCATGCTATAGACTGGTAGGGCATTTCACCAATATCTTTCACATCATCACTACATCTGTCAGAGGAGATTGGCAAAGCACCACTTCAACACACACAGGAGATGAGCCACTAACAAAGACAAGTCCTGTCGAAGAGGTCCAATGCACAACAAACCCAAGCTGGGCCTAACTTTCCAACACTCTCCTAAGGCCATGTTCAGGACCATGCACACAGTGGAGGTGACAGGTTTTAAAAGGATCATCACTCACATCCATAGGCTGTTAGCAGCTCTTCAGCTGTTGGTTTTCGATCTGGGTCCTCATCTTCCCTTGGCCTTATGATATTTATTCCATAGGTTGCTTCCAAGATGTTTCGTGCTGGCAAACATAAGCTAGTGAAGGAAACCACTTTGTGATTTGCAGCTACACAAGTGATCTTGCCCTTGTCACTCTAAGAGCACACACAAAGAAGGACCTTTGGATTTTGTTGCAAACCAGAAAAATAACACAAGTCCGAAAACACAGCTAAGTTGAAATGAGATAGGAAAACACCAACACAGCAGGACTGTTTCATCCAGGATGTCCCACCTCCCTCAAAGCATGAGCACATGTGCTGCTAGCAGGGCTGGAATGTGCTACCTGGCATACTCCAGATCCAACCCTTGCATGCACTCTCACAAACCCCACACAAAGGATATTAGAGAAATAGGTGGAACATGGTCCCTCATCTGATCTATAGGCAGAATTCCAGAACAAATCATTTCTGCCTTGGTAGAGACGAAAGATGGCATCACCAGACCGGGGCAATCACAAAGGCACAGGCCAGGCTCCACATACAGGGTCTACATGATAAATAACACATTAGTTCACTATGGCAAGGCAGTGTCCATGGAGGAAAAAGGAACAACAACAACAAAAAAAACATCAAATGCATAGATAAAACATGGATGCTAATGACAATAAACAGAAATTCTACTAACATAGACACCTGCCCTGGTCTCAGCCAATGAATTAAGGAGAATAGATGTAGGAGACAGCAACATTTTCAAGGTTCCTAAATAAGGTGTCCAGATGGGGGCAGCAAGATCTTCAGCTCTCCACTCTGATGGGAGAGAAGAAAGCACTCCAGAAACCTTGAAGTGTGTTGGACCTTCTGAAACAGCTAGGAGTTTGCAAAGTACAAATCCCACAATGGTCCCAAACTAATTGGAGTAATTGGAGTTACTACCTCAAAACCAAAGCTTGATCAATATGAAAACATCAGCAAAATTACATTTAATTCACAGAAATAATGTAGACAGAGATAGTTTGAAACCTTGACCTTAACCTATTTGGAGGAACACTCACTTTAAAAAGCTTCTCTCCTCATGACTGGCATTGGAAAAAAAAGGGACAAGGTAACTAAACAAGATCAGGAGATCGAAAACATGCCCCATTGCACAGCAGCTCTCATGAGTGGCTCAAAATCAAGCACGAGTTTAGAAGCAAGAATTAAAGTTCCAAAATTACACACATCAAGACCACCCCTCTCCAACCTACTCTGCTGGCCACACTTCAGGCTGGCAGAGTCCTCAGTGAGTGCATGTGGTTTCAACTAGGTCATAATGAAGCTCTCTTCCACTGGAAAAGAAATTATAAAAAGACGGATGTTATTTGTCAGCAATACCTGGAAGTGTTTTGTACGGCCTGGTGTAGCAGACACCGACACCTTCTTATTTCCAAGGATTGTGTTGATGGTTGAACTTTTGCCAACATTAGGGTAACCCACCTAGATGACAAAGAAATAAAATGTTAACAGGCAGGGTGATGCCAAAAGGCTGACAGAGCTCTGACACAAAAGTCCTTTAACAAAACTTACTAAAAAAAAACTAGGGCAAGCAGGGGGGCACATTGAGCTCCAGGAACTTCAATAATAATCTTTGCACAAAACCCACAGTGATTTGTGCTTGCTAGTTTTTATACCCTTATAGGAAGCCAGGCTACGGGATGAATTTTTCCCATGGAGGGCATATGGAATTAAAATTTAGATTAAGTTAGTTCCATTTAAGCACAAAGTCCAACTCACCAGCCCAACATTTACTTCCCCATCCTTCACCCTTGGTCCATCGTGCATAGTTTTGAATATCTCCAGCAGCTCATTTCTCTGTACCAGATGGCTGAAGTTCCTGATGTTCCTGTTTTGCTCCTGCACTCCATGCTGCACTGCAGCACCATCAGTCCTGCCTCCCATCCTCTCTGGAGCAACAGCATTTATGTTGTCACCAGCTTCATCTTCAGAACAGGTTTGCCAGTCCTCCTCTTCCTCATCTTCACAGTCTTCATATTCATCACTGCTGCCATCATCACTCTCCAGAACCTGGTTTACACTTCGCCAAGTGTTGCCTGAGGATGCTCTTTCTGTGCTACCCTGTGCTGTGTTGTCTTCTTCACTGGAGTCTTCATCCTCAGAACCGCTCGGGCGCTCCGCTCCCCCCTCAGCACCCAGCTCCTGTGGGAACAGCAGTTCAGAGGTGAAATGCAAAGACAACACCAAGCCTTGCTGCTGGCTGCAGCTGCTGCAGTGCAGGCAGTTGTCATCAGCCAAATCCCAAGAGCTGACAACTCACTGTGTTTACATCACACCGGGGTTTTTTAGAGGTCTTAAGTAGGATGTAGGAAAAACTAGCCCATTTCACAAGAAAGACAAAAATATTCCAAGAAGGACTGTTCACAGCTTCTCTGTGAAGTCATTAAGAAGGTCCTCTCCAGAATGAATGTGTGCACACCCACACTAGTGGTTTTTTTTTTAATTGTTAAGTGTTCCGAGTAAAAGGAATGAATGTTGTTTTTTCAAAATGTTCAGAACACAAAGCCGGTTTGTTTCATGTCTAAATATTTCATTAAAATAATTTCAAGCTGTTTTGTTTTCATTCAACTCTACACTTCTTCCCTGCAAGGAATTTACATTCAAAAATGAAGATATTTTCACAACAATAGTAGATCTTTCTTCCCAAAAAAGAGAAGATAACTAACACCTTCAGTCTCACTTTCAAACCTGTCTGCAAAAGCGTTTTATACAAGGACTGTAAACCAGATAAACAGAGTAGGTATTTTTGGAAGGATATCTGGGATATTCCACAGCTGAATGGCTGTAACAGAAGAAAGCAGCACCTACTGATAACATGAAACTTGGGGCAGCAACTCAGTTTGTTCCACTGGGTAAATGGCTTTCAGGTACTTTAGGTTCGCCAAGAAACACCTCCCCTCCCTAGGAAAGAAAAAAGCCTCTGTACAGATAACCCCCTTCCTCACAGCATCCCTCTTGGAAAGGTTTCCAATTCTTTCAATGAGTTAAGAGTTTGCAAGCAAGGTCTATATGTTTCTGCCTTCTGCACTTTGTTCACCATTTTACTCTCCTCACTTTTGGCTCAGAACTGATCCTTCAAATGCTGTTTTACAGCTGCACAGGTGTTTAAAATAATCCTTTCATGCTCAGGTATATCAGAAGGATAGCTGCAAAGCCCAGCGGCAGCCAGCACAGACCTAGTTTGAACTGGTCACCTACAGTACCTTTGATTCTCCGCACAGCCGTTCACACTCTGCCAATGCCGACCAGAACACCACCTTGACACCCTCTTTCTCAAAGAACTGTGCCCAAGCAGCACGTTGCTCTTCACTCAGCAAATCTGCTTTGTTGATCAGGATCATGTTCTCCTTGTCATTACTGACTTCCTTGACGTAACTTTCCTAAAGAAAACAAGAGAAGGATCAGTTTGTATTCTGGTTTTGATTCCTTCTACCCCAAGGCAATACAAAAGCAGCAAGACAAATTACTCCATGCAGCTCCACATGAATGTAGCCAAGCTTACCATCCCTGGGTTGGTTGAAGTGCTGTTCAGCAGACAGCTACAAGAACAAATTGGAGCATGCAACTACCACAATACAGCTTGTTGCTGGCCATATGTGCAAACACCTTGTCTGCTTAGAGCTGTGACAAGATACTAATCAGCACCCTGCAGCAGGAGTTCCTAAGATAACTATTTGAGCAATTTCATGTCTCCCTGATGCAGTGTCCTATAGCCTATCATTACAAACTTGTCACTTCAATAATTTTTGATCCTTTGTAATCCTCACCCACTTTTATTCCACTATGTTTTTACATAAGACAGTTCCTTTATGTGAGTACACTTCTAGTGGGTAAAGAGGAATAATATAGTATCTGCAATGTAACATCTGCAGAAGTGCCTCTAAATCCACAACATTCTGTGTGAAATACCAAAACACAAAGAAAAATAGTTTCATGCCAGAATACTTGCATCAGTTAATAAGATATCCACTTAGGCACAACAGGAAAACAGCTTCAAGGTGGTTGAATGCAATAAAGAAAAACATATAAACATTAAAACATAAAATGAAGACAACATTCAAGAAAGTGGTTTACTTACCAGATCTTGACATCTAAACAGAAGAGGGTTTCTGGCATCTACTATCTGGACTACAATATCACTGCAAAAGTAAAGGAAAGCCCCATAAAGTACTTCTTACCTTGCCTCAAAGGAAGCAGTAAAGCACAGCAATTAATCACTTTGAAGTTTTACTTGGAATTTTAATAGTTTTAACTGTATTATCCTACTAAATACCTTTACTGAACAGAGCATCTCAGCAGCCCACCTGCCCAACAGAGCCATGCTTGTGCTACAACACTGCTGTACAGTGTTTCCTCCTCACTTGGCTCATTCTCCTGTACAACTGTACAGCCAGCAAAGGGGAAGAAAACATACCAGTTTTGCCAACGTATCTACCCTTCAGAAATGCTCATCAGACAAGAACCACAGTAGTAGCACTCCATCTTTTAGAATGGTTCTAAAAACTGTGATAACACAACTTTATTTCTGTCTATTCTCATCCTCAACTGCAGCAGGTTGGTTATGGAGAGAAGAGGTGGTTTTCCTACAAGGCGAGATATTTTAGAACACTGTTGTTCTCCTTGCATAGAACAAGATGTACAAAGCCTCCCACAAATGACCTGCAGATTCTAAGCATTTGATATTGGGTATTTTCAAAAGTTCCTCTGTGTTCTTTTCGTCACAAAAAGCATAAAACAATATGAAAATACCCTTAGACTTCAGTAAAATATATTGTTCCCCCATGCAAGCAAGGCCTTGCAACATGCTTTTAGGAAACACCTTCCAAACCCAGAGACCAAGTTGCCACCCCATACACGAACAGGACACATTAGTTCCACACAGTAATTAAACGCAATGGCTTCAGATCCCAAAGGCATCCATGCTTCTTTTGTCAAAAGGAGGGGAAAATTAAACTACAGCCTCTTCCACTAGAACTTCTCCAGGCAAGTAATTTAAAATACTGCCATATATTATCATATGATGATTCTGTTTGTTTGACAGGGATTTCTGTTAAGTCAGGACAGCTTTAGAACACCACAGGTCCAATGGAAGAATTTCAAGCCTCACTAAGCAGTTTGCTATGTATTAAAAAAAAAAAAAAATCAATAATCTCCCCAAGGGAATAATTTAACAACCCACAGGGGTACAAAGAGGGTCCACACAGTTACAGACATCCAAAAATCAATACAAGAGAAAGCTGACACCATTGTACTGGGAGAGGATACAGAGAAGTTACTGAGCCACACTGCTGGGAACTAGCTCGAAGCAAATATATGGAAAAGGCTGGTAACACATCAAATTATCTGGAAAGGTTGAAAGATTGAGTGACTTTTCCATTCACTTCTGAAACAGCATCCTCACTCTCTCTACATAAAATAAAAAGCTTCAACAGGAACAGAAAGGCATTAATAACACATTCCAGTCACCTCAAAACACCCACTCACACTGCACATCATAGATACTCCTGACCAGCACTCTCCCAGCCAAAGGCCCAGCAGCACTGAGTACAAAGCCCCTTCTGTGAAAAGACCAGCTCACCATGACCTCACTGGTGAAGTATCTTTCAATTTTAGGAAAGTCAGATGAGATTATCTCAAACTTAATTACTAGTGAAATTAAATGCCCCAGTTAGATTAACGTAGTACATAGCACTCGTATTACAGCCCAGCAAACAAAGCTATTCCTGTGATATGACAGCCTGTTGTCTTCTGTGCACTGCTGCAACTTCTCTGTGTGGCAAAGGGCCAAATCCAAAAGGTTCCTTCTTTCCCAACATTACTTAGTCCTTGCCTCCCACCCCTGAACCCCAGCTGCAGCTGTGTGGTTGGGAAAGAGGGGAATGGGTTAATCTTGGCAAGAGACCTCAAGGGCACTTTCTCAAAGGAGACCTCCCATACTGAGTTACTGGAAGAGGCCAAGAGCAGAGCCACTGAAGAATCTTCAGAGACTCACAGTGCACCACCTGCAGATCACAGTGCTGAGAACCAGCTGGCACCACTAGGAAGCTGCCCTTCTTCACATCACATTTTGATCACTTCCAAACAATATCACTGCAGTGCTGACAATAAATCATTACTAACTTAATCATTTTCCCCGTGCTGAGACACTTGAAGCTTGTCTCAAAAGCTACAGTTCATGGAAATACATTCAACATCACTTTTTATTTAAAAAGTGGACAGCAAAATACTTCACCTTCTTTCAATGACTCTCCAAAGCTGACGCCAAAATTCCAAGTTTCTTTCAAATGGGGTTAGAATTAACTTTTTCTCTTCCTCGAGGCTAAAGCAAAACAGAAAAAAATGATGTTACATTTGGTCCATGGCAGGTTGTAACTCCACTACCAGTTCATCCCTAGATCCAGAAGGCTTTATTTTTGCAGAGAGCAATCAAACCAAACTCAGACAGAGGTACTATTTCTGATGTTTTTTCAAACAGATCAAGCACTCATGTACACTGCTGTCAGTGGCACTCTTTTAGTGGTGACAATGGCTCCTGCTCCTGTCAATGCAAAAGTGGCAAAAAATGGAAAGAACAAGAACTCATCAAGAGTCTGCCTGTGAAATTTGAGAGCCATGAAAACAAACGAGAGAAGTTATCCCAGGTACCAGCAGTTATTTCTTAACTGAGTACCACTTGGGAAAAATAACGAAATTTGGGGATGGTACCTGAAATACCTCTATGCAACCTTTAACTCGGTGTTACCACCCAACTCTCCAAGCCAGTGGATGCCGCACCAGACCAATACAAGCTGCTGTATGTAGGCTGGAAGCACTGCCTTCTTCAGAGCAGCACTGCTGTGTCTCTTAAAAGACACACCCAATAACCCTCTACTTCACAGGTAAATGAAGAACATCACATGCCATCCTGAATTACTTTAAAAGAATATGCACACACAGGACAGCTTTGCAGAGCTGACCACAAAGACATGCTGGGATGTCCAGCCTTCCAAGAAAAGTACAGACAGCTACTGAATAAACTTTGTTTTATTGGTCCAACAAGGATAAGTACAACCCACTGCTTCCTGTGTCACTAAATGCCACCAGCTACTTACCCAGCCACAAGCAGCATACTCACTGGGCAAGCTGTCGCCTCCACTCAAGAAAGCTCTCCCTCTCTGCTTGCTTCAAGTCCTCTGCACTGGTTGTCCTGTCCCAGTGTGGCCTATAACAAGGATATTTTGGAGTGAGTGGTCAGCAATAGCAGTCAGTGCAGCTACATGACTTCAAAAAACATAAAGAACATAAACACCACACAATCAGCTATGCTGAGGTAATGGTTCAGATGTGCATTCACCTGTTTTCAGCAGCTTTAAGTACAGCTTCTTTCTTTGTTCTTTCCAAACTCCATTAGCAGAGAGCATGTACACTACAAAGCTGTTTTCTTCAGCTAAGTTTTGTAGGGTCCTTAATATGGGGATTAATCTCTCTGTTCACCATTCACAGAGCCCTGGAAAAGCTCACCAGGCAGCCTGGATGCACCTGCTACAACAGTGCCAAGCTTTGTGCCGGAAAGCCACACCATCAGAAGGGCTGGCACTGACAGCACTCACATGGCAAACAGGCACATGTGCTGTGGATTACAGCAGACTCATGCAGGTTAGTTAGTGGCTTCTCCAAAAGAAGAGTATTTTCAACCTGAGGGCTGTCCTCAGGCTTGCAGCCACGGAGGGTTCAGCCACAGAGCCCCACTCAGCTAAGGGGCATCCAGGCCCAGCCCTACAGAACTCACCTCCGTGGGATGCGCAGGAACTCCTGATTCTCCTGGTGGAGCTGCCGAACGCGCTGGGCCTCCTGTGCTGTGAGCAGGCCCGTGCAGCTCTGGGCAGACACGATCTGGGCATTCAGGCGCTCTGAAGGGAGAGACAGTCATCCAAAGCCACCTGTCCCCAGCCCTGCTACCCCTGCCACCGCATCCTGTCCCTGCTGCCCCCAGCCCCGGCTCAGGGCCTCACTACCTGCCCCCAGTTCCCGCCCGGTCAGACCCACTGCCAGCCCCCACTCGCACTCACTCATCCCAGAACCGGTGTCACCCCGCCCCGGGGTTCCCTCCTCAGTCCCCGTCCCAGCTGCTCACCGGCCACGAAGCGAGTGCCGGCCAGCTCGGCCGTGGCCAGGAACTCCTCCAGCGGGCTCTGCTCGGGCGCCGACCGCAGCTCCGGCCCGCGCTCCACGACGACCTCGCTGGCGTGAAGCTGCCGGGACAAGACACCACCGTCAGTCCGGGCCGCCCCGACCTCTCTCCCGCCTCCCCGGCCCCCGCCTTACCCATGACGAGGCGCCGCGGCGCTCCAGCCCGCGCTGCCGCTGCAGGCAGCGCCCGAGCCCATCGCTCCGCTTCTTGCCCATGTGCCGCCGTCCCCGCACCGCCGACGGAAGGGGCGGGCGGACGGCAGCGTTCTACCGCTCGCTTCCACCGCCCCTTCCGCCGCCCGGCCCCTTCCGCCGCCTCGGCCGTGCCCGCCCCGCGGTGCCCCCGCGCCTGCCACCAGGCGGCGCCACTGCACCGGCACCGGCCGGCGGCAGACAGCCCGTGACGATGGGACACGGTCTGAACGTGCACTAGGGGAGGTTTAGATTGGACATTAGGAAGAATTTCTTCACTGAAAGGGTGGTTAGACATTGCAGTGGACTGCGCAGTGAGGGGGTGGAGTCACCGTCCCTGGAGGTGTTTAAGGATAATGGCACTCAGTGCCATGGTCTAGTTGACATGGTGTTGGACTCCATATTAGAGGTCTTTTCCAACCCTGTTGGTTCTGTGGTTATTCATCCATCCGTCCGTCCGTCCGTCCGTCCATCCATCCATCCATCCATCCATCCACCTATCAGTGCACCCATCTTTCCATCCCTCCCACCCTAGGGTGCTCAGTATGGACACACATCTCTCTGGCTCTCCCCTCCTCGGGCCCGGCTCTAACCCCCTCCCTCCCACAGCAGCCACCAGCCCCACCAGCAATGAGCCCGGGGCACAGTTCACTCCCATGCCAAGGTCGGGGCTGCAGCAGGAGCTCCTGGCAGTGGGATGACAGGCAGGGCTGCCAGCCCCAGCCCAGCCCCTGGCAGTGCCAGTGATGGTGGGGCCAGTTTCTCTTGCTGGTTCGCCCTGGTGCAGATGCTATCCAACCAGCAGCCAGCCATGGGGCAGGGGTTTGTGTCTTCCTCTGGGGAAAGCCACCAGCTCCTGTGGCCGAGATTGACCATGTGCCCTGTAACACACCCAGGCCAGTGCATGTTCCTCTTCCCTAGCGTCCATCATCCCAATATAGCAAACAGTGCATGTGAGGAATGATGGTGGCAAAGCAGGATTGTGGATGCAGCTGTGGGAGGTGCACTATGAGATTGCTGGCAAAATCTAGCCAGAGTCTAGGCATCTTTGCCAGACAGAGGACATTGCATGAACAGGCAGGAAACCACTGAATGGATTTCAGCAGCATTGTGGCTGGTCCGAGTTAAGATGGGAGAGAAGGTTAAATTAATAAACAACTTGACCTGTACTTGCTCACTGAACTGATTTATGAAGCATTTCTCCTTTATGGGTGTTGGGTTAAGGCCAGACAGTTCTCACTACAATTCTGTAATGTGTATCAGTTGTAATTGGAGAATAACCTGTCTAATCCCGGGAAAACAGAGGCAGACAAAGCTTAACTTCAGGATCTGGCCACCAAAAACATGGCAGCATGCATAACCCCCTGGGCAGGAGCAGTGTTTTCTCTTTTGTCTCTTCTCTTTTCTTTCTTTTTTCTTTTCTCTTGCTTTGTGATGCCTCCCCATGATAAACGCCCATTAGGAAGACACAATTTTTCTTTTCTTCTTCTTTTCAAAGCCAGTAACTTGGGCATAAATTTCCCAAGGATGTCTGAACCTTTTCCATGCTCATCCCAGGCTCTGCCACCACCAGCAGCCTGGTCTGGCCCCTCCTTTGCTTCCTAAAGGCAAATAAGAGAGATGAAAGGGGACTCAGCAGTCGCCTTTTCATTTAGGCAAGGTGCTTCAATGGAAGGCTGGTGGACTGCAGACAGCAGGCAGAGATTTAGTAAAATCATTTCTAATCCAGTCATCTTTAATAAAACCATCTCGAGTCTTTATGTGGGCACTGAAGCAGTAATATAAGTGCTCATTATTGTCTTTCTTTTGTACTTCTGTTAAAAGTTACCTTCCCTCTACAATGCATAATCACCAGCCAGAGCAGCCAGTCAGCCTGGCCGATCCCCACGCCTTGGGTCTGGCAGCACTTCTAACCCTACAGCTGAGGCACGTGCAGTGCCATTCCCAGGCTGCTCAACCACAGGCAAAATGCTCTAATAATTCCGCTGGCACAGCCCTGGCAGTACAGCCTTGGCACCACCGTGGTCTTTGGCTAGGGACTCTGCCAGTACAGAGTGCAGAGCTCAGTGGACATGGGACACTTGCAGCTGGCATGAACTGGAAACAGACACTCAAGGGCAGGCAGAAGTGCTGGTGCAGTGGGAAAAGGAGGCTTGCTCACCACCTGCAACCGGTCCTGGGGCAGGGAGGTTTGAAGGTAACCTGAAGAACAAAGATCTCTGCATTTAGATTGAGATTTTTTTCCCACATGTTGCCCTTTCTCCCCTCACTTTTCCCCATTTCTAGACTGAAGTGCTTCAGGGACAGTTATCTGCAGGTATTTTCTACCACCTTTGTGGGACCTACTTAAGCAATGCCCAAATTGCCCTTATTCTTGCAACAGATACATTTCTGGGCACTTCATAAGCACCAAGGGATTATTTCTGTCTGATGATGCCAGCAGCACTGCAAGGATCACTTTGGGCAGAGTATTGCTGAAGGAGATACAGACTGGGTCATCCAAGTGACAGAAACATCAGAGCTAGAGTAGTAATTGTGTATTTCTAATTGCCATGTTTCTCATCTCTCTCCCACTGCTTTGCTTTGCCTACCTGAGCAAGACAGGCTGCTGCTGGTCTTACCTGAACATGACAGCCTGCAGCTCCCAGAAGACATTTATGCATAGATTAATCACACAGAGTGAAAAGGGACACTGAGGTACAGATGCTGTCACAGGAGCTGCACAGAGGCAGCTCGGCACCAGAGCGTTTGTGCCAAGAGCATAGGCAGGCAAAGAGAGCTTGGAGGAGAGGAGCATGCTGCTGTGAAGTGTGATAAACCTGCTGATTTGCAGCCCATTCCCATATGATGCAGTAACTACCACAGCATGCAAAATGAACACAATTTTTGCTGCTGGGCTTTGTTTGTACAACTCAGCTTTTTGACAGAGATACTTGGGCTGGACTGAGGTGTTGTCCTGGGAGAGAAGGCACCCCTGTGCATCACAAAACCTCTCACCACTCCTTTAAAAAGCACTGAGTGCCCAGCACTGTTGGCTCTTTGGAAGGTGGCCACAGCTTTGGGAATTCTCACAAAACCATTGCATAGACAAAAGTAGAATCTGCTGTTCTTCCAGTGCATTGTAATCATTGACTTGGGCTTCTCTCCCAACTTCTTCTGCCTTGGAGCCAAACCACTGCTCCAGTTTTTGATGCATATCCTGAGAATGATTTAGCAGCAGCAGCTCTTTTTCAAAAGCCAGTCATAACAGTGCATTTTTGCCTAAAGGAAACATCGTTCTTTCTGGACAACTTTTCCTCCATTTTCCTTTAAGGCAGCACTGGGAGATCTTAGGATTGTGGCTCTAAAATATTCATGTGATGGCTATTCATTATTCATGTAGGTTCACAATGCTCAATTCAGCGGTACTGCCAGCCTCAGCCTGACAAGCACACCCATTAAGAAACGCTCCCCAGAGCAGCCCTGAAAGAACACCAAGACAATTTTGCTCTGTTCACAACTGCAGATGCTTGAACCCCCTTCTTTCCAGCTGTACTCAGAAGCGGCCTGGCACTATAGGAAAAGTGGGAGCTTGTTCTGCAAGTTTCCCATCTTTTGGTGAAGGTCTTGCTCCTCTTTAGAAAGAGCAGCATGCTTAGGAAACTCTGCAGCAGGGCTGCCTCGCCAAGGCTGAGCCCTGAGAAGGCACCAACCCCGCTGGGCCCTCGGGTGAGTTTTTAAGACTCTGCTTCTTCCACCAGCCCTGTGAAGATAAAATCACCTTGTTGCCTGGCAGGGTGGGGGCAAGTTAATTAGAGAGAACTGCCTGTCTCTTTGAAGGCACAAAACCCTGGATGGGAAACCGATGTGATTTCTCCAGCTCCCATTGTGTCAGTCCTGCCAGAGAAGTCTCACCCGCGCTGGCCATGCTGCCCCTCCACATGGCCCCATGGTGGCAGCCCCCAGGATGGAGCGCTGAGCAGAGGATGCTGCCCCAACACCACCTCCGTGCCCCTTGACTGGCAGCATGGTATGGGGACGGATGTCCAGCACCAGCCCACCCAGCAAGCCCCCCCCGAGGGTGCCGGGACACCCGAGGGAGGGCTCTATTCCACTGGACACCGGCTGCCCTTCTAATTATAGCAGCGGGTGCAGGAAGCGCCGGGGCCGCCCGTGCAGGAAGCGGGGTGTGCCGCTTTCGGTGACTGAAAAACAACCGCGGCGGAGGTGTGCCCACAGCACCACGGCCCCGCCGAGCAGCACAGCCCCTGCCCCAGAGGTACTCCCGGTCTTCGGCACCCTGAGCAGCACTGGCATCACTCTTGTGCCCCTAGAGGATCCAGGCCTGCCTATGCGTGGACCTCCCACAGTCTTCACATGGCCTTGGCATCATCTGTGCTCCCAGCCCTGAGCCCCCGAGCCCTGCCAGGGCACAGCTGCTGCAGGATGGGCTGCTGGTCCCCTTCAGAGAGGCAGGAGGGCAGCAGGGCTGGCATGCGGCTTCCATTAAAGGCTGTTAAGGACCCTTCTCCCTGAGCAGGTCATGCTGTCCCATGCCCTGCCAACTCATCTCAGGCTGCCCTTGCTCCTGGTGACAGACAGCCATCTGTGCTTGCTGCTGGCCAGACCTGGATGATGGCTGGCGGGGCTGGGGGCCACGGCACCCTGCCTCCCACCACTGATGGCCTGTGAGCTGCTCAGTCTTTCTGCTTCATGGAAAAACCTGACAGTTCAGCATTTCCTTTATCCTGGTTTGGAAAAAAGAGTCAAAACTTTGACATGTTGCATAGTTACAGAGACTCTGAAATACTTCGTTTTGAACATACTGAAATGCTGGTTTGCAGTGTTTCACTCTGACTGTGTCACTTCAGCTGCCATGCCACAAGTTCTATTGCTACCTGGGGGGAGAAAGCCTGACATGTTTTCATACACTGACAAAATCAGTACATGCCCATGAATTATTTTGGTCTTGTCATATCAACTTTCCCCAGCACCTTTTCCCACCACTCTCTCCAACAGATCTGCATCCAATTCCAGCTGCTGGGCACAAAAGCCACCCCTGAAGTGCGGCTGCTCTCCCTGCAGGGTTTCACTCTTTCCCATCAGACAGACCCTTGCCTCTCTCCACACTGCCTCTCTCCAGCATGGGCAGTTCTCTCCAACAGAGGTGTTGGGCAGCTGTCTGTCTGTCTGCCCCCAGAGACACTGTGCACCCCAGAACCCACGGGCTCGTGGTGGGGTGTGACCATGGGTTCCAGAGCAGACTGGAGTGGCCAGGGCAGGAGAGGGATGGAGTGTGGCAGGGAGTGGAGTCTGCCGAGGGCCAAGTGCAGCACTCACTGTGCTGCGGGCCCTGGGCCCCAGGGCAGAGATGGTATCTTACATATTTTCCCATGCCTCGCTCAGGATTTGCATGCATGCATGAAAGCAGGTGATGCTCAGTAGCTGCTGGGATATTGCATAAATAGAGAGCCGGCTGTTGCACTCCCCCTGGGCTATAGCACCTTGCAGATAAGCCCCCAGCATGCAAGTCCTACATATCACAGTGTTGCCGGCCTTGCAGGCCAAGAGGGAGCCTCGTGCTCACTGGGAAGCAGGCAGCATGCCCTGGCCCCACAGGACAGGCTCCCCTCTCACTCTGCCTCAGCTTCTCCTCCCAGCAATGAAATGCAGACATTCAACACCACAGGAACAGCCTCAAGCATGGAGCAGGTGCCCCAAACTTAACTGGGCTGCTCCCTGCTGCCAGATTTCACCCAAAGACTATAGCACAGTTCCTCAGCCCAGCACAGAACTCGGAGCATTTTGTGTGGGAATTGCTGTCACAGACCATCATGACTTGTAACGTGCTCTTCAGCTGCTGAAGCATGTAGCAATCATCCGTGCCCAGAACTGAAGCAGTTGCCACATAGCAGGAAAGACATGGTCCTGAATTAAGTGGGCCCATTAATTAAGCAAAGAAAACTACAGTGGTCTGGCACATGGACTGGTGGGCAAGCATGGTGAGGAACTGAGCCGAGACAGATTCCATTCTTGAGCAGGAGTGTGACCACAACACACCTTCACTGCTGCTGCACTTCCAAGTGGTACAGAGGCAGGTATTCTGCACTGCTGCTGCTCCCTCACCACCATCTGGACCCCCAGCAGGTCTCTGAGATGCTGATAAGGAAACCTGTACCCCAAGAATGCAATGCAGAAATGGCAGTGCTGCTGTCTTGGGATGGGGGAGGCCATGAGGAGGGCGAAGGGGTCACATCCTCTTCATCTTACACACCACTGGGGTTTGCAGACAAGTATGCCCAAGGGCTGTTGGAGAACCACGGGGCTCAGCAGCCTGCACAAGCCATGCTGTAAAAACTTGAAATCTATGCTCCTGCACACAGATCACTTCACTCAGGATGGCAGAGCCCAGCATGACTCTGCAAACAGCTCTGTGGCCATCATTATCAGAAGTATCTGTGAACCAGTACCAGCTCCCCCAGCTCTAGCCTCCCTCTAGAGGCAGCACGGCAGGAAGGTGTGTGGGCCTCCTTGCTTGTTCCATCCCACCTGGAGCAAACATCTGCCGGCTGAGCCACCAGCCCAAGGCTCAGAACAGATTCCTCTGCCCACAGCTGAAGGCAGGCAGGGTTTTGGCAAAGCAGCTCCCTTGTACAGAGAGACGGCTGTGCCCACGCATCTCAGAGGAGTGGACAGGGTTGCTCTCGGCCTTGCAGCTCACAGGCACAGCTCAGGCAGGTGGCAGACGTGGGTCTGAGGAGCTGTAGTTCAGCAGGACACCTTGAGGGAGGAGGCAGATCTTCGGGCACTGTGGGAGTGCCACACCGTGTGTGGGTGTCCGATGTCATCCCAAGCCATTGGATTTATTTTATGTGCACAGCAGTATCTTCTGTTTTCACCTTGCAAGACAAAGAAGACAAAAGAAAAGTACATTGAATGCTACTTGGAGATGAATCAGCTGTACAAACCAATGTCTTTCTCTCCCTGCCATGCACTGGGATGGTCCTGCAGGCTGGCAGGAGCTGTCTGCCACAGGCTGCAGCACAGCACACAGCCCCTCCTGCTCCCCACACTGACAACACTATGGGGGCTCCCAGTGGGTGCCTGGGACCCAGCCTGCGTCAGGGCTGAGAGCTGAGACCCCCCCAGAACGGCTGCTGCTGGGCACTGCGGCTGTGCCCCTCACCTGTCTTCCTGTGAGCTCCCAGTGTGGTTTTGCTGAAGAGGCAGAGGGCTTGGTTCAGCAGGGTGCCGCACCCAAATGTGTATCCCAGTGGGTGCTGGGCTTCATGCTCAGGGGCCAGTTTGCCCCAGCCCTGGCCAGGCAACAGCTTGTGTGCACTGCTTGGTGCACACCCAGCCCATGCAGCTCTCCAGCTGAAGTTTTCTCATTGGAAAACGGAGCATTAACACGTTCACTTCTCAGGGCAAGCAACAGCCTTCCTAACACTGTCAAACTGCCGTGCTAGAGCTGCTGAAGACAGGAAATGCAGCATGTTACTGACCCACACCTACCACTGGCCTCTGGAAACCATGGCTGCAGCCAGGCATCCCCTGGTACCAGCTGTGGCTAAGCAGTCTCAAGGGATGGTGCTAACCACCCTCCAGTGAGAGGGATTTTGGAAATACAAGCAAATAGGCAAGTGACTTGCCTATATATACTTGCCTATAGTTTCATGCTGGTCACTGTGGTTACTTGCAATTCCCAAGTAATCTGCTAGATGGCATGATGTAATAATAGTAATAATAATAATAATATTAGCAACAACAACATATAGTTATATAGTGGTTTAATTGATCCAAACTCTAGAAATTATTTGTCAAATAATTTAGGCAGGTGTTTACATATTTTACTGCATGAGTACGTACTTCCCCTCTTTTGTCGAGCATTTATCCAAACACTGATGAAGTGCCATTAACTGCAATGCTGGAATTTCTATTCTTTCTGGCAAGGATCTGACACATGACATAAAAAGCTATAGTAACAACACAGAGACCAACTTTCTCATTATGTCTGTAAGTGTACTCAGCAACCCCAACAAGAAATTACAAGACAGCTTCTTGTTCTTCGGCTGCTGCATATAAATAAAGAGCAAAGCATTACTCATACATAATAACTAGTATGTGCTGCAGGCCCTACAGCTCTCAGAGCCGAACTAACGAAACCAGAGGAAAGATCATGTTGCAAGAGCGGGATTTGTCCATGGCACACCCTGGCCGGGCAGGCAGCTGAGGCTGGGACTCTCCCGTCCGTGGGATCTCCCAAAGCGCAGGGTCCCGCAGTGACCTAGGAATTTTTATCAGTGTAGGGGGATTTGGGGCAGACGGATCCCCCGCGGTGCCCTCGCCATCCTCCCCGCCCGTGCTGCCGAAAGCTGCAGGAGAGCGCTATGGCACCCACCCTCCGCACGTGGCCGTGGGGAGCGAGGTGGGGCGGGACGGGGAGTACGGGGGTCCCGGCTCTTCCGCGCCCGCGGCGGCACCGGCGGGTGTTCCCCGCTGGAGGCCGCGCTCCGCTGCGAGCGGGGAGGGGACAGGGGCCGCCCGGCCGTGCTGGCACCGCCCCGTGCCCGCCCCGTGCCCGCCCCACGGCGCGGCGGGGCCGGGGCTGGGGCCGGGGCCGGGGTGCCGCGGCGGGCGGCGCAGAGCGACGGCGACGGGCGGGCGGCGAGCAGCGAGCCGCCGGCTCGGCGGGCCCGGGCAGCGGGCGCTCCGCCCTCGGTGCGCGGGGCCTCCCCTCTCCGCGCCCGCGGAGCGCGGCGCCCGCCTATATCTACGGCCGCGGCGGCCCGGCGCCCGCAAGGATGTGAGGCGGGCGGGCAGCCCAGCCGCCGCCGCCGTGGCATGCCCCCCCGCGCCCGGAGCCGTCGGCGCGGCGCCTAGCCGCGGCTCCGCGGGGCCATGCTGCCCTGGAAGCGGAGCAAGGTGGAGCTGGCGGCGGGCGAAGCACGGCGGCAGAGCAAGCCCAAGGGATACGCGGTGAGCGTGCACTACTCGGCCCTCACCTCGCTGGCCCGCGCCTGCCCCGAGAGCGCTCTGCACCGCGTGGGCAGCATGTTCCGCTCCAAGCGGCGGAAATTTCGCGTCACCAGCGAAGACCCCACGTATACCGTGCTCTACCTGGGCAACGCTACCACCATCCAGTCCAAAGGTGAGGGCTGCACCGACCTGGCCGTCTGCAAGATTTGGAGCAAGAGCGAGGCAGGGCGGCAGGGCACCAAGATGAAGCTGACCATCAGCGCGCAGGGCATCCGCATGGCCCACGCCGAGGACAAGGGGCTGCGCCGGCCCGGCCACCTCTACCTGCTGCACCGGGTCACCTACTGCGTGGCCGACCCGCGCCTGCCCCGTGTCTTCGCCTGGATCTACCGCCACGAGCTGAAGCACAAGGCGGTGATGCTGCGCTGCCACGCCGTACTGGTCTCCAAGCCCGAGAAGGCGAAGGCCATGGCCCTGCTGCTCTACCAGACTTCGGCCACGGCACTGGCTGAGTTCCGCCGGCTGAAGAAGCGGGACGACGCGCGGCACCAGCAGCAGCAGCTGGTGGGTGAGCAGAGCATCCCGCTGGTGCCGCTGCGCAAGCTGCTCAACGGGCAGTGCTGCTACAAGCCGCCGGTAGAGCGGAGCCGCAGCGCGCCCAAGCTGGGCTCCATCACGGAGGACCTACTGGGCGAAGAGCAGGAAGAGCGGGCCATGCACTGCGACTGCGAAGACATCCTGGAAGCGCTGGGCGAGCCCGAGGGCGAGCTGCTGCGCCCCAGCACCGGCCGCGGCGAGAGCCCAGAGCTGGGCCAGCTCCTCCGCGACCTGGGCGAGCTCAGCCTGGGCAACGACCTGCGCTCGCTGCGCGCCGACCTGCGCGTCCGCCGCCTGCTTTCCGGGGAAAGCACGGGCAGCGAGTCCTCCCTGGAGAGCGGTGGCACGGACGGGGCCGCCCCGCCCGGCAGCGACGCCGAGCAGCCGCCCCCCGGCGACCCCGAGACCGGCTGAGCTCTCGAGCCCATACGGGCGTGTGCGGTGGTGCCGCCGGGGCGCACCGGGTTCCCTCCGGGAATACACGGCCCCGCCGGGGCGCACCGAGTTCCTTCTGACCCCTCCGGGAGTTCACGGTCCCTGCCGGGAGTGCACGGCCCCAGCGGGGCGCACCGGGTTCCCTCCGGGAATGCACGGTCCTTTCCGGGCGTGAGCGGCGCCGCAGGGGCGCACCGGGTTCCCTCCGGGAATGCGCGGCCCCGCCGGGGCGCACCGGGTTCCTTCCGGCCTGTCCTGGAATGCACGGTCCCTTCCGGGCGTGCACGGCCCCACCGGGGCGCACCGGACCCCGCCGAGGCTCCTCGGGCTATTCGCGGTCCCGCCGGTTCCCCGCGGTGCCCCCGCGTCCCGCAGCATCCCGGGGAGCGGCCGCCCCTCCCGTGCCGGTGGCCGCCGGAGCCGGACCCCAACTCGCCGCGGCCCGAGGAGGGGAGGCGGCCGCGGGCTGTTTACCTCCGGCTCAGCCCTTGAAGATCTGCCAAATTCCTGGAATAGCTTTCCCCGGGGAGGGCGGCGGGAGGGAGGTGTTGCGCCTTGTTTACAGTCAGAAATCTCACATCCGAGAGGCCCCCCGCCGTTTTCTCCATTAAACTCACTCCATCGTGCTGTCGTGTCCAAGAGGTTTGCACTGTTGTGAAGTTGGGTTTTTTTATTATTATTTTTAAGTTAGACTTTTTTTTTGGGCCCCGGTCATGTCCCCGGTCTCAATGCTCTAGATCTTTTGCTGTGCAAAAGAAGACTACTTGTGGCTGTTCACCTGTACATAGAGAAATGTATGCAAATACATTTTGTTATTTTTAAGAACACCACCATTTCGATCTCCTCTGTTTGCACATATGTGAAGAAAATAAAGATGATGGTAACTTAAACTGAGGTCACTGTGGCAATTTGGCTTCTGTGTGTGGATTCCTGTAAGGAGCTGATGGGGGAGAGATCCCTTGGGAAGTGCAGGTGCAGGGAAGCACTGCAGAAAAAGGTTGTTTTAAGCATCAAGTGTGATTTCCAAGCTCGCTGGAAATGTTACACTACAGGGAAACACACTGGGCGCTTAAGGACTCTTAAAAGGCACAGGGATGAGGCTTTCTCTCCACAGCCTCTAATGACGGGCAGGAAGGTGTGAGAAACCACTCCTCAGCGCGCTCTGGCTGAATTCTAATCTGGAGAAACCCAAGTGCGGTGCTCTGAGACTGCCCTGAGGCGAGGTGCCCCTTGCCTGGGCACTGGGGATACTGCACAGTGTTAATGCTGTCTGCATCCAGGTGCTGCAGCTGGTCCCTCGCTGCTTGCAGTGCCAGCCTGAGACAATTTTATAACCTCACGCAGGGTAAGCAGTGAAGTTGATTAGCCACGGGACTGCCGCGGTATTTTTAGCTGTAAATCTGTAAGTGGCAGGCTCCCAGGGCAGGAGACATGTTCCGGTTTCATTTGTCGCCAAGTGGAGGTATCAATTAAGAGATAATTAATCTGTCATTTCTGATGTCTAAATGTTTTCCACTGTGCCTGTGCTGCAATCGGTGGAGTTGCAGGAATGTCAGTGAAAATCCCAACCAGCTGCCAGGGCCAGGCCACACTCCTTGTGCAAGGAGCCCGCCTCAGAACTTGTAAATACCTCATTAAAACCCATTGCAAAATCTGCTACCACACCAGACCATTGTCTCAGTATGAGTCAGTCAGAGGAGGGAGGCACAGTGGTGTGGCTTTCACGGGAAGGGGTAATGGGGAGAGGAGGGAATCCCCTCAGAGTGGGCACCTTCTTGCCCAGGCACCTTCTTTCCTTGTGATGGGCAGCAAGATGCAGCCGGTGACAGTGGCCACTGCTGGATTTGAGCACGCCCAGGTCGGCACTGCAGAGACACACCTTGCTAAAGAAATACTGTCTTGCTGCTTTTTCTCAGACAAAGCTCCCTTTGCCTTTCCCAGGGAGGGAAGGGGCACGAAGGGGAAACGAAACACCAGGGAGAGTTTATCCCAAAGTGCTTTCCCCAAAATGGGGCTTGCCAGACTGCCTGGCCGGCAGCAGGGAACCTTCAGTGCCCTGGACTGAGGTGAGTGCCCAGGTCCATGCCCAGAGCTCTCTGTCACTGCCTGCTCTCTCCCGGGGCAGAGGGAGCAGGCAGAGCTTGGAGCAGGGAGCAATACGGCACCTGGGGAGCAGAGAGGGCACGCCGGAGGAGTCACGGGGGTTAGTTAACTAACCCCGGGTGTTGAATGACCGGGTGGTGTTTGCTTTACATCCTCCGTGTGTGCTTAAAGGTGGCTAATGGCCTGAGCTTACTTAATGCCTTTCCTCTCTCCAGAAGAGCCATCATGTCTGCAACAGTGAGAAAAGGTTTTTATCGCATGCCAGAGCTAAAAGCACAATTCCCTGAGCAGCAGTAGCAGCAGCCAGGGCCTGAAGCATTTCCCCTTGAAGCCATTAGCAGGGCTACTGTGCAGTTTCCTTAGAGGCCTGTATAGATCATTAGCTGTAGAGTCCAAATCCCTTTGTGCCTGGGATATTTTTGTACTAGAACCGCAGAAAAAAATGTCATATGTACATCTGCAGTGCTGGTGTGAGGTTATTCATGTGTGCTTAGCTGCCCTGCCCTCCCCATTGCAGCATGCCTGGGCCTGCAAATGAGAACAAGTGCATGTGAGGAGAAAAAGGTCATTTTATTTTCTACACAGCAAGTTTGAAGGAACATCTTCCTAGTAAAAGGAGAGGAGGAGAGAGCGAGACCTTTCTCTCCAATAGATTTGAGTAAAAGGCTGAGCTGCTACTGTTTTTTCCTTTCAAACAAGTAGCTGCTTGCTAAGCTGAAAAGCCTACTGCTGGCTGATGGGCTGGTGTGGGGAGGTGCAGCAGGGCTTGAGAAAGGCCTGTTCCATACAGAGAGGACAGGCTGTCCTGTGCTCTCTGCTTGGTGACAGGGCTGATGCCAGCCCCCGTGCCACGGCTGCTGCCCACTGACAGTGTCCCACCGAGCGTGGCACTGCCCTGCTTGGGCTATGGGCAGGGACACGTTCCCTGTCGCTCAGGCTCCATCCATCAGCACTAACTCAGCCTTACAGCTGGGGATGGTGAATCAGCCCCTGACGCAGCGGAGGCGTGAGGGCTGCGCAAAGAGCAGCAGAGGCTCTGAAACTGCTCCCCACCAGCCAGCAGCCCCGTCCCAGCACTGCTTTCCCAGGGACAGGCAGGCAAAGAGAGAGCCAAAGCAGCCTGACAGCTCTGCCAGTAGGTTTGAACTGTGGGGTAAGAAGTCAAATGCGGGAAGAGGTGTTTGCAGAATTAGATGTCAAGCATTGCTGTCTGCCCCTGCTGCAAATCACTGCCCTGCCCAGTCATGGTGGGCCAGCCAAGGAGGTTTCCAGCACAGCAAGGTTGAACACTGAGCTTCACACATCTCTAACCTAGAAGGCAGCGTGTGATGAACTGGCCAGAAAATACCTATAACAAACAACACAACACTAGGAAAGACAATCCTGCTCTGAGCCTGACACATGGAGCTGATGCTTTGGCAAGTCAGATTAGGTGCTGCACCAGGTGCCTGAGTTTCCTTGAGTGTGTTATGACTAAGTAGAGCATGTGAGTATTCCAGGCAACAATGATGGCTCCCAGAATATGAAGAGATTAAGGGGAAAGAGCCCCTTTTGCTAATACTATTTATTGACTGTGTATTTGCTGGTGTACTACAGATTTTCTCCTGGAAATGAGCATGAGAGGGGACCACACGAATGTGGAAGTGTTGGCAGGATCCCATGTACAACTTCTTGTTTTTCTCTGCCCTTAGTATGCCCTTCTCCCATCTTTAGGTCTTCCTCATCCACAACAGGAAAAAATATCATGTGCAACCAGAAAAATTAGCCAGTGGTCAAGTGGAATGAGCCAAGTAATGAAATGACTTTTAGCCCAGACCGTAGTACTGATTTAGATCCAGAATTATTTGCAGTTTAGTTTGGAGATGTGCCTTGCACAGGGCACATCCAGTTTGCTTGAACAGGGGGGATTATGTGGGAACTGCTGAATGAGAGGCTGCTTTGGACCCCTGAATGTGAAATCTCATTGAATGGCACCAGGTCAGTGCCTCTTCCTTTTTGGGGGCTACAGGCAATATTCAGTATCAAGTAAAACCCTGGGACAGTTCCAAGTCACCTTCAGCACACACACTGTGACTCTCAGAGAAGCAGGAAGGCGTCAGGATTTCCTCCTTGGCAGTGTGTTGGAGAAGAGCAGCTGACCTGTCCCATTGCTTTAGTCATTCCCAAGGCATCACAACTGTCCCATTGCCCAATTCTTGGCCATCACACCAAACACTATATTATTCAGTGGGGAAAAGATCCCAAATTTCAGCCTGCAGGGAAGGCACAGGGCAGACAATGTATTGTCAAATTGTCCAAGGGGTTGTGGGTGACAGCACTGCACAGCCCCTGGTTTGCTTGGGTGAGTGTGGGCAGGGTCCCACTTATGATGAAAAAAAATGGTGTGAAGAGAGTGCAGTGCCAGCCAGCTATGCCTCACCTCCTGCTTCTCCTGCGGCTGGGAAGAAAAAAACCCTGTGTTTCCAAGGTCAGCAGCAGCCCCAGCTCCCGCGGAGCTCATGTGCTGTGAAGGCGTCTCCCCCTCCTCACCCCAGCCGCTGGTAGCAGCAGGGGCTGTTTTCCTCAGCAGCTGGAAGGAGATGATGTGCAAGGACAGGAATGTGAGGGCAGGCAGCCAGGGCAGCACAGGGACAGCGTGGGGTCCCAGAGGCCAGGCCAGGTCGGTTCATCTGCGGGGCTCAAAGAGCCCCATGGAGGAATTGAACCGACCTGGCCTCTCAGGTTCTGCTTCTCTCCACATCTCCATCACCCACTCCAGCCAAGGTGACACCTCCAGCTTGCTGCCTGGTGCCTTGTAGGGGCCTGAATCTTGGTTAATGCCTGGCAAGGTGCATGAGCTGGGGAGGAGCAGAATTGTCTGCTGCTATAGCCCAGCAGGGAATCAAAACTATGCATTCAGAAAACTATGACATTCCCCACTGCCAGTGGGGGCTCTGCCTGGTGGGAGGGCTGAGCGCTGTGAAAACACTCAGAGAAACAGTTATATAATGAAGGACAAGGTCCCAATCCAGCTCTTGGCTCGACAAGGCGGCTCTGCAAGGAGCTGAGCTCCAGGCTGCAGCTGCCCAGCACCTTCCAAGATCCAACCCTGGTCACTGTGGTCCATGCTGCTGCTGAGGGGTGGAGGTGGGAGAAAGGGTGCAGAATGCTTTTTACCAAGCTGGGAAATGTTCTACATTCCCAGACTTGGTAAGCCAGAGCACAGCTCTTATGTGTGGGCTTTAATCAAGCCCTTTTGATGGCAGGAACCAGGCAAGGTCTGGGACAGGATAGCCCAGGACTGATGAAGGTCAGGGTCTGCTAGCTGCGGGCATCTTGGCTTTCTTGCTACTGCCCAGATGTCTTGGACCCAGTGGTGGCACATCTTGGTATACATCATCTGTCCCTGTGCCCCAAAATAGGGACATATGCTCAAACATATGTTCTCTGCTCTGTGGGAAGGACCCTGGAGAACTGGTCACAGTAAAGGGCTTTGCCTCCTCCCTTACTCTCCTGCTCTGAAATGAAGGGCAGCTGGGCAGCCTGCCTCCTGCAGCTGATCCTGCTGCCACCCCACAAAGAGGGGTGACATGCTCGGTGTCACATCTGGGTCTGGAAATCCCTGCTGCTCTGGCACAGGCAAGCAGGGGGGACACAAGGAACAGCCTCTGGATGGGATTCACTCCCCCCGTGGCACCGTGAAGTTGCATGCGGTCTGCTCGGATGCACGAACGAGCTGAACTGTGACATTAATTAGAGCTGACAGTGCTCCTGGAGGGAGCTGGCAGAGCAGCAGCACCAAAGCTGCTGCTGCTGGGTCTGTGTGCAGAGCCAGGCTCTGCACCAGGCTGGCCAGGCCATGCCATGGCCCTTGAGTCCTGCCACACTTCGATCTGTGCTCACTTCAGCTCCAAAGCTCACAGTGGGAGGCACACCCTCAGCCCCAAGGGACAGGAGAGGCAGTGCCCGAATCCAGCCCTGCTGAGCATCCGCCCAGCATTGCTCTGCCCTTTCCAGCCAGCCCTGACTGCAACTGGGCACTGCCTTTCCCAGTCCTGCACACTTCTGTCTGGCTCTCCCCTCTTATTGTGGCTCTTTGCCCCCAAAGCACTCTGCCCTCAGCACCACTCTTTTCTCACAAGTTCTTTTCCCATCCCAGTTTCCTGCTGAGTAAGAACTGACACTTGCTGCTGTTTCATAAATGCCATTGAGGATTGCCTGCACTGGAATACAGTGCAGGCAGCCAGAGCAGTAAGGATTCCTCCTCCACTGGCCAGGGAACAGTTAAGGGAATTAGGATGAAGAGTTGATATAAATAATTTGGTAGCTCCTGTAGGAAGATTGCAATTTAGCTTAATTATCATAATTACATTTTCAATCTCTCTGCTAATAATTATGAAACAATAGAGTCAAGTGTGAATGCAGATGCCTACATTTCCTACCAGTGACTTTTCATTCTGCTGCTTAAAACAAGTCCATGGAGACATTGAACCAGGCAGCAGGAATGGCACGTAAGGATGTGGTATTTCCCCAGCACCTTGTTTTGGGCATTGGGAAGCCTCGTTCCCCTCTGCCTGGCACAGAGATTTTAACTTCAGCTCCAGGATCAGCAATATGATAGTCTGAAACTAGCTAACTTTGGTGTAAAAACACCATGTCTTCTGCTGGAAGTGGGGGAAAATAGTCTGGAAATATTTCTTTCTGAGCAGGGAGATGCACACTTTCTCTTCCCAGTCTGTGGTTGATGACCCCCAGAGGCAGCTCCATCCGTGTTCATGGTGGCCCAGGAGTGCCAGGCCTAGGCAGCTACTGGCAGGAACGTTCATTTGCAGCAGCTAATCAAAGCTGTGTTAGTGATGACTTCTGAACATGGCCAAGACCATGTTAGCCCTGCAGACTACTCCTGTCTTCGCTCATCTGGGAAGAAATGGATGCTTCTCAGCAGCAGAGGCAGGTCCTGGGGTCTGTGTCCTGCCCACTGCCTTCTCTGGGGGTCCCAGGAAAGCCTGACCAGAAGGTGTCTTGCCAGGACCTCAGCAGCAACAGGCACCATGGCCAGGAGGCAGGTGAGCAAGGGGAGGACATAGCCACAGAGAGCTGAGGATGTGCTGCCTCCATCATGTACAGACAACTGAGGAGCACCCAGGGCCATGGGAAGTCCTTCCCCATCCCAATGTCTGCCTTCATTTGACATGTAGCATACAATACACAGGTTCCTTTGCTGCTCTGCTCTTGGCTCCACAGCAGCAACACCACCCCATATCCCAGGGTCCCCCAAGACATCCCCAATACCTCCACACATCCAGCTCTGATCAGAGCAGGACTGGGACAGGTGTATGAATTTGGGCTCCCTCAGGGCAGTCTGCCACTATCCCTGCTGGTGACACTGTGTCCTGTCCCACCACAGTGCTCCAGCAAATTGCAGGAGAACTGAGCCGCTTATCTTTAGTGCTGCTCTGATCTAATTTTACTTTCTTAAGCAATGTCCAGGCTTTAGAGAGTGTCCTGTAATGCAAAGGCTCTGCATGGCAAGGAGGGGAATCCCTGCACTAAGACACCAGTTATCCCACCTGCACTGGTACAGCAGTTACCCCAACACCAGTACAGCAGTTATCCCATCTGCACTGGTACAGCATTACCCTCACACCAGTACAGCAGTTATTCCCCAGGCATGACTTTGCTGCTAAAACCCTCTGGCTGCACTGCTGGCTCAGCAGATTTCCAGCAGAGCACACAGCATGGTACTGCTGTGCAGGAGACCTAAGGTCCAGCAGGGTCTGCTGGAGCTGGTAGCCAGTGTAAGATCTGTTTGGACTCCCAGCACAATCCCACTTGGTTACTGCTGCTTTGAAGTAAGCTGATCCCCTGCCTCTCCACAGATCTCACTGCTGTTACCAAAGAGAAACACCAAGGAAATCAGACCCTCCAGGCTGCCACCAGAGAGGCAGAGGAGCAGGGACCACTACAGGCAAAGGGTATTGCAAGGGCCTGTTGTGCAGCAATAATAAGACTGAGAGTCCTTATTGCACCTCTGGGCTAGCCTAGAGGTGAAGTTCATTGGCCAGGCTATTGATGTTCATTATTTCTGCTCCCCAGTCTGGGCTTCCAGAACTTGGGATGTGACCTGAACTCAGGTGCACTCCATGGCCGTGCAGTCTCCCTGTGAAAGCAGTTTCATGTACACTTGCACTCATGCTGCCCCATAGCACTTCCAAGTAAAGCTCTGCAGAAGGCTATTTTAGGACCCAACATGACTCTCCCTGATGTCAGGACCAATTAGTTATATCCTGCAAAGGAAAAAAAAAGTCTACTAAAGCCAGCTCTGGTGGGACAATGACATTAAGATGTTCCAGGTGCTCATCTGGGTTCCCCAAGCAAACCAGGAGCTAAACATAGCCCTGGAAGAGTGGCGGGAGGGGGTGGCTGCTATCCTCTGCACTGAGGTCTCCTAAGGCAGTCATCTCCTGCGTGGGCCATCCCTTCTCTTTTGTGCTCTGACCTTCCCTTGCCCTGCCCCTGTGCAGACTATAGCTCCTGCACTGGGGCCATAGCTGAGATCAGTCTGAGCTCATCTTGGTGGGCTTGGTTCGTGCTTTATCCCACTCAAACAGGCCATCAAATCTCACTGTCATTTTCCACAGAAAAACATATTTGAAGGAAAAAGAGGAAAAAATAATTAGTCAAAATAGTGAGAGACAGAGAATTTTAGGCATTTCATATTCTCATTGTCCTCCCCCACAATGGTATTATCCTTCTCTAAATAGATGCAAAGCTGAAGACATAACAACACCCTACTTCCCCCAAATAGCTCCAGCGAAACAAATGCAGGAAGTTTGAAGGGGTTGGAGCAGAACTGTGGCCAGACAGGAGCCTGGGCACCCCCATGGGTTCCTTAGGGCCACGGGGGCTTCACAGGACTGGTTGCAGTGCTGAGCTGCAGTGAGCCAGCACCCAGAGTCTTGCCCTCATGAAATAGGGGCTGCTGCCCTTGCACGACAAAAGAGCTGATATGGGAGGTCCTGGCCCTCAGTCCCCATGTCTGATCCTGGTGCTGTCCTCTGTCCCTAGGAAAGCACCAGCAGGGCAGCCCTGAAGTGTGGCAAGGACAGCAGGAGAGACACAGACTCCACAGCCCATCATCACAGCTCAGTCCTAAAAGCTGGTGGTGGTGGGCTGGCCTGTCTGCCCTTGGCACAGTGCAGCCCACTGGGAGCACCCACCAGCCCCAGTGCCAGGGCCCACCATGGTGTGAGGAGAAGGAAACGGGTGTCACCTGGTTGGGTGCAGTTGAGTAGTGCTGGCCTGCTGCACCCACTGCACCATGCATGGGGTGATGGGAATCATCATGATGGGATGCATGGGATCCCAGTCCCGAGCAGCTGCCACAGTAAGTTGCTTCATATGGGGGCTTGAGGTTTTCCTATCATCCCTTATCCCTGCCCTCTTCCTAAAGCTGAGGTGACATTCTCTCTTCAAGGCAAGTGCCCAGCCTCACCAAGTACCTGGGGCTGTGCTGGGACCCCAGCAGGAGTTGTTATATCAGGACAAGGGTTATCACATGCGAGGGCAAAGCCCCTGGCAAGAGCTACACTGAGCCAGGCAGATGGGGTTTGTCCCTGGGGAAGGGGCAGCCTCTCCAGACAGTACCTGCCTGCAACTCCTGCGAGCTTTGACCAGGTTCAGCTCTAGAGCAAGGCACGGTCGCTGCTGAGACTGAAGATGTGTGACTGCAGTCACAGTACTTCAGCAACTTTTCAAAATTGTCTTTAATGGCAGATCCGTCAGTAAGGCACTCAGAGGTGCAGTTAGACCTTCCCTCCCTGAGGAATACTGTTAACTGAAACCAAAGCACAGAGGCAAGGAAATTGCTCGATGAAGTAGTTTGGTAATTGTGAAAAAGAAGAACTTGTTTTCTTTGTCTTGCAACAGCAAATTGCACAACATGACCTGCAGTGGCTTCATCCCGGCAGGTTTTCAGGAGGAGGTTGTGGGATGATTTAAAATCCACACTGTGAGGAGGGAAACGATTCCAAGCCTGCTATGGACTGTATGGCATCCATAAGGAATGCAGCAGTGTGATTGAGGTGGCAATGATTGTGTTTGGTTTCCTATTCAGGTGCCCTACCCGGGCATGGGTGAGCTCTCTTCTCCTGTTTGGAGGCCAGCTCAGAGAGGATCTGGCTCAGCCTCAGGGCTTGCCTGTGTTCCCAGGGTAAGGTGAGCTAAGGGCCCACGGATGCATTAAGCAAGAGGAGTTTTTATGAGCTCATTTCGCTGGGTTGTTTTAAGAACCATTATGGTGATGATGACTTTCAGCCCTGTAACATAAAAATACATTTTATCAAGGTGAAGAGATGCTCTCCTTCAACCCAAGGTGGAAGGAGAAGAAAAGTCACTAGGAGAGGTCAGTTAGGATTAATTTACTTCTCCTGCTGTCATCCCTACGTACCCCAAGCTCAGACATGAGCTGGATGTCCTAGGTGCAGGACAAGAAAACAGAAGACAAAAATAGGTAGTGGTGAGAGAAATCAGCAGCAGATATCAGAAAGATCCCAGGCCAGGAGAGCAAGCCCAATCTGAGGTCCCCCTCCTTCCCCTCTTCTGATTCCTTCCCTCCCCAGGTGCTGCTGCCTCATCCTGGCTTTGTCATTCAGATGCAAACGGGAATGCTCCAGCTTGAGGCAAAGGCTGCCGACACCTCACATTTAATTCAACTCAGAAGTCTACTGGGGGCTAGGAGGAAAACAAAACAAAACAAAAAAATCCCTAAAAAATCTTCCATCTCTGTTTTGTCGCAGTTTTAAATGGCAAAATCTGTGCTTTGTTCTCAGCTATTGTTGCAAAATTGAACCACTTTCAGCCTCTCACCTTACTTAACCGCGGGCTGCCTCCACGCAGAGCTGCTGAGTACAGCACGGAATGAAAGCCCTTGCTTGGCCTAGAAACCTGGAATGTGTGAACCTCGTTAGAATGCACACAGGGAGCTGGGCTTTGAAGTGGAGAGAAGCCAAAAGCCAGCGAGCCCCCAAAGGATGCTGTGTGGCTGTTCCCAAGGCGAGGAGTACACCTCCAGCTGAGAGACACGCTGTACCCGACAGTGCCGTACTGCCTCCCCAGAACAGCCCTGGCCCAGAAATAGCTCAGTGCTCGATGATGCTCTCAAGAGACTGATGAATGTTGCTGACTCTCTGCAGCATCTCAGCAGCTGGCTCCTGCCTGGTCACACCTTCCCTTGGCTCACCAGCACCGGGCCCTTCCTTGAGGATCTGCAGCACCCTTGAGTTTTGCTCATCTGGGATGGAGTGAAAGCTTCTCTGGTCTGCAAACACTTCAAGCGCATTAACCTCCCCTGGGGCTCTGCCTGCCTGAGCAAATCCAGCATGCAGAACTGCCAGGATAGTGTTTCCCTTTCTTTTTGGAGACATGGCCCTGGGAAGGGAATGAGCTCTCCTTCAGCTGCGAGAATGCCAGTGCTCAGCAGTGCCAGCTGGTGACTTCCTGGTATCACCATGTCCTGCTCAGCCATGGGCTGCACATTCCCACTGGACTCTGTGGGGCCAAGAATGCTGCAACAATGAGACCTGAGGTCACTCCAGTCCTCCATATACCCCGGGGCTGCTGCCACTCTGAGCTGGCTGTAGGGTGCTGCCCCCCAGGTCATCCCAGATCCTCCCTCATCCAGTGGCAGGTGGCTCCTGGAGAAGCCCTGGCCTCAGCCAGAAGTGAGATGGTTGGTGAGCCATATGGGACAGCAAAGGTAACAGCAATCTGCCCAGTTCCTCCTGCCATGCGGCCAGATCCATGCTCTTGGCTGCTGTGCAGGATCTCTGTGCAAAGCTGAATGGCTGCTGCAGTTCATTTCTCAAGTGGCCACTGTTTATCAATGAACAAAGTCAGCCTTTGCCCATGTGAGCAGCGCTCACCAGCAATTCTGCACAGCACAGCAACCTGCAATTCTGGTTGGAGGATCCAAGTCCAGAAAGCCATTCTCCCGTCCATCCATCCATCCATCCATCCATCCATCCATCCATCCATCCATCTTCTCTCTCTGCAGAGAAGGCAGGGATGCTCCTCCTCTCAGCAGTTAATGTAGGGAGGATAAGTCACTTATGAAGTAATTTAGTGTAATTCTTCGTTATTAATACTGTGCTTTCTAATTTTTTTAAGTTTTGTGTAATTGCTCCCCTGCTCTGACTCATGCTGTTCCAGGGAGTAAGAGCTGTGCACTGTATTAGCACTGCCTGCAAGATGCATGAGCTCCTGCCTAGACTGGCTGAGGGGATCCTCTCCCCTTCTTTCCACACCAGACCCTGACCTGCTCCTGCAGTGCAGCAGGGACAGCCTGATCTCTGTAACCTGCTCCAGCTCATGGCCCCAGGCTCCTGCAGCAGCACTGATTTCTCTGCAGTCACTCTACAGGGAAAGCAAAAAAGCTCCCTGGTATCTGTTTTATCTGTGTCCATCTTAAACACTGGAGAAAGGTGTTATTGGAGCTCAGCAGAAGGGTAATTTTTTTTTTCACATGATTGAAATGAGAGTTATATGTGCAAAGCCTTAAACTGTGTCTGATGCCCATCTGCTCTTGTTTACCCACAGTACCTTTCAAACAGTGTCCCAGTTCAGCACCATGGGGACCTGATTTGAACCCAGAGATCTCCAGAGACCCCAAGCCTTCTCCCTCCCCAGTTTGCTGTCCACAAGGCCCATTGCATTGCTCCCAGAGGCTGGGCAGACAAAGGCTGTGTGTGAGCAGCCTGATTTCTGATCCAAACTCCAGGTCCATGACAGGGCTCCCAGCCTCAGCCCCCCATTCCAAGAGTTCATTGAGTGGCCACCATCCAAGCCCTCCGTCAAGGACAGGGCATTTTGCTCAGTCACAGCTCTCATATCCCCCTACAGGTGATGTATCCCATACTGTGAGGGCTGGGGCTGTGTTATTTACACAACAGCTCTCATCATCTGCAGTGAGATGGCAATGTTTCCAGAGTCCAGCATGGCATCTTTGGCTCACAGCTAGGGCTGCCTCCGTTTCTCTTCTAGGTGGCTAAGCCAAGAGATGGCACCCACACCCCTCTGTGCTCCCTCCCTGGGAGTGCAGCAATGACCCTGCCACTCACACAGGTTCCCTTTGGCTCCTGGATTCCATCACCCTGTCTGTGGATCAGGGAACCATGACCCACACCAGCCACCATGTGCAGAGCCAGCAGGAATTGCAGGGGTGTGTGGGGAGGCATCTGACAGCGAGGCCAATGCCACCCTGCATTGCCATCCTCTGCCAGCCCTCTCCTTGGCAGGCCCTGGAGGCAGGGGATGCTCTGCCTGAGGCTGGCATGTGTGGCAGCTGGAAATGTTTTATGTAGCTGTCCAGAGGGTCTGCTGGGCAACCAGGTTCCATGAGTTATTAATAAGCTACAGGAGGGAAGCGGTGATAAATAATACATTGGCACTCTCACATTCTGTGTGCATGTGTCTACAGATAAATATTTCATTCCTGAGTAATACACATAGATGCCTGTTGATAAATAAAAATTGGAAAATGTTCTATTGGATGGTTTTAAATATGACTCTCCCCTTGCATCTGAAGAACATGCTGTACCTGGTGTACAGCACAAAGATGCTAATTTCCCTCAGCAGAGGCTGCCTAAAATGTATCACTGCAGCACACTGGGCACGGTGCCTAGTGTAGCACACACACCCCAGAAACATACAGCCCTGGCTTTTCCTTCCACACCATTATTTTAACATCACTTTTATAACAACACTATTCAAGCAGATTTTCTAATTATACCTTCCACTGGCTGGGCTCAGGACACAGCAGTCAGCCTTCTAAATATTAGCAGAGAGACCCAGAAGGCAGCACATTTCCTCTGGTAAGTGCCATTGGAATTTGCCGTGTGCTCAGGCATGATTGGTGATGCCAAGCTTATCACTGCTGTTTAATTAGGCAGGTGGCTTCTCCCATTGGAAAAAGATGAGATACTGAGTGGAATGTGAGAAAACCCATGGGTCCCACCAGCCCTGCCAGCAGCATGGAGCTGCTGTGTGCTGCTTCCTACACCTCTTGGGAACTCAGGATGCTCCTGGGCTTGAAGGCAGCTGGAGGGAGATGCAGCCCTCTCCCCAGGGAACACCTGCCCTCAGTGCTTGGTGCTTGGGAAGCCCCAGAACCCATAACCCAGGGCCAGCACCCACATGCAGCTTTGGTCTCTGCCAGCCCAGGACCAACGGCAGGTGAAGGAGTTGTTTTTCCCTAAATATGGTTTCTAGGGCAGGTCACTCCTGGCTGTCTCTGAATGCAACGCTGGAAGTGGATTTAGCAGGGTCATTGTTCACCTTGGCTTTCACAGGGAAGGCCATGGGCTGTAGATGCCCCAGCAGAAGCCTCTGGCACAGCCTGCACATGCCAGCAAACAACTGAGTGCTGATCACACCATGCCTGGCTGCTTCACCAGGAGACGCCTATGCAACATACTGACATATTTGGAATTTCTCCAGTGGCTGGATTTGGCTGCACTGACTTGTAATTTTTTATGTGTAACCCTGTTTTGTGCCCTGTTATCACAGCTGGGTGCTGTGCCATGCTGGCTCTGGTCCCTGCAGTGTGCAGGAGGCTTCCAGCACCCACTATACCATGCTTTGTGCCACCACCCAGAGCAACAATGATGGATTTCCACCTGGAAATCCCAGGGATTGGGCCAGGCTGCAGCAGCAGAGCTTGGCGGGGAGACTTTGATCATGGGCCAGGGCTCGTCCCCATCATCGGTCCCGAGCAGGGATGCAACACATCAAAGGGCAAGAAGGAATAGCTCCTGCTGAGCACAGCAAGGCTCCGTGCCACCAGAGACTGCCCCAGGCCACTGGGAAAGGCAAGGCAGGGAGGGAGGGGAGGCTCGGATGAACTGCGAGGCAGATCCAGGCTCAAGGAGAAAAAAGAGGGAAGATGGTCCAAGGAAGGAAACGGCAAGGAGGCAGTAGTGGGAAAACCTGTCAGGAGGCTGACAGTGTGCCTCCAGGAGTATGTCTTGTGCTTTCTGGAGCCACGAGACACCAAGTCACAGGAGTCTGTCTTTAGCAGTCGTTCTCTTCCTCATCCTCTGCTAGGCTCCATCACCAACAAAGGTGTCCATCCAGTTGGCAATGAAATTGTAGCCATGTTTCTTTCTTGGCATTCCCTGATGGGCATTTTGTCCTGAGCTCCCCCACAAAACTGCTCTGCCATCCAGAGGAGTTAGAACACATGAAACTCCATAGGGAGCAGGGAAGCCCTGCAGGGTGCAGGACTATTCCAAGAGGTGCTGCAAGTCAGGTTTTGGAAACTGCCAAGGGGACACACCTGACAGTGTACTGGGGGATGCACAAAGCGCCCCGAACCTGCCAAGAGCCTGTGGATGTGGTGGTGCAGGATTGCACCTTGCAAAACATGACTCGGCAGGCAGTGGGGAGAAGTGCTTTGATGTCGTGTCAGCCAGCTGGAATTACAGCCCCATCTGCTCTTCCTTGAGAGAAATCTGCATCCCTGGGAGGAGGCTTTCAGACAGGAGGGCACCACGTTGACACTAACAGGGGCTGCACTGCCTGTTCATTCTGAACATCCCTGCTCATGCTGTACCTTTATCTCCTGGCACCTTCTCCCACTTGCCAAGGGGCGTCACTGCCAACTGTCAGGAGAGGTTCATTTTGCCCATCCTCCTCTTTGGCAAAGATTTTTTGTGTGGTAGTGCCTTTTCCTTTTCCTTCACCTGGTACTTGCATGAAGCATGCAGACAGATCATTCTCTTAAGCCTAGGAAGTCTGAAGCCACAGTACACACAACTAATGGAGGAAGCGCAGGAATTTTATTTCTAGTCTGATCTAATCCCTATGCTGCAGGTCCCCACTTCTTCCAGCTCCATTAGGAAATTCCCATGCTGAGTTATGTGGCAAGAAATAGACTCAGAAGGAAGATACATTGCACCCAAGCCTCATCACATCCTGCTTTAATGTTGGTTGATCACACTGAATAAACTGGAGTAATTGTGCAGAAAATTGCTCCATCCACATCATGCCCATCACATATGAGGAGTTTCTGCTTTGAGAAACTTGCTGTCACCAGTGGCCAGATCCTCTGACAGCAGTTTTCTGGGAGCACCAGGCAGTGTAAGGGTGCCATGGGGGCCAGGGGCTTTACCCCCTGGGACAGCAGGACAGGGCCTCACAGTGGGACACAGCAGGACACGGGGGACAGTCCCATTGCTGGGCTGCCCCAAGGTTGAGGTCAAGGTGTGAAGTCCACATGCAGGTCTGGACCAGAGGTGTCCATGGCTGGGCAGGCCATGTTTGTGCTCTCCTCTTTACTGTTGGTTTGGGGAGTGATGCCTTTGCTGTGGTGGGGCACGGGCAAAACCACCATCTCCCTAGGAATATGTGCCTCCTCTGACTGGTGTCTGCAAGCAGGGCAGGCTTTGACCAGTGCCCAAGCTTGGGGCTTTGTTCCCCACAGGACACTGACCCCACATCTTGTTCCTGCTGGTCCTGGCAGGAGAGTGCTGGGATGGCAGGGACAGGCACAAGCAGGTCACAAGGACAAGTGACTGAAATGTCCTACATAACAGCGTGTGGGAGAAAAGCCTCCACCCCAAGGACTCTTCTACTGCCTGTGACAACCAGTAAGAGTATAAAAATAGTGCCTATTGTTGTGTGCAGGCAGCAGGCTGCAGCAGGGTTGTGTAATGGTACCAGCTAGCATGGGCTGCCTCTTCCAGAGAAAGCTAGGTGGGTCAGCTGGGCACAGCTCAAAATGGGGCCAGGTGGCAGTGGTCCCTGGTGGATAGGAGGGATGACCCAGCTACTGTCCTAATGCCCAGCTGGACACCCCCCCTCCCCAAGCTCCAGTCTGCGGCTGCTGCCAGCAGCTGGCACAATTCTGTGCTGTATTCCCCACGCCTGCCCTTCCCTGGAGCAGACCAGGTCCTGCACCTCTCCTCTAGCCCTAAGCAGCATGCTAGCTCTCCTCTGGATGCTGTCCACTTCCCCTGCCTCCTCCAGAGCCAAAGATGCCAAAGCCAGGAGCAGCCTCACCACTGCCCAGTGGAGGAGACACTCCCCACTGTGTCCTGCTCCACACAGGGGATACATTTCCCCCTAATCCTGCTCTGCAAAACTATGAGATTAATAAGGGGAAGAGCTTCCCAGCAGCCAGCATGGCATCAGCAGGAGCCAGGCCAGCTGGACTTGCAGCTGTGCCAGGGCAGCCGTGCTCCTGTCCTCACCCTGTGCACTGTCAGATTTTGCAGCTGGTGAGCTGCTGTGCTTTGCTGACTGGCTCACAAATTGCTTTCCAATACCATGGTCCTGTCAAGTGTTTTAGCAAAGCCAAGATTTTGCTTTTTTATGGATTAAAAACAGGCCTGTTGACGCCAGCAGGAGCTGGTCTGTGGCCAGAGGTGTGGCTGCAAGGTAAGTGGGTCAGGGAAGCGCCTTTCATAGACACCAGCCAGAGCTGGGAGCTGCCTGCCCGCTAGAGATCATGCCCAGCACTCTGCCAGCACTCAGAAATCACTTGCAGACGTGGCTCAGCACAGGCAAGTGCCAACTGCTAAGGAATTAGTGGGTTTTGATGTACCATTATGTCTTAACCTGATCAGAAACCCCTGGCTGTCAGTGGACTTGGGTGGGAGTCAGACAGGATCCAGGAAAGGGTGTAAAGCAGGTCGGTGTGACAATCAGATCCAACAAGCACCAGCCTGACCTGCACCAGGGACTCAGGAGAGATGAACACACACATCTGCAAGGCAAGGGCGGGCGGTCTCCCCCAGTCTCTGCAACCTGGCACCCCATCTGATGTTCTCATCTTGCTGCAAATCTTCACTGTACTCACCAGCATTTGAAGTTTGTCCCTACTAAAACCCTGTGTGGCTCTCTCCCTCCATCTGGGGAACATGCAAATAAATACCTTTAGAGTTGATAAGTCCTTTCTGTGTCAACTTTCAGGTTTGTTTATACAGCAAAATATCACTTCATTATAATGCAAATGGAGGAATCCCTGGGAAGCAATCAAAGCAAGCAGGGAGGTTTGTTTGCACCGTTTCATGTCAGACAAACTGGGGTGAAAGGATCAGCCGGCAGGAGCCTACAAATGCCACCTACAAGTGCCACCGTGCTTTTGCCACGCTCATGTGGAAAAAGGGCTGGAGCGAAACGGGGCTCCTCTCCATGCTGTCTCTGGTAGATAACCTTCCTTCCCATGGCTCCTGGTCATTGCCTGATCTGCCAGTGCCACCAGAACAGATTCCCATTAGGGGCAACACCTCCCACAGCAGACACCAGTGTACTGTCCAGCCAGCTCGGCAGCTGCTGGGCTCTGTCCAACCCTGCACCCACCCAGCCCATTGCCCAACACCTGATCCTGCTCACAGCCCCACACTCTGTCCTGTCTTCATCCTGATCCTGTGTCTCTATGGCCACTAAAAAAGCAAAGCCATCTGAGCGGGTCACTGGTGCCCAGGATGGCAAGGGGCTGAGGGTTGTTGGTGCCCTGCCTGTGCTTGCAGCAGGGCAGCAGAGTAGGCAGCAAGAAGAAGGGCAGCAGGTGCAGCAGTGCCAGTGAAAGACCTGGCATAGGAGGTCATGGTGCTTGCCAAGCAGTCACCGCAAACAGCAGAGCACTACCTGTGCCCAAGGGAAGAGATGGGTCCATGGCCACCATTCCCCAGTGTGGGAGTGCCCAGCTCCCCCCTGGGCACCCTCAAGAGTGTGTGGGGCATGGGGACAACATCCCCTCCCCAAAGGCAGTGCAGCCACAGGGACATCCTGCAGGGTGGGGGTGGCAGCTGGTGTTGGTAAAGCAGGTTGGCCAGTAAAGCAGGTTGCTGCTTCCAGCTGGGAAAGCAGGATGCTGTCCTGGGCAGGGAGGCAGGGCTGTGCCTGCAGCCCCAGGCCAGGCACCCGTGGAACACTGAGGAAAGAGGACCTTTGCCCACGCTCTTTGTGAGCAGAGAGACGGGGCAGGATCCATGAGAGGCTGCTGGAGGTTCACCAGCTGCAGACCTTGCATGCTGTGGAGGGCTGGATATTTGCATCTCAAGAGGAAAGCCTCTGGCATGGCTTAATCCAGCTGAAGTAACTGTCCTTAGAGTCACTAGGTGCAAATGGTTCGTAATGAGGGAGTTTAGTTGGTTGAATATTTCTAGATCAATTGCAGATTTGCTTGATAACACTGGCAGCCTAAATGGGTTTGCATTATCTTTTACATGGGGAGTGGAGAGCTCAGTGCCTCGTGACAGTGCTCCTGGCCCAGCTCTCAGGGGGTGCCCTGTTCACACCCCCAGACAAAATGGGCTGATCTTCCCCAGGATCCGACTGTCCCTGCTAGGGTGCCCACATAGGAAAGGCTCCTACCTAGGCAGCAGCAGCTATTTAGCTGAAAAGGGTCTTGGGACACATGTGTTCCCCTTCCCTAAAGGGGTGCGCTCCCTGCAAATCCCTGGCACGAGTTTGACCTACTCCAAGTGCCTCCCCATAGGAAGATGCCGACATTGCAGAAATAATCAGCCTATTTTTAAAGGTTAGGAATGCTCCTAGTAAATCCTCCCCTGAGTTTCCTTCCCCTCAGCTTTTTCTCACCCTCTGCCTCTCCCCTGAGATAGCAATCAATGATACCGCAGGTTTAATTAATGTTTTTGACTTCCAGCATAGGGATGTGATTTCTCCTCTGTGCTTTTGCCAGGAGTGGTCTTATCCTGCCAAACAGGCAGGTAATCTGGGCAGGCAAGACTGGCTTCATACCTGCAGCTCTAACAAGGCTGTGCCTTTGGGATTTGTGGTAGTGCTGGCAAGGCAGCAGAGCCCCAATGCTTGCACCAGGCATCCGGCTAGAAAAGCTGTGAGCTGGGGCAGAGTAATGCCAGGACCTACACAGGGAGGGGAGGAAGAGGAGGCACTCCCTGGCACAAGGACAGCCAGGCTGGGTTTCTGGCCAAAACGATGCCCTGGTGCAGGGAGGATAGCAGCCAGGATGCTGGCATGGTCAAGGGACACAGGACCCAGTGCCTCTAACCAGATAATCCTTGCTTTAAAGCCAGAGCAGCATCAGCACTGGTCTTGCAAACCTCAAGCCCTGGCAGTGACTTCTCTCCATAGCAAGGAGGGACAAGCTATTCCCACAGGACCCCAGCCCATCACCACTGCAGCCCCTAGCTCTCACTGCCAGTCTCTGCCATGGTGCAGCGCTGGTGTCAGCATGGGGACACCCAGAGAGTGCTGAGAACAGCTGGCACATTGCTGCTGTCCGGGGCTGTTTGGGGGCCCTTCTAGTTTTGTCTGAGATACTCAGACTATATAAAATTAGATTTAGCCTTAGTGCTAAAAAAGAAGTGCTAATACCTTTCAGCTGAGGGCTAAAGATGGGGCCACATCTATTAATAACCCTGTCATTTTCACCCTCTGGAATGGGATTTCAAGCACAGCTGAAGACTCTCTGTTGCTCAAGAGCCACCTTTAGCCCTGATTCAGTTTCATGCAGGGTGGCAAGAACACTCCATGCAGGTCCTTATTTCTCATAACAGGGATGCTTTTTCTCCTGGAGTGTTTATTTAGTGCTGATCAGCAGAGATATGCCATTAGAGCTAAGGCAATCTCTGCTGGTCAGTGTGCTCTGGAAGATGGTCAGGCAGTCCTGGGAGCAAGGCAGCAGTGAAGGCAGCAGGAATGGGGAGCTCAGGGCATGGGCTGCACTCAGCAGGCACAGGTTGGTCCAGCAGTAACAGAAGCTTCGGGTCTCCAGGGACATCAGTGTCAGTCTGGGAAGGCAATCTGTGCCAGCCACAGCAGGGAAAGGGAAGAAGGCCTGGACAATTCACAGTGTCATAGGGGTCTCCTCATCCAATGCAGATGGGGAAGGGAAAGCTCAGACCTGCTCCCCTCCCAGTGGCACCTGCCCTGTCTCAGGTGTAGCAGGGACACATGGGATAAGAGGAAGTGATGATCCTGTTTTTCCCGACCCTGACTGCATTCTCATGTTACTGCATTTCTGAGAGCCCCAGGAAAAAAAACCTTCTATGGTCCATGTGAGGGTTAAGTCTCTTCATCAGCTATTAAACTAAAGTTTTGAGTTAAAAGCTTCCCAGAAAGGTGCTGACTGCATGCAAAGCAGGAGTTACCCAGTTCACATTTGGCTGAGCAGGAGTACCTGTGGGCAAAACATACCCCTTGCAGTGAAACAAAAAAGCCACGGGTGGATAACATACCCTGAGAGCAGAGCTTTGCCTCTTCCCAGGCACAAATCACCCATGAGTGGGTTGTGATGTTCTCTGCTGTGCCTATTATCTGCTGTGTGAAGCTCCTTGCAAACACTCTCAGCTCTGCAGGCAGCTTGAGTGCTGCCTATGGGATGAGCAGGCTGCACCCTGACTTGTTTCTTTTACTGTCAACATCCCCAGGGTCTCCAGGCTACCACAGCCTCATAAAGCAGGGCATCAGCTATCCACCAGGCTGCCTCCATGCTGAGCCAAGGATAATTCTGCTTCTTCTGCCTCAAAGCATGTCCCATGAACATGACAAACACCTTGTGCCTCCACAACAACTACACCTCTTCCCCACAGACCCTCCACTGCTGCAATGCCCACTAACCCCCCTGTAGATTGCCCTCAGCTGCTTCCTGCCCCCCAAACCCGCTGGGTGGGGGGCTGCTGGTGCCCCGGGCAGTCTGTGCATGGTGAGTGAGTGCTGGGCACCTGCTGCAGCCCTGCCAGGTACAGAGACCCCCACAGTGCCTGCTCCTGCTGCTTCTGGGGCCCCAAAATGAGTCATGCCAGCAGCCATGCCTCTGGGAGGGGGAGGAGATGACCAAGCAGGCACCCATAGTTGCACAGCCCCTCATTTCCCTAGGAAACCAGCAGAACAGCAGCTCTGCTTCTGCCTGAACAGGTGAAAGCAGAGATGGGGCTTGCTGGAGGAGACAAAGAGCAGTGCCAGAGGCAGTCACTTGGTCCCACAAGGAGAGGACAGTCCTGCTGTGGCAGCAGAGCCACGCTCTGCAGGCTTGCAGTGCCCAGGCTCGGTCCCTGTGGATGCACCCGGGGAATGGCTGTCCTGCATCGCAACCCCTGCCTGCAAGGAAGGGGCTGGCAGCTCTTCCCAAAAGCAGCCAGAGCCATAAATGTTGGGTTGTGCCAACAGCTCTGCTGCTCATTTACCCATCCCTGGTGCTGCTGGTGGCTGCACTGGAAGCACTGAGCGCAGAGTGTGCTGTCCACCAGCCAGCTTCACACTTCTGATGAGCAAAGAGCAGGAGGGATGGCAGGGTTCTCCATGCCACGTGTGCCTGAGCTGCTGGGAACCATCAGCCTGACTGGGAGATCGCAGGTGGGGCTGCAGGGTGGCCGGGAGAGTTTGTTAATTGTTTGCTGTCAAAGGCTATAGTTTCTGTGAAACTTGAGACAGAGACCTGCTGGCTTTCAGGCACTCCCGCCTGGGCGATCGATGCACACCGACCTCGCTGCTGCTCGAGCACTGAGCTCAGCCCTGGCTCTGCCTGTTTCCTGTTGCCTACTGAACCATTTCCCTGGCAGCAGGGGTGCTGCACTGGCAGGGGCACGGCCAGAGCTGTTAACAGCAGACAGGGTCAGGGCTGCTGGGGGCTGTGCAGTCTCCAGGCTGGACCCCTGGATACATCAGGCCAATGAGAACCTTCAGGAGTATCCTTGGCCCTTGCTCCTGGTGGCCCCCACTCTTCCTAGAGACCTTCATGGACCCCAAAGGCCAGCTGATGGGCAGCACCATCCACCCCATGCTCTCCAGCCATCACAGAGTGGCTCTGGCTCGCTCCAGCCTCCCCATTCAGGCTGGCGGGGGGCAGCAGAGCCGTGCCACCGAGCACAAATCCCATTAAACGCTCCACAGTGCTGAGCTGCAGCTCCAAGCTCTGAGCCTCCCAAAGGACATAAGGCTGCTTAGGACACCCTAAGCACTTCATGCAGATGAATACTTGAGGCCATCAAAGAGGTCTTAAAAGCTTAAGGCAGGTAAATGTTTAAACTGCTCTAAGCCCTCAGTGTCACAGCCGGGCCAGAGGGAAGTCCCCAGCTAAAAGCCATCTCTGCAGAGTCACCCTCTGCCACAGCACAGCAGCACTTAAGGGCCGCCAAGCCCTCACTTCCTCAGCTGCATTGCTCCCCCAAGTCTGTCCTTCTGTCCCTGCCATCCTCCCCCAGCCACATCCTCACAGCAAAGGCTCAGGCTGCCATGTCTTTCCCACCATATTCCTTTTCTGTCTAGACAGTGGTAGCTTTGATATGCAGCCCTCCAAATCCCAACTGTGCATTCTGCTACCTCTCATCAAGAGTGTAATGAAATGAATGCTTTTTCGTGGGCAGTAACACACTTAATTCAAGCTCTACCCCTGAAAAGCCTGAATGAAATTGCACGGAGTATAGCTGATGCCCCAGGAGTGTTTTCATAAATAAATCTGGAGGTTTCAGTGGGATCTTTAATACACACTAAATAGGAATCTGTCACAAACTTGTCCTCCTGCAAAGACACAGCAGAGTGTCTTTTATCCACAACAGCAGATCAATGCACACATATTTTCCTCAAGTGGTTTCTTGGTGTCACTAATGACTTGTTCCTTCTGATAGCAAAGAACTGTATTTGCACTAACGGGATACCACAAATTACTTCACTTGCTTCCAAGATGCTGAAGCTGCCCTTAAGCTTAATACTACAAGTTCTTGCAGGTATCTGTGCCTCTTTCCTCCAAGGTACCATGAGAAAAGCCTCGCTGCTCATCTCCCTCCCAGCTCTTGTGTTCCTACATGTTTATTGTCAGTGTAGGAACAAACTCAGCTTTTCAGTTTGAGCTGTGCATTTGCCCTGGAGAGGACCCTGAATGCGGAATGCTCACCAGCTGAGCTTCCATCCTGCACCTGCAGCCATTTCCCTCCCCAGGCTCTGTTAAATCAGGAAGTGCCACCAATGTAGCATTTCCAAACATACTCCCATGGAGCAGGAACACTTCTCAGAGCTGCCTGCCTTAGAGCAGGACTTACTTTCAAATTACCTCTTCACTTTAGGAATATTTATTGTGCCCTGTTAATCACTGGACTTGATGGTCCTAGAGGTCTTTTCCAACCTAAATTATTTTATTCCTACATCATCAACCTTCGGTTTGCTGTTTAACTGTGCTGGGATATACAGCATCTGCAGCACACAGGCATTGCAAAATCAAAGCAAATCAATGTTTTATTTTAACACAAGAAACATCACATCCTGCCAAGAGGTTCGACACCTGCACACATCCTTTTCAGCATCCTCCCCAGCCCAAACTACTTTCCCACCCTGTCATCCCATCTAGTGCACAGCACTGCTGCTCCTCCTGTCGCCAGTCTGGTCCCAGTCTAAAATGACCCCATAAAAGACACCTTGTGACCTTCCCAGCTTTTGCAAGGAGATGACCCAAGGGCCAGTTGTGACCAGTGCTACCACTAAGCACCATTCCCTCTGAAGTTCAGCCAGGAAAGCGCCCGGCAGTCGCATCCCCAGCGCTGCGCTGTGTGAGGGAGGGAGGGATGGCCAGCATGTGATGGATCACCACTTTTAGCCTTGTGACAGGCATGGGAATCTACTGTTGGGTCTTTCATAGGTTTTATCTCAATGTAGAGCCATAAAGAAAGTGGAAAATGCAGCCAAGCACTTTGATGTGGATCAACACAGAGAGTTCCCAGCGTTCAGTCACCTCAGACTCCCCAGGTCACCAGAGGATGTTTTCTTCTCCCAGCTAAGGGCAGAGACCTCTGGGAAGACCCTGCTCCAGCCTCAGGAATCTGGAATATGTGAAAATATATTTGGGGGAGGGGAGAATTTCCATGTGAAAGAAGGAATTGACTTGAGAAGAAACAGGGAGACTGCAGCATGACACTGACATGAAAAGCACATTCATGAATATGGACTGGATAGGAGAGCCCAGAAACCCTCATTTCCACATTTGCAAATGCAGATTTATTTTGCATGCAGGACAAATGCTAAAGGGGCTCCAGGTCCTTCCAGCAAAAACCAGCAGTGTGCTTGGGATGCTCCTGTGCTGCTGCACCAAGCTCAGACCCTGTGGATGGGGACACACCTGCAGGTCTCATCCTAAAAAACATTACTTGTCAAAAATCCCACTGTTGGGACAGGAATGAAGGATCTTTAACACCCATGCAACATCACCTTTTCTGGTGTTTCACTTGCTTGCAATACCACCTATTCCTCCTCTTCCCCTGTGCAAAACTCTGCTCCTTGACTCACAGTTGTAGTCTGGGAGACCTCAGACGCCCAGCAAAGCAAATTCTGGGATATATAGTTCATTAAGGCTGAGGTTCCCTTTCTGTTGAAGGATTCTCACATGTATTTCACTGTTTCTTAAAAAAAAAATCCAAGTCCGGTCCAGCAAATTGAATCTTTTACCATGGTGCTAATTTTCATACAATTTCTAAACCTTTAAAAGCAATTTATTAAGATGGTATAACCATGCCATTACATCATGAGACAGGAAAACAGTGAGAGAACTTATTTAAAAAAAAAATAGTCAGGCTTACTCAGTTCTTAATGTAGCCCAAGTGATCACTCAGGCATCCTTGGAATGAGAATTTTGAATTAAGGATGATGATAGCCTTAAATAATAACCTCCATACTGTCTACAAGGCTTTTATTCTATTAACTCCAGCATCTCAAGCAGGATGATAAATTCACTCGCTAATGGTCAAATAGCACTTTTTCTTTTAGCTTGTATTTTATTTCTTTTTTGCAGATACCATCTCTGCAATCCAGCCTGTGCTGGTGCCGACAGCACTTGCAAGAAGCCTTTCTATTCAACTGACTTTTAATGACTGAGCAGCTTTACTGCTGGGGAAGTTTTGGTCCCCAGGATAAAAATAAATGGGACATGCCTTTATTTCTCATTACTCTGTTCTTTTTTGCAGAGAAATACCACCCAAGTCCCCAGGACATGAAGGAGCACATTCACAACCCCAGCCCTCTGGTCTCTGCTGCCTGGTTCAGCTTCATTTCCCTTCTCTACGTTCAGACACCTTCATATTTTTTAGAAATATCATGATTCCCTGAACTATCATTTATATCCCACACCTGGTTTGTCACTAAGTTTGTGTCAGGATTGCTGCAAGAGAGACAAGGACCCTGTCACTGCTGTGGGAATGCAGTGATTCAAGCAAAGCCTTGCCTAAATACCATGTCTTGTCTATGGACAAGGCACGCAACAGCAAATAACTTTTTTGATTTATACTCGGGACACAGGTACAATAAGCAATTCAGTAAATAACATGAAATGCCCGCTGGGAAGGGCTGACGCTCTCAGGGAATTTTCCTCTTCAGAAAAGCTGATTATTCAACAATCTGACATTTAAAGTGTCCTAAATTTCTTAAACTGGGCTCCTAACTGGAAAATGCAATTGTGACTATCACTTCTGTAGTGACAAAGGGGAAAATCCAAGTCCTGATTCCCCTGGCCCCTTCCCCTGCCTGGTATTTTTCCATGGCCTGGTTACCCTTTGGACACATCCCAAGTTCCTTCCTGTGGTGGTCTCTGAAATTCATTTAAACCAGGAAATTACTCTGCCTGTTTTTCTCCACAGACTACATGTGTCCAGGCTGACAAATCACAGCAGGGTGGATGTCAGCCATGATTTAACCCTTCATGTCCACGGCCAGGCCCTTCTGAAGGCCGCCTTTCCTCTCAGTTCAGTGTGCCGAGACCCCAGCTTCTGGAAAGGCTAATTTTATTTACCCTTGACTGGATCCTCCTTGACCCCAGCGCACCAGAGGCTTTGCAGGTGTTACTACAGGATGGGACGTGGCAGGGGCGGTTCTGCTGCCAAGCTTGGGGCAGCTGAGCCGGTCCCGTCTCCCCAAGAGACAAGTGAGCCACAGGTGCCTTCAGTGGTTCCCACCAGCTCCTGCCAGCGCCATCAGCCTTTCTGGGGCATCAGCTCCATGGGGAGGAACAGGGACTTTTCCAAGTCTGAAGCACTCCTGGCACAAATGCCTCTGCAATGAGCAGGCAGAGCTGCCACCTGAGCTCTTGCTGTGAGCACTGGCAAGTGTGGAAGCCAGGCCTGCTTAACAAGGTCATTTCTGCATTTTTGAAGGACTTTCCCAATCCCCATGTGGGAACAGATCACACCCACGGTGGGGCATGACAGCTGTGGAAGATAGCCAGCCATAGATTTGGGGTTGACTGTAGCCTTTAAATTCATATTGGGAATGATTTGGAGAGACCTCAGGTCCTCGTGGAGTGATGACTCATTTGGCAAGGTCATGTATGTGGGAAAGCTCCTAACCTGGAAGCATTATTCCCATCAGGGCAAATAGATGGTGCCCACTCCACCCACCAGCAAAGTGCCCAGGCTGGTGCATCCTGCCTGGCATGGCTTTCTGCAGAGGACCAGGGTCAGGAGGAGGCAACTTAAAGAGATGGGCTACACCAAGGACAAGCAAGCCACGGTTCCCATATCCTCCAGCTCAAACAGCCAAGCAGACCCTGCTGCTAGAAGACGAGAACTTGGAAAAGATGATTAATAGAGGCTTGGGAACAAAGTTGACTTGATTTCTTTTGAAATGGAGAGCAGTTCCTCAGACAGCAGCTGGCGTGAGCCTGCACAGCCTCCAGTGGGAAGAGATAAATGCCTGCCTGGACACAGTCCCACCCAGTGTGAAAGGAGACACATTAAGGAGGCAAACAAACCCATTGCTCTCAGTCCCAAGGTGCTGAGATGGGCTTGTAAAACTTCAGCCTGGGCAGTGGCAACCCTAGAGCATGCTGCCCTCTGCCAATTCACCAGGAGGCAGTGCCAGGCGGCGTGGCAGGGTCACAGCCACCTATACACTCATCCCTGTGTGAGCAGAGCAGAGGCCAGCAGGAGACAAGACCTTCCATCAAAGGCAGCTGGAGATGTGGGGAGCTGGTTTACAGCCACTGGAAAAAGTTCCAGAAGCTGGCCAGAATGGAGATCAGAGCTGCTGGTTGTTTCAAAGTCTACATTGCACTCACCCTATAAATCAAACTGGAAGATGCAGCAAACTCATCACAGTGAGATTAAATGGATTTCTCACTGGTGTTATGCCAGTGCCATGGAGCTTTGCTTCATCTCACTCATTTCCAGGGGCTTTAACTAAAAGCTTTTTTTTCCCTGTACTGTTTGTGATGTGGGTAGACAAAGCACCAACTCCTGGCCAGAGTGACAGGGAAAGCAACAGTGAGTATCTGTGCTGCACAGTACCTTCTGCTAAATGGGGAAGAGATTGGGGGAACTACTCCAAACCCATAAGGGTGGGGCTCCAGTCCCCCTCACCCAGGAGGATTAAAAAAGACCTGCTGGTCTCCACTGAACTGCTCCAGCTTGCAGCTGTGGCAGGTAGCCCAGCCACAAACCACATAAGTGAAGGGAATTATTATTTTAATTAGAAACAAGCCCCATCTCTTGAGTAGCTTGCAACACCTAAAGGGCTCTTTGTAAAGAAAATGTTTTATTTCCAGGGAGATGGCTCACTTATGACAGCTGTAAAACCCATTAATGAGAAGAGAAGGGTTCTAGAGCTGTTATAAAATCCACTGGCTCATTCCTTCCTTTAGTGTTGCTTACAATTCAGTTTTCACACAGGATCATTTGTTTAGCAGACATTAATGCAGCAAAGGTGAGTTAACTGCATCCAGCATGTCCCAAGACACAGTCACATGTTCCCAAAAACCTGTCTGCATGACTCCTCTGCCAGGATGGGGCCAGCACACAGCCTGTCCCCACCAGAAGCACTGGTGCACGTGGTCCCAGTGCTGTTTGCTGGTCCCTTAGCAGTTCCCCTGGGTCACACCAGGCAGGTGTCCCTTTGCAGCCCAGGGGTGCTCTGCAGGTGCCTGCCTGGGGCAGTTCTGCAGAATCCCAGCTTTTTGGGCTTTGCTCCTCATCCTCCCAGTGCTCAGAATGCCCTGCCAAACCCAGCCCATGAGGACAGGTCCTTTCTTTGCAGCTCCTTTCTTGTACAGGGCAGCCCAGACTATTTTATGACAGCAAATGGGACTGGGAGGAATAGGGCAGCTACCCATCCTAATGCTAATCCCTATTCCATAGAGACAATAAAAAAAAATACATACATTCCCATAGGAACACCACTCAGCTTTACACATTGAACAGAGAATCTATTAAACCAGACAGCTTCTCCTGAAGCTGGTTCTGTATAGTCTAATTAAACTCTACAGACAGCTTCACACACCCAGCTTTAACAGGAGGGCAGAAAAACCCCACTGCAAAAGCTCCAGCAAAGTCACACCAGGGCCCCCAGTGGGTAGGAGATGTTTGGGGCAGAGACTGCTGGCAGTGCCAGTCCTGGGCACCTTCTGTCACCAATGCTCCTGCAATGCTGAGCTGTGAGTGCAGCCTGTGCTGGCTGCTGCCTGCACTGAATTGCAGTGCACTGTCTCCATTTACTTGATTTGTATCGCCTGAAGGAAAATGCTTTTGCTGTCTTCATGCACTCTAAGCATTTGGCTTCAAAATAAAAGCTCTGGGGACCTGTCATCACATGCTTTCCTTCCCATAAAGAAAAGGCGAGTTCCAGTCTTTTTGAGCTGAATTGCAGAAAAGTGCTCAAGCCCACCACTGCTGCTCCACCTTGCCCAGGGATGACCTTGGAAAGGTTATTTTTGAAGGGAGCTGCCTCCTCCTGCTGCAGCCTGACATTGGAAATGTCACATCCTGCCTTCCTGCTTTACCTGGAGGACTTCAACAGCCTTTGGAGGAGTCAGAAAAGCAGCAGCATGGGGTTCTTCCTCCCTGAACAAATGCTCTCAGAACCTGATCCTACATACCCACATGCATGAGTGCCCCCTGCTCTTCCACTGGCATCACAGGAATGCCCATGTGCATGGCACAGCCCTGGGCCCCTGTGGGGTGGGAACAGGTCATGTCTGCTGGAGGCCTGGGTCATTCCCCTCTGCATCCGGTGAGCTCTGGCAGGATTTCCTCCTCTCCAGACATGCAGAGGCCATGGGGGAGGCATGTGATGGTGTGTGTGCTTGTGTGCTGTGCTCAGTGCTGCTCCTCCTGCCCCATACACATGTGCATGACCCAGACATGCATCTGACATGACCCAGGGACAGTGGCATGGGTGTGAATGGCCTGGGTGAGCCCAAAATGAAAGCCCAGATCAGAGCTGCTGTGAAAGAATTTCTCTGCTCTTGGGAATAAGGAGAGGAAATTCAGTTCCCTGATTTCTCCCAGTGCAGATACTGGTTTCTTTCTCTCCTTAGACACTTTTGCACAGTGCACTTTCTGTAGTCCATTACACAGACACACAGACCATGGGGGATGTCACTGTGCTGGCAGCTGCAGTGTGCTCTGGGCTCCACTTTCTTCCAGACACCTTCACACAGCTACCTGGCACCTCTACAGCTACCCAGGCACCCACCCACAGGAGCACAGCCTCCCTGCCAGCCCACCACCGGCCAGGGAGCTCATTCCTTACTCTAAGAGGAAGAAAAATAAATATTTTAATTATTTAATTTGCAATTGACTCCAGTCCCTCAGATCAAGCCATTCAACACAGCACGCCCAAAAATCCAAAGCACTCTTTTGCTCTAAAATATTTTGCTTACTTCAACAACACTGTTACTGCAGTAGCAGATCTCACTCCTCCTGTCTCTCACTTTATCTTTGCCTGTCCTCCCTCCCCCTCCTGTTTTTCCCATCTGTGTTTGGAGCAGAGGAAGCGGAGATGAAACACAGGCTGCTGACTCTTCCTGCGGGCTCTGATTGCCCAAACCAATCGACTTCGTTCAGTCTCTGCCTTTCCCTGCCCACTTCTGACAAGCACTACAAAGATTACAATATATTTACTCTTCTCCCAGTGCACTCTGGAAGATGAAGAGTGAGTGTACTGGCACAGAAACGACAAAGAAAGGCTCTGCAAATGCAGTGGTTGGAGGATTCAGAAAGTTCTGACCTGACCCAGCACAGGGTCCTGGTTAAACGATTGCTGAGAGCTGCCAAGAGGCTGTGCAAGCATCGAGCAGTGCGCTACTGGCTGCACAAACTACCTGCTTATTCCCTTTGTTAGGGCTTACACACACACCATGCCTCTGAAGGAATAAGAAATGAAAGCTCCTAATGATTCTGCAGTGAGCTGTGGCATTACAGATGTGGAGGGAGGTGACCTTACCAGCTCACGGTTCATTCAGCAGCCGATCATGGGTGTTGCTCACCAGAGAGTGGAGCCGTCTCTGGCAGCTCCCTGCCCTACTTCTCTTTCAGAAATACATAATTGTGACATTGTGTTACATAATTTATCATGTTACATCGAGATTGGGGCCGTCCTTGTGCAGCTTATTCTTCTGGGTATTTGAGCTGCCAGGGAGGAGAGACAAGAAGTGCAACCCCACAACAGCCACTACTTTAGAAAAGGCTTTTAGAGTTTGGAACAGTCTGAGACACCCTATCCTCGAGCAAACAATCAGAAGGAGTTGCACAAGCAGAGCTTGGTCTGACCTGTGAGATGGCATCTGCCTGCTCCATGTATGTGCACAGCTCCCTGGCACACTGCTCTGACCACAGGGTGTTGGAAAGGACCCCAGTACAGCAGCAGAGCTCTCCCCAGACAGCCTGTTCCTTTTCCAGTGCTTCCTTATGTGCTGACCAAAGGCCCAAGAAAAGGGCAGCTGTGAGTGGGTGAAATCCTCTCCACCACTGCCAACCTCACTGGCAGCACCTGCAAGGTGGCCTTAGAGCCAAGCAAGCCAGTGTTTGCTGGACAAGCACTCTCCCAGGGCAGGGTTACACACTCACAGCCACAGGCAGGCTAAACTGGCCAGAAAACATCTGTGCAGAGCAGCAGGAACTGTGGTGCAAGGGCTCATTTCCCAGAAGGTGCTAATGCAACCAGAGGCCCCAGGTGCCAGCACCCCCATGGCAGCTCCACACCTCCCACAGGACAAGCTTCTCATGTGCTGTATTTCCTCCTCCTCCCCTCACCAGGAGGATGAGGTTCAGCCTGTCCCAGGACAGGCACAGCCTGGAGCCCTGTCTTTGCACTCCAGTGCAGCCTGGGCTGCAGCTCCTGGTCCTTGGCATGTGGCATTTCACAGGTGTCCAACACTCCACCCTGGCAGCTGCTCCTCTCATCCCATCCCATGCAGGATGGGCAGCTCCAGCCTTCGTCCTCCCCCATGCCAGAGTGGCAGATGTGTCATCTGCTGGGGTGATGAGTTTTACAGGCACAGCTGCAATTCCTGCACCAACCCACCCAGCTGTTTAACCTGGAAATGAGTCTATTAGCTCCAGGAACTATGACACTGCCCCATCCCTGGAGCCTCCAGCCTTCACCAAAGGAAAGCATGTCCAGCTACAGGACCATCAGGAAGGGGTACTGACCATGCCTGGGCCAGAGCAGAGGTGCTGTGGACAGTCACTGCTCATGATACCTCTCCCAATGCCACGGTGGTGGCCCTGTGTATGCCCACCATTGGTGAGCCCCAGAGCAGCCTTATAACCACTGCCTACCCCAAACCTTGGCACAGGACAGTGATGCTCAACAAGGCACCACCAGGAGCCAATGGCAGACAGCAAACAGTCCTTGCTGTTCCCAGAGGGAACTGCCTTGTCCCATTAATGTTTTTAAGTGATTTTCACTGGGTTTTGCTGAGTTGTGGCCTGTTCAGAGCAGGAGCCAATGCAGCGTGCTACCCTGGAGCTGTGGGAAGGATGGCTGCAAACAACAGGCAGAGCCTGGGGCCTCAGCTGGAAGAGTCACAGGGCAAGAAATATCCCAATGCCACCAATCCTCCCAACAGCCAAACAGCCACGGCACTTGGGTGCAAGTTAAACACCTTATTGTTGAGAGAGAGGTTTGGAAAACAGAGCTGTTGTCCTTCTTTTCCAGAGACTACAGCTTGTCCTGCCTGACAGGCTGGGTGATGCCTTGCAATCCAGTTTCCTCAAGGGTTTTTAATGCCACCTGACATGAGTTAAAAACTCTGCATACAAACAGATGCTCTGACCAAGTCTGAAGGGCAAGAGAGAATTAGAGGTGCCATTTGGCTATTACAAGTAGCTCCAAGGGGATCAGCTCTTGGTGTTGCATAATTTAATACTTTAACCAATTAACTAAATGACTAGAAAAGTCTTTCCTGGTAAGACAAGCAGATGACACAAGCTGATGGTGCCATAAACAGCAAGGAGCACATGCTGCTAGTGCCAGTGATCTGAGTCACCCTGGGAACAGCCCCAAATACACCTTGAAACTGTGAGCACAAGGGCAAGGTGGGACCTGAGGGCACAAGTGCTGTGAAGGATGAGACTCAGTACAGGGAAGCACTGGCTGAGGACGTGACCTCTGGACCACAGCTGATGGAAGCAACCAGGCTGCCCTGCAGATGATGAGGCTGTTGACAAATCGCTGTTCTATGCTAAACACAGCACCCAGAGGAAAATAAAATAAAGGTAAGAAAAGATCTCTGGAGGTCTCTGGTGCAACCTTCTGCTCCCATCAAGACTGTTGCAAACACTGGATCAAGACATTTGAGTTTTGGAGATCTCCAAGAACAGATACATTGCCCAGCAGCCTCTCCTGCAGTGACTCCTCCAGTGACCTGACCCAAGCCCATACCAAGCTCCTGGCACAAATAAAATGGGGGAGAGCGGCCTGGCCAATAAAACAAGGCTTCAAAGTGAAGAGTATGGCACAAATAAAATGGAGGAGAGCCGCCTGGCCAATAAAACAAGGCTTCAAAGTGAAGAGTATGAAGGATAAGATGCTCCAAGTGTAGTTGGTGTACACAGACATGTCAGAGGAAGAAATGAACACTCCATCACTGCTCGAAGAGACCAACAGCACCTCATGGTTAAAATGTAACACCTAACAAAAGTCACTTGAACAGCATTAGCAGTTTTTCTACAGTGAGATAGATCAGACACTGACAAACTTACTGCAAACTGCAGGAACCAACTGTTGCTGCAGGTCTCAAGCATAAGGAAAACCCACCCCTCCACCATGAGCAGAGGGGTATTTGTACCTGCCTGCATCTGTCTAAATACCTGCAGCCACCTAGACAGCCTCTCCAGAAGCATCTGGGTGCATGAAGCCAGTGGATGGCCAATAACAACAACCAGTGAGGGCAAAGTTCAGGTGTGTTGTGCCGTGGGATAGGGCTGGGTGCCAGGAGAGTTGTCAACCTTATGCAGCAGTCCTTCCAAGGTGGCAGCTGATGTGCAGCTGTGAGGAGCCCCTGTACCAGCTGAATCAGCCTTCCATCACACCTCTCTTAAGCCTTTTTGTGCTGCTCATACCTACAGTCACCTGTCATTGCATCTTCTGAGGGTGTGGGTGCAGGGCAGGGGTTGGGGAGCAGTGCCCTGTGCTCTGGGATGTTGTCCTTCCCGTGGCCATCTTCCAGTTTCCTTCCCCCTTCTTGTGGCTGAGTCAGTCCCTGTGCAATCCCAGAGTGATGACAGCAAACCAGGCACGTGAGCTCTCGCATGGAGCCTGCATCCTTGTGGAAATGTCCTGGGGCTGGGATGGGTGGTGACTCTTTTTGGGGTGTGGGGCAGCAAGCTGGAAAACAAATGATGGACACACAGCTCGGGGGCTACCACACCATTTGGTCCCCACCCTGTGGATCTGCAGCCCTTGGGTTGCACCAGGCTCTGCTCAGAAGTGGAAAGAGGCATTAGGGATTTAGAGCACCCCGTGCATTTGTTGGGGTGAGAATGGCCAGGCAGGGCAGGTGGAAGGGGCTGGAGCAGGGTCACAGCCGAGGGGTGCTTCCACTTAGCCCAGCTGGAGACCTCATCATTGCCAGACACCTAAAATAGCTCCCACCCAGCTCTTGGGTGATCCACAGGCAGAACTATGTCCCAGCCACACAGTGACCTCCTTCAAAGAGTGTACAATTAAAAAGCAAGTTTGTAATTTGATAATTTGTGGAGAAGAAATTAATTGCTAGCTGTATCTTGCCTGCCTGCTGTGATGACTGGGGCACATGCTGGTTTGGGAGCCCTTGGGAAGGGTAATTACTGGGGAGGGATCCTCAGGATTCCAGCACAGTAATGGGAGATGCTGCTCACCTGACAACCTCAGCCTTGGCCATGCACACGTGTGCATCCAGCACTCCAGTGTTAGAGATATTCAGGATACAGCACCTGTTTCCTGCAGCAGGGGCAGGATTTTCCCAGATGCCAAATGTGAGAGAGCTCCCTACTCTGCCACAGCCCCTGTAGGCAATCACCAACTTGCTCCAGCTCTGCTTCTTTTGGGGAAAGAGGGAGCTGTACACACCTTCAAAGGCAGGGTTATTTGTATTTTCTTATTGCTGTTGGAACCAAACATGTTTTCTGTGTAAAATCCCAGCAGCAGAGGCAATGTGCTGCCAGGGAGGGGTGCATGGAGGACCCCCACCCCTGCACAGCACAGCAGTGAGGAGCCACTTGCCTCATGGAGCTGCTCCTTTGGAGCAGGGTGCCCACATTTCCACTGCCAGGGGAGCTCTGTGCTTTGGGTGTTGGCTCTTGTGCCAAATCGTGTGTGGGGGTAGCACAAAAGGCTTATCTGCCCCTCCTGGGATTAAAGGCAGCCACTGCACCCACCCTGCAGGAACCTGCCCAGCCACCCCCCTCCACCTCTGCTCTGCTTTGGTGCAATGGCTGGAGAGTCCAAGGGGTGCAGCAGCTGCTGGTCTGTGCCCACACAGAGCAGGACAGCACCACAGCCCACTGGAGCAGTCAGTGGGTTGGAAATCTGGAAATTACTGTCCCAGAACTGGGTGTGCAAATAGACATCCCAGAGCAGAGGCCAAGAACTGTCCCAGCACGTGTCTGCCTAACCCCCAAAACTGTGTCCAGAGCAAGATACAGGTCTGCACATCTCAGGGTAAAGGCAGCTGTAAAAATAAAGACCAGAATAAAAGGCATAAATCTGTGACAAACTGCATGAACATCATGAGACTGTTGAAGGAAGCGGTGAACACAAGGAGAAATCTCTGCCTGAACCAGAAAGGCAGACGGTGACAAATCATGTAGGCAGCAACCCAGAAAAGGGGAGATATTTGATAAATATTTCTGTTCAGCATTTGGGAGGCAAAAGCCAAACAATACAGCCTGTTATAAAATAAAATATAATCACAATAAAACACTTTCCATCCTACGAGGGCTTCAGGAAGATGTTAAACAATAGCTACGGGAGTTAGATTTTTCAATGGGCAGGTCTGACACATCGGGGAGCCTAAAAAGGAGCTGGGGAAGGAGCACCTAATTAGCTCCTGTGGGTCCCTGGGACTTCCCCCGGGGTCCCAGTGCTGGCACACTGCCCGTACCTCCATGGAGTAAACAGGATGTCCCAGGCTGCTCCAGCTGACATCAGTCCTGTGCCGAGGGCTGAAACGGCCCTGACCAGATTTGGGTGATAAAGGTTTGAAATGGGGAATTATCATTAGTGTCAATTAGCACCATATTATGAAAAAGAGATCTTGGCATGTCTCAGTTCTGGGGATTGTCTCTATCAGTCACGCTGGTGACGGTGCTGATGTCAGTGGCTTGCGTAAGGCTTTTGGCAACTCCAGCTGCTTGGAGAAATGTGTGGAGTTACTGCACTGGAAATCCAGACACTGCAGAGCTCCCAAACCTGCTGCAAGCACGGCCCCACTGCTCAGCCAGCTGTTTCTGGGGCTCCAGCGGGGATTAATTCTCAGCCCCCATTATTTAACACCTTCTCGGTTTCCCAGTGAAGCAGGAGCTGCCCAGGCTCTGGTGAAGCCATCCTGGCACAGGTACCAGGAGCAGGCTGTGCTGACAGCACCTGGCACCAGGGCAAGGGGGCTGCAGCCTGGGTGGCTGAGGGACAATCCTCCCTCAAAAAAAGATGCCTCTGGTAGGGAAGGGATTGAACAGAGCTGTCCAGGAGGGATCTGCAGCCTCCCTGAGCCAGGCCCATTGTGGGGTCAGCATCTCAGGAGGCAGGGAAACTGGAAAAAGCCCAAAGAAGCCAAGGACCAATGAAGGGCTGAAAAGACACTTTTAATGGAGAGGAATTCCTGGGACACCATCGATGCAGGCCAGAAAAAGAGGTTAAAGGGCTAACTTGATCCCAGCTTATTAAAGCTCTTTTTGATGTGATTAAATGTTTGGCAGTGCCTCTGTTTGGCAGACAAGAATGAGAGAAGGCTGTGGTTAGAAATAAGGCACGGATTCAGTGTGTGAGCAGCCTCTGAAACACCCTGTCAAAGCCTGTGGTGAGTTCCCCATCCCTGGCAATGCTGTGACCAAAGTGTGGGTAGGCTCAGTGTGACAAGCCCTGCAGCTTCACTATGGACAAAATCTGTGCTGAGAGAGCAGCCCCTGCCATGGGCCTTGTCCTTGTGCCAGCTTGGTGGGATGCACTGGGGCTGCACACAGAGAGAGAAGCTGTTGATGGGCTTTCATAACTATTGACAAAACAACAGTCTCAGGGAGGGATCTGGATTTACAGCTGGCCTCTCCCTGCCTGGCTAAGCCCTGTCCTTCATCATTTACCTGGAGCAACAAATCATGCTCCCCATGGGCTTGTCACTTACTGGATTTTGATGGACGCCTCTCCTAGGCAATTCCAGGTGAAGACAACTGGTTGCTCCATTTTAGAAGACAGTTTGGTGCCGACAAGAAGCAGTGAAGAAAGCTTGGCTGATTAATATACTGCCTTTTTTGACATGCATGCTGGGAATAGAGGAGTGGATAAAAAGGTGATGATAAGCAGTGTGATTACAGACCCACGAGGGAAATGAACATACACTTCAAACTGGAGGCAGCAGAGCACAGCCTGAGTGACAATTAATGATGGATTCTGCAATCTGGCCTTGTGTGGAGGCCACTGGCTTCCCTGTAATTTGAAGTGTAATTGGAGTAATTACTCAGAGCTCACCCTAAGGAGCATGGTGGAACATCATTTTGGGTTGTGTCTCTCGCTGGTGATGTGACAGCTCCTTGTAAATCATTCTGAAGTACCTGGGTGTGATGCTGAAGGTACTGGGCATAGGGTATGCTGGCCCCTCTGTCCAGCCTGTGAGAATAGAGCAAGAGTCCTTCAGCAGCAGAGGTAATGCTCAGAAATCATCTGCTGGGCAATTATTTAATTCATGCTCCTCTTTCCCCCCGCAGTTCTTCCAACAAGCATTGCTTGGCAGGCTGGGCTGCCTGTAATCCCTGCTCCCCATTCAGAGCTGCATCTAATCCCTTCCAGCAGGCAGCTGCCTTTCCTGTTTTGTTCCCCCTGTCCCAGACTCAGCACACCCCTCCTAAACAGCCCTGTGCCAGTGGCTCCTCTTTCTCTGTGACTCAGAGACGTGCCCTGGTGGTTCAGTGCTGCTGCAAACCATCCATCAGTGGTGCAGCAATGGTTACTCACTTCACTGAGGGCGTCACAAGCCTGCTATGGTATTCTTATTATGGCAATCCCAGACACTGATCCATGGGCTGCTGCTGGCAGTGAGCAGTCCCCAGACAAGCTCCATGGCTGCAGTGAGTCTGCAGCATCCCCTGCATCCCTGTCCCACCACAGACTGGGCACTGCCAGCTGGCAAACCTCCCCAGCATCCCACCAGGGAGCCAGCTGGGGCTGAGGCACCTTCCAGCTGTGAGCCACAGGCAGACAGGCAAAGCAAAGAGGGTGAAGCCACACACCAGCCCAGGGAGCACAGGACATCCATCTGCCACCTCAGGAATATCAGCTGAGCAGTGGATTTTGCAGAGGACACCGGGCAGCGTGGCTGGAAGGTGCTCACACCATGAAGCCAGTGGGACAGCAAAGCAAGGGCAGACGGACCTGTTCTGTCTCAACATGTCCATCTCCAGCAAAGCCAAGAGCAGCCTGACAGACATGAAGGTGTGGGTGATCCTGGGGGAGCAGAAGGGTGCTGTATTTGGAAACTCAAAGGGCAGCAGACTCTGTGCTCCACGAGCAACAGGGCACAGACTGGCCCACAGCCCAGTTTCTGTGGCCCCTCTTCCCAATGGAGGAGTTCAGCAGCCCTGGAAATCAGACTGTGGCATTATGCAAGAGTGGTCATGGCTGTTTATTGCTTCTCAGAAGCCATGTAGTAATCCTGCTGCCTGCTCCCCAGAGTGTAACCTGTGAGCAGCATGTGTGCTGCAGACCATGAGGGCCTCCTTCCCTAGGGCCACTGCTCTCAGGGATCTTGGGCCATCACACTCCAGCAGGCAGGGAGCTTACTCTGCAAGGTGCCCACTTGGCTGGAGCTCATGGTGCTTCCCAGCACCGGATCAAGAACACAGTCATTCTTCCTGGCTGTGCTCTGCCAGGAGGTGTTGATTAGCTTGGCAGGTTGCTAATTGCCAGGAAGGGCCCAGCACAGAGGTCATGGTGGCTGTTCTCTGGGAAGAGGAAGGTCAGGACACCTTGGTTAAGTGCATGGATGCTTGGGGAGAAGGGGTCCCACCAGTGCCAGGGCTGGAAAAACCCTGCTGCTGAAGCATGGCTCCCTTTTAAACTCCACTGGTTTTGAAAAAACACAGCCAAATGTCCATTTGTATCTCACCTTGAATCAGCAGCTCACATGCTGGAGGAAAACAAAGTCCATGATATGGAAAAAAGCTCCTCCAAGGTGCACTAAGACAGCTGGGCCACAGCTACATGGTGAGCTTCTCCTTGCCCTGTGCTTAGTAACCACCAGCACCTCCCTCCTCAGTTTTAATGTCTTTCTTTTTAATATTTTTCCCCCAAATCACCTGCATCTCTGTTCTGAGGCTCCTGCCTCAGCTTATCCCATCAAAACATGGAGCAAACATCCATGCTCCTGGTCTGCAGCACAGCCCCTCGTGCCTGCGTGCCAGGAAAAGCACCTTCTCACCCTCCTGTGGGACACTGCCCATGATTCAGAGGCTGCAGAGGGTGGCAGGAGGAAACTCACATACCCATGTACCTACTCACACTCACATGCACTTGCCCTCCCTCAGATACTTGTTCCCCTCAGCCAAATCTTTCATCACCCAGACAAAAGGGACACCCGACATATTTGGCCAGGTATTGAATGAAGCCAGTCTGTGAGAGATGGTGAGGGTGTTTAAAGGCTTTCGTTTATGATGTCTGCTAAAGATAAGCCTCCAAGAAAGATGAAAGATGCCCTTTGGAAGCAAGAGTAAGGCAGGAAAGAATGCCAGTCTTAAATTACTGTGAAAGCTGACACTACCTTTTAACATTCAAAGTGCAAAAAGCCTGTGCCCCACCACATCTTGAAAGAAACCTCTTGGATTATGAGAACGACCAATAATGACTGGAGGTACTTCCTGCCTCCTCCTGGCAAGGGCATAAGCTGACAGCAAATACTGTCTTCCACACTACTGCTTTTCCCTTGGAGGCAGAGGTTCACAAGGTGTGAATATAAATCCATGCAGAAAGCCCAGCTGATGTTCTCCTAATGTGGAACAAACAGTGGAGAAGAGGAGCCCTGGCTACAGCAAGGTCTGGGAGCAAGGAATGGCCAATGTTTAGGGCTTTCGCCTGGCCAGGCAGAATAAAAGCATCACTTCTTGATTTATTTTGTATTTTGATTTATAGTCACAGACTCTTGATGCAAAGCCTTCCAGGCAACACACATGGGGAAGTGTTTCTTCAGGGCTGAAGTTGTTTACTGGACTTATTACAATCAGCAGCAGGTTTTGAGTTTCCTCTCAGGCTCTCAAGGCTTTAAAGACAACACTGTTGGCAGGTATTTCACCTGGCATCAGTCTGAAAGAAGAAAAATATCTGAGACCTCCAAGATTAGCTGTCCTGTCTGTGAGAAATATTTATCACTGTTCATACTGCTCTCTTCAATCTTTATTTCTATCAAATGCCTGTGACCAAAGATCTTTGCCCTATCTGAAAGCATTTCTTCCCCATCAAACACAGATTATGCAACACTCTCCCACACATAAAAAATTCATGTTGCTAGAAAATTACTGATTCCAGATCAGCCAGGGAAGGAGTTTTACTGTCCCACTGTACTCTGTGGAACATGATGTGCTGTTCTCAGAGGCTAAAACCTCCCAGAGGGGAGGACATGAGGGGCCTTAATGAGGGGTGATGCTTCCCTCCATCTTATTCACAGAACCCTGAGAAACCCAGCTCCAGGAGAAGGGGTCTCCAGTCCTGTGGACCTCCCCAGCGTGTTCTCATCCTGGTTTGCAGCATTCCCCAGCAAGAACTAGCCCCTAGGCCAGGAGGGCATCATGGACCCTCCCAGGAAATGTTCTGGGAAGCAGGAGCCCACCCACTCCCTTTTCTAATAGTGTGCTCAGAGATGTCCTACAGCCTTGGCACTGGCACCAGAGGATTGGGAATGAGCTAAGAGCCCTGAGATCAAATTTTCTCCTAAACCAGTAGAACATCCTCTGGTTGTTTGCAAGGGGTATGGACAGCTGTGACCCACATCTCTGCCCTGCAGTGGGACATTGCAGAGGGACAGGAAGCAACCCCACATCCTTTCCTCTATTCCAGCCACAGGCTAAAGAATGAAAAGGGAGTGGGGGGCGGGGAGCCCTTTTCTGTAATTTGCATTGTTTGACCAAGGACAAAACTGGTGCAAGCAGAGGAACTGCAGGAGAGCCATCCCAAACAGCACCAGGGACCTTGCTGTCAGTGTGGGAGTTGGGCTGGGAAGCTCAAAGTCTTGCACACAAGCCCAGCACAAACCCAGCTGGCATGTTCCTGCTACATTGAACAGGGAAATGTAATGGCAAAGATCCATGTTTATCCATAACTATGGATAAACACCAAATCCCCCTCCCCCAGGCCTCCCCCCAAGTGGTTGCAGGGGTTTATCCAGGGGCAGGAAGGGAACAGGAAGCCTGGTTTTGTAGCAGTGCTGGGTATGAGCTCCCTGAAGGTTGTAGGAGACACCAGAGATGAGCAGCAGACAGAAGCTACATGCATTGGATACAGTACCTTGGATCTTCTTTCATCCAGAAAATAAACTATTAAAGATTTGCTTGAAAGGGGCATTTTCCTTGCCATTGATACTTCCAGCTGTAGAAATAACAACATATTTCCAATGCTTGTTTGTTATGGCAATTTGCAAGGAGAAAAAAACATCGCCTGATTATTTCCAAGGCAGCAATGAAATGGAATTAACAATATTTGATAATATAAAAAGTAAACTACAAGTAAATAGTTTGAACTTCAGCAATATTTGTAACTGATAATGATAATGTTCAACTGGTGAGATGCTGTCCTAATGACACACTCACGGAAAATGAGGAGGAATATTTGCTTCCAGCCAATTGCTGAGCCTCTGTACTGTGTAACCCCACAAAGTACATTCTGCATAAATCATCATTTGATCTTGAAGGTTATGCAACAGAACTTTTCAATTGCCTTTTCTTATCATCAAAAGAATTTTGGGATTACAGGGGAGAATTCATTTGTTCAGCTCTGAGAACACGGGGAAGCAGAGGCGTGCCCTGACAAGGCAGTTACCTGTGTGCTTTGCCATCTGTGATGACCTGGGCACCATTCCCTGCTGAGACATCTCCTCGTGTTGAAGGGCAGGGATGGTGGGACTGGGCAGAGAAGCTGCCAATGCTGGAACCCCACTGGTGCTGCTGCCCAGCCCCTGCATTGGGCACACTCCAGAGGCTGGGCAGGGGGGAGCAAAGCAGCCTTAGGCATCATCCTTAGCCCAGACACCCATTCACCCACCAGAGCTCAACACAGCTCCAAAGCCAGCGAGGCACGTGCAGCTCCTGTGCACCAGGGAGGTTCACACGGCTGTGGGGCAGCAGCTCCTCCCTTCAGTGCCCACTGCACCCACCCCACTGCTGCTGAGCTCTGTGTGTGCCACCTTGGCAATGGATCACTCCTGTGCACACGAGCTCCTCATCATTCACCCATTTATCTTTTTCAGCACAATCCATCATTTCAGCATAAATGCTGTCTCCCCTGGCATTGCAGCTCTGTTTGTACCATACAAAGCAGTGTACCAGAGCAAAGGCTCCCCTCTCCTGGGGCCAGCACCTGCATCCTCCCGTACCAAGCTGAGCCTCTTGGCTATACATGACTCAGCTTTCCCCACAATGCACCATACATTTTTTTACAAGGATGGTTAAAAATATCACAGTTTGATCTTCCTTATGCAAAAGACTGTGACATCTAAGGGAGAAATTAGAAAAAAAGCAGGCAAACTTGGCTCTTAACTAGAACTGGACAGCAGCAGAGCACAGCATTATGCCAGGGGACCTCCTTCACAGCATCATGCCACTCCCAAGGAATTCCTGCAAGCAAAATCAATGGGCTCAGCTGGAATTTGGAGAAATTAGCATGCACTTTACTGTGTTTTACAGTCTGGGCCCAGATGGTGTGTAGGAGGAACCCTGAGAGCTCAGTGCATGCCCATGTGATGGGGCAGAGTGCTGCTGGGCAGCCCTGGTGGCAGTGCTGGGACCCCAGGACATCACTAACACCCCAGTGCCCTCCCACAGCTGAGAGCTGCAGAGGGTGTCTGCAGTGTGGGCCCCATGGGACAAATGCCTTCCCTGGGCCTCTGTGGGTCAGCCACCAGCATCCCTCCTTCAGCCCAGCCCTGCTGCTGGCCACAGCACTGATTTAGCTTTGCTCAGGCCCACCCCTGCTCTGGCAGTACCAGAAGATTGCTATTTTGCACGCAACTATAAAGGGCTCAAGCAGTGGGACAGTATCAATTGTGGTTTTTTGACAATGGATCCACAAAAGGCAAAGTTATTTTGAGAAGGGTAAATGTAGCCCAGACCTTTATATTTCATTCATGTCCGCCCACAGCCCTCCTGCTCTGCTGGGCCTGGTGGCACTTCAAATTCCATGTCCTGTCCTAGATGTGACTTTGGGGACAGAGTGACTTTGCTTTCTAGTGTTGCTGCTCCTCCAGGAGGAATTCTGGCTGCAGGAGGTCTCTCCCAAACATGCTCTGCCACCCTCCCATGCCACCATGTGCACCCTACCTGGTGCTGCTACAGGCATGTCCCCAGCACCCTGCACCACATCCTTCCCAGCCTGCATAGGATGCTCTGGGTTCCTGCTGAGCTGCCCATACCACCAGAGCAGGGTGGGCACCACTCCCCTGTGAGGGGTGTGAAAGGGAAACTGGGAAAAAGGCCCACATCACTTCTGGACACCTGGCTCCAGGTCAGCCTCACTCTAGTCTGGGACTTTTCGGACTGGAAGCTGAAAGGACAGCCAGAAAATCTTGAGATATTTCTAGGCCTCATGCTGGACAGTTGTTTCTCAGCCTCTGCTTCTTTTTAGCTTCTAGAATCAGGACCACATGGTCCCTTTGCAGGGAGGCTTGGCTGAGCACAGGCTGCAGAAACTCATGGGCAGGAGGAGCTGCAGAACTGCAAACACCAATAACTTCATACTGGAGACCAAAGAGTAATTTTTCAGGATTTACACGATGCTCCCAGCCCAAATCCAGCTGACACATTAAGAACCTGGTACTGTGTTTTTATCACAAATGTATGACTGCCTTGGCACTCACTACTCAGCCCAGCATTATTTAAAATCTTCCCTTATTATGATTGTTTGATAATGCAGCCTATTACACACAGCTCTTCAGGGAAGGAGAGGATGAAACACTGTGCATTTTATATCCTCTTTGTTATTTGCTGGTAAAACTTCACCAGAACAATGACTGGTGAAAGAAATTTAGTGGCTTCTGCTGAAAACTTTTTGAGGTTTCTAAGTAAATGACTCATGATAGGGTATTTTATTACATTTGGATTAATAATGCTGACTTCTTGAATTTCCTATTTTTGCATCATTGGCTGCTTTAAAAATGTGAAACACTGGGGTGTCAGCACAGGCATGTTTGCTAGCCTCCAGTTTCTATTCCACCATATGGAATTTTCTTCTAGATCTGTTCCTGCATCTTTTGTAGGTAAAATCTTTTTGACCTGGAATATTTACTATCTGGTGAACCTTACTCCAGAGTTCTCATCCTTTTGCCTAACTTGGGAATCAAGTTGCTAGCTTGGGGTTGCCAGCCTTCTCCTTTGACACTGGCACAGAATTGGCATCCTGCTTGCATTCTGCATAGGTGTTACACTCAATTCCCATCATTTAACTGGAACACACTCTAGCCCTGCTGGACTCCAGGCATTGCTGTTTCCCTTCTGCAGAGTGCAGCAGTTTACAATGCCAGGACATCTTTATGTCTAGTCTAATTACTGAACAAAAAAATTGCTGCTGGACACCTTCGCTTTTCTATAGCACTGAGAGTTCCCTAAACTGCTGAGCACAGATCCTGCAGAATTGCAAGATTTTGTTTGTTCTGAGAAGAGGGTGCCAAAGTTGCTGATTCTCCTCAGCTGCACCATCCTTGTCCATAACCTGAAGGCTGCTCTAATCCCTGGGGATGATTCCCAGAGCTGAGGCACAGCACCTGTCCCAGCTCCAGGGGGCTGATGGAGCACAGCCCGAGGGTGGTTCAAGGCCAGAGCTATGGCTCTGTAAGTGCAGCCTGCAGGATGCAGTCAGGCAGAGCACAGCCTGGCATTTTGGCCATGTAGCCCACCTGCCTGCTCTGCACCAGTGGCTCTCCTGCCCTGTGCCCACAGAACAGCTGCTGAAGTGAGTGCTCCTGGTGAGCCCACTGGGGCACAGCTTGGCATGAGCAGCAAGGAGGGAGATCCCAACCTGCTCTCCCTCCCACAGCTGGATGCTTGGCTTCAGCAAGGAGAGGAATTGGAGGATGTGCTGCCTCCCAGATCACCTTCCTGCTCTCCACAGCTCCTCTCTGTACCCTCGGGTTACACCCTTCTACATCTGCACTATCCTGCACCTACCAGTGATGAATTTTGTTCCCATTTTATTACCTACTGCTCCATATCAGCCACGTTTCCTGCAGTTCCTCACACTGGCTCTACATTTCCCTCTCCTGAGCAGCTCAGCATCAGTGGCAGGTTCTGCCATGTCACCATTATACCCTATTTTCCAGATAATGGTTTTTACTGCAGGACCATGGGCCTGTCAGGTCAGCTGAGCATCCTTTACCTGGCCAGCTCTCCATGGCCCCATTCCACAGCTGAGGGGCCCAATCTCACATGCCCATTCATTTTTTTTTCCCTACTGCTGCTGGTGTATTTAAGCATTCTGTACAAAAATCCCCTGTCCCTTGAGCTCAGCGGATTGTGCTGGAAGGAGATGTCTTTGCTGTGTTCCCAAGGTAGCCAGAGCAGTCCTCCAGCATAGAAAAGAAATGAGTTTGAAAGGAAAAATCATGCAGGAAAAAAAGTACACCGTTTTTTCTGACACATTGCCTAGAGCCCCATGTGCCACAGGGCGTCCACAAGTGATTTATTCCCTAAACTGATACTGTCCTTAGGACTTGAAAGTGTCTGTTTATCCTGACCAGCTCTAAGGAGGAGATGTGTTGTGACAAAGGCCACAAACATTTCAACAGCTGCAAAATGCACTAAGAGCAAGAGGTCTGTAGGCGATAAATGGAGATGGTTCATGCAGTGCCTTCTGAGAACAGGGCTCTGCTGGCAGCCTGTGGCTTGCATGGCTTTAGGATTGTCCCCAGCAGGGTCACAAATTGCTGCTGAACAATGGCTGACCAGGAGCAGGAGGAGAAGTTGGCACTGGAGCTGTGCTGGTGAAGACTGACACCAGGACAAGCGCCCTGCCAGAGCTGCATGGTGCCAAATCCATCAGGAATGAGCCAGGACAAAGAGCTCCAAGATGCCCATCTGTCCTGAGGAGAGTTGGAACTCCAGGGCATGGTTTTCTACCTGCTACAATGGCAACATCTGCCCCAGGAAAAGCACATCTGGCTCTCAGGAACATCCCACAAACTGCTGAGCGTCCTCTCATTGGTGGGCAATGCCAAACCCTCCTGCAGGTCCAGACCTGTGGCACATTCTTGCAGCTCCAGACTCTGCTTTGTTACAGCTTTTCCTGCAGGTAGGCAAATTGTCTAAATTAACACTGAGACTTTCAGTACAATAGAGCTAATGCCCATGAAATACCTCAGGAAGGTAATTTGCTCCAAGTGCTTCCCTTGTTAGCAGCTGATTAGTGAATAAATAATTTCCAGAGGAGAACTGGACAAAGCAAACCCCGCTGGCAATGAAAAGGCTACAGGGCAGCAGTTTCTTTGCAATTAGTAACTAAATCTGCAGAGGCTTGTGATGGTCAGAGACGGAGCTACTGAAAACCTGGCAGAAATATCTACAGGTGCTGGGGAACGTGTCCCTCTGTGGCTCTGCAAAGCTTTTGAGGAAACGCTCACATTGCAGCAACCTAATAAAATCTGTATTAAAAGGAAAAGCAGGTAGTTGCCAACCCGTGTCCCAGGCTTACTGCTCTTTGGTTTTTTTGCTTTTTTTCTGTGTCCCTCACGCTGCCCATGGCTCTGTTGAAGGCAGAGGGGTGGTTCTGGTGCCTGCCTGCTCTGCTACTGCCAAGCATTTCTCAGCAAAGGCGAAATAATAGGTTGGCTTTTTATTTTTTTGGTTTGTAAAGTCAGGAACTCCATCTTAGTGCTGCAGCCTGTTGTTAGGCTTTGTGTTATTCTTGGCACGCTGACCGAAGTGCGCTCAGTATGAATAGCAGAGCTGAAAAGTAAATATTGTATCCTCTGGGATCAGGGGAGAGGGAGGGCAGTGATATTGCTTAATGGAGCACCCCAGCGCCTGTTTGGGTTAGGCTCACAGTAATTGCTCCCTAGGTGAGTTTATACCAACAATTGATTATTTCAAATGGGAAAGAAGTACAAATGGGTAAGAGAATAAACACTGATGGTGTTATGAAATGCAGGAGAGGAGAGCAGAAATCTCATGCAGCTCCAGCACAGGGCTGGAAGCAAAGGTGGGCAGAAAATAATGAGTACTGTTTTCTCTATGTGCAATTTCTCATGAATTGCTGAATGACATAAGAAGCTGAATTTCCCCCTAAAGCTCAAGCTACAGAGCTATTTTCCACAGCCTGATCTTCTACAAAGGAAACCCCTTTGCTCTCCCATCTCCTTCTCCGCCCTGGAAAAACATGGGGCTCATGACATGAGCAGCACTTTGCTGTGAGCCAGCAGGTGAGAAGAAAAGGAGCAGAAGGAGCTCTGGGCTGAGTAACCTTAGGATAAAGCACAAGACATCCTTGCAGAGACTCTGGCTGGGCCCACTGCAGCTCTCCCATGGGTGCAATGTCCCCCATCCCTTTGCCATCAGCCTTTGCTGGTGGGACTGGTCTCCTGCTCCCCACAGCTATGTCCCCTCATTGCTGTGTGTCACAGCAGCATGCCCCCAGCTTGCCGCTCACCAAGGGCTGCATCTCCAGAGGGGCTCCAGCCAACCCATAACCAGGCTCTGGAGTCTGCAGTTGCCCTTTGCTAGGTAGGGGACCAGTGCTGGCCCAAGGACACGGTGCCAGCCCTCTGGAGACCAGGAGCTGCCTGTCAGTCCTAGTGCTGCTGCTGCGGGGTCACCACAGCAAATCCCCAGTGCGCAGGGGCAAACTGGTGCTGTTCAGTGGTTTCTGGGCATCTTTCACCATGATTGTGCTGGCAGCTGCCAGCTGCTGGTTGTCCTGGCCTTGGGCCAGCCTCACAGGACCAGGAGGGGATGCTCAGGTCTGAACTCGTGTGCCTGGAGCAACACCTGCCTGAGGATGGGCTGCAGCAGGAGGGTGAAGGAGGGCAAAGAAGGGCTGGGAAGGAGAGTTCTCATTCTTCCAGGAATTGAAGGAAATGCACGCCGAATGGGCACTCAGTGCAGGAACTGCCTGTGCGGGTGAGGGCTCCTGGGCAGGCGGTGCCCTCGGGGATGCACAGCAAGCTCTGCTGCCCCAAAGCACACCCTGTGGGCAGCACCCTGCGAAAAGGCTGAGCCGCAGCCCCACGAGTCAGCCCCAGGCTGCCACGGCGCTCTCTGCAGCTGAGCTCATTAGCGTCTGCAATCAGCAGGGCATGAAGGGGAGATAATTACACAGGGAGCAGGCTCGGGCTACGTGCGGGCTCTATAAATAGCACGGCGCGGTCCTGGCTGCCCGCGGTGCTGCTCCCGGGGGCAGCGCGGGTCGGGATGGGGCCGGCACTGCTGGGTGGGGGCTGTGCCACCGGGCTCTCTGTGGTGCCCGGGGAAAACCAGTGAATCTCAATTAAATGTTTCATTTAACTACGCTTTTTCCTAGCTGGAAAAAAAATGCAGTGAGTTTCCCAGTGGACTGTGATTTTGAACCAAAATTTAAAAAAAAAAAAAGGTATTTATTTTTTGAAAAATACCTAAGCAAAAGGTTTCAGCCTGGGGCCATAGTGGCCACATGTAAGTGTTCCCCCACATAGACTCTGGGACTCCACAGAGAGGAAGAAGTGCTCCCAACCCTATGGAGAGCATCCTCTGCTGCTGCCTGGCCCAGCTCCAGGGGTGGCTGTGGGGCAAGGGGGGCACCTGGCCCCACACAGCCCTGTCTCCCAAGGCATCACCCTGCAGCACTCATCATGATGCTTTTGTGCCAGCCTCAACACCCACAGCCACCCCAGAGCTGCCCAGTCCTCAGTAAAAGCCTCGTTTGCTCATCACCCACTCCTCCCCAGTGCTGGTGACACAAGCAGCCTGGCCTGTATTTCCAGCATGGCCATTTCCAAACTGATGGCAAGGACCTGCCCTGGCATGTGAAGCCCCATGTGTCACTGGTGCCACCTGTGTGCCCTGACCACTAAGCACCAGTCACCTTCATCCTTCAGGGTACATCATCATGGTGCATCACCTGCCCCAAATCCTGCCCCACTGCAGCCTCCAGCAAGGCTGGCTGCCTTGCCTTGCACAGTGAGGCTGGATCACCTTGTTTTTTGGTGAAAACGTGAGTCTACCACAGCAGAGTACTGCATCTTTCCCTCACCTTTAATCACCTCTTTGCTGTTCCCTCCCTGGGGATGAGAAAATACTTCAAGACAAAGTTTTATGCTATGTGGAAATGGATTGGTTCAGCACATCAGAGAGGGCAGGGTTCAGGATGCAGCCCATACCACAGCCTGCTGCCTCTGCACGTCAGTTTGAGGGAGGAGAGCCTCTCCCCCAATAATTTCATTCATGGGCATGGGGGAAGGAGCCTAGGACACTCCTGCTACATATATAGTGTGTTCTGTTATTGGGCTAAGCCACAATCAGGTCCCCACCCCTCTCTCTTGCACATGCACATCACACAGATGCACACACGGAGTGTAAAACAAGCTGGGCTGGGCTGGAGGTGGTCGATGAGTCCTGCACGTCCCTCACACAGACCTGAGCAGGAGCTGGCCTGCCAGCCAGGCTCACCAAACCAGCAGTGATTCAAGGAACAGCGTGCTCAGCCTGAAGCTCCCTCCTTCACAGCACAGGCAGCTCCCAGCTCCTTCCAAACCAACCCTGGCTACAGTGGTGATGATCTTTAAAAATCCAGCTTGTTTATTTGCATCACTCACATGGGACAGATGTGGGATAAGCTATGTGGGGCACCACATTCAACTGCCCAGCAGATACACATCAGCTATTTTTTAATCATGATAAGAGCAGGAAACCTCCTATTGCACAGGACTTCAGTTGTGCCACAGAAAAACAGCCAAGCGTGTCTGATATCTGCAGCTTTATTCTCATATGAAAGGTTAAAGGCAAAGCTAGAAAAATGAACCTATTGCTACACACTCACTGAACACTTCTAGGTCAACCTAGGGCAGTAAAGCTTTTATTGCTAAGAAGAACCAACAGAAGGCTTTAAAGCTTACCTAGCATTCAATTTTTGTTTGTAAGTAACTCAATTTAAATCAGCTTTTCAGTCTTTAAAGCCCTCTCGCCTTTCTGGAATGCTTCAAAAGGAAGATGACCTGAGGACAATGTCTGCTCTCTGGAGGGACCAGACCAATTCTCTGCATGAGGTGCAGAAATGGGCCACCAAGCAAAGACAAATGAAACCCAACTGCCTGCTGGGGACTCCTGCTGACCATCAGACAAGGCAAAGCTGCACAGCACCCAGGGAGCTGGACCCTGCCCAGTGCAAAAGCAGCAGTCTCTGATGGCCTCTTGGCTGTCTCCATGCCCCAGCAGCTGAGGCACAGATGGGCACCATGGACTTTGCCAAGCAGAGCCAGGAACTGAGCCCAAGATACAACGGCTGTGGATGTCCTGTTCCAACAACTGAACTGCCCTTCCTCTTGGAGGCTGAGGCTACAGGCAGTGGGATAGTGAATGCTCTTGGGACCCCTAGATTCCCCTAGATTATGTTGGATCAGAGCTGGTCACCCTTCCTGAGGGTCTGTTAATGCAGCCACTATGGCTTTGCAGCAGTCAGAGCTGCCCCTGGGGGCAGTAGGTGCCTTAGTCTTCAGGGATTGGGGTGTTGCAGTTCCCATGGTAAATTCTGACCTCCCCCTCACACTGGAAGTACTGGTCAAACACATCGCTGTATCCATGGTCCCTCCACCAAGTGCAAAGCTGCCGGTTCCATGTGCAGTCAAGCACATGGAAAAGCTCTGGATGCTCCATCCCCACCATAGTGAAGAAATCCTGGTCCCCAAGGTGGCCCTTGAAGTGGTACTTCTCCGTCAGCTTCTGCACCATGGTGGGCTCCAGCAGCTGGTTGTAGAGTTTGGATTGCCTCATGGCTTCCAGGTTCAGGAGCAGGACACCACTGTTGAAACCTGGCAGCCCATCAGGAGGGGGCTCCCCCACTTTGGTTTGGGGGTTCTCACGGCGATACTGCCAGAAAGTGTGCCTGGAAAGAGAGGAAGAACAGGCACAGGGATGTCAGGGAGTGCAGCCTGAAGAGCAGCCACCTCAAGTCTGGCCAGGTCTGGATCACAGCACAAGATCTACCACCCACCCAAGGGATCTCACCATGCTTGTCTTCTGTCTGGAGGCACTCAGCCTCTCAGAACACACAGTGCTTCACAGGCTGCCTTTCTCTCCATCCGCCTGCACAGGATATTGCCCAGACTTCAAACCACGCTGCTTACCATCTCCTAAAGCCCCTTTTGTTTCTACCAGCATCATTCTGTTGAGCCAAGTGGACACAGGATCGTGTGACTGCTCATACAGCTGTGCAGAGAGACAAAACCACATCCCCAGTGCCTTGGGTGAACCACCAGAAGTGTCCTCATTTCAATTACCTAAGCAAGCAGCCCAGAAATTTCTTTGGCTCCTTTCTCAGTCCTGCGTCAGAGAATACACTTCATCATACATACACTGGCTGCTCCCACCTGCAGGAACTGAATTAATCCCATGCCATTCCCCAAATAGCTGGATCTGCCCCCAAAATTGCTCCCATTCAGTCTGAAAGTCTTCTTCCCTCAAACAGCATCTTCTGCTGCAAAGAAGAGCACCTGAAGCAGTCTGAGGCTGTTGTTTCAGAGGAGGGCAGGAGGGCCCTGTGACCCCCACCACTGTCTCACAGCCCACAGCTGCCAGCACTGCTCTCTCCTTCCAGCCCTCACACTTAAGGTTAAGTTACAGAAGGGGGTTTTTACACCTCACTGTGAAGATGTCAAGGAGAAAGACTGTTAGAAAGAATAAGCCAAGCCTGCCACTGGTTCCTCTTCAAACCTGTCAGACACCATCCAAATCTCCATGCAGCTCAAGGCAACGAGAACACGTTGGTAAATTTAGCATCCAAAAGTTTAAAATGGTCTCATGCTTGGAAGCTGAAGCTGGACATCCCTCAGATGTAAGAAGATGGGACATTTGCTGCTGGGACAGCTCCAGAGGCAATGCTCTCCACTGCAAGCACTTAAATTTAAATTTTTCTTCTAAGAAACCATGTTGAGCTTCCACAGGCACTTGTCCAGGGACTCCTACAGCTTGTACAGAGATCAGACTATCAAATCCATCCTTCTGCCTTGTGCTCTGGATCCCCAGCACAGCAAGACTGGCCAAGGTAACAACCAGGATTCAACAGCCACCAGCAGAATTATCCCAGTGGAAAATGTGGATCTATTAATGATGTCAGCTGTGAATATCTTTTTTATTTCCTGATCTGGAAAACCACAAGCATCATGCAGCATCACTTCCTTAAAACTTTCCATTAAAGCACTGATATTTCCCATTTCATTAAGGGTCTTTACACCACTTCCTTTCACCTGATTCAGAACAGAAAGTTTTTTTCTGAGTGCCAGTTTTCCATGGAAGGAGGGCTCAGTCTTGAAGTGTCATATCCATGCTTCCCAGGGGAGGAGAGTGGAGGGTGACTCATCAGAGCTCATGGGCAGCAGTGCTCGTTGGATCTAAAGGGTGGGGAAAGGATAAAGGGCTCTGCCTCTGCAAAGAGCAGTTGTGTCTTGAGGACAGGCAAAGACAACTCATGGATGGGTTGCTCCTTAGAAAAGGAAGGCAAAACATTCTTCACACAGCGTTAGAAGGAAGCTCAACCTGCAAAGATAAGCCCCAGCCACCTACCAATCAGCCTCCTGAAGCACTCAGATCCAGGGAATGGCTCAAGCCCACATCTGCATCCTCTGCTTCTCCCTAGCAAGGCCAAGAAAGCCATCCCCTTGCCCAGAACGTTATGCTGGAAGCTGACAGGAGGGAAAGGGTAAGCAGTGCCTCAGAGGGGAGCACATTTCCAGCTCTACAGCAATGAAGCTGATTCCTTTCACATTCTTACCTCCAAACACATACTGCTCAAGCTAAGGGACAAGATTACTGCCCAGGCTAAGGGACAAGATTACAGACAAGATTTTATCCTGCAAGCAGCCAGGATAAAAAAAAAAAAATTGCAAGCATCCAGGCCTTCAGCATTGCCAGGCCATAGTGGGGCTAAAGCAAATCTGTATCACGTGACTCAATTTTTCAGTAATGCCGCTCCCCAGATGACTTGTGGACGGCTGATAACATGTCCTTTTCTGCAGGAAGAGGAGACAGACTGACAAGCAGCAATTGTTCAGCCCTTCCTCCCAGCGCTGGCTGTGACAGGGCTGTCCTCCCCCAGCCATGAGTGGGGTGTGGGGCTGGCAGGGAGGGTAGGGCCATCCGCAGGGAGCGATGCTGAAGCGACATCCAGGATGTGACAAGCTGCAGGTGGCTCCACAGTGCCGATGATTTGGGAACCTGCCCACAGTTGAGCACAACAGCCTTGCCCCCGCTGGGCTCAGGCCAATCGAGGGAAAGGCATCCTGGCAGGGGCACGGGCAGCAGCTGTTTAGATGGGATTTTTCTTGGCTTTTGTCTTTCAAGCGGGTTTTGGTGCTGTCCTGTAGGGGCCAGGACAGAGTAGAGCATGGCTGAAAGGCACCTCCACTCAGTTAGAAGTGGAAGGGGTGATGAGTATGAGTATGATATTGTTCTCTTCAGAGGAGATGGGGCTGGCAAAGCACAACAACCAGCCAAACAGCTGACACATCCTCCGCCCACTCTCTCTATCCATTGCCCCTTGGCACCCACCTCAATTTTTGGCAAAACATAAGGGGAAAAATCCAGAGGCTGGATGAGCATGCTGTCAGGATGTGTCCTTGAGACAATTATCAAGGAACTGAACCCCAACTGGATGCAATGGAAATGTCTCCCTGACCCAAGCCCCTGGAGTGGCCAGCATCCTCCTGGGAGCAGGCAGTTCAGGCAGGGCAGTGTGCCCTCCTCTCTGTGCCTCCAGTGGCAATGGCCTGGGCAGGAAGGCAGCCCAGAGATGCCGGCACCACTAGGATCCATCAGGGCAGGAAGCTGTTAGCCAGAAAAAAGGGAGGAGAGAGGAAGAGGAGGAATTTGGGGCTTTTGTTAACTGCCCCAACCCATTTAGATGGGAGGGGACAGAGGTGACCTGTGGCCCCAGACCTCGTGCCATGGTGCAGGGGAGCCGTGCGGGGCCTGCTGCAAGCGGCCGCCTGCAGCCCCAACGGGCTTTGCTTTGAGGAGCTGTTTATAAACAGAGCCGGCATGTGCTAGGAAACATCTGGAGAAGAGCATTTCCAAGCATTCAAACGCCAGGCCCAGGCAGCCCAGATAAAAAATGCTGCTTCCAGCAGGACTTCCCTTGCTGGCCCAGCACAGGGCACTGCGGCTGCACCTCCCCTGCCTCGCAGCCCGGCGGTCACGAGCCCCGGCTCACAGAGCTGCCATCGCACCCTTCCAAACACCTCGCTGGGGACAGCTGCCAGGGCAGGAGGAACCACTCCACCCACCAGCTGTATTCTGTAGGGCCTTCTCTTGTTTTCATGCCCAGCAGGGGACAAACAAGTGGGGGAAAAAGTTTGTCCTAATCTGTGAGCTTCCACTCATTTACTTCAGCTCTGAGTTATGGGAGAACACTCCGACAGCAGCCCTGCCAGCCCAAACACCAACTGAAACAACAAGTGCACGCTCTCCTACCTCCAAATACATTGTTCAGTTCCTGAGCTGCCAGCGTTATCACCAGCTGCAAATGCTACTGCTCCTGTGCAATGAGCAGTAAGGCACAAGTGCACCTTGCCTGCTGCTCCGTGTGCTGCCAGGACTCCCCTGGGGTGGCAGAAGAACATGGCACCTGGCTGTGGTCCCACCAAGCAATCCCTTGCTGAGCTGCCCACCTGGTGGTGCCTGGGACCTGCAGGGCCCCAGAGAGCTGGTCCAAGAGGCAGACAGGATGGGAGCCCCAATGTGAAGTATGCCGTGTCCTGATGAGGACAGGGGATCTGCTTGAAATGGGAGAGAGCAAAAGGGAGACCCTGATAGCAGCTTCTGTCCTGCCTGGAGGAGAGCTTATGGGCAGTAGGGAGGGGAGAGTGATGGGAATGATGGCATGGTCCATTCAGGGGTGATGGTGGCTTTCCCCCTTCATCCGTAGCACAAAGTAAGAGCACAGCCAAGAAACTTCCCTGCGCCCTTCTCCTCTTGGCTAATCCTCACTGTGGCAGGCAGCTATCAGCCCTTTACCATCACTGTGCTCAACAGAGATTAACCCTCAGGAAAAGGCTAGCTCCCCTTCCTCCTTCCCCTTCCACCTCCAGTAGGCACTGCTGCAATGAAGGTGGGCCCTTCCAAGTTTCTGCCACTTGGGAGGCAATCACCCAGGCCTACACCCCAAGCAGCATCCAACTCAGCTCCCTCCTCCTGCTCCAGCAGCTGGACCTCGGCCTGGCGAGCTCAGCAGCTTTTCAACAAAGCAGCCCTTGTTGCTAATTGCTTATTTTCCATGTGCTATTGCTAAAACCCTTAAGGAGCCAGGACAGCAGGTTCAGTACCAGCCCATTCCACAGCACCTTAGCTGAGGCTGAACAGCTTGTGCAATCCAGGAAATCCCAGCTCCACACTTCTCAGGAGCACCATGTACCCAGTGATGTGCAGTGGCATCACCAACTCAGCAGTACCCAGGCCCCACAGAGGAAAATGTCACCCTGGGGCAAAACAACGCCAATTTCCATCCTGGGACAAAGGGCAGGATGTGTTGGTGTGCACACCAGGACCACCTCACCCTTCTCTGAGGGGTTCAGGGTCCAGCTCAGGCAAGACCTCCATCCCTCCCATGGAAAATACTGATGAAGCAACAGACTGAGCTCTTCCATGAGGACATCAGTAATTCCTTAACAAACTTCTCACGTAATGCACCAATTATGTCTGTACAGTGCTGGTCTCTACCACAGCCCAGCCTGCATGCCAAACTTTTAAAAGGCTTGTATTTAGAGCAGCAAATTGATTCTCACTGATGACATTTCTGTGTGGACTTAGTCCAAAAATGGGAACTCTTAAATAGATGACAAATGACAACTTGTGAACACAGCTTGTGAGCAAAACCTTTCTTTGGGACAGATTTTCAAGGGTGGCCCTCCTCATCACCAAACATTTGTACACCTCACACCAGTGCTAAAATTATCCTCCAAATAGAGGTGGGACCATAAATCCCTGTCTGGGTCACATCAGGTTCTTTCCCTTAATAGATCAAATGCCTGTGGCACTGGTGGCAGTGCAGAGCAACGACATGTTTGTGTCAGACCATCCTCTATCAGCACCAGTACAGGAAGTGGGGCAATGCATCCACAGGGACACTAGAACACTGTGGGCCTAAGTACTGGTAAAATGGCAGACTTCTATTAACAACTGTAAATAAACTCTGCTCTGGCAGTGTTCTCCTGCCTGCCTTGGAAGCATAGGCTCTGGGACATCCTTGCCTGCCAACGGGATTCTTGGGAACAGGGGAGATGCTCTCCCTTCACAGAAGCTCATCTGCTGCTTAATATTATTAATACTATTTGTGCTAATCAATACACAGTTGTCATTTCCATCCAATTTATTAATTGTTTTTAAATGACATTTCAAGTTTGCATCATAGTGGGAATAAATTGGAGAGGTCCTATGTATTAATGACATTCAGTTGTAAACAACACAATCTTTTACCCTCTTGGATAATGTTTTAAATCAGAGGTAAAGCTGAATTCCTGAAATTAATTCTGCTTCCAGTTCCTTGCACGTTCTGTTTGTTCTGTAATTTTGGCTGCTTCTTGGCAGCCACTGCCAAACAATTCCCAGAACCGTTTTCCCCATGCGTTAAGCAGCAGCACTTGCTACAAATCAAGTCTAAGTCTTGAAATGGTTTAAAATCCAAAGTGCACAGGGTTTGGGGCTTGCAGGGCTGTGGGCAGACAGCATTGACATCACAATGGCACAAACAGCAGGCACAAATTCTCCTGCCTTTACTCCTGAGGGGCCTGGGGAACAGAACCCTTTGTGGAAGCCAGCTCCCTGCTTGCTCAGGGCCAAAGCGCTTGGAAAAGAGTAGTGTCTCTAAGTCAGGGCCACCTGCCTGCACGAAACCAGGAAAACTCAGACAGGAGGACCAGCCTGCTGGAGATGGTTACCTCCAGTTCTGGAAAGCTCCATCGCAGGCAGCAGCTCACCTGCAGAGTTGTATCTCACAACCACCACCGCTGCCTCAGCCAGGGAATCCAGATGCTCCTTGCTTGCAGCTGTCAGCCATACTTTGGGGTTTTATTTAGATCCCAAGAGAAGGTACAGAATGTACTGTCTCAGCCCAGACTCTCTGACAGCCTGGCCTGGCTATGGATTTAGCACTAGGCTGCTCACAGCCCAGGATAACTCCTTTCCTCTTCCAAACATCTGACAAAGTGACTTAGCTGAGCTCCCAGCAAATACCCAGCACTGCAAGTGTCGCGGTTCCACGTCCGGAGCTGCTTCCACCAAGTAATGGGCTTCTCTGGGTTATTTCAACAGCTCTCAAACAAACAAAACACATGCCACTGAGCACACAGCACACTTCCAGCAGCTCCCACAAGATCACAAGTGGAAACAAAGCTTTTCCTTTCTACAAACTAATGTCCTGTTTGAGTTCTCCCTAGGTTTTAGGCAGAGGCAAAAGCGAATGGCCTTGCAGCCACACAGGGACCCAAGTGTCAGCCTTTGTCATCTGTAGCTGCCCCTTTGATGTAGATATCCTTTCCTACTGGAAAAACTTTTATCATTTCCAACACTGTGGATTGCCAAGATGCCTCAAGCTTTAATTAGCTTCTTGACGTGGGGGACAGCAGTAAAGATCTCACCCAACAGCAGAAGTGGAGGCAGCAGCCACCCTTCCAGCCCCCTCTGTGTGCATTCCTAGATCTGTGAAGCTCTTTGACTTCTCCTGAGGCCCATCTTCATAGCAGGTATCTTCCTCCTACCTGGAGGGGGTAAAAGCACGCATCTGAGGTTACGTCCTCCCTGTTGCCAGTAGTCCATTCCTCCCCAAGGAGACCTCCAAGGGGAGCATGATGTGGGCAGTGCTGAGGGTCCCAGGTGGTGCTGGCACACTGGTGGGCACCCAGAGCCCACTGCCACTGGCAGTGCCAGCAGCATCAGTGCTTAGGCAGAGAAGAGGCTGGGATAGTTGTGGGGATGGGAGCAGGGAGCACAGCAGGGTCAGGCCGAGGCTGCTGAGAGCAGCTGTGCAATCAATACCACTGCTCTGCTTCCTCTCACATGCCACCAGTGTGACTGGAGAGATCAATAACCAGGAAACACAGTAAGAATAGGGTTTAAGCTCTGCCTTTAGTAATCTGAGAGCTTTCAGGATGTTTTGGAGAGTGCCACAGTATTTCCCCACTCTGTTCCTCTAAACCACAGGGCTGCTTTGAAATGAGGAGTCCTTTCCTTTTGACACCTGGCAGCACTGAGCTCCTGTGTCTGGGGACAAGTGCTGAGCCAAGCCAGGCTGGCAGGGAGGCATAGGTAGGTCTGGGCTGCACTGGTGTGAGGATGCCATTGTCGTGCCCTGATGTAGACCCTGCCATGCCCCAGGTGCAGCCCCATTGCTCACACCTGGCCAGGAGGCTGAGGGGCAGCAGGCTGTGCTTCTATCACCAGCCATGGCAAGGCTGCACCACTGGGAGCATGGCTGAGCTGCTCTGAAGGTCAGGCATGTATCCACACACCTGCCAAGGACAGTGACCTGCCTGCCCATCTGGTCACCCCCATGCAGGCTGCATCTGCAATGGTTCTCTGCATGTTTCTTAGCAGGGCTCAGGAGCACCAGAGAGCCTGGACTTCTCCATTTGACCAAGATCTGGCACAGAAGGCTCAGTGCAACATAAATATTTATACAGACCACTATCACTCACTCTATGTAGCCTGGTGAGCAGGACTGGCCAGCACAACCAACCAGCTGAAATGCTGCAGGGGACAGCAGGACTTTTAATTAAGGCTATGACTCTGAAGAAGCACCTTCTTGCATGGAAAGCCTTTTGGATGATGTAAACTTCAGATGCAGAGTCTAATCTTTACATCAAAATCACCCCCACTGAAGCCAGATCTGATCTTGGCCACAGTGTGAACCTTCTGCAGGCAGACAGATGAGCAGGTGTACGTCAGCCTTGGGAAGAGGATCCTCTGCAGACCAATATTCAAACAACAGCCTGGCAGGAGGAATCCAGTGCTGCCATGGAAAGCCCACAAGCATCTAAGCAGGAGGCTGCTGCACAGTACCAGTGTCTTCAACAACCCCACCATGGGGGCACCTTCTTGTGGGATGAAGCTCTGGCTGCAACCCTGTCCACAGAGGTGTTGACTGTAGCCCATGTCCCACATTGGATCCAAAAGCCACGGGAAGGACAACATGCCTGACCCATGGACAGGGTGCCCCTTTTCCCAGCTGCAGCTGGAGAGATGGAAACCTGATGCCGATGGCCTCGGACCTCAGATCACTTCCTGCACATGGCATGGGCTCCTGCCACCTCCCCCTCTGCATCCAGGACTCCCTGCCACACACTGCAGGATGATCCATGTCCAGCTTCAGCAGGACTACTGCTCTCCACAGGACACTCCAAGTCACCCTGAGTGGCCCCGAAGGACAGGCCAACCCCAGACTGTGCAACAGTTAAATCCCAGCACTGGCCTAGCAGGAGGGCCAGGAGATCCTGTTGCTCAGAGAAATGTGTTTGTCCAAGACAAACAGTGGCCGGGCATTGTTTCAGCATGAGTCAAGCGAGTGGAAACACTCCCGTGCCATCCTGTTTTGCTGTCTGGAGGTTTCCCCTACCTTCAGGATATGCACACAGGCTCCAGGATGTTTCCGATTTGCTGTTCTCTTACTCCTCCGTTTCCCGTAAATGTCTGCGCCCAGTGCTGCTCGTTGCACCAGCGCACAGCCTGGGCCTTCTGCAGCCCCAACCTGTGCTTACAAAGTGCAGCCCACAGCCAGGCAGCCAATGGGCAGCTGATGGAAACAGATGGTGGATTGATCTCCATCCATCTTTCCCATTGCTACACAGCAGGAAAGATGGCACCCAGACCCTTCCTGGCCACTGGCATACCCTGCCCCAGGGGACTGAGTCCACAGCTCCATGAGCAAGCTCAGGACAGCTCTGCTAACTCACCCCAGGTCCTCTGATGCTTTGGGGCAAAGCTAGTGCTGCAGAGAGCTGTGTGAAATGGTGAGGAAAACATGAGTAGCAACCCAGAGACTCCACCATTGCTCCATACAACCATTTTCCCAACTGATGCTTCAAGCCTGCACACATGGCAAACAACATGGCTGGAGCTGACACCTCTTATTTCACACCTACATGTTCTTATTTTTCTAAAAGTATAAAAATAGTAAAGATTTTTTTTTTACAAAGACATCCATGCTTTGTCAGCTCATGTTTGTGTCTGGAAACCCTTTTAGCAGTGAGGGGCAATCCCTGCAGGGTGCAGGGCTTGGCAGGAGGGCAGGCTGGAGTTTGCACAGCTCGCCCCACAACGGGTGATCTGGCGACAAGAAGGATCAGGAACTTGTTTTCACATGAAGATCAAAACAACACAAGAAGAAAAGCACAACATAGCCCAAAGTGACCCAGAACGTCAAAACTGCAACAACAGAAAGTTCAGCTCAAAAATGCAGCCTGTGAGGACTGTTATTGCTTGGCATGTTTGTCCCCACTGCAGGTGGCAGGAGGGAGAGAACACGGCTATGGCTTGGGTCAGATATTCAGTGCTCAGCCCCATGATCCCGTGCCTTGTCCCCTGCCATGCTGAAAGGCTCTCCAGCAGAGCACCCCAAACCTTAATGCAGTCCCCTCCAGGCACACCCGGTCCCACAAACCACATCCAGGCAGCAGATCACCATTCCCACTCCCTAGTTATGCATTGAAATAATGCAAAACCCTGCAGAGACAAAAACAAAGTGATTCCACCCTGCACTAATTGCAGGTGAACGAACACTTGATTTATCCCGTTCCAGGCTGCACCACTAACAACAGTGATCTGTCCTGCTGGGCTGACTGAGGCCACAGGCCCACAGTGGCCGCTCTCAGCAGCGGCTCTTCCCTCCATCCCCCTTTAAGCTCTAACAATTGGATATGATTAACTGGGGCTGGATTTACCATTCTGGGCACCAAAATCCTGTCAGGACACCCAAAGCAGATACAGGAGCCCTCTACTCTCTGAGCATGGTGCCACCGTATGGAAACAAGAACTCAGCATCTGTGCTCCTCTAGTCCCAGCTCTTCCTGCCAAGAATTCAAATCAGGAGAGAGGCAACACTTATGCCACAGACAGAGAGATGTCTTTTTTCCAGCTCAGGAATGGTGGTGACTTCTGTAGTCTGAGTAATCACATTCTCTCATACAGTTTAGGCTTCCAGGAAGCAATTGGTGGTGATTAATGGCCATCAATCCCTTGCTGATGAACTTCTCTCTGTCTGTACCCTCTTCCCATCTGGAAGTCTTGTGGTGGTGTGTGAGAACAAGCAAGCAAACCACGGCAACACTGTATACTTTGCTCATACCGACTTAAAAGTTTCAGATTAAGTCCCCCCGCAGGGATTAAAGCAGGGAGACCACTGCTCCCTAGGTTTTTTTCCAAAGAGCAACCTCAGTTGAAGAGAAGCCACTAGTCTCCTGCTCCCCACTCCCTGCTCCCCACGGGGAGGGGACTGTACCTGTACACTGGTTGCATTTCCCTGGCAATCCCAATGACTGCTCCCTCTGAGAAGTTCTCAAACTCATCAAACAGGTCTCGGATGTTGGTCTTGTACTTCAGGTCCAAGTCTACCTGGATGATCTGTGTTATTTCTGAAAGCACAAAGAGGAAAAGTCAGCAACATAAGACAAAACTGTAACCTGTGATTACCAGCAGCTACTGGAGCAACTGAACCAATCAGGATTTGTGTCACGGGTTAACACACAATCCAGCTGCAACCTCCCCATGAAGCAAACAAACTTCAACCATCATGAAGCATTTACTACTGTGTGTTTACTTCAGAAATAATTTCTGGTGACTCCCTGCTTCTATCTATTCCTTCCTTCCTTCCAGAAGACTGGTTTTCCGTATAACTGACAAAAGCAAGAGGTAGCTTCAATCCAGCCTCTTTCCCTTTCTGGAAGTGCTTCTGTAGTGCCAGCCCCACAAAATCCCACGTTTACTTTCAGCTACCAACTCCATGAGCGTTTCCCACCTCTAGCCCAGAGAGCATCCATCCCTGGCCCGACATACCAAAGCAATTCCCATCATGGACAACATCAGTTCACCACATGACATGTCCAGTATCACCTGCACAAACCTATCAGCTCCCAGCAGCTTGCCATGGGCTTCCTTGGGGAAGAGATTACAGAGATTAAAGCCCTCTGCCTGCACAGAACTGCTGGTGATCTGCAGCAGCCTGGACGACTTTATTACTGCTGGTGGTATCTTCTCAGAGGGGGGTTGTGAAGCATCTTCCACTTGCAATGAGACATCAAGAGCAAGGAAAGGCTGGAGGACATAATTTTCAAGGGTGGGCCTGAGGTCCTTAACCGGGTCAGGCCCCTGCCTGAATTTGTCCCAGTCTCCCCAGCGGCACACAGGACTGCACGATGGAGATGCTGCTTGGGAGAGTGTGCAGGAGATGTGCTTTGACAAGACTGCTCGTCCCAGGTGGATCTGGGAATGCTGCATGGATTGCAGCAGGCCAAGTGCAATGCAGCAAGTGCAAACACTACAAAAGATCAAGCCATCAGATGGGATCTCCTAGCCACGAGCAAAGCCATGGTCATCTTCTGGCCATCCCCTGGGCATTATGTAATGCCCCCTCTATTTATATGTGTTATAAAAGCCAAGAGCAAATTGGCCAGGTTGCTTAGCACTCAGCACTAATTGGATTGTAAGGCTGTGTCAACCTGTTTTGGTTCCGCTCATCATGCACAGGTGCCCTTACAGCTCCCTGCAGGCTAGACCTGCCTGTCACCACCACTTCTAGAGCAATTAGCAAACCAAGCCTTCATCCTTCCTCCTGCCCAGTACCTGCAGGCAGGAGGACAAGCCTTGCCTGCCTCACCTGCTGCTGCCTATATCTGCTGTGTCTAGAGGCAGGGCTTCCCATCAGGCTGGTGTTGCTGGGGCAAATGCCCACAGTCCAGCCTTTCCACCACCACGGTTCCTCCCCCCCTCACCCTGTCATGCTCGGGACAGGCTGCTGGCTACTCCTGGCTGCTGAGAGCAGAAGGCAATTGCTCGGTTTTCAGCCCTCAAAGCCACCATGGGACCAGAGACCCAGAGGCACTGAGACCAGCCAGGCACCAGCAGTAATCCCCTAGCACAGCAGTGCAGCTTGGCATTTTCAAAAATGTTCATTGCTTGGTGTTTGTGTTTCAAGCAGATGTTGGGCTGTGCAGCAGCTCTGAATTTTTTGCAGATTTTGCACTAATCTGGGACTCTTGGCAATTGGTCATACCTACCACGTTGTCCTCATTTAAGAACAAAAAGCCCTGTGAGGTTAAGCAAGAAATATACTGCTTACACTGCGAAGAACCCAAGCAGAAACATAAATCAAGGAGAAATAGTATCTAAGCTACAACTTGGGCTGTATCTCAATTTATTTTTTTAACATCCATCACGCTCTATCTCCTAAAGCGAAAGGGCATGCTCCCTTCAGCCGTCAGTACGGCAATCCTCAGGCCTACCTAGTGTTTACCATCACCATAATCCTCTGTTTGCAAAGATTTAAACCCCAGGCACAGTAATTCACCACAGGCTAAAGCAGGTCTTGACCTGAAAGCAATTTCCCCCGGCCTTCCAAACTGCCTCAGAAATGCCCAGTGCAACTCAAGCATATGAATCAGCAGAGCAGCAGATTTCTGCAATGAGGAACAAGACATGTATCCCAAATGCACCAAACCTCCCCAGTGGCCCAAACTACAGTGGGGTAAAGCCCCAAATCCTAAACACACTTGAGAATACCCAGACTGCCCACAAAATGCCAGGACAAGAAGACCTTGGACTAAGAGCACAAGCTCAGCTCCAGAGAAATGTGAGGAGCCTGAGCCCTACAAGGTACTGCTGAGGCTGGGAAGAAGGGATGGAATTCCCAGAGGCATCCCAGCCCCACTCACCCTGGTGCACAGCAGCTGTATGATGCCTCATCAGGTTTCAATTAAATCAACTGTGAGGCACGTCATCCGATTGTTCTCTAAAATTACAGATGAACACCAAGTGCAATTAATCACAGTGGAGAATGAAAGGAGCTGGAGGAAGCTCCTGCCTGCCCCAGCACCTCAATGGATGAAAGGCTCTGGAGGGTCCCTGTGCAACCCAGGGCACATTGCCCAGCCAGCTGTCCTCAGAAACCTCAGCTGAGCAGAGAGCTGAGCTGAGCACAGCTGCAGTGCCAGGCAGGGATGCCAGTGCCACAAGAAGCCCAGTATGGAGACACACAGTTTATTTACACAAACACTCGGGTTCTCCACCCTGCCCTTCATTAGAGGCTTCCCATGTTTGGCCCACCCCAGCACACTGGTCCATGCTGTGCCCTATGCCTCCCCCAGGAAATACTCACTAAGAAATTAGACCCAGAAAGCATCAAGTACTTTTTGTTTTAATTTTCTTTTTTTTTTTTTTTTGTTAAAGCAAGCATGAACTGCAACACTGAGATGTAAGTAAGCATGGGTGACATTAAGCATCACTTTGCCAGATGCAGCTTGCACGCACAGATTAATGGCTGAGATGATTTCTCTGCCTGGGCCTGGCAAGGGGCCAGGCACTAATATTTATGATGTATCATGCTCTCTCGCCCTTCTACCAAGTGCTTTGTCCTGGCTGCCATGTGGGGGTGGAGGAATCGCATGCTCTCTTAGGCAAAAGCTGCTCAGAAGGATCCAGCTGGAAACGTGGCTGTTCTCTGCTCAGCAGTGAGTTTTCTAACTTTGCCATACTGTGTAGAACCCTCCACTCTGTTCAGCTCCAGCTCTTCCAGCCACAGCTTGGAAAGGGGAGCTGTGCCACTCAGAGCAGAGATGGTCTCCATTAGCACTGACAGCTTTATAGCACAGGTTGGGGCCATTCAAAGCTCATAATTTTTTACTGCAGCCTTGTATCAGCAGCTACAGCAGGGCTGTGCTCCAGGCTTGGCTCAAAACCTCCCCCCGGCTCTGTCCAGAGGAGAATGGCCAGGCTCAGAGATGCCTCATCCCACAACCTCATCCAGTGAGGGGACAGAGGCAGGCAGAGGTCATGTCCCTGTGCCCTGCTACCCCACATTCTCTGCCAGGACCCAGTGGGGCTATGACAGCACACAGACAGGCACGCTGAGGGGTACAGCAGGTTGTCTGGATGCTTTGAAAGGCACTCAGGAGCCCCTGTGGCAGGGGGCAGCTTCTGCAGCAAGTCTAACAGCCCTTCCAGGAAGCATGGATCCCAAAAACTGCCCCAGGGCACAGCAGGGAGGCATGCAGCAAGCCAGGCCACCCCACCACTGGAGTGAGACTTAGGAGCAAATTTGGTTTAGATGAGCAACCTCATCTACCAGGTGACACACCTGTCCATGGCAGGGGGGCTGGACACAGATGAACTTTAGGGTCCCTTCCAACCCAAAACATTGTAAGATTCTGTGAAATTGCTCTTCCCAGAAATGTCAGGATCATGAATGGCAGCAGGGGGCACAGGAAGGAGGTGAGCTGCTTTGGTGTACCTAGCCAGAGCTCTGCGGATGTCATGCAGCAAGCAATCAGCAGCAGCTATTACCCCTCCAGCCCTTTAGCACCTGCTCCCATTGTTCAGAGCAGCCTATGGATGGGCAGCCTTGAACCTGCTCATAGAATAGGACTACTTTCCCCTAACCTGAGATGAGAGGATGCACTCTAAGAAATGTAAATAGTGGATTTGTAACTACAGGACAATGGATGAAGGGTCAGGTGAAGAGGAGATGAAAAGGCAGGAGTCTGCTGAGAGCAGCACAGGCTGTTCTGCAGCCAAAGTAATTTAAGTTCATCCCAGTAACTTTCCCTGCATAAGGGTTGCTCCTCTAGCAAAGACAGCAGGAGCAGGGCTGGGGTCGAAGTACTGGCCTTGGCTCCAAGCCCTCCATTTCCATACAAACCACACCAGATCTGGGGAAGCAGCATGCCACCACTGGCAGTGGAAAGAGGAAGAGTTGTGTCCAGGAACTTAATAGTGAAATGGAGAGCTGCAATCACAGCACAAAGGGCAGAAGCTGTCCAGCAAACATTGCAGTCTAAATCATTGATAATTGAGCAGTGGTTTAACAGATGTAGAGTAGAAGCAAGAATCAAAATGCTGGAAATACTATAACTCTCCAGCCCACTGACAGGCTCATGTTAGCACAAGCTCAGCTCCCTCAGAGTAAACAATCCTGCCTGCAGCTGGTCTGGCAGAGGAGATGCTGCAAGTAACAGTGGGATACCAGGAGGAGACAGGACATCATCCCACCAGGCTGCACTGTGCCCAAATTTCACACACTCCTGAGGCAAACACCAGTCACCAAAGCTGGTGGTAATTTGGCTCTGCTCCCACCATCCTCTGCACTGGTACCTCCACCTGGTCTCACCAAACTTGTTTTTAAGGACATAAGCATTCTGGTACTTCATGCCAGTGGGGAGAGACTCCTCTAACACAGAATCATAGTATTATTTACATTGGAAAAGACCTTTAAGATCATTGAGTCCAACTGCTGGCACATATCAGGTGGGAGCACCTTGACCTCCCCACACCTCCTCTGCATCACAGAAGTGTCTTTTGGGGGCAGAAGTGCTTTAAGAGGTGAGATCAACAAGGGCACTGCTGGGATTGCTGACCCAGCTGCGTGAGCCAGGCACATCACCTTGCCTTTTCCCACGGAGCCAGCACCTGCCAGTCCTGCAACACAGGGAGGCAAGACTCCACTCCATCCTTCAGGTGGTAGTGTGGGGTGGTGGGTGGATGATGGCCTTGAGAGGGCAGGGACAAGGAGTTGCTGGAAGCAGAGCAGCTCAGAGAACCTTCTGCGGGGCCAGCAGCAGCTGCAGCCAGCATGAGTGACATAGTGCAGCCAAGTGACGGGAGTGTCCCCTGCTGGCTGCAGCTCTGGGTGTTGCGGGGTTGCAGCAGGCTGTGGGGAAGGGTCAGGGGATGCCTGTTCATTTTGCCACTTGACTTGGACCACCAGAAGGAAGAGAGCCAAGCAACCAAAGCAGCTCTCTGAGTTGGAGTCAGAAGGGCTGGGGATCTCAGGTCTGCTGGTCTACAAATGCTGGGCACACCTCGATAGCTGCCCCTCCACCTCTCTGAATTCCTTTGAGCAATGTTTTTTTCAATCAGGCTTTTTAGCTGTCCTCATCACGACAAGACAAGATCCCAAGGGAAGAAAGAGCTGTGAAGGACCAGCAGTGACTTTTAGATGGCTGCCTTGGGCAATAAATCTCCTGGAGCAAGGCAGCAGCCTCCAGCTCCAGTGGGCAGTGTGCCTGCAGGAGCAACACGCAGATGCACAAAGCTGCCTGTGCTGGCTGTGAAACCAGGATCCTCCGCCCTCACTGGCTCAGAAAGATGTGTGGCCAACAAAAACTCCACTCCCACAGCCAGTACCACGGCCAAGCATGGATGCAGAGTGGGTGACAGGCTCCAGAGATGCCTGTGCAACCCAGACAGTACTGCCCAGCAGCATCAAACAGCTGTCCCTAAAAGTCTCAGCTGCAGCAGAGAGCATCTGCAGTGCCAGGCAGGGATGCCAGCACCTCAACAAGCCCAGTGTGGAGGCACACAGTTTATTTACACAAACATGCTGGGTTCTCCATCCTGCCCTTCATTAAAGGCTCCCTGGGTTTGGCTCACCCCCCACACTGGCAGCTGCCCCTGGCCGCTCTCCCTGCTGCTGTCAGCAGGGTTGTGAGCAGCTTCCTCTCTGGCTATGTGCTCCCCTGGCCAGGCCTTGTTTTCTCCACACACAGCCTCCCCTCTGCGCCCAGGATTAATCACTGCTGCCTGCCCAGCTGACCTTGGCAGCACCAGAGAGCCTCGCCCAGAGGAAGCAGCCAAGGCAGGGGCACACGTGCATGTGTGCAAGCATGACACGCTCCTCAGAGCTCGCTGCCACCATGCTGGAAACTGGGGGGCTGCAGCCCCCCTTCCCAGGACATGGTGCCGCTCCAGAGCCCACCCTCCCAAGAGCTTGCCAAGGTGCCATGCAGCTTACCCTCCAGCTGAGTGCTTCAACACAGGTCCTCACATCTGCCATGCAGCCAAAGGTCGCCTGTGCTCCTTGGGACAGCCCAGCAGCCACCTCCCCATCCAACAGCCTCCCTTTCTGCACACAGAGTTCCAGGGAAGTGCAGGAGGCGATGTGCCCCAGCAGCCTGGCTACTAACCAGGTTTCTGCAGCACTGATTAGGCACCCAGCAGAGCAGAGCAGTGGCTGCAGCACAGCAGCTCATCAGCCTATCAGCTAATTAAAAAATTAGGCTGTCTGCCAGAGATAGATGACAAATCACTGCTACCACCCATGCAGGGCAGGCACCTGGGTGAGCTCAGGGGTCTGGAGCAGCAGCAATGTTCCCAGGTATTGACAGCGGCATCACTTTGATCACCTTGCTCCACACCCTGCAGCCATCTCCTGAGGGAAGGGGAAGACTCAGCAGGAGATGGATATGTTTTGTTCCAGGAAATTAATTTTTCCTGTGCATCCAAGTGTCCCCTTGTAATCTGTCAAGGTCTGAGTGACTAATATTTAGCAGCACTCAAAACCTTGGCTCTTAACTGGACTTCAAGGCAGCAACATCACTAAGCACGCAATAGGTTTCAGGATGGAGTTGGGAATGCTGTTTGCCTTGTATTTAATATATGCTACTGCTGGGGGAGGAGTGTGAAAACACTTTCTAGAGCTGGAGGAAAAGCAGCAGGAAACCTTTTAATCAGACAAAATAAGGTTTGATTCCAGGTTGCTATAAATTACAAAAGAGTGGATGAAAAGCTGTGAAGTAATGAGCAGGCGAGATGGAAAGGGAAACCAAAAAGAGATACAGGAAAATAAATTTTCTAGGTTTGCATCCCAGTTAACTGCACACACTGGGGGAAAGGGCTGCAGGCAGATTTTGTACTTGTTTCTTCCTGCTAAGCTCTAATGAGCTATGGCAGAGCAGGGAGAGGCTGCCCTGGCAGAGAAGGGGGAGAGCAGCCCTGGCATCAACACTGGGTGACCCCCAGCAGCTTCCAACCCTTTGGGGATGGGGCAGCTGGTCTGGCTGGGGAGAGAGGAGGACAGCACCCACCACAGCACTGGGTGATGAGACCCTGCTGCTCCGTGGGAGCGGGGGGAGCAGCCAGCCCTGGCCTGACAGATCTAGGACATCCAAAAATAATCGATGGTGGCACTGCAGCAAGGGGCAGGCAGTGGAAACGATGAGAAGTGACACTACCCCCAAGGGCCGCGGACCACGTTGGCCCCAGAGGCAGCAGTGCCACAGGGAAGGGGGCTGTGCTGTGATGCAGCACTCAGGAGGCTTCCAGGCACTTACTGAGCAGCAGCCACATCCCCCTCATCACAGCAACCCTTCCTGTCACTTCCTCCACCAGGGCTGGTGCCAAGGCACTCTCCTACCAGGAGAAGCACATCCCACAGGCAGCCAGATGGGGTTAGCAGCTCATCTCAGCAGATGTGGACCCCTCTACAAGGCACAGTCTCCAGTGTTTACGTGGGGTGGGCTTATTCAGGGGTCTGCTGTTGCCTGCTCCTGAAAAGCATCATGAAAACAACTCTCTCAGCACAACAGGCTCACCCCAGCAAGGAACAATGGCTGGCACAGCTATCCCTACTGCTCGCAAAATGATCACTCCAGCGTCTTCCCTTCCCATCACAGGATCTGACATAAGTGCAGGCAGCTCAGAGACAGGCTGGGAAGGGAATCTGGCTGTTTTTCACGTGCCTGAGGCATGAAGCAGGGAGGGAGGTTATGAGAGCACATCAGAAACTATTAGCACTCCCTTCATCCCAGTAAAGATGGAAACATTTCTGCCAGAAAGTAAACCCTTCAGCTACTGCAGCATCCCTTGGGAACTGTGGTTTAGGAGCACAAGGCTCTGGGGCCAACTCCCATGACTCCACCACAGACCCCAATTTTCTGTGCCTTTTCTCAACATCTCCCCATCGGTAACACGCAGTCAAGCCTGGAACATCTGGGACGTGGGCATTTTCCTCCCAGCCCTCTTCCAACAGCTGCATCTCTGCACTCCCTGATGTGGTGGAGCTCAGCAATGATAGCAATGCTCAGCCAGCAGGAAAGGATCAGGAGTGACGCACTTTCAAAATGCTCACTTATTACAATTATTACAGTGATTTGCTGAGTTCTGTGGGCAGCTGCCCTGTGCACTAGGAATTGCTCTGCAGCTGACAGGAGGAAGAAGGGGGAGTGATGCCCCCCCATCTCCCTCTGCCAGGCTCCACCTCAGAGACCTCTGACACCCTGTGTGACACAGAATGTGCCCAGTGCAGCTCTGCACATGGGTGTTGTTGAGGTGACACATCACACACGGGTTCCTGGCACCCCACAGGCAAACATAGTCTGACCCAGGCAATCTTGTGCTTTTGATTCAAACAGTGCAGATGCAACATTGAATTCTCATGTACACATCCCTACAAAAGCAATCAACAATGTCTTCAGGATGCTGCCTGTGGACTTTTCCAGAAGGATACTAGCAGAAGACAGTTACTGGTCAAGGCATTATTCCAGTACAGATAGCCTTCCTGGTAACTCTGTGCTTAACCCCTTTCCCCAGCTCCCAGGCTTTCCACCTTCACAGCCAGCAGCAGCAGTGCTGCAGGTGCCCAGCCTCAGCACAGGAAAAGTGCCCTGAGAAAGCACAGCACAGCTCAGTGCCTGCTCCAACACATCCCCTGGCTGGCCTTCGCCTTCCCTCCAGCTCTGCTTGGTGGGAAAGGCATAAGCTGATGTTCACAGAGGCCTCTGTCTCCAAGCTGGTACTCCCAGAGCAGACAAAGGTTGATATCAGTTTCGTGGGAGACCAAACCGGAGCCAGCAGCTGGATCCTGCTGCAAGCAGCACCAAACCCCAAGTGACTGGGGCTTGGTCATTATCAGGCTGCTTGGACAAACATCATTATAATCTGGTCTATGCTTAACAATCAGTATAGCTGTTGATAATACGCTGGAGCAATTGCCCTGTTCAGAGTCTGAAGCCAGGGAGACCACTGGACTTCCCATCAATCCTGATGTGACACAGGTGCTGTCTGGACACCTGCTATGAAGCTAAAGGCACAGCTCTCTGCTGACAGTCACTTCCCCAGACACAGTGCTGCTTATTCACCCACAGCAGCCACCCCTGCTTCCCGCCACCACCCATAGCTGTGTCCACCCGATGTTCCTGCACAGCTGGCAGCTTCAGGACACACTGGGGCTTGCTGTCCATCCCACAGCAGCTGGACATGAGTCCCTCATCCATGAGGCAGCCCAGCACCTACAACATCCTGCAGAAAGGACCTCTACACATCACCACACTCTGTTTTGAACACCCTCCTCACCAACTCTAACATCCTCCAGTTTCTGTACAAACTTCTGCCTTGTATGGCTCACGGCTTCATGGACCACACCATAACCCCCTCAGCCAGACCCCTCCCAGTCAGCCAGGCTTGTCCCACACAAAATCCACTGCCCTCTCTAAACCTCTTTCATTTTTTACCAACAGACCGTGTTGATATGCCATAAATTTTGGCAATACATAATGATCAGTTCCATTCTGTCCTCCTTCCTCATAGCTCCACATCTTTATTTAGTCACACAGAAACTTGCCCACTTCTCCTACTGCCACAGTTCCCCTGCAAGCTTCCTATGAACATCCTTACCAAATGCACCTGCAGAACAAGTTCCTGAGTTTTCAAGCAGCAAGTACCCAGGCGCATCTTCAGCACCTGGAAGACGCAGCATGCTGCATGAGGGCTAACCTCACACCCAGCAGAGCCCAGGGGCCCTTTGCAGCCTGTGCTCATCTCCCACCCTTCATCACAGCTTCTGCCTTCAGGCTGGGCTGGTCAGTGAGAGAGAAACCCTGAGAACTCCCCCACATGCTGCCAGGGGGGAGGAGATCACCAGCCCAGAGATGCTGCTACTCCCCATGAAGACAGCCAGCTGTTCATATGAGACAGGAAACTCTGCTACCTCCAGTTTGTCAAATACCATCTTCAGTCAAGTTCTACTAAATACCCTCACTCCATGTGAAGCACGTTACTGTCAGCCAGGTTTTAGAGCCTCCCCTGAGCTAATGGACCCCACTCCTCTGTCTAAGTTGGCAGAGATAAGCCACAAAGCTGCTTCTGTGTAATGTCTCATTTTCCCTCTGCTCCTTATTCTCCCACAGGGCCACCCTGCTGCAGCACCATCAGCAACACTAATGGAGTTGAACACCAAATGGCAATTTTCAAAGCTCTACCCAAGCTGCTGGATCTCCCTTGGCCCACCAGCTCCTGAGGAAGACTACTTGTTAAACCATTTTTTCCTGAAAACTACGTGACTTGGGCCAAGAATGGGTGACAAGAATTCCCCGGGGAGCTCCCAGCTTTCCCAGGCTGCCCTTCTATCACCTCAACTCCTCCGCCCCTCACTTGTGGCACCAGGAGTCTGTTCCCAGACCTTGCCTGCCAAACAGACTTGACCAGACAGTACTCCTTCATTATCCATAGAAGGGTGATAAAAAGCTTGCTGGGCCCCCTGTAGTTACACAACTAAAATGACAAGTGATAGAGGGATCAAAGCCAGCCAGGAAGAAAGATGTCCCCTCTGGATGGGCATTCTGAAAAGAAGAGTGAAAAGGTCCAAGTCTTTGTTCTCTCTCCTCCTCTTTGCACTGCTCTGCAAGTCCATTTCATGCTGGCATTGTCCTCATCCTGGCAGCTCCTTCTAAGCCTGAACCTGCTTGTCCTCTCTGTGTAACTTTCCCATCACTTCCCCCTTGCAGAACCATTTTGATAGATCAAGCACTGCTCCAGCTCCCTGGGTCTGGCCACACCACACTAAAACAGGATTTACGAGCCTCGAGCACAGACAAGAGTTATGCAGTCTGCACTTCTGCGTGCTGCATACCAACTCCCCAGCTGGTTTAAATCAGATTAACTCTACTGAGGTAAGACATTTAAGGCAAGAGTGTTCCATGATTTACAACAGCTAAGAAGCTGTTATAATATAATTTGGCAGCTGCAGGTTTTAGATCTGAAGTTTTTTGGGCAAAGATCCCAAGTAACAGTAAACGACAGAGCAGCTGAGTGGCAAATCCCATTTACCCTCAGTGCAATGTGCATGCAGCCAGCACATGTCCCACAGAAGTCCCTAAAAAAATATAAATAACCTGGTGTTCAGTTTTCAGCGCCACTGGTCTGCAAAGTCAATGCCCCATCACGATCCCTAAGTTCCAAACAAATCACTATAACATGATACATGAAAATGCCTCTCTTCAAAAAATGATATATTTGGTAAACTCAAGCCAGGCAATTTTAATACAAAGCTTACTTGCTACTGAAAAAAAGCCTGCAGACTGATAAATGCAAGTCAACACACCAGAGAGTTTAATATTCAGATCAGGGCCTTCATTTCTGTTAGAGGATGCTCAAGCTTCCAATCAAATCTGGATTCCACAAAGAAGTGGTGTTAATGCTATGGATCCAGATGTGCTTGGAGAGGTACACAAAAAGACACAGAACTCAGGGTAGAACACAGCATTCAAGGCAGAAGAAATGGCAAAGAAATGCACCAGGAAAAATTGTAATACTGCCTGAAAAAAAGAAGGTTTGGACCTTTCTCCTCCAACTTAGCAAAGTGGCTTCTTCAGACCAGCAGATACAGGCTTGTCTGAGTCAGGAGGGCAGCAAGAGCCCAGTGCCATTCCCACATCACCTGCAAGCCTGTGAGTGGGCAGCAGAGCTGCAGCCCTTCCTAATGCCTCTCATTCAGTGCTGGCCACACAGGGAGGTGCTGGTGAGCCCCGTCAGTCCCATAAATCACCAGGCACACAACACAGTAAACCTCACCTCCCTTGCAAGGGAAATATAAATCTGCTTTACTAGCAGCTTCTGAAACAAGAACTAAACTAGTGAAACTGTAAAAATGCCTCTTGAAACATCCTGCGCCTCAACAGACCACTGAAAGCCCTGTCAGGCTGAGGGAGACCAAACAAGCTTTCCAAGAGATGAGATGCCTCATGGGTTGATGAACTGAGAGAAGGCATTTCAGACTGAGCAGGTTCTTGCTGGCAGGCAGCACGACAGGGATATCTTCAGCACACAGTAAAGACAAAGTAGGGAATCAGGAGGAGTGAATTAGCCAGCATTAATACCATCATTTGTATGCAGTGTACTTCAAAACATTCACAGTGCAGACAGCACCAGACACACAGAAAATTATCCAAGTCTGAGGGAGAGCCAAGTAGAGCACATTTGCTGGAGCCCACAGAGTAATGATCAGTGAGCTTGGATGGGACCCTCAGGGCCACCACTGTCCCACTGTTTAATGAGCTAGTGTGGGAAGGCCATGCCAGGAGGACAGGGGCAAGTCCACAAAGGACAGAAGAAGCCTGACAAAACAAGCAGAGGTAGGAGCTCTTGAGGAGAGGCAAACTGGGACAGGATTCAGCAGGGGTACAAGGGAGGTGTATCTGCTCATATCTCAGCAAGACTTCACCTGAGACCCGTGGTAGGAAGTCTGCAGGGAGTATTAGAGCTTGGCAGAGGCTCCAGATGCCAAGGAAGCTGCTGGTGCCAGCGGTGCTATTCCTGGGAACATGCACGCATGTGGGAACAGGCCACCATTGCATGACATCCACAAATATCTTTGAGAGGCTGATTACCTCCTCCTGGGGCAGGTGTATGGCCAGGCAGGGTCCCAGGGCCTCTTGCCACCACTGCCACTCGCAGCCTGCCATGCCCAGGGAGGACCTGTGACCAGCCCAGGAAGGGATGCTATCATCACTGGTGTGTTAGGCCAGCAAGGCAGTTGACAGGGAGAGCCCAGGGACCAGCACTGGGAATGGACGAGCAGGGCTGCAGGAGCTCCACTGAAGGGGTTTGGAGCCCAAGGACATAAAACTCTACTCGTGCAATCAAAGACAAGACAGCATGCTGGTTCCAGGAGAGGCAACTGCACACAGCCAGGGGAGGAAAAAGGCAAAGGAAAAAGGCCAAGCCCCTTCTGCCAGCTGCCTTGTTTCCCTGCAGAGTTCTTGTTGTCTCTGCACTTGATAACAGCAGAGGCACAATAAGGAAACTTAAGTGATCAGTGGCTGCTAATGAGCAAAGCTTTCCAAAAGCTCCTTAAAGCCAAGGGGAAAGACTCAACAACTACCCTCTGCTGATGCTCAAGAGTGCATAGCTACATCACAGACACACACCACCTCTTTCTGCTGGCACCTCAAGGGGAAGGGGTTTGTAAACATACATAGAACAGGCCTCCTTGCTCCTGTCTCACCTCTCCTATTATCTCAGAGTGTAAAGGCAAGATCAGCTGCCATGTGACAAGGAGAACCTCCTGTCACTTGTGCCAGTAGAGACCTGGATGTGGTCTTGGACTAGTGAGTCCATCACTCTGCAGGAAGGAGCAGAATCCTAGAGTCCATCCCAACAGTTTAACTCTGTATGTCAAATCTCACCAGATAACATCTTTGTGTAGAAAAGAAAGAGAGCCTGTGTTGCTGGAGGCAGCACAGCAGAGACCTACCTTTGGGCATGATGCGATGCATTGCAACCGACAGGAAGAAGATGGAGTCACTGTAGTAAGTTCCCGATCCAGCGCTGAAGTGTTTCTGCATGGCCTCAACGATGGGAAACAGCTTTTCTGTCAGCTCATTCACATCATGGACTATTACCTGACAGAGACACCAGAAACAGCACTCAGCCACCACCTCTGGGGACAGGCCCAGCTCCAGCAGCCTTTGCTCAGCCCCTACCAGCATGGGGTGAGGGGGGAGGTTGGTAAAGCACAAACAGTGCTGGTGGCAGTGCAGCTGCACAAAGGGGCCTGGCTGCCCCAGCCCCTGCACATCCTCTTGATGCAGGAACTGGTCAAGTGCAGGGGAAGGAGAAGGGCTTTTACAGCCACTTCGTAACTGTAAGGTGGACAGAGACTTCAACCCCCTCACACAATCAAGCGTGTTCCACATTTTGGGCTATTTCTCTGGTCTGTTCCCACTGCCTTATGAAACCACATGTCTGGTTTCCCATGTGGAGTCCATCAGAAGAGGCAGCAGTTTGCTCCAGGCTCTGGTATGCTGCTGTTTAGAGCCAAGCCAGACAATATCACTTACCCTGAGGACCAAGGCTTGCTCCCTGCTACAGAGGCAGGCTGTGACAGGGCCAGGGACGCAGCCTGGATTTCCTGCTCCTCAGCCCAGCATGGAGGCAAGCTCTGCAGCACGTCCCAGCGGGGCTGCAGGGGGAAAGGGAGGACAGGCCGCAGCACGCTGATGAAAATCCAAACATCAGGAGTTACAGCAGAACTGAGCAACTTCTGTAGATGGATCTCAACCTGCCTGTGCTGGAGTTTTGCTGGTGCTCAGCCAGCACTTCTCTGCATCCTTCTGCCCTGCGGGAGCCCATGCACCCGCACGGGCCCTGGCATGCCTGTGCCAGCTGTGGCTATGTCCCAGAAACAGTAGCAACCCCAAATGCACCCTGCCAGCTACTGAAATTTTACAAGCTTATAATTTATTTTGGTCAAAGTCCAATGAACAGGAACTTTCATGCAACTCATTATACCTACAGAAGGATACAGGTCACTGAATCACACAAGATAATGAGAGGGATTTTCAGGATAATTAAGAGAGATGAGGGACATGACCCTGGTGCAGATAAGGGGGAGTGCAGGAACCTGAGTGTGGAGACTCGAGGTTGTGCCACCTTCTTCAGGTCAGGGAAAACCAGAAAAGCCCTGCTGGAACTAAAGTCCAGTGAGGACATGACATTGCAGCACTTAAATTTTGGACAGGGGAACCTATAGCCCTTGTTTGAGGGATACCAAGACACTTCCACAAGGGAACGCAAACCATAATCTTTGTAGGTCTCTTTCAAACAAAACTGTTTCAATGGTTCTACAGTTTCACATTTTTCTCTACTAAAACTTCATATGCTTAAGAACAAGAGGCCCTGCACTATATACTTAAAATACACAGGATAGAGTACTTGCTTTTTTAATTTTTTCTTTTTAATTAGGAGAAAACCTAAACCAAGCCAAATGCTTCAAAAGAGAAGGTGGCTCTGGAGCCTGTGCTGGTGAAATAACCATCCTCTCTATGGGGTGCACAAGGGGCTGCAACGATGCTCAGCAAGGCTGGTGCAGAGATTAAGGCAGTGAGCAGTTTGGAGCTTCTTCCTTCCACAGCTTGTTGCAGAACACATTGGTCAGACCAACACGCTCTCATGGCAGAGTGGAGCTTGCTGGATGCAGGGTTGTGCTCATGGCATCTACCATAGGCTGAACACGGTGAGGTGATGGCCTGTCCTGGCACTGGCCAGGATGGCTGAGCCCACGGCAGGGCACTGCTGGAGGACAGACACTGCTGAGACTCTCTGGCCCCATCCTGGGGAGGGCACCCTAAACACCCACACTTGGCCCCCGGCCCTTCTGTCAGCTGGGTGCTGTAGGAGCCGCGGCGCAGGCTCCATGGCCAGCACGTCCCTCAGCAGGGCGGCTCTGCTGCTGCTGTCCTGGCTGCTGGGCTCAGAGCCAAGGCCTGCAGCAGAACAGCAGGAAAAACACAGAACAGCGCGTACCAGGAAAGTGCATTGGGAGAGATCATCAGCAGCCACACCTGGCTTTGGATAGCACAGCATAGTCCCCAAGACACTGGAGGGGAGGAAACTGTCACCATTAGGCAGCACCACAACCCAGCCCTGCCCAGCTGCATGGTCAGCTGCATGGCCATTGCAGTGACAGCAGCCACACTGAGCAGGACAGCAGCCACCTCAGGTGACCAAACAGGAAAAGCACTATTACTTTCCAGGTGCAAAGGCACTGACAGCCTGTTCATGAAACTGAGCACCACCAGCATGGGGATGTGCTACGCTTTGACCCCAGCCCAGCTTTGCAGGGGCAGCTTTGGGGTCTAGCTGGACTGGAGAAGCATGGAAGAGAAATACAGCACCTGTAACCACCCTTCTGCATCCAGCAAAGGCAGCCTGAGGTGTGTACAGTACGCAGGAAAGGGCGAAAAGGTCAAACCAATTCCAGTCACCTCTAAAGTGAGCACACTGCCAAGCACCAGTGGACAAAAGTCATAGGAGAAATACTCCTGAAGCTCCAGACACAGCATCATCTGCTTTTCCACTCCTGCCAAAGAAAACAGGAACATATGTCTTTTGCCCACCCTTTTGTACTTCTGCAAAGCTAAGTCCTGAGCAGCTGAATTTTGCTCCTGCAGCCACAGGCCAGGCAGCCTCTCTGGGACTGTGAAGGCTTCTTCCCATCTCATTGCTGATTTAGTACAGCTTGTTGATCCACTGCTAATTTTGTACTTCATTATTTATTTGTGTAACAGCTCTTAGTAAATCCCTGTAGCTAAATCCGTCCACGTTTGCTGAGGACATTAAAAAAAGTTCTAAGGGTTTCCTGTCCAAGTACAGTTTTATAAACACACGTCCCACATTGATAAAAGACCCTTACTGATTCAATAGGAAAAAACAACCTGTATTTCTTTTCCCTTTAACTTTCCCTCCTTCCCACGTTGATCATCCTGACAGGTCTCCATAAGCATGGCATGAAGGCAGCACAGCTACATCCACCCCAGCAGCATCCTTCGTGGGGCTCATCTGAACAGGAAACCAGGATGAGCAGAGAACTGAACGTGTAGTTCGTGTTATTATGGCAGGGAAATAGAATCAATAATAAATAGGAATCGCACAAGGAGTAGCAGCCCAAAGCCTGGAGTGGCAGGAGACGGGGCGAACTGGTGCTCTGTGTAAGCAGTGTCGGCCGAGGCTGCCCCAGGCTCGCTGCCGGGCTTCTCCCGCTGGCCGGGGGTCGGGAGAGGCTACAGAGATTCCCCTGCCACCCGTGTGCGAGACACGGTCTCTGCGACTGCTGTCACAAAGCCCCGCTAAGAGCCCACTGAGGCCACGCACGGGCAGGACGGCCGTGGGCTGGGTCCTTCCGCCGCCTCCCGGCCGCACACGCGGAGCACGAGCGCCCTCTACCGCCGCCGCCCGGCCGCACATCTGGGACACATCTGCACCACATCTGCACAGCCAGCGAGTGCGACCGCCCACGTGCGGACAGCCCCGCCCTGCCGGGAGGGTCCAGAGCTTAAGCTGCTCCCACATACCCAGCGCCGGCACTCCACGGCCCCTCGACCCTCACTCTCTGCACACTGCCCCCGGGCTGCAGCCGGCTGCTTCAGTCTCCAGGAGACTCTGAAAATTACTGTATCTGCCTAGGGAGAGAGAAAAGCTGCCCACCTTCCCCAAAGGTTACGATCCATGTCTGACCCTGGGCTTCACTCAAACAGAGGAGCCAACTGAGCCCAGCTTTTCTAGGATGGGAGGGCAAGGGCAGCTCCAAAAGCAGAGCCTGAATCACTTCCTCATGAAGAAAAGGTAAAATTCAGGGGGTTTTATCACTCCTGCCTCAGTGGCTCCAGCTGCCCCCTGAGCACTTTATCAAGCCTTAGATCTGGGCCTGTGCTAGGAAAACAGCATAAGAACCAGAAGAGTGTCCTGTACACACCAAGAGAAGCATGAAATGAGAGGTCTCGGGATTAGTCTCCAGCTTGGGTGCACTGGAGGTACCTGAGCATCAGGATCAATCATCTTCAACATTTTAGCAGGAGCATCAGAAGTCCAAGCTAGGCATAAGTTTCCTGCTGGTAAAGAGGAAGGGAGTAGGCTACAACAAGAATAAAGACATGCTGTCACCTGCTGGTGTACCAGAATCTGGCAGAGGATTAGGATGAGGCATTAGGATGATGCTTGAGAAGCAGAACACCCTCTGCTCTGTACCTAAAAGCAGAGGAATGGACTGGTCCAAAACATACCAGCAACCATAGGCTAGCCAGCGAAACCAGGGTACATCAGGCTCTGCCAGGAAAGAGAGCCACAGCTGTCTCACTGAGCAGATCTCAGTGGAATCTCACCTGAGGCCTCCAGATCATGCTGCCTGCTTACACCCAGCAGACCAGTTCTGGGGCCACACTCACCAAGCCACGAGCCAGGTTTCACTGTGACTCCACAGGTAGCTACGGACAGGGGCCTATTCACAACAGACAAATCATTTCAAGCCTCCAACTCTAACTCCCAGCCCATGTTACTCTGGAGAAATGAGGCTAGCAAGGCTGCCTGCAGAGAAATGTGTCTCCCAGAGGGGCAGATGGCAGTAAGGCAGCCACTCAAAGGGGTGACTGCAAGGGATGTGCACACCATGGTGGCCTGGGGGTCCTCCCACTCCAGAGGACATAATACCAGAAACCTGGGTTACGCTGTTGCACCTCATCACTGCACCATCATGGGGCAGTCAATCCATCTTGTTGTGGATTGCAGGAATCCTCCTGTGGGAGCTGTGCACACCCTCCAGACACTGCTGCGTGATGTGGGTCTCCCATCACGGGTACATGACCTGACTGAGGGATAACACTAGGAAAGGAATTATTTAAAGAAAATGAGTGCTAGAATTATTTACCAGGAAAGTGTCTGTATGAAAAATGTTAACGCTTCTAGTTACATCTTGGCAGAGTTCAACTAATATGAAATATATGACTTATAAGCAATAAAAGTTATGGCAGCACTAGAGGATGATTCCAAGCAATGCTCTGCAGCAGCACCTCAGGACAAGAGAGTCAGGTTACCTGGAATCTCTTAACACCTGTCCAGTTTTCAAACACCTGTTTATAATGTGAAGGAAAGCCTGACTTTGCATAAACTACACTGGGTATGGATTTGGGAGGCAGAACCATTTCCCTGGAGTAGGAACATTCGCATGTGGATGCACTCTAGCTCCTGCAGGCTCTCCGTTCCTGCTTTCAAGAGCCACTAGCAGCAGGCCAACCTTCTCTCCTGATCGGGAAACCATCGAGATACATCTCGTTGTGTCGAGATGCTGACGCAGGACTAACAGGGGCTGCAGGAGAGGGGCACTGCTTAGAGCAACGGCTCCTCTCCAGCCCAGGTGCTGCGCCGGAGGTGTTCCCAGGCCACGCTACTGCCCAGTCCCAGCTGGGAATCATTGAGCTGCACCAGGACACCCTCCCCGCAGGCAGCTGCGGTGGGGACAAGCCCCTCAAGACTCCCGAAACTGTGGAGCAGTGGGAGCTTCTCCAGTAGAGAGTGGGAGCGAACCACTCTGCTGAGAGCCGGCACACGGGCCCGTTACTAGAGGGAGCTCGTTCCCGCTGGACGGCTGCTCCCAGAGTCCCGCGGGAAGATCACACAGGACACCCCGGCAGAGTTCCCCGCTCGCTCCCCGCGGGCCCGGCCCGCCCCTCGGCCCCCCGCGCACCTGGTGGCGGAAGGCAGCGCCGCGCAGCAGGTCCTGCAGCAGCCCGAGGCCGATGTCGCGGCTGGCGCCCTCGGTGACGAGGTGGAGGTGCAGCACATCGGCGGCGCCCAGGCGGCCGTGCCTCAGCAGCGAGCGCAGCGCCGCCTGCGCTTTGTCGCGGAGCGCGGGGTTGCGCTCCGCCTTGGTGAACATGAACAGGAGGTGCAGCCCGCGGGGCCCCGGGCCGGCCGGGGCGGGCGGCGTGGCGCGGAGGCGGCGGGTGGCGCTGGAGAAGGTCTCGCCGCCGCCTCCCAGGTAGTAGAAGGCGCAGACGGCCAGGGCCGCGGCCGCAGCCAGGGCCGCGGGCTGAGGGCAGCGCGCCCAGCTCCAGCGCGCTGAACCCCGCAGCGCCGCCATGGCGGGGCGGCCCCGCCCCAACAGCAGGGCGGGGACGCGGCCGGGCCGCCCCCGGACAATGACACACTACAGAAACTACAGTCAACTTTTAGATACAAAGTCTACAGCCGTACATAACGCGAAGGAGGGCGGGGTATACAGTCTGTACAGTTACAGCTTGAGGGAAGGTTTTTTTACATTTTACTGCTGGAATGCTTAAAAAACACCGAGTACAGAGGAACGCGTGGAGAAAAAAAAAAAAGTTCATTATTTCGGTCTTCTTGAGGAAACGATGATTTCTTGGCGATTTCTGTCAAAACATGGAAAACTTAGGCTCCTAACAGAAAAGTGAGTGGAATTTTTCCTCCTCTATCATCTCCTTCCATGGGAAGAGAAACAAGAAAATACTGTATGCAGAAAAATAAAGCAAGTATATGAAAGGGTATATACCAAAGTGGTACATTCATCCTTTTCCCCAGTAGTGCCTTTCCAGACTTGTCCTGTTTTAAAACTGTGCCTTTGTGTAAGCACGGGAGCAAGGCATGTTGGCTGTCAGACTGCACAAGCCATAAACTCTAACTTGGGAAAAAGTGTCCATAATGAATAGGGCAGAGATTGTAGCCTGAAAAATTGATTCTCAAAATACTTTGTGTATTGAAGAATCAGAATAATCAGCTCAGTCCTTTTGACACTGTGAAAATACCACGTTCGTTTGTACTTACATATTATTATTTGCATTTTTATCACAGGGTCACTTCATAGTCACTGTGTTATTTGAGATTCTCAAGATGAAGCAGCAGAGGTAACATCCAAAATTTTAAACAGATGGCTGTAGAGAAGCATTGAAGTCCTGGAAACATGACATCAACCCTCTGCTTGTTCTAGTTCTCACCTTTTTAGTTTAGTGCTACAAAGTTTATGCTCTATCTAGGAGACCTAATTATTTTGAGGACATGTGTACTGATGTCATAATGCAAAACAGGAGAAACTTCCTCTTGTACAGGGATTTTCTGACAGCAGTTAGAAGGTCTGGTTGCATTTTCTAAAACTATTTCAGCTCAGTATATAAACAAGTAAAATATAAAACCCCACAGAGTGAAAAATGCAGTATTAATACAGGATCCTTTAGCACTCCAACATTAAAAGCCACAAATGGTACAATCCAAAATCTCCAAAATCAGTGGAAAGACTGCCACTGATATCAGCAACTTCCTGGATCAGGTCCTAATGGGCACAGAGGCTGAATAAACAATGTACTAATGAGCACCTGGAACACACATCCATCCAATTGCAATGTGGGCTGTTTGTGAAAGCAAAGAAATACCATCTACCACCTTCACCCAAATCCATATGAACAAATTCCAACTGTCTAACACAGGTAGTGGCATAATTCAGTGTGATAATTCAGAAATTTAAGTTTATATGCACTGTACTGATACTAACATACTAACATAAAACATGATACCTTATGAACAGTCAAAACAATTGATACCAATAATGACCCACCACAGACACTATTTTAATCAACATGTAATGGACATAAATTACACCTCTCAAATCAAGATGCATTAGAATGTAAGTTGAGTTCCTCAACATTTGTTGTTCCAAGAGACTTTTGTAACACGTAATCTATATATAGGAAAGATATACTATCATTCAATGGGCTGTCTAATATAGAAAATTACTAAAAATCCATGTGAAAGATGGTTTTAAAATGTGATAGGAATCTTCTGCTTTGTCCTTCACTACTGTATTTCATACCTGAAGAGAAACATGAACTGGAATTGAACCTTTCCATTGCCTGGTACAAAGTATAAGATGTTAATCCACAATAGAACCTTACTGTCTACTATTCTACTTCGATTCGCTTTGTAATAGAAGTGGAAGTTTCCTAATATTACTGAGCAAAATATCAACATGAATCAAAACTCGATATGGAATCCAGATCTTCAGAGCTGTCATGATAATCACACTGCTGGGGGCTGAACCCTGTGAGTCACAGAGGCCCTGGAACATGAAGCCTGCCAGAGTCTGGTGAGACTGAGCCATCAAACTTAATGGTACATTCAGTGCTGCTGGTAAGCAACATGTCACCATTGTACCTCACCTGAAAAAGGCTTTAACTGAGTGCAGTTTATCCTGGACATCCTATCATACCTGAAAGGACAGGGGAACAAGGCTGAGGATCACAAGTGATACACCTACTCCCAAAGCCATTAAAACTCCAGCGCTCCTGAGAAGTCACACCACTTGTCAATCAGATGTGATTCATCCTTTAGCATAGAAAGACTGATATTGATTCTCAAACAGATGAGAGTCAGGAATGCAACACCAGGTCATGTAGAGTATAGGGAAGCAACTTTAGAGAAGTCATCCTGCAAAATTTGTCACAGAGATTTTGTGGCCAGGGAGGAAATCACCAGTGGATATTTGAAATAAGTCACTCAGACCTTTTTCCCAGCAGCCTGGACTGAGACAGCAATTATGCCACTAAGCTTTAGGCAGCTTTACATTCCAGCCAATCACACTACACACTGCCTGCCAGCCAAGCTGGGAAAGACATTTAGAAAAACCTATGTCTAAGGTGTATATTACACAGTCATACCTTACATTGTCCCATCTGTACACCGGGAATCTTACTTTCTCTAAGATCTCCTAAAACATCCATTTGCTGGTAAATACTGCTGATTAGGAAGTATATTATCATTTCATAGGCAGCTATTTAAAAATCAACTTACTAAAAAGTACTGCTTACAAGTAAGTTTCTTTCCTTAAGTTTCTTATTATTCAGACTAAATGCACACTTTAAATGGGCGGAATCTGCTTTTCCTACCATAATTAGACCACATACAAAGCAAGAACTGTCTTGTGAGAGTCTTCTGCTTGGAAATAAAATCCACTGGACAATTCTACAACATTACTAATTTTGTATCATTAATAATATATAGATCTGACACATTATTACACATTTGATGCAAAATGATAAATGTTTGAAATATCTTCCTAAAACTGAACATGCCAGAAAGTTGAACTTTACCACAGTTTACAGATTTCAATTTGTTTTATCCCAGTTTTGCTTATCATTCCATGGAGAAAAGCCAATTCATTTCCCAAATACACTTACACAGCAGGTTACATAATGCCACAGCTATTAGGATTACTGAAAACTCACATTGATACTATGTTACCTAAAAAATCTGCTTAAAGTTGTCTCCACAGGGCAAACAAATAGAAGATAAAGAATTGCATCTGCTGGTTTGGAGTTTAGGAAAATTATTATCTAGATATAAATAACATGATTTATAAGCATATATCTAGAGAGACCATTTATACATGCACAAGGGCAGAGTGAGGCTCACTACTGAATAAAGCAAATTGTCTTGCTGCCCTCACAACACAGTTGGAGACTGTGCTCATTCATTACTTGACACATATGTGCACTGAAATTCTAGTTTTTCTTGTGCTCACTTTAGTTTAGACAACACAAACATACACATCATTGCAAATTATACAAGGGCTACTGCTTCCTGATAGAAAGGATTGATAGCCCTAAATTTAGAGTGGCTGCAAGACATGAGACTTTTATACTGAGCTTAGGGCTAGTAGTGAGAACAGGAAAAAGTAGAAAGAGCCTTTGTACAACTATTCTACACAAACTTTTTTGGCTCAATATTTACTTTCATGTCTCAAATTTCAAGTTTTCATGTCAAAACACTACAAACAAACCCCACATCATGTCCAAAAGGATTAAGTTTATTTTTCATGAAAGGTTCCACATGCTCATTTAGAAGGATACTTGCTGCACTGAAAGTTTAATTTAAGAGGAAAAGAAAAAGAAAAAAGAGGAAAATGGACTGCTCTTAGGAATTTGGTCCCCAGGATATATCCCTTTGTGACTGACCTGCAGTCACCAGCATAAAGGCCAGCCTGGTGCTAGAGCTTCCACTGTGAAAGAGCTTGCAAAAGAGCAGGAGTTATCACATCTGTTATGAACAGCCTACCTCTAACCAGAGTCAGTGTGGGAACAAGAGAATCTGTTGAGTTGAAGTCCCACAAACAGAAGGACAACTCAGTAAGTCGTTATGCAATTTCCTTTCCAAACAGTCCCAGAAAATGCAACCCAGACCTTCTTGTCAGAGGCACATTCCTTACGGCAACAGGTACAGATGCCAGTGGATGACACTGGATAGCAAAGCTGCTGTGACCATCCTGCAGCTGGAGCTCACAGCGCCGCAGCCGTGCTCTGCCACCCCCGAGGGCGAGCTGCAAACCCTGAGTGTGTAACAGGGGCTGCTTTACACTGAGCTAGCAGGTACTCAAGGGTTTAAACACCTTCAGCTGCTGAGGTATATGTATAACATAAACCAACTCATACATTTCCCCAGCTACCACAATCTAAAGCTACATTGGAGTGGTCATTTTATCCAAACTAGCTAACAAAATGCATACAATTCATTCTGGTAAAGTAAAAAAGACTTGCACTATAAGCTTCAGGTTCTTTTCCTTCTTGACACTTAAGACTTCTGGGAATCTGACTGCTGGAAGCGGTTTAACTTCTCTGGATTATTTGATGCCATTTGAGAAAAGTCACGAAAAATGTCCTGATAAATTTCATCTCCTAGGTAGAAAAGAGAAGGGAAACAGTTTTAAACATTTGTAACAGTCAACATCACCCACCATTGCACAAATGCCCTACTGTACTACCAATTACTGTGTAACACTTATTCATGTATGAAGACTGCTTCTAGATGGAGTGATGCTGATGTAAACTCTGAAGGACTGGTTACTTGCATGCATGTTCTGTAGAAGCAAATTAAACAAAACCAAACTATACCTGAAATAGTACCTCTCAGGCAGCCACACAGAGGAAAGTTCAGAGTTAGAAAGGAAAAGTTAAAGCACTTTAAAGCAACTTAAAAAGAAAAAAATATTTATTAGCCATTAAAGAATAAAATCCTTGTTTTTGCAAGGAACTGCTAACCAAGATTCTCTACAGAAAAATAGAATTATGGCATAAATAAAGATTTACTTGGAAACAGAGATCAGAATTCTTACAGACAAACAGAACTCTCCATGAAAGAAACAATCAGCAAGCAATAATATATATATATATAAAAAAGCAAACTTAAGTAGATAAATTATTGTCCATAAATTATTTTGATCTATTATTTCAGCAAAATAAAATTTCTACATTCATTTCATCTACATCTTTCATTATATTTTTGATCTATAAGAACAATGATACTTCCCCTAAAAATCTTTTTTTTTTCCTAATCTTCACCCTTTGTGCTTAAACACGACCCTACTAATAGAACATATTCCAAAATGTGTTCCTCCCCCTCCCTGTCTATACAGGAAAACACATTCAGGAGTGATTACTTCTTGAGTCATTGCCAAGTCATTCTTTTACCACTCTAAAGTGGACATTTTTTCATTCGTTTTCACATTCTTTCATCTGTTGGAGCATTTTGGGTCTTGATTTCAAGTTCTGTTTTATAACAGTAACCATACCCTTCGTCTTCAAAAGGAATTAAAATGCATCCAACACCGGGCCAGGTCAGGAGCTACGCAGCCATCCAAATTTTAGAGTCTTCCCAACACAGATGGCCACACAGGACACAAGATCCCAGCACTTCTGTTTCTTGCTGACAGTTTGATTAATAGCATGACAAAGAAATCAACCCAAAATCTCTCTCATCGTGTACATGAAGGGTTTTTTTCCCTAACATGATTGTGGAAGAAAAGAATGTTTTTGTGCTTAAAAGTTTGCACTACTGGGAAAAGTGACATTGTTTTGTTTTTCAATTTTTTAATGCACATTTCCAATGTTAAAGCTATTATTCTTTTGGAGATGAGACTCCATTCTTTTAAAAACACTTTCAAAATAATTACTGACCTTCCAGAAATATTTAACATGGCAATAACACAATTCTTCCCAGAATTTAAAAGATGAATACATTCAATATTGCTCTACTAGGAAAAGTCAGTTCTCGAGAAATTTCCTTTTGGTTTTCAGATTTAATTTCAAGTATGGTGTCCCTGCCCATGGCAGGAGGGTTGGAACTAGATGATCTTTAAGGTCCCTTCCAACCCAAATCGTTCAGTGATTCTGTGTTCTAGAGATGAAGCAGGCACAGGACAGGTTTTATTGTAACAGCTTGTGAGAACTGCTTGCTCTGGGAGACCAGCACAGAATGGAGCTGTAACATTCACCAAAAAAACAGCTATGATGGGCAAAAGCAGAATCAGGCTTCTGTGATAAAAGCAATTATGCTTTTAGTACAGAAGCGGGTTCCACTGGTGAATGAGAACTGCAGTTCAAGTTGCCACACCTGGTTCTTTCAAATTAACTTGAAAGAAAAAAAAAGCTATATTTGCAAGATACATTGTGGCTCTGGCTTTGTCTCTATTACACAACAAAAATATTACATACAAAAATAGACTAAAATAAAGTGCCCCTTTAGTTAGTACGTTGCATTAAAATGCTCAATACTGTAAACCTTTTAATTATTTTAAAATTCTACTTTAAAATTGAATTCTGCAAGTTCCCTTTCTGAGCAATGTTTTCCCTAAAGTGCAGATTCTATGTACAAAAGTACTGTAACACTGCTTTACCATTTAACACCAGAGTAACTCAAAAGGCACACATCATACATTCAAGAAAAGTAGGAAGATAAAGTAGCAATGCTAATATCAAAGAGTTAGCAAGACGTACTGTAGCACCAAGAAATGAGCACTCAAGTATTATACAGAAACAGCACTACGGTGCATATGGCTTCTACCACCAGAAATAACCTTTTAAAGCTGGTTTCAGCTAGCTCCCATTGCAGGAATGTTTTGGAAGACCAACTGTACCTTGCAAAGCAATATATTCATTCTCTCAGTAGCTCAAACCAGCCATATATATTTAGATTATAAATTTTGATGCCATTAGCTACATGAGCAATTGTTTATCAGCTGCATTGCTAGAGCTGGCAAGTAGGCAGTTGGCTTCACTCTGATGACAGCAAACTCATACAATATTTACCCTCACATAGCTACCAGCAAATATAAAATTGTCTTGAAAACCCTTCTTTTCTTCTAGAATCATAGTTTTGGAGCACTGGAGTTCTAAAGTAAGGGCAGTGCAGATAATTTAACATGTATATGCAGTGAAAGGGACTTGCATCCCTTAAAACCACAGAAAGATGTGACATTTCATGACAGCAGACAGGTTTTGTGCTTAGGCTTACAACCCTTCTATAGCAGACACAAACATTCAAAACACTCAAATATTGGTTCCAACTTTTAGAAGATAGTTCAGCTGTGCTATCCAAAGATACACTAAGCTCTCCTGTCTGGGACTCTGTGCTACAGCTTGTGGCATTAATTTCAGAAGTTATTCTAATGAAAGCCTCCCCATGATTTTGGGCAAGCTTTGCCTGTTGTGGCAAATCTACCCTTCTAAGGTGTCAATCTCACCTTACCAGCTGTCAAGTATCTGGATAAGATTGCATCAAGTGCAGTCTCTAGATTCTATTGCTCCAATCTGGTAACATCCCCTCTGCCCAATCCTCATGAATCAGTGGAAAACACGTAAGGAGCTTTATAGGAGTGAACTGAGAGTACTCAGCACTCAGCCTGAAAAATAAAGTTCACCTTTCACTTCTGCCAGGAATAGCAGGGTGTTTTTAGCTAACTTCACAATCAAGTGTGCCTCCATTATTGGTATTTGCATGATATTAAATTACCTTCCTATGGAAGCAAATGTCACATCAGAACATGGTGTAAATTAGGACTGAGTGCCTGAGAATAAAGTTGCACATATCCATTAAATATAATCTGTTACTTTCTTGCTGGAGTTGGCTCAAGTATCTGCCAGCTTCTATTTGCTTTTTAACCAAATAGAAAGAAACTATGCATACAAAAATACATACTTAAGAATGATAGTTTTGTTTCTTATTAGTATCTTAACAAATAAAAATATTTAAAAATAAAATTTAAGGAAATAATACTTTCTTGTCTGGAGTCAGTTTGAAATATTTGATGTACATTTTTTACATTGGTGCGCAAGCGTTTTTTTCTTAAAAAAAGAAAAAGCAGACCATTCCACAAGAAGGAGAATGGTGTCCTGGAATAAGAGGAACTCTTCAACTGTCTGAGCAAGCTGAGTCAGAAAGCTGCTACTAAATAATGTCAGGTAAATCCTAACATTACACAAATGTCAATGGAACAATAGGAGAAAACTGTGTATGACTACCAGCAAAATAGGGTGCTCATAGCTGTGGTAACACACTGCAATAATGATGCTCTTTAAACAGTCTCCTTTTAGGTTCCCTAAGTACTCTGACAAAAGTCACAACACTGAATTTCAAAGAAGCTTTAGAATGTGTTGGTTTATAAAAAACATTATTGTATGAAGCAATCTTAAATTTCCCTCAGACACTAAGAATCTAATTGTAAACTGATAAATTCCTGTATACATTTCTTATACTGCATTTCAGTGTGGTTATTAGTAGAGTATTGACCTGGCTGCCCATAGAGTCCTTCTGATTCACGCATTTCTTCATTCATCCTTGCTAAACGCAACCTGCCATGCAGAAAACAAAAGGAACAATGTCACCTTTAAAGCACAAAAAAGACTACAATGCAAGACCTACAATGCCCTCTTGAATCTCACATCAAAGAGGTCATCTACAGATATTTTAATTTTTCTTTTGTTTTTATGTAAAGAATTTTGACATTTCTTTTATTTTTAACTTGAAGCAGAATAGCAAAATCTAAGTTATCTAGTCAGAAAAAAGAATGTACAACTTACAGTGTTACAATATCTGCATTTGCAGCTTCCACTGCTATACTCAATGGATCTTTCCCATCTTCATCAGTGGCATGCTGGTTTGCTCCTCGTTTTAGGAATAAGCACACTTGTCTGTTTAGAAAAAAAAGAGTGAAGAATATTTTTGACAATAAAGCAAAAAAGCTAATAAAGTCAAGCTACATACAATGTATTTAGCTTAAATCACCAAAAGTCTCATATCTATCAAAATAGTGCAGTTCATCTAGAACATGTTAATAGAATAGTAAGCAAACCATTTATTTAATCCACATTAGAAAACACATGTGTTTTGCTAGTGGATGAGACTGCTAAATCAAAATATTATTTCCTCTCTCACAACCACAGCTTAAGAAGAACTTGTATCACCTGAAATAGTATTAAAATATCAGAATATCTGGGGCAATGAAGAAGCTTCACATGAACAACTACAGTAAAGGATGGCCATGTACAAATTGTGGGTCAGTGAGTTACCCAGTGTGTCCTAGAACTGTGGCATGGTGCAGAGGCCCCCTTCCTTTCATGTCTCGGATGTTCACATTGGCCCCATTCTGCAGCAAAAATTCACAAGTAACCAATGAACCCTATGGAATCAAAACAAAGAAACAACTCAGCACCAGATCTCTAGAATCAAACCAAACCTCTTCTGCCTTCTCACCACTGAGCCACCCAGCAAAGGAAACAAAAGGGAGTTGCTTCCATATCAACTTTAAACACTACTAGGACATAAAATTCAAAAAAAAGCATTAACACAAAAAAATATTTCAGAAACAACTCTGAAAGAGTACTGTAAACACAACTTCAGCATCACATTATCATTCATTAGGGAAGCAAGACGTTCAAAAGGAACAGTGACACAGAAATATCATTATTTCCCTTGCTCTCCTCCCCCATCACCAGTGCTGTATGTCACATACCCCTCTCACTGCCTGAATGAGTGGTGTTGCTTTGTTTTCTTCCACGTTGACCCAGTTTACTTCAGCTCCATGAGCCAATGCTTCTGCCATGTGAGGAAGATTTTTCTCAAAGGCAGCTTGATACAACTGCAATCCTGGACTAGGCTGCTTGGAGTCACAGAACACTGGAGACTCTTGCTTGTCTCCTTCTAAAAAGAAAAAAAAATTGTTTACCTAATCCCTGTTTTTACAAGGTACCTCTTGGAATTCTGATCAAAACATCATTTCTCTGGCAGTAGGTAGCTCAGCTTTTACAGAATGCTATGTATTGTTGCCCCATTCTGCCAGGAGAATTCACAGATGCCTTTAGCTCCAGCATTCAGGTCTCTTCACAGAATATTACTGCACAGAAAACGTTCTCTCCACATTACTGGCACTTGTGTATATACTTCAATGTACATATTCCATGCAATTTCTAAGAAATTGTTTAAGGTTTGGAATGTGTTTTACTGTAAACTGCAAGATAGGAATAAAACTCATTTTCTGCAGAGATGTAGTCATACAAATATATCTTTATCTGCAACACCCGTGTATGAGGTTAATACTGTTCTGACCTAATTTTTGTTAATAGATAGCATTGTCATTTACCAATTACTTGCTGTGGCTATAATCTTTTGGACTAAAGCATAATATTTCTCTTCATCTCAATAAGGGTTATACAGAGTGAAGTCTGGGACATAAAGATTTTGTTACCTAAAAGCTTTTGTGAGTTACAGCATCATAAATATTTCTACAACATAATCAAAAAAGATCCAAGCCACATGCTGCCTGCCTGCAATAACACCTGTGAACTGATGGACTTAAAACATACCTTAATAGAGTGCTTTGATGTAGAAGAATAAGTCTGCTTTATAAATAAATGTTATGGAAATTTTGAGAAGCCATACTCAATATATTTGTCAAAACAGCATGCTAAAATGAGCAAATATCTTCATTCATGAACTTACAGAACTTCTGAGTTGAGAGAATGATGTTTAGACTTAGTCAATTCCACATAAGTAAGAAATGGAAAAATCAAGCAAGAATGCACAAATAACACATAAAAGCCTATTATCTGTGACTCAAGAGGAATTCTATTTCTGCAGACTTATTTATTTATAAAAGGATCGTGCATTTCTGTGGAGACTTGTCTTTCGCAAAATGCAGCATTTCTCTATCTGCAAAAAAATCAATGTTTTGGGATCAGTCTCATCTAACTAGAAAAAACTATAGTTCTTTGAACCCATTTAGAAGGATTAAATGTCATTTTTGATAGCAAGCCCAAAGGAAAGATCACTCAGGCAAATTTTACCCTTGCTAAAAGCATTTCAACCAGGATAGCAGACATGAATTGTATTACCAAGCATTAATCTTTTTTACAAAAAAAACCCCTGCTGCCAAGTGATTAAATTTTCATCTTAAAGTGCAAAGCCTAACATACCTGGTTCATACAAACTGTTGGCTGATATAGTAGAGGCAAGATGTTCTCTGCTGTCATCAGTGCTTGGCTGGATCCCACTGTCACTGCTTCGGACTGTTTTGGGGAGAAATTGCAATTACTATGCAGAGCTGAAGCTACCTGCTCCTCACAGATACCATGATAATAAAGCAAGCTCTTATACTTGGTCCTGAACAAAATTTTTTAAAAATGGCTTGTTCTTGTTCAGTATGCTTAATGCATCCATAGAAAAATATGAAGTCACATTTTGTAACCATAACATTTACAACAATAATAAATGTCAAGGACAACGAGAAATGAAAAAAAAAAATCAGGATAAGTAAAAAAGCTTAAATTATTTCATGAAAATACTAAGCAATGCAGCAGCCTGGAGAAAACAGATTGAAGCAGGGAGATGGCCACAACACACAATGGACCACTAGTGCAAATACTGAACACGCCACAGCTGTAGTACTTACTACTACGGAGTTTTGAAGAGGTATCAAAGTAGGAGAAGAGTGAATCAAGCTCATCAGGACAGAACAGAGACTCCCGCCTCGCCTCGTCGCTACTTACAGCAACCGCTGGGACATGCAGGTTAGCAAAGCACAAAGCAGGCAGTAAGGAAGGGACAGGGCAGGAAAGAACGTTATTGGAAAAATCAAGAAGGATGAAAATATGGAGGAAAGAAGGTGGTTAATGTGATTCTGAATTATAAACATCCCCATTCCAAATCCTTCCCCAAGTAAACATGCACATCTCTGAAGAAGTCTTTTCTCTCCTACGCTCTACACTAGGGCTACAACACATCAAAAAACAGATTCCAAATTCTCTGCATGAGGCAGAAGTCAATTGATATAAAAATATGTTACCTTAAAAAGAAGATGGGTAATATAGCTAAGGAGAGAAGTGTGTAAATACCTTTGTGGGATGCTGCCCCTTGCTCCCCTGCCAAAAGAGATTTTTCAGGGCCACTGTGCCTTTTCTCTTCCTGACTTGGAGGCAAAACTTTTGTTCCAGGCTCAGGCAGAGGTATTGATGCAGCTTGCTTCTCTACAAACTTTCTTTCCACATATTTTGCTCTGATGTATGCCTCCTTCTCCTGCCTGTCATATACAAAATCCCTGGAGTTAGTAAGCTAATATTTTAGTATTTTCATGTATTAAAAGAATATCTATTTTGTACTAAAGTCAGTAACCAAAACTGTAGCTTGGCATTGCATATAAGACACACCTATAGCACATTTTCACAAAGATGCAAAGCACACTGTCACTTTCTGGATTCTTGATGAAATTCTGCTTAAGGCTCAAAAGAAATTAATTTTGTTAAGTTTACAAACATGTATTTACTTTCAGACAGAGATTTTGGAAAGTGGTATGTGGAAGAAATAAGCATTAGTTACTCTTTGTTACCTGTATTAAACCTTTAAAAGTGTTTAAATTGTTAATAACCTATTAATAAACATAGATTTAGTTTCTTATGTAAATATAAATTGCAACATTTGTTACAGGAACATTAAGATTACACAAGAAAACAATAACAAGCCTTAGGTAGGCACAGCCATCAGTTCCATATCACATACAAGTATTTTTCTTTGTAACCTGAGGTTAACAGCTTACGACACAACAGCAGTTGTGCCAAACTGATAAAAGAGGCTGTAATCATTGCACTGAAACTGCTGAAAATCAACCACTAGAAGGAACACCTAGCAAATCTCCTACTTTGTTTATATTAACATCACTGTCTCCAAATTCCAACATTTCATAAAATGCAGGTTTCTATACTATAAAACTGCTGGGCAGCAAGGAGCACAGAACTGGAAAAGTAGTAAAAAAGCAAGTTTTAAGAGACATCCTATACAGCAGCACAAAGCATTGGGAATCTACCTTCAAACACAGATTAGCATCAGAGAAATAGAAGACAGCAGTACAATGATTTGAAGGCTGCTGTAAAGAAGCAGACCTCATGTACAATGTAGGTAGGAAGATGAGAACATTCTGAGGACCAGAGAACAAAAGTCCAATGAAAGAACAGTCACTGTAAACAAAGGAACAGCCACAGGCTCCTTCCAGGAGCACTCACACACTGAGCACAGCTGGCTGAGCTGGTACTCAGCAGAGAGGAAACAAAATCCACATGTCCACAGTGACACTCTAGAGCTGTCATCAAAAGGAGGGAGTGAGATCACAAAAAAACCCAAATGAACAGGAGAAGCACAAAGGGACCAGCAGAAGGAATACCCAATAAAGAGAGAGAGTGAGAAAAGGGAGAGAGCAAGACATACTGGTGATACAGGGAAATGAGGACACTAAAGGAGTTTACCAGAGTTAAGTGGCAGAATCTTTTACAGGTGAATGCTGAAGGAAGCAACAATAAAAGGAAGCAACAGGCACTGCTGGTAAGATACTACCTTTGACTTCCAGATTGTGGCTTCTTTACTCCCACTTTTTCCAACTTCGCTTCATATATTCTATTTATAACATCATTTCCCAATTCACACATAAGCTATAAAGCAAAATAAATAAATTCAAATATAGTTGCAAAAAGCTTTATGTACCTATTCAGTTGTTTTTAATCTCACTCAGCCTATATTTACAACTTAGTGTTTTCACTGGTAAAAGTACACTTATAGAAATAAGCATGGGCTTACATGATAATAATGAAACAACCAGTGAATAGAGAGACCAAATTCTGAGCAAGATAACAACAACAAAAAAAATCATCTTTAAAGTGCCTGAAAAAACAACCACCAGAATGACACCTGCAAGCCTCATCAACAAAGGTGCTTTTCCATCAGCTCTGCTAGCTGTTCTTACCCCGTCAGCAAGAGACAATTCAATCAATTGTATTCCATCTTACCCAATGGACATTTTTGCTAAACCATAATCTCATACAACTATAGAAAAAGAACAAAAACAAAAGCCTACTTAAGAAGAATTTAACTCTATTGATTGCAATGAACAAACTTCTTATTTCTAATACCAGGTAGAATACTTAGTTCTGGTATTTACATGAATAGCACAAAAGGTAGAGGTTTTTTTTTTTGGAGTGGGCATTGGGGACTGGTTGGTTGTTTTCTCAGAATGAACACATTGATTAAAAAAGATTTTTAACAACAAAGCACATTGTCTTTTGATTGTTCAGAATAGAGAAGCAATTCTTAAGTGCCAGAACATCACAGCTAGAAGCAAATGCTTTCCATGAGCCATCGAGTTGCACGCATGCATCCATGCATGAGTTCCTATTTCAGGATTTCAGTGTCACATGATTTTTATAACCATGGTTCAAACTAGAAATTCGGCACACAAATAGTACACAACAGCAGTTGCATGAGTATTCTCCTATAGGCCAGAAGCATCCCACTGTTAAGAGCTGACATTCAAATTTTTGAGTATGATCATGCTTTAGGCTGCTATATCACTTCAAAATTTTCAGCCCACTGAAAGACATTATTGGTTTGTAAACAGATTTGCCTTTTTATATGTTGAAAGTATCAGATGAAACTTGCTAGTCAGAGTGCACTTGGGAACCTGAAGGTGTTGTAAGTTGTTCTGAATCGCAAGTTTGTAGCACAAATTACTATGGCGTATAAGAAAGTGTGAATTAAAACAAACCAACACACAACTTTAAACATTTTCTGCTCAAAACAGCAAGACACACACTGGGTACAAATGTGTTTTCTGCATGGAACTTTCTGACGCAGAGGCTTTAGAACAACAATCTAAGTACCAAACAGAAACCTGTTTCAAAAATACTGTACCTTTAGGAGTTCAGGTTCCCATGAATCCAACGTTAAAGATCTTACTTTTGAAAAGTGGACTCCCAAGCTCCTAAACAACATGGAAAAAAACACTAACCTGTAACTACATATTATATCTTACTTCAGACAGATTTAGCATTAATTTATGCAAATAAAGCAGTTACCTTAATTCTATTTACAAACAAGGGTCTCTAATTTTTTTTCAATATACCTTTGAAGAGGCAAACACCACCCTTCCTAATTAAGCCAATGCAGAAATCAAATGCAGTTGTGAGGAGTTCCCCAACCTGTGTATCCCAGAGCACTCGATGCACAATGTGATTCCCAGGTTGATACTGGCCCAACGAGGATCTGCCAAACCACAGTCACAGCAGGCAGCATTACCAGGAATACACTGCACTCGCTGCAGAGCACTCTCTCCTTTCAACAGCTTCTCTTTTGTCTCACTCCCAGATTCTAGGCTCCCAGTAGAAGGGGATGATTTCTTTTCCTGTTTCTAAAAGAGAAAAGACACAAACCAATCAAGAAACATATGCTAAACTTAAGAAATAAAAGTCCTGCAGATACTGACTGTGCACTAAAATCCAAGAAAAGTCTCTTCTGCCAAGGCTGAGGAAAGCCACAGAACTAAAAAAAAAGGTTTAGGTTTTTAGAAGATATATAAATCTGAATATAATAATATATCATGATTTTTAATCACACTACAGAAAAATCTCAAAAAAATATAGGCTATAGTAATATCAACATGATGAAGTGAAAGATTAGATATAATTCACAGCCTTCAAAATTTCATTGCATTTCCACTGGAAGACAAACAATGATTGTTTTTTTCCTTCCCTCTCATTAAAAGAGGTTTTTTACATTTAAAATTTTCAGGACCTAAAGGGGGACTTTGCTGTTTGGTGGACTGTCAAACTCACCTCAGATTCATCCCCTTTCTCTCTATATGCTGTGGCAATACTGGTCTGAACAGCCTTAATCCACGCCTGCCGCAGCTTTTCTGAGTCAGCCTGAAGCATGCAGCTCCTGTGACAAACCAAAGGACTCAGAGACAGTGCTCAAGCAGCTGACATCCAACAACACATTGCTCAGGGGTCTGTTATATGAAGCAAGTTTCTTGCTATCACAAGCATATCGTTTAGTAGGCATCATCTAATAAACCCATTTATTTTAAGATAATAAAGCAGCTGAGCCTTTGGGAGCTGCAAACTCCTTATTTCAAAATTACTTGCAGGTAATGCTAATACAGCAACCTACTCAGAAGAAAAATGTAGGAGGAGTGAAGAGTGTAGATAACCTCCAAACCTAAAAGCACGCTGACCTTGTATCAAAACCTTAAATATAGTCCTATCTCAAAATCACTAATAAGGAATTCACGTCCAGCCCTTGCTGTGGCAGGATGCCAAAATTCCCCAAGTACAGCCAATGCACTATTGGAGCTGAAAAATAATTTTATTTGGTAGTTTCATTTAGTGCATTCTTAAGTTTAACATCACTGAGACAACAGTTTATTTATGGGCTTCTCTCTCATTGCACCAATCAGAAACATGGAGAAATTGAGACCTATTTTCTACATTACTAAGCAGCTGATAGTATCAGCTACTACTAAGCCAGAGCAGAGCTCTGCACCACAAGCCATTTATGCAAAAAGCACAAGAATGCATGTTTATTTTAATGCCAAAAGTAAACTAAATACCAGGGACACTTCTCACAGCATCACTTACTTTCAGCCAAAATTTCAGAGAACAGAATTTTTCAGATACTTTTCCTGTTTTGATCTATCCCAAGAGAAATGTTAATGTTACATTTTAAAGCAACTACATGTAATGATTTTTATTTTTAAATAAACATATTCCATCGCTTCTCCTTACTTTGTTGGAGAAACCACTTCAAAACAGAAACGTCTTTCTATGTCTTCACAGTGTTTAACTGTGCAGAGCCTCAAGTCTTCAACAACTACGGTGGGATTATCCTAAGAGACAAAAGTTAACAAAAAAAGTCACAGAGAAAAATAATACAGTTGATAATAAGATAATAATTCAATCCTGACTTATTAATTATTGAATTCTATTTGCCTGGTTACACTAATTTTTCCCTTAAATTGAACTCAGTGGATTTGGAGGTACTTAGACATATAAGGGATATATTTAGAAAAATTTTAATGTTTAAGCTATATTCAAGGAAATTTTAATTTTCTAAACTTTGGAGAATTTCTTTTGACCTACAATCCAATCTACTGAATAATCAAAATCTTAAATTTAAACAACAGTATTCAAACTGCAAAGATAATCTAAGAATTGCAATTAACTCACAATTAAGTCTGAAAAGTTATACCTAAATCAGCAGTATTTTAAGTGCCAAATAAAAAAGCCCCAGAATCTGAATGCAGTTGCTTTGAAAATTTGATTCTATTCTTAAGAATTCCATACTGAGCTATCAGCATTTTGAAGCTGCAGTTAAAAAAAAACAGCAACAAGAATTCACAAACACAAAACACCCAACCAAACCTGCTCACACAAACTCAACAATGTGCTTCCTTTCCCACCACAGAAATGAAGCCCCTTGATTTGACAGCATCAGATAGCAAGGAACAGCCTCTGATCCCAGTCTGTTTGCAGTGAAGAGGAATTAATTGCCATAAGCTCTTTCCTCTCTTTTTTCCCTGCCATCTCCATATAGTCTCTATTTTTTTCCAACCTGAAGAACAGCTACAGCTCCTTGATGCAAAAGCAGATTCTAGAACAGCAAGCAAAGGAGCAGAGGCCCAAAACCTGACTGAAAAAGTTTCTATGGCTTGGGGCAGAGCTGGACTTGATGCTTTAACATAAAACTGCTGCACTTCCCACCAGCAAAAAGGCAGATACTGACTGCTGAAGCACTGTGCATTTTCAACACTAAATACATGCATATAGCAGCTCTGACTGCTTCGTAATAGAAGCTTTTGTGACTTTTTTTCCCCAATTGCTGAATTGAGTGTGTGAACCAGTTAGTAACTGGAGGGAGCAAGTACTGAAAGAGTTAAACACAACTGCTCAGAGAACAGCATGGAGTATTTGACTGCCAGCAAGTGAGCACAAGCCTTTTGGGACCAACAACTTTTAAAGTTCTAACTAGGTTACAAAACCCACAGCAAATAAAGTATGTGCTTACAATCAGTGCACAGGAATCTCAGAATCTGTCAGTGTAGCTATTAGTCTCATTTTACAAAGGGAGAAACTAATTTAGAAAAAAGCAGTAGGAGAATCATCTTGTTGAACATGACACGGGATGTCACATCAGCAGTTTCCCCGATCAATCAGAAAAATCATCACCCAAACCCCAAATTATCCCAAGCCAGTTTTCAATTCCTACCTTAAATTTCTTCTGGTACACAAGTTGGTTATTTTGTATTGAGAACCAGCGCCTATTCAAATGAAGAGACATCCAGAGAATACATAACTGATTTTACAGTGCTTATTTGACTGAGATGTGCTAACATACAGTCTACAAAGAGACTGCATCAAAGAATTCATGAAAGTAATGCTATAGTCAGTTTTGGCAAATATTTCACGAGAATAACAAAAAAAGAGAAAGCAGAGACAAAACAGAAAAGAAAGCAAGGTTCAAATAATTTGAGTCCTAAACAAACACATTCATGTTATGACAACATTAGTTAAGCTATCACACAAAACACTTCCATTTCACAGAACATTTCCTTCTGTATTCTAGCAGCAAGTTACAATTTTAAGTAGTTTGATAACACCAATTCAGATAGTTTGAATAACAAAAATGCTTAAACACATGTAAACTAATCCTGAATACTTTTGAGAGTAAAACTAACTTACTAAGGCACTAAAAATACTTTGGTGTTTCTATCCCATGAAGGTTTAATATCTATCTACGTTGGGCATGTCTTAAAATTTTTGATCCTGAAATTAAGACACTGCATATAAAAACGAAAAAGAAAAAAAAAACAATGAAAACCTTTTAAATAGGATCCTAACCTAAGCCTCAGCTTTGAAGGAAAATATCAAATAACAGATTTAATGAAGGCATCCTGTAAAATCCAAAAGATAATATAATGCTTAAAAAGTCCTCTGAATTGTATCCTTCCTTGTCAAATTCACTGTTCACACAGGATACATCTCAGAGAACAGAAAAATCACTCACATTTTGAAAAAAATTACCTCTGATCTCTAAACAATGATGTTTTATCAGACCACTGAATGAAAAAAAAAATCCAGTAGACATAACCATGCCTTTCTAAATCTTCCGGGATGCACAACATAAAAGCTAACCAATTAGCACAGTTTCATTTTCACTGACAAAAATGAAGGGAATGTAAAAAACAATCCAGTGAAATTTACACCTTGTTTTGTTCAGGCTTACAATGCAAACCTGTTTACCACAGCATCATTCCTCGTTTATGTCCAATACCCCACCTTTACCACACGTGACTTTTTCCTGCACTGCCAGGTAGTTTGAATGGTAAAAGTAAACAAAATATTGTGTTGCAACAGATCTTGTTATTCTCCACAGGCTGCTGAGCTTCAAACTACAGTTTACTACTATTAGTAACAAGAGGGCCCCATGTATTTATTCAACCACCACAAGCCATTCATGGAAAGAAGTGCACAAAGATGATTAAGAAAATTAATATATACAAAAAATGTTAGAACCAAACCAGAAAATCTAGTATTTGTTAGAAAGGTTAGTGTTTCATAGACAGATGAGATTCTACCTTTTAACAATCTTTTCAAATGTTGTGCAGATATATTTAATTTAAAATGCAACAGGATGTCCTATCATCCTTGACTCTTTCAATTTATAAACAGCAGTAGTTTTAGTCACTGCTACTGAAAAGGCATTATCCTTACGATCTATTTACAGATGCAGTAAGTATGCCCCAAATACAAGGCAGGTTATTACTAATATTCATATAGGAAACTTAACAAAAAAGCAGACTTGAAAAGGAAATAAACTCACTTCTTTTTCATATGCTTTTATGGAACATAACATAGAACAACATGAAAAGTGGTGCCTAAGTGATAAAGGGAGTGGTAAAGGGGGGAAAAAAAAGCAGCCTTGCCCCAAGACAACTAGCAATGGAGCAAATCCCTAATAAGAGCCTTAGGAAGTGCAATTAACTTCATTAATGCAATGCTACATTTGTTCTACAGCTAAATATTTCATGAGTTACTGAAGTAAACAAGCTCTAATCTCATCAGTTGGATATAAGTGAACACACAAATTGTAACATAAATTTGTGCCATCTTTAAAACCTAGTCTAGAAGTTTTGAAAGTATTTCAGTCCCTTTTTTTCCTAGTAGAGAAATTAAATCGATTAAAGAAAAGGGTGCAGGTTTTGGTGCTTTTCTAAAAGAAACTTTTACTGAACAAGATCAACAATTTAGAATGTAGGATAACTTGTAGATCACACTTTAGAAGTAGATGTCAGAGTTAACACATTTTATTTTCTGCTTAACAAGATGGAAGTGTCAGGCTGCCCTCTAAGGTGTCAGCACCACAGCAGTTTTTTTTCAGGCCAAAATCTCCGAGTTATTCCTCATTAACCAAATACCATCAACAAACTCCACACTTTACTGTAGCAAACAGACTGCTGGGGGTCTACACCAGCATCAGCCAGGAATTTCTGAGGTACCACCTCTCTACTGAAGGTGCTGTTATAGGATAACCCACATTATCAGGTTCTAAGAATAATTTAATAAATCTTCAGGCATCATGTGTACAGTAAGTACTGATTATTACCATAGTTTCCTTAAATGTGTCCTTCTGTCAAAATCAAGAGAGAAGCATGGTGAAGGAGAAAACATTCTTGGGAATATTAAAGTAGTTCACACTATCTCACTTTGTAGTGGTTAAAATAGTTGTTTCTCTTTAGAAACTGAATATTCTCCATCATTTATACCTACACAATTCAAAAGCCTATTTATTAAATAGGAAACAATGCAAAATTTATAGAAAAAAAATCCAGTTTCTGAGAACTGTGAGTAATACTGAAAAGAAATATTAAATTTAAGTTTTACATAAAAAATGAATTGTGCTTTGTGATTCTCAGAAACAGTTTTCACCTCTAGGTGCTAGCAGCACACAATTAGAACAGAGTAATTAAGAATGCACAACATTTAAAAGTACATGTCTATTCCCAATGCAGTTGATAAAAAAAAATCTCATCAACTTCAATTAGAAAAAGTCAAGATATTCAACTTGTTTGAGTTCAGCTCAGAAGTTTGAGTGCAGAAACTTGGCTTTAATTCCTTTTTTTAGCTAAAAACTAACTCAATTTTTCTAAATCTTTTAATGGAGTTCAGCAGCAGGTATACTGGCATCCCAGGCAGAATCCTTCTGTTATTTTCGTAGACTGAGTCACTTACACATCCATTGCAAGTAATCAAAATTAAATGCAGGGTTAATGAAGAGCTTTTTGCGTGCCAAGGAAACATTGGGAAGGTATAAAAAGCTGGTTGGTACCTGATGTGATCTGGCTTTTTCCTGTCATGTGAAAAAATGGGGCAGGATTAAAACATAAGAGAAAGGAGGAAAAGGAATGAAAAATGCAAAATAAGCAAAATAAGAAAAGAATTAGCATGATCTGAAAATACAGCAGAATTAAAAAGGAAAACATCTATTGCATCCAATCTAAAATCTATTTGGAATATACAAGTGGTTTGAAAAATTATTTTCTCCCTACACACATTTATTCTTTCTTCACGATATGGACTTATTTTCCATTTGAATTTCTGGGAACCAAAACAGCTTTCCAGCTACTGCTCCATAATAAATGCACCTGACTCCAGTTCCTGATGCCTTAAGAAAACTAGTGTACAATCAGGTATCATTTACCAACAGATAGACATACATTGTAAACACAGGTGTCCATATCTGTTACTCTAAGACTTTGCAGTACAAGGACATAATTTTGATTCCACTAAACTGTATTATCTGAAATACTTGTGTACATTATACACTGTCCTTTTAGTCACAACAAAAAGAGATTACAAAAGCTCCATCTCTTTCAAAATACAGAGCCACTGAATTGCAAATAACTCAGGGCTTACTTTGCAGCCTGCTCAAACACTTATTTGTTTCTAAAGCCAGTGTCAAGGAGAACCATCCCAAGAATAGGAAACTTGATGCAAAAGCCCAAATAATTAAAGTCTTGAGACGAGCTGCCATGTGCCCCAGGAAGAAACTCCATTATGCTAGCAAGACACCCAGGAAGAAATTTCATTATGTTAGCAAGACATTACTTTGGACTGGAAACAGATTTTCATTCACCACAACAGCTTTGCCCCCCTTGTATTATACAGTCTACTTTCTTTTTCTCCCCCAGCAACCAGGCTTTTCCCAGGATAATACCACTACGTGGTCCACAGATTCATCAACCAAGACATCCACACAGAAGGATCACATTTCTCTCATCTGTCAGCTAGAATCATACCAGTGTGTCAAACCCAGACAAAACTACCATATCCTTGCCTCTTCTCCTATCTGTTTAATGCTGGCAAATATCCACTAATAGTGGCCATTGCAATGGTTTTTGGTGCCTTTAATTTACTTTTAAAGGAGTTCTTAAAAAGGTCAAGAACCAACATAAGACCAACTGATATCAATGGGGGTAAAAGAGAAGGCTCCATTTTAGATATATATTACCACTGACAGTGTATTTAGCAGTCAGCAGAAAGACCAATGCTGTCACCTGTGGTTGAGAACAGCAGGAAATTCCAGTATTTCTAGGCAAATTCTTCTAGTTTTGTTTCAGCTGGTTGATTTTCCACCCACCTTCCCCAAAGACGGGGATATAACAAAGCAGCAAACTGCTAATCTGTAAGACAGAACTCCCTAAAATAAAATACATATTTCTCTAAATGCTTCCTCTTTTGATATCTCGTAAAATTTTACACACAAAACAGTTTAATGCAATGACAAAATCCATTCTTGTACTTTAACTAGTGACGGGAAAAATCCTCACATCTCTAGTATATGATAAACTTCAATCAGTAGTATCTCCCCACAGCCGAAGCTGTAATACTACACAAATAAAACCTTCCATCACAGGAAACAGGCAGTGGAAAATGGTAGTGACCACTTCTGTGCCTACAGCATAGCAAGCAATTACAAATGTATTCAAAAATAAAAATAGCAAAAATACTTCTTCATTTTTATTAAAACATAGCAAAAATGGGGGACTAGATTCAGAAATTAAAAACTGTCTTCATTAAAGTCTTAAATGCATGTTTTATGTATGATAAAAGTAGTTTAATAGCAATTAGTAATGGTTTGTGAACATGTAGAATACAAAATTTAAATAATTGGTTCAATTTCAGAACTGTTTACAGATAAGCATATCCAATCCTATTTTTTGCCTAAAAGCATCCAACTAGTCTGTCAAAATGAGATAAATTATCAAGAATCTAATACTAAAAAGGTCAAAGGTTTTGCTTTATTGAATGCTCCTGTGATAAATAGAAGGAAAAGTGTAAGTAAATATCAATTACGTAATAAAAGCAGGCAGCTCTGAATCATTAATGAGCTGTTTATCTTTGCCCTCTTAAATTATTGCTTGGATATGCTTTTATTTTATTTGTTCAAACCTGTAACTTAATCTGAAGGAATGTCATTGTCTATCTTGATTTAATTACAACTTCTCCTTATTTACTTTGCGTCCATTTAAATTACCAGCATAAAGAGGTTAGTTTTAATTGAATCCTCTTCTCTGATCACTTTAAGGTAAGAGATCTGTACAGTATTCCTAGGAATGAAGCCATGTGGAAGCAGACACTCCTGTCCTGCTCTCTCCCTGCAGAGCAAGGCCTTCCTGCTATTCAGAAGAGGAACCCAGAGACAGAGTTTCACCATCAGTCAATCCAGCAGTGGCAAAAAAGGACACTTTCAGCCCCTTGGGAATCTAACAAAGGACAATCTCTTGCCCTATTACTGCAGATTTTTCTCAGTATGCTAACACCAACATTTTACTTCACACCAGGAAGGTGCTTTTGATGCCCATCACCAAGTTTTCTCCCTTCACCATCCTTTGATGCTTCACAGATTTGTCTTGGAGAAGACTGAATTCTGCTTGCATGAAACCAACCCAGAAAGTACATTACAATTTCAGATGAATAATCAGGCCAAAGGACCAGACCAGAATCAGTCCAAAGCAAAATCCTTTGTACTATTTGCCCATGACTTGCTAATATAGATACAGTCTTATTGACACCAGTGGCCCTTGCATCAGCCTGTGGATTTAATTGAAGCAATCCCAATTTCTTACAAGCTTCTAGTGTGCTGAGATGCTCACAGAAGTATAGAACAATTAGGATTGGAAGGGACCACCAACTCAAATGCACATTCTGTTCTTTGAAACACGGCAAATAGTTTAACAGAAGCACCGCTGAAAAAATAGCAGAACATGGACAATAGAGAGCTCTATATCACAACAAATTACATTTAAAATTCAAGAATTGTATCCAACTGTGCTGTAAATGCTCCAGCATATACATTTCCTTGAAAAAAGCACACACCCTTGGAAATGCAAAAGAAATCCTGTTCTGGAAGAAAAATATTTAAATAGTAGTAAAATATACATTGTTACAGATATATGACCAACAATATATTCTGAATTCCCAAAATGGCCATCAAAACCACTAAGCAAAAGTCATTGCACAGGACAGGAATTTTAAAGGATAACAGTTACATTGTTTATCTTTCAGGAAAAATAACTTGAGTCTTTGACTGTGCTTCTCTGCTTCCAGTGGCTATACAATTTCTATTTCACTCTGTCTTCTAATACTTTCCTAGCATATCACAAGAGAAAGGTTTGCAAACAACTAGGACAGAAAACAAGGAAAAATGGCTTTGAAGTGTCATCTGTAAGTTAACTAACAGAGTCAACTCAGTGTTCTGTCAAAACTATGGAGTCAGTGAGTTACAGAGATTATGGATCAGATGAGAATTCAGATTAAAAAGCAGTATTTTTAGAAGCAGCAAATAGATGTTCCAAATAATTACCTGTTCCAAGTCTTGAAGGCATTGCTGGCTCGCTTGAATAAATAACCTTCCATAACAATGCCATTGGCTGCATCTACATTGTATTCTAGTTTAGTATCATCACTGGAATAATCCTAGTGCAAAGGAACAAGAAAAACACAACGTAGTTCAAATGAAACTTCAAATATGAGCAGTACTATCGTAAAAGAGTAAATATCTAAGAATAAGGTTTCCTTTGCAACACTTATCAGTCAAACCATGACTCTCAGCCCCTGATGACTTTTTTTAAAAAAGCAATTTTAGGCAATGAAAATGCTGAAGATTTTTACATTATACAACAAGGGGAATGTCTTGTTCAGGTATTGGTGACCTCTACAGCCAAATAGAGGGCAACATTGCTGACAGAGCACCTGATGCTTCAACTGCCTGCTCAAATGGTGTCTCATATATTCCCAAGAAAGGGGACAGAAGAAAAGCAGAGGAAAAGAAGCCATGAAAGTTAGGAGTCAAAACTGAAAAACAGCTGCAGCGTGTTGCAGACACCTGTATAAAGCCAGTTGTGCTTTACTATTTTCCTGAGCTCTGTCATGTTGACAGCTGAGCTGCATAGGAACTTAAAAGACAAGTAATCAAATAAAAATGATGCTATCAGTTAACTGTAGAGTAAAGCAATCATGGTGCTGGCACTGATGACAAGAGCTTAGTAGTAATTTTTTCTTTATGATCTTGGATAAGATTACAAAATCACAAGTAGGACAAGGGAATATGCATTTCCATCAACCTAATAACAACTAAAAGCAGCTAATAAGAATTAATAGCAGCTTTCTGAGCTTTAGAAAGGCTGACTGCTTCACATCTTTAGCAAAGGTAGGTTATACTAAGCAATAAGACATGTGGTGATCATTTGCTTTCACATCTCATTGAGAACAGCATGGGCTCTTCACAGGGGGGTAGAATTCAGATATTCAGTGAGTAGGAGGCTAACATCTACTAGGGGTGCATGAAAAAACACATATGGAATGACATCATTTATCACAACTTTGTCCAGAGATGAAAATAACATACATGTTGTAATTTTATTTTACTGTTATTAAAATATGTATCTTAAAAGTAGACTAGCAACATACAGCTTCATTACTGAAAATTAAATTTCAGAAGAAATAAAACAAACAAGTTAAATACTGAAAAGATAGAACATTTTGTTATACCACTTTTCTGAACCTTCAGTAGTTACTTTTTGTAAATTGCAAACATCAGCTTTGTGTGAAAAGTATATCTGAAAGTCTCTGTTTTGTACTTTGCTCCTTAGGAATTTGTCTATACATAAAGGAAAAGAGGCAAAGAAATATGTATTAAAAAAGTAGCTTCAACATGGCCATTAGCCCCAGGTAATAGCCCAGGATGCACACAACTTTCGTGCTACACATGATATTTACTCTTATACATGCAGATGGTTTGGTCCAATCCAAGGTTAATTACACATGACAGTGAAATGGTTACAAATATTAAAATGGGCCCTTTAAGCTCCCCAGCCAGAACAACACAAATTCCTTAAAATTACTCATTGTTTTCAGCTATTACTAATCTGGATAGATTAACTAATGTTGAAATGTTAAATCTAGATTTTTATTATTGAATTGAGAGATGATCAATGCAAGAGTTCTGAAAGAAAATCGAACTATCATATCACTACCATAAACCAATCTGAATAAACATACTAGTTACAAATTAAAGCTTCACCAAATGAAAATCAAATTTTTGTATTTATTATTCAGCATTTAATAACTTTGGTTTTCTGTCTGTTTTCTAGATCAGAACATGCTGAACAGAAAAGGCTTCATGTAAGCTCTCAAAATAAAAAGGGAAAACCACTATGCACAAACTTAGACACACTGATGTTACATTCCCTACATTTCCCAAAAGCTGATAAATTACTCTAACTTACCAGCTCCCAAACATAATGAAATCTGCTAAAGATTTGCATCTTCCAGCCTCAGTGATGCCTGCAACTCCTTGTCTAGTTAAAGACAACATACATTTCCTCAGTCTTTTCTGTCCAAACTACTATGTAATCACATTTTCCTCTGGGTTTGGAGAACTGCTGCAGAAAATGCCGCTGTCTTTTCCAATGAGCCCAGATCTATGCTTTGAAGGTGCATACAAGTATGACAGGAAACCTTTGGATCATTTATCATGTCATACTCTCAGTTGGAATTATCTAAAACACTGAGCCTTCTCATGAAATTCATTTAGTGCCATTTTTAATTACTTCGCTGACTGAATTCCATTTTTACAAAGCAGAAAAAGACATCAGAGTATAGAGACAAATGTCAAATATCTCCTTAACTGTACATGGCAGACTACCAGCTGGAGTGGGGAGGGAGTAAGACTTCCATGTGCTTTATCCATAAAACTTCATTGATGAAGTTGTGGTCAGGAAAAACAAGACCAAACAATCAGAACGGAAAAAAAAAAAAAAAAAAAAAAAAAAAGCTCCATTTTAATTCCATGGATAAAAGTAGAAAAAGAAACTAAATTAGCTGCTCTGATCTTAGTCTCTGCTATTCTATAATTAAAAAATAGGAGCAAAACAGTCACATTATAGTTTATTTTTATCTTAGTGCATGGAAAAGTTTAGTGAATCACGAAAAATAATCTGGAGTGGAGAAAAATCCACCCATATCTTTCCAGTGTTCTGCATAAGAGAATCACATGTTAATAAACTCAGTGACTATATGTGATTCAGAACTGTCTATTCTGCCAGCAGGCACACAACTGATAAAGACTTCATTTTAAACATAATTAAACTGATTAGGTGTCAGTTAGGACTAAAGTAGATTTCACCTAACCAGAATTAAGAAAATTTAGCCAGTATTATGTAATTTTCATTGAAGTGCTACATCACACATTTAATTCAGTTTTGAAAGAATAAACATCTATGGCTTCTATTCTGACACAGATTTTTCACAGTTGGCTGCTACTGGAAGAGAAACATGTAAAAGTGGGTTATATAAGTGAAGCACACAGCATGCTTTCATGCCTTTTTTCCCCTCTTTTTCTTTAAACATCCATGGGGTACAGCAAACCAGCTGGCAATGGAAAAACAACTTTCATCTCCAGAAATAATACTAATCTGGTGTGTCACAGAGCACTTAATATTCTTGATTGTGTTTCAGTGAATGCATTTTCATATGAATGTATCAATTCATCACACACATGATTTATTTCAGAGCATGTTTTCTGCTTCTCTGTGTATAATTTTCTTGTTCCCAAAACAAAAGCCCCTACACTTTTCAGTAGCAGAGCTTTTGATTTACTTTCGAAATTGCTATCAGGCCATGAAAGCTATTCAAATCATTTTACCAGTAAATCTTAGTAACTATATTTTAACATTGAATGTGTAACCCAAATGGTTTGTTACTTTAGAGAAGTAGCATTATTAAATTTTTTCTTTTAAAAGGCAGTAAATGGGAGAGCACAAGTACTAAAGAAAACCCCAACCTGAAAAACTAAGCCAGCATACACTAAACAGGAGACACTAATTGTGCAACCCCCCCTTTTAGAAAGTTGCTTCCATTCCCTTTCCATTGGCAAGAGATGTTTGTCATGCTTAAGTTGAAAAGTCCCTCGAGGAAGGGTTTAAAACAACAGACACCACAAGTAACAACGTTTACAGTCCAAGACAGAGGGAGAGAATGTGAGAGTGTCATTGAGCAAACAAGTCACCTGAAATACAAGCACATCTTTGGTTTTAGAGACAGGAATTAGTCTGTACAACTTCTCAACAGCAGCTCTTGTTTATGCCTGCTTTGTCATTGTGGTAGCATCTGGTTTCCTATCACCTTGTTTACTCAAGATGCTAAAAATTTTCAAATCATTCTCACTCCAGCTATTTCCCGAGCAGTTTTTCTGAAGCAGATTTTTACTTCAATGAAAAAGATTTGACTACAACAAAAACTATTTTAAGTTCAATGCAAATACTTTTCCTGTATCATCTCCCTCATTTTATAACAAAATATTAGCTCTGACACAATACCAAAAAGTCATAAAGCTGTTTACAGGTGCAATTGATTTTTAAAATATTTCTTAATTAAACATGTTGCTATAGCAATGGGCTGCAAACTGCTCAGAAAATGAGTCATGTCTAATGTATTGACACTGTGACACCACTCCTTTAATATTAATCTTTCCTTATAAAAATACATTGCAAAAAAATCCCAGAATAATCATGAAATTTTTAGATTAATGCATAGCATGTGTTGCTCCAGTTTAATACAGAAAAAATAATTTCTTACACTGACAAAACTAAAATTAAAAAAATGTTTCCTGCACATTTGCTGAATAAACAGACCACAAAACTTATAAGCAATTTAAACAAGTAAATCAGACTATCAGCTCTGCTAAAAAAGAAATCACACTGTATTGGTGACCAAGCCCTTCCATGACACTTTTAATAGCCTCTCCATCAGCAGCCTAATTAAGTAGGACAATGATTATACAGAAAAGTGAGATGGGTTATTTAATTAGTGCAACTATTCTGCATGCATATGCACATATATGCAAACACAGGTAGTAGGTGGGTAGGTGTGTGCACGTATGCACTTACCTATACATTTCAGAAAAGGAACTGTTCTTTATCCACACAATGAAGGAAAGGCATCATTCTGAAGCATTAGATTAGAACCTCAGTATATTAAATGCATATATACCTCACAGAATATTCAACACAATAAGCTTCAGAAGTTGCAGTTGTTATAAAACATGGAAGGATTTGGCATTGGAAGATTTGGGAACACAGCGGAAAGCAACATGACAAGACATGAGAATGGGGAATAAAGTTGCCATCTGGGACAGGGTGACCAGATGACAAGTAGTGGTAAAAAGAACAAGATCCAAAGTCTAAGGCAATTCTGAAATCCTGATGAGCTGGAAGCTAACTTGGTGTGAAGGTTGGGAAAGGTAGGAGACAAAAACAGACAACGTGATTTTAATAAGAAACTAAGAAAATGACAGGACAAGCTATAAGAGGAATCTCCAATAAAGCACAGTCTCTAGACATTATCAGCACAAAAATGTGACAGTGACTTCACTGATAAGGACAGGAGACAACATTCACAACTCAAAACAGAATTTAAGAGGACAACATACAGTACATTCTGACTGCCCTGATTACATTTTAGAGACAGCATTAAATTGTCAATTAAAGTAAGCAACGATAAAAGTAACACCATTGTGCTTGTCACTTCTACTAGAAATCAAGAACATTTATATTACACACAGATATGACTCATCAAGTTTCATGAAGCTCAAAAGTTTCAGTAATAATTGAAACTAGTAGAAGTAGTTTACCTGTAAAGCAGCCTTAAGCAGCATTTGAAGAAAAAACAAAGACTGTAAACACCTTGGCAACAGCAGTGACCATAATTCATGGTAACTAGTTATTATTTCTATGGCCAATTAAAAGATAATTGCTCATAACTTATATACTTCACTAGGCACCACTGTTTTCTTAACAGAGAACCTCTCAACTACTGTCCATTCCTGAAACTGAGCCTTCAAGCACAAAAATCTTAAAACTTGACCTTCAACAGCAATTCTCAAGTTCCATCTTTCCCATTTCCCCCCTTTCTTCTCCTTCCTTGCCTGCAATCTCCTGACTCCAAGCACAGCATGTCAGCTCTGCCCTCATCATCACATCTGCTCAATTTCACAGCAATCCTAATGCTTTCCACCAACTCCTAAAGGATGACAGGATGCACCAATAAAAATATTTTCAGCAACCAAAAAATGTTATCTTTTCCCATTAGTATTAATATTGGCTCCTACTAAGGCTACCCAACTTATAATCTCAGCATGTTTCCATTCCTGAATTTATTTAGTTATCAGATTTAATTTATATTGGGTGGGATTTTTTAAAATTTATGCCACCTGAACAGATACAGAACATAATTGAATGAAAGTAAGAACTGTAGCATTACCTTTAAACTGGTATCTAATGCCTTTCAAAAGTGCCTGTAGTATTAAGCTCACTACCAGAGAGTTCAGTGGAAATATTTTTAACTTCTAGCATTATATCTGCAAAACCAATACTGATCTAGAGCTTCTGAAACATTCAAACAACATAAGTCATTCCCCCAACATGAATTATCTAAATTTTTCTCAAGAACTAAAAAGAATTATTGCACAAATCTTCCCCAAAACACCAATTAAATGTTCTCAATTTTATATCTGTGCACAGTTGAACCAGTACATTAGACACTCTTTACCAAAGTTTATTTTTGCTCTTCATTTGCAACAGCAGCTGCCACACAAGCTCCAAGCGCTGCACTTGGATTTGGCACAATCCAAAGCGAAACCTATGACTGTAGGGTTGTGCAGCACACACACCTCTTCTACAAACACACAGCATGGAAATACAGAAACCTGTACAACTTACTCAATTCAAGAGGTAATAGGAATTAGGAGTTCTACTGATATGCTAGGATCCCAGCATTCAAAAAAATTCTACTGTTCTATTTATGTTTCAGTAAAAACTAAATATTTATTTCAGTAACAAAATCAATATCTGCAATTCAACCCTACACTTAATGACGTGTCAGTCTGTCTCTCTGCACTAAAAATACCTTTGTAGTTGTGATGCAGAGATTCTGAGGAGAGATGCTACAGATAAAAAAAAAGTGTGTGCAGCCTGCCTTTTACATTCCATCAAGTACCTTTTGTTGAATAGTGGAGTGCTTTTGTTCCATATCTCTCTTCTCCTTCGCAGCATCTACAGCCAACTGATCCAGCTGCAAAGAGAAACAGAAAATTGGATCTTTAAATTATCATAAATTTGGCTCAGTAGATTTCACAATGCTGACAAAAAAAAAGGACACATGTCTAGACATTGCAAGACTTTTATTTTATTTGCATAGTATAATTACTTCTTTGTCACAAATTGTTTACCTTGAATAACCACTGAAGCCTCGTTTAAAGCACTGCTCTGCCACCCTGAATTAACCTCTACAAAGGTGTACATTTCTTGTAAGCATTAGAAGAACTGTTTCAAAGAACAGCATGGTGCCAAGCATATGCGACTGTGTACCGCATTGGTGCTCAATCTCCCAAGAGGATGACTCATGCTTTAGCTGCTCTTGCTGGCCTATGCAGCAGCACTGGTAGGAGCAGCAAAAACTAGAAAGAACAAATGCAGTTTGCTGATCAGATTGCTAGAAATCTTAGGTAGAGACAATCAATTTAAATTTGGAAATAAAAATGTGGTTCTGAAAATAACAGAGATTGTCACGGAGAATATTTAAGTTAGTATCCTTACAAAGTCTATGATAGTAAAAATGACACTACTCAAAAAATTTCCTTTTACAATCACAAAAACAAAAACAAAGGAGGAAATTTAAGATACCCTGTAAGAGAAACTTTGATCAGGGTTTTCTTCTGGGGTTGGTTGTTTGTTTTGGTTAGTTTTGTTTTGATTCTTTGGGTTTTGTTGTTTGTTTTATACAGGCCTTCATGTTTAAGTAAGAAATGCAGTAGAGAAGCAGATGTTGCCTGGCAGACCAGCTTGGTTTGGTACTTTTATGCCTGATGAACCCCTCCTTTGCGCAGCCCATAACGCACGGCTGCCATTACCCAGAGCCTCAGTGAGGAGCGGTGCAGACACAGCACAGGGCTCAGCCCAGCTCTCCATCTGTGGGACAGGGCTGGCTCTGCTCCAGGCCCACAGCAGGAACACCAGGAGCAGCGTGCAGCAGCACCAGCTCTCAGCTGGGTCACTCACTTGGCACAGGGCACAGATGACTGACAGATCCTCTGATCCACACACAAAGAGGATCCCCTCCACCCGCTCTCAAAACCACAAGTGTCAGGCCCTGACAGCTCTGGCCATTTCCCGTCTTTTACTTCCCCTGCTTGACATGATATAAATGAGAAAAAAGCGACAATAACAGGCCCTTGTGCTAGACAGTCTCCAACAATTATGGATTAGAAAGCTGAAACATCTGGATCCAATTCCACACTCTGTTACTTTTTTTAACTCTTCTCTCCCTGTCTTCCCCTCTGGCTCAAAAGGCCATATCAGCACTTGCACACCTTTACATGTACATGTTGAAGGCTGAAGTGTCCAAATACCACATCTAAGCAGCTACAGGACTTAAAAATGACACAAAGGCCTCCTAAAACAGAGACTGGGCTCAAAGACTGTTTTGCATCAAGACCCCTCGGGAAACCCTTTCTTTCATGATGAAGATGAAAACTGGGTCAAGTGCTGTTCAAAACTTTATAGGTATCAAGTTTCTTGCTAAAGCTTCAGATTCAGGAAACTGCACATTGCCCCCAAGAAATTCTTCCTTCTACCCCATTAGAGGAAACAGAAGGCAGTCACTCAGGGTAGGGCAAGCACCTCTAATTTACCTTGAATACAAGTGTTTGAGGGTACATTTACCACAGCCAAACCAAAATTCTCTACAGCAGCTTGTTCCATCAGTTACTTTTTTACTATGAAGACATCATTGCACCATTCCTGTTTGCAAGCTCAAACCAGAGTTTCTTCCTTTTCACTCAGGTGAGCAGCACATCAATTGTCTTAAAAGAGACGAACAGCATGTAACTATCAAAAGCTGTAGCAAATCACAACTAAATATCAAAATTCCAGTCATTACAGCATTACTGGGTTATTTTCAGAAAATCAAGTTTTTCAAACGACTTCATTTATTGGTAAATGTATTTTTATAAACACAGTGCTCTAACTGGCATTCTGAGGAGAATTAAGTCAGACTAAAATATTCAGCTTTTTGAACAGTCATCTCAATGAAAATTCAAATGTTTTCTTTTTAAGCTAATACCACATTTCATATGAAAAGAATGAAAACCAACAGTTTCCATGCAAAAGCTCACATTATCCTTGCACACTATTAAAGATTCCCATACAATGATCTGACTCCCAAGGGATCCTACCCTGACCTAAAGTATCTAGAAACCAAAATTGCTTAATCCTATTCTATCATAGCAAAACAGTTATTTTGAAAATACAGACAAAAAATTCAAAATTATAACTATACTATTTAAGATCAATTTTATTATTTCAGATGCTGTTAACCCTTGTAATTAAGATCATACACAAAATTTACCTAGGAATGAAAACTCACTCACCAACAGAAGGAATCTAACAGCATTTTCACAAAAATCCAGCAAATCCCCGTTATGTCACAACATACTTTGTTAAAGGCACAAGCTTCAACCAGCACAAGCTGCAAAGCCATCAAGTGTTAAAACTTCCAACAGTTATTTACAAATCTGCTTCTGTCATGAAAAATATCCAATACTTAAATGCCAAGGTCTGCTACAAAAGAACAATTCTGCAAGTTGTACAACTTTAGGGTCTTCAGTCTATCCTTGCTCCAACTGCAATACATTTAAAACATTCTTAGCTATGGATTTTCTATATTTAACTCCTTCAGTTGCTATGATACCAGCACCAAAATGAATGTTATACAGTGCTCCTTACCAGATCAAGCAAAAGCATGACCAGACATTCAAAAATAACCTTGTGTTTTCTTGTTGGAATCACATCAATGAAATGGATACATTGAAGCCTGGCTGACAGCATAACCCACTATCAACTCCATAGTTTGTATCTCCTTTCCTTATCCCCTCTTCCACAGAAGGACAGCACACACTCCTTATACAACCAGACACTGCGGCTCAACGCTTAGAATTCAGACTGGAAGGGTGTTGAAGAATAAAGGGCACAACTATGGAAGAGTAACATCCACCTGAACCGTTCAAGTACTCCTATTACACCAAGACCTGACATGTCTCTGCACGTGATTAAGACCCACAGTAACCCAACTGGGGCCCAGCATAGCAGAAAAATAATTATTCAGCCATTGGATTGCTGGAGCTATTTTCTACAGCTCCCAATCTGCTCCACTGCACAGCTCAGAACAATTTCATATCTTAGACATTCAATGACACATCAGCTCAAGATGAATATAAAAGTTTGTTGTCATTTACTGGGTTTTTTACCTGGACAGACACTTAAAAAATTGGTTGGCTGCTTTGTGGATCTGTTTGGGAAGTGGCAATAGAACTGTCTGTATCAGAGCATCGGTTACAAGTCCTCAGATAGAGGTACATAGAGAGTGCTCAAATAACTTGCACTGAAAAACAAGTCAAGACATTGCTGAGTCCTCTCCCTGCACCACAGACAGATCTTCATTTGAATACTATATATTCCAATCTATTTGCATAACCATTTTCAATGTCTCCTGTGTGCAGCTGGCAGCCATCAATGCTTTTCATGATTCCCTCACTGAAAACCCAGAAGTGTCAATTGTCTGTTCTTAAACAACAAAAATGGGCAAGAAGGATTCCATGCAGGAACTAAATTCTGCACTACTTAATAAATCATACTTCCGTTTTATGGTCTAAGTTGCTAACATCGAAGTTATATTTGCACACATCAAAATTTAATTATGCAGAGTGCATGATTTATATAGTAAAAGTATGTAAGTAGAAGGAAAACCAGTCCAATCTACTTTTTATTGTTAGATATATTTATAAACATGGGTCATATACAAAAATATTGAAATCCAAATAATCCAGTAACCTGAGTATCACAACGTACCTCACAGAGCAGTACATGGCTATGCTGAATTATGTAAATCCTAAAGGTAGTATTAATTTTAGTAAACAATTTTCAGTTTGTAACTATTTTCATTCCTTTCATTACAGTATATTTTTTATATTTTGCCTTCATTGTACTACAATTCCCTTTTTGTTGAATAAATCTATGAAGCACCTGATATGCAGGCATATATTAATATTTCTTCCATTTCAGCACATAGTTATGCATTTTTAAAATAATTTGTTACCTGTGCACCAAGATCTTTCATGTAGGGCTCAAGTTCACTGAACAGATCATAGCCTTGATGGAAAAAAGCCAGATGTGCATACATAAAAGATAACATCTAGAAGAAACAAAGCAAATATTTATTCTCTTAAAATTATATCCCATATCACAAAAAACTGTCACTTAACTCACATAACCTACAATTTCAGGTTTAATTTCTCCTCTCATGTCCTGACACTTTTACATCAATACCTTATAGAACTTCCAATGTTGTAAAATAAACGTGCAAAGTAAAGGAAGAAATGAATCAAGCCAAAACTCTCAGATATCAGTTGATAGCATTAACCCCTTGAACAAAACAAAAGAAATCTACTTAATGCCAGAAAATTACTTCTAATTCATGTCACCTGAAATTTTTCTTATCTCCTTTTTAACTGGGACATGTAGGGTAGAGAGGAGCCATAGAATTTTTTACTAATGATTCAAACCTGTAACCTTTATGAACACAATTGAGAAGACTGTCCCGGCCTTAAGGTAGAAAACAAGCTGGAAAGATGCAGAGCAGAATAGCTGGCAGTTATAAACCAACCCAAGTAAAGTTTCTGCTTCTTAAGGAATTAAGAAAATTATGGGAGAGCAACTTCAAACATTTGAAAGAATAGCACTGTTTAATTTGTCACTCTCTATCTCAATAAACTTCTAACAGAGATAATGTGAAGTAGAAAAGGGAACACAATGTGAAGAAAACTGGCATGCAGGTACAGCTTTATATTAATTTAGCAGATACCATACTATTCATATTAAAATTTGCCCTGCCCTTAGAAAGAGCAGGATTCTTCTTAGAATAGATTGTAAGTAGCACTTACTGTTTACAAAGTAATAAACCAGACTTAAACAGCAGAATCCTTGGCAAAAAGTTTGATTTTAACCATGGAACACTTACCAAAGGATCAAGAGCAGTGAAAACCTGTAAGTGTTTAAATCTGAACCAGGATTGTTAAAAACAGTTAAACATGTATGCCCAGCTACAGCAAAGGCCAAACTGACAGTCACCAAACTGCCAAATCTACTGATAACATTTTGATCAATGAAAGGGCTAAATTTTTAACATACTGCTTTGTGGTCATATTTTAAATTTCAGATAGATTAAAATATTTTATATACAGAGCATAAAGTATTTCTTACCGATTTTAAAATTTCTGCTCTCCTTTTAGATTGAAGAACATTGATCTAGGAAAAAAGACAAAACAAGCAATTTCTTTTATTCTAAACTTCTTATTTTATTTCCAGTTTTCCCCCAAATAATCACATCCAAACATAAACATTGGGAGAAGACAGCTCAATATCAGACTTCTCAAAGTACTTTTAAAAGAAGATGCACTCTAGTTCTATCCTGATATCACAGTGATGCAATCAGAGAACACTTGCAAAGCTTGAGCTTCACGGTGATAGTCACAGTTTTCTGGTATCAGTAGGGGAAACACAAGACACCATGTGCTAGCTATAAGTAATATAATACATCTTTGAAGCAAGGAAAATTGGTTCTCATTTTCAAGAGCTTGAATTCAAGATGTTTCAAGCAGTGTGAGCTAAGCCAGCCCACCAAATCCTTGCAGAAGTTGCACTCAGCACGGCTGCCAGGGCAGAGCAAAGGATGGGGGCAGGGTTACTTTTTCTCAGACTTATAGCATTTAAGTATCCCAAAAGTAGTCCCAGGCAAGCAAGAACATAACAGTTTCAATAAGTAACTTGTCACGTATACCTGCGCTTTTAAGCTAGCTGGAGTCACTGATTAATAGTGTTGCCCTAGAACCTGAGGAATTTCACATTATATAGAAAAAAATAACTGATTTTTCATATTCACCTCGTTTCCTTATCTTCTTTGTTCCCCAATCTTTAAAGGTTGCCATCCAGAACTACAGATTTTACTTTAAAAGACTCATTTAGCAGAAACAGGCATGATTTTGTAATTTAACACCTCTATGTCAGTTTAGAATTTCAGAAAAATAAATAAACTTTCTGAAGCTATAATCAAAACCAGATTCCACTTCTGTACTTAGGTGGTCATTATTTTGGAAAACTTGCTGCAGCAAAAATAATTAAAATTCATTTGTATAGAATAAACCCTCAGCCTTTGAGGCAAAGAAAAATAAAAATAAAAGGAAAGCAAGGTTTTGAATTACAGTTTAAAGCCAATCTAGCTACAAGGAGACCACAGTTGTGAAGCCATTTTCCCAGAAGAATCATTCAAGTAGAAAGAATTCCTAAAGCTGAATTGATTTTTGCCCACATTGAGAGATGCTGAAACTGTTCTCAGTTACTCTAATGCATCTTTATCCCAGGAACTGCTCATACTTTGAACATACAAATTCCAGGAGACAACCTGCAGTTCAATGCACACACAAGGAACTGGCCTACTACAGTAGTGACTGCCAGCTTCCTCCACCATTTAGTGCTAGTACAAATAATCCTGTGCGGCATAATTCACATGACTTTTCAAATACCAAAATGACCTTTGTGTTTAAAAAGCAGGAGTTCAGAGTTGACCACTGACCACCATGTCTGTGAACACACCCAGGCTGACAGGCTCCACTCCATTTTACAACTCATAATGCAATTTATAGAAAAGTTAATTAAGCATTAAATAACTGACCGGACTGTCACAAATCAAAATGATAATGTCTAATACAAAACCAGCTTAACTGTAAAGAGCTGTTCTGTGTTTGATTGCAGGAGAAGCTCAGACCCACTTGGGAGCCCCCAGCCTCACACCATCTGAATTGCAATAATCCTGCTTTGCTGTAGTTGTGGGTAAGTATGAAGCAGATGAATTTTAAGTATCAAAAGAAAATTTATTACTGTATTACAGCATACAAAGCAGCATGACAAAGAACACCTCTCAACACTCTGTGGAGATCTTCACTAAAAAGGTAAAGGATAGTTAAGTTCTTGACTCCCCTTATAGCACAATGCCAGACTCTGAGGCATCTAGACAAGCTGAATACAACTCAAAGCACACAGTTAAAATGGCAGAAGGACCCAACATCCTGTATCAGAATTATTCAGGTAATTTGTAATTCCTAGGCTAGGTTACAGTTTTTACTTTAAATATATTAGAAACTGCAGCATATCTAACTCACGAAACATTCAGGTAAGTATCAGGCAAATACTGGGGTTTTTTCAAAATTATTGTTCAACTTGAAAATTAAATTGTGCCATTGCAGCAAGGGCACTGAATACCAGAGCACTAAAGCAATAAGAACGCATCAATTAATTTTCCTCAGATGTCATTAAAAAAGAAATTACTTGCAGATAAAATTCTTCCTTTTTACCGAAATCTCTACAGGGTCCAAGAAGCTTACAGAAAGAACGTCTAACATTGTAAAGGACATGTCTCTAACCATATGTAACAAATGGTTTTGAAAAGTACCTTTTATTGCTGTCCTTACCTGAAGAACATAATCCAGAGCTATGTGTCGAAAACACTTCCGTGTTGCAGTCAAAATATTGGTTGCTTCCTCTACCTCGTGTTGCTTATTTCTTTGAACTTGGGCATTTTTCACCAGAGCATTCTCCTTTTCTTCACTCACTTTTTCAAATTGTTTCTTTGCATCTTTAAATTTCCTAATATCTCTATGGGAAAAGGAAATATGGATAACAAATTAATTCCAAGGCATGATAAAGAGTTTAAAGTTACACCAGACAGACCAAGTTTGTGACAGCTATAGCTGATGTCTTTTTTGAATTTTATATTCTTCAATACATACTTGAGTCAAATGGAAGTCTACAAATTATGACAGAAGCTTCTTGTCTTTCTTTTCCAAGGAAAGGACAAAACTGAAATGTAACTGAACACATCTAAATGCCTACTGGGAAAAAGCTTTGTCCTCCAAGTTTACACAATTACAATATGTAATTAGATCAGTAATTCATCCTGTTGCAACACTTCTGCAGCTGGATCTAAAGCTGCAGTGATTTGGGGTGATTTTTGACAAAGTCTTCATACAAACTTCTCAATTTATGGGTGCCTATTTACAGGAAGGATGTTTCACCCATTCGAATCAGATTTTTAAAATTCCATTTTGTGTATAATTTTCCCATTACAAGTGCAAATTAACTTACTCTTTAACGAAAGTCTGAAGCTGTGTTTTAATTGATCTTTGGATTTGGTCAAACAGAATCTGAAAGAAAGCATTATTATGTAGGTCAGTAACTTACAGGTACTCATACCTTCTGATTTCAGAAATGCAAATGGCAATTATGCAGAATCAGATGAGAATTATTATCAAACCACTGTGTCTCTAATATCAAAATATAAATTCCTTCACAGCAGTTTTGAAATAAATAAAAGATAAGGGAGAAAATAAGGAAAATAACACAAACCAAACACCTATTGCTGGTCATTTCTTAAAGACTGTGGTTATCAGGAGAGATAAGAGCTCCTGACATCTTATTCTCACATCCTGACAATATGAGACATGCCTAGTTTCATAAAAAGTTTATTTATGTTAATTGTACAGTAATATTCCTGAAGAAACAACTTTGAATGTTAAGGAACAATTTTTCAACAATTAGACAAATAAGACCATAGAAAGAACATGCTCTTAACTTCTGGCAAAAACCCCGAAACCATGGATTGAAATTAATGCTGAAAATGTAACATACTTGAGTATTTAGTACCATCTCCTTTGCATGAAATGTTTGTAGAAAAGCACCCACTGTTGGACTACTAAAAGGAATGGCTGATTCTTTTAAAGAACAAGTGATCTAAGCAATGCTTCCAAAATTTCTTATGATTTGGGAAGGCTGGGGGCTCGTGGGCACAAAATACAATCAACTCATTTGAATTGTAAAATCTAAGGTATTTGTTAATTCTTTAAGACCAAAGCACACCTGGATGTGGGACAATTATTATGTTCTCTTATGACCCAAAAAATTCTAACTGGAAAATGAAAACACACATTCCTTCAGCTTCTCATCTGTCCACTGAATTTTAGAATGGAATGGAACAGATCAATGGCTACTGGACAAATCCTTTCGTCACTTCTTATTGTGCAGACAAGAAATGTTGCCTCAATTTCCAACCTCTCTACATCTCCTGTTCTGCATAATAGAAATATACAAGGCAGCATCACAAAAATTAAGTCAGCCCAGGTGAACAGAATCTCTCATAAAAGGTAGATATCTTGAAACATTAAATAATTTTCTTGAAAAAGCAAGTCCAAGTCTCAAAATTTCAAGTCAAAAAATGTTTAAATGTTCTCAGTCTTAGATTCTTAAGATTTGGAAATGGGAAACTATGTAATACCAAGTACTGACAGCAAAACCTTTACCAGCTCATCTCTCTTTTTTAGAAACACTGAAGAGAAACATGACTGAGTTTAAGCCACTCATTAGCAGTGGTACTGTACCTTGCATCCATGCTTGGAGGTTTTCAAGACCAAAGAAACCTGTTCCAGCGTCTTATCTGACCCTGACTGAGGCAGGCAGTCAAACCATCCACACCTCCTGAGCCCCCTTCCAACCAGAATTGTATCTACCACTAACACATGGAAGAACCTATCTGTATTCCCACTTTGGGAAACCAGAAAAGCAGACAACTAGAATAAAGAACTTCTTGACAAACTGGAAGTCATGCTGGGACTACTCCCACTGCTGACATTTAAGCTTGCCAGTGCCTGGAGAGTGCACCAATCAAGATCAATACCAAAAGATAAAACCAGATGGGAACTCAAATGATTAGAGGACTCCCAGAAATATGAGCCTTGCATTCTGCTTACAGTAATGAAGAGAAAAAATGTGCTGGGCAGAAAAATACATAGATATCGTTTCCCCTAAAAGAAGAGAAAGAAGTGCCCAGATCACGATCTGATTAGATTTACAGCCTTGTCAACATACTACCTTTCATACACTCCAAGTCTAAGAAAGCTGCTATTTGCCATGAGCTGTCACACCTACTCCCCCACTGCTGAATCAGTGAAGATGCTGCATTAGTCCAGTCCCTGGCCTTATCTGTAGCAAAACTTCACATGAAAAAACTGACAGTCATCCAGAACTCAGTGGGAGCATCTCCTACCCCTTCCATCCTTTCTTTCCTCTTTCTTCCTCTAGCTTCTCCCTCCTGATGGCTCTGTCACCTTGGTCAGCAACAGACCTGTCACTCTGAGCCAGAAAGCCCTGTTGAACTAAGCAGATTCAGAAAAAGCAATGCAGGACCACAACACATTTGGCAAAGTAATTGTGCCTCACTCCTGATGTTTGTGCCTTTGGTAAAAGCCACTTTGTTCTCACTATGCCTTAGCACAGCAAGGGCATGGAGGGGGGGGAAAAAGCAGGACAGAACTCAGATGTGTCCTACTTACATCTGAAATCTTCTTTAATATGGTTTGTTCTTTGCTTTCTGCCTTCAAACTGCCCAAAAAGGGAGAGTTGTACTATGCCAAAGTTTACCAAAGCAGTGTAAGCCATGATCACTTAGAAAAACAGCAGCAATAATACAGGACTTAGGTCACAGGTGTCCAAAAGAACAAACCATAGATAAAATATAGTTAAGAGGGTAACCAGCAGTAAGATGTGTGATGAAGAGGGACAGCCTGGGTTCATCTGCCCCATCTAATCTGCAGAAATTGTTGACGAAAGTAATACATGCTCCAGTATTGCTGCTTTGAACCTTTGCACTTGCTTCTCTCTACAACCCAAGAACCACTGTTCACTTACTCTCTTCCTTACAGTTTTCATTAGATTAGGTGCAGATACACTTTGTATAATGGGAAAAAAAATCAAACACAATGCTAGTAACCTGCTTTGCTTTGCTTCTCTTCCATTCTAAAAGCATGCATTTAAAAACAACAAAAAAGCCTAATCAGGCACTCAGGCAGCCAAGCTAAAGCTAACAAACTTCCATTGCATTCTCTCTATCTTGTCAATTTTTAAACTTACAGTGGTAAGAAAACCTTACATTTTAAGTGTCCTCCATATTTTCAGCACTTTGGAGACACTTCAGTTTATTTCCAGCAATTTGCTGGGAAATTAACCAAGAGCAGTTGGGCTGATGAAAGAGGAGGAAAACAGAAGAACAAATACATCCTTTTGGCTTTCAGAATACAAGACCAAATTCTTCAGAGGAAAAAAATAACAAATTAGTTTTCAACCCAGGGAAAAATGAAGCTTCTGATTAACTGTGACCTGCTAAAAATTACAATTAGTCTTAAATTCTAGCATTTTTCTCCTTTCTCTACACTTGTCTAAATTTGCTATCCTTCCAAAAAGAAAACTATAGGTGCTTCATTTTGTGCATTATAAAAGGCAGGGCAAAAAAAGTAGCAACTATGGAAAAGACAATCTATTTCAGATCAGCAAAGGTACATAAAGTCATAGTCTGTAACTGTTACCATCAGTTTGATTCAAAAAGATGAAACTATTCAGTATTTACTATTTTAGAGTACCAAAGCTTACAAATTTCAAATGGAAAATAAACCAAGATGGAAATCTGCAGAAAAGGGGATATTTTTATAAATACTTTGTAAACAAAACATTAACAAAATATTTATAAGTATAAAACAAGAGTTATTTAACACCATTTAAACCATTACTTTGCAAACACTATCAACAAGAAAGGTTTTACCATTAATCTATTACCAAATATAACTGGAGATGAGCTATCAGTGCCATGTTACAGCTAGAAATACTCACATTATGATAATTGATCATTTCCTGTAAGGTGTCAGAGAACTTCGTCAAATTGGCCTGTAAATAGAAAATAAAAGTGGTTTAAATTAAGCTCTACTGAACACACAGCACAAAAGCAACGGTTCACAGGTTTACAGCTTTTCAGTAAAGAACCTGGAAATTCATTTTCCTTATAGCATGATTATGAGACTAAAACCAATAGGCTAGAAGGACAACATGGCTGTAATAACAAATAAATCTATTAAAGATACAAACGACAGAAATGTCACTTCTACCTACCTGTATATAAAGTAACAAACTGAAGGAAAGCAGCAAAAATTCAAATTGATATGATATGGGAAATAAAATAAAATATTAAAAAATTAAGATATGGGAAGCTTACATAATCTAAAACATTAATTTACAGTGTTTTAATATTACATATTAAATGAATTTGTAATTAATATTTTTTTGTTTAATACTCTTACTCCAAAAAACTGATTAACATGTTGCAAGCACCAGCAATTGGTGACACACTAATCTAACACATTTTCTGAAATCTGGCAGACCCATGTCACTGCTGAAACGAAACAGCACAGACACTTGCAGTGCATTACAGCCAGAAAGACCCTCACTCTAAAAGAGATATCAAAGAAAAAGAAGCAAAAGGGTAAATAACACTGTAAACTGCAACTACTTCTCTTGCTAACTGTTATATTGTACCTTTTTTAAGTTATGTTTCTCTCCCCCCACTTTCACCTCAAAGAACTTACCTCAACCAACGTATCTCTACAGGAATATTGTGCAAGGTCTCGAATTCCATTCATGAACTGCTTGTTGGCTGTACAAAACGCTTTCCCAGTATCAATCATTGCAATACAAAGCTTCACCAGCTAAAATGAGTATAAAAACAGAGATAAACCAGAAGGCTTATTTTTGTTTGGTTTCTACACCATCATATAAACATGAACACATTGAGCTTAGTTAAGTCTACAAAATAAAAATTTCAAAAGTTAAATTCTCACCCTCAGATTCCATGAAAAGCTTTCTACTGTATAGTGACAGCTATAAAAGTACTATTCTAGGTCAATAGATATGCAATTGGGAAAGTTATCTCTCGATATAATTTTTAAATTATTTCTTACTTGATTTACTGTTAACTGAGATGTTGCACATATTTCAAGAGAGAATTTTACAGGGGCAAAAAGTACAGCAACTAAAACATAACTGGTTAGACCCCAAACACATGACAAGGTTATTGTGGTCTCTGAGGAAAAACACCACAAAACAAACAAAAATGAAACCCACATTGGTTGTTTCATCCTGAGACATTCAGAACACAGGAAAGCAAAAGGCTCTGAGCACAAAGCACAGCTGAAGAGCCATGGTTACATCTCAGGAGGTGAAATCAATCATGTTTTCACTCACAAACACAGTAATCTCTAATGGCCTTCCATCCCTACCACTCAGTGCTTCAGTCAGCACTTCAGCCCTCATGGTACTGCAGTCTGATAGGAAGGTCCTCAGTACCTTGTGAGGGATGTTTTCCAAATTCTTGAACCATTTATGCACTGGGCCATAAATGTAAGAAAGAGAGGTTACTGCAATTGCCAAGACGCTCTCTTGACAAGGGGCGCATTATGATTGAGTTCTCCCACCCCAAGCCAAGCTGAGAATAAAACCAGAAGATTGAATCCTTATCTCTGAAAGATTTTTCAAGAATGGTAAATAAACTTTCATGAAAAGCAACACAGAAGTACTAGATCCTCTGTTGCAGCAAAGAAACCATCCAAGCATCCTTCCTGCCTTAGTTTCCCAGTAATTTTTATGTTGATTCAGATCCTTAGGAAAAATGGAAAGCTGAGCGTGATCTTCCACATTCTGATGAATATCCAAGTTGCTTGAACAGTGGACAGAAAAAAACCCCCACTATCAACAATAACCTTTTTCCTTCACCTTTGCTTATAGTTCACAAGCTTGAACTATGCTTTCTTTCTTACAGATAGGACAGAACTGCAGACAATGTAGCCCAAAGTCAAAACTGTGAGACAATAAAACCAAGTTTAGTATGAACAACTGAGCAGAAAAAGTTACCAACCAAGCCTAGACAAATTATTACTCTCAGGCCATAGTTGCTTCAGCTCACCCAAGCAGCTTGGCTTTCAACTTCAGTATTGTACTACAAGGCCCTGAATAATGTCATTTAAGGAATATGAGAATTCTTTTCCCCAAAAACAATCCTTTCAAACTGGTAGAAAAGTCAAACCTCCAAGACTGATTTTTCAGATCCTTTAAATACTTACACTGTTTGATCTACCAAAACAGATTCAACACCCCTACAGTAAAAATGTGTTATACTCATCAGTTTCACCAAGACTCATACCAAATCAAAATTAAGGATCTTGAATTTATTTTGCAAGAGCAAATTGTTAGACTATTAACTACAAGAAAATAGAAATATTATTACAAGTAGTAAAGAATATGTCTTTAGGTTTGACACCATCTTTGTCTCCAGCTCTCTGCAGCCAACTCACAGCTGCAGGAAAAAAAGGTCGTATTCAAAAAGCAGTTAAGGTGGTAAACAAATCACATCTGCCTGCCATGTGAAAACATAGATAAAAATAATTTAAAACATTTAGCACAAATGCAAAGGAAAGAAGACTTTATACAGATTAAAACCAAAAATAAGCCACTCTCAAAATACTAGCAAAGAAATAATAAAAGTTTCCAAAGGTTAGGAAACCAATGAACAGATAGTAAGGAGCTGAAAAGATGCTACCTATATTTTTTTAATATACATGCACAAAGCATGACAAAACACAGGATTAATTTTACAGCAGTCAAGTCCTCCACACAACAGTGAAGGATGTATCCAGCTGCTGTGCCTCAGATTACCAACGACAAACAGCATGGATTTTAAACCTCTGAAACAAAGCGTTGGCAGATGTCCCCACAGCATGCCGTTGTGGTAAAACAGGCTCTCGGTGCGCAATAACCAAGCCCCAGCTCTCATCTCAGGAGAAAGCTGAAGGAGTTACAGCAGCAGCTCCCCACGGGGCTGAGCCACAGGAGCGCAGTGAGGGGCCAGCTTCGGAGGGAATGGCTCAAGCCTCAGCCGGGGAAGGAGCGAGGACACGCTGCTGCTTTGCTCCAGCTTGGCCTCCGAGGCCCAGCTGTGAGCCCGACCTGGATCCCTTTCCTCTGCAGAGCAGGGTGCTTGGTCGGCCACTGACACTTCCCAGCTGTGAACTTTAAAGCGAAACCGGAACACGCTTTTTGATGTTTTTAAGAACAAACATTGTTGAATTAAAAGCTTACCTTGTCAAGTTTCAGTTCCAGCTCTGTCACATCTCCTTCTACCTCTTCTAATGCTGCCCTGCATGCATAAAAGAGGTTTCCCTTTAAAATTTTACACAAAAATACTCCGAGTGTGGGGAGAGGGGCAGACACGCACTCATTTAACTCATGTATTGCCATCACAACTTTACTTAAATTTCAGCTATGAAACAGCATAGATTTTAAAGAAATGAAAGAATTGTAGGAAATTTGACAGTAAAAAGAAGAAAAACTACATCACTGCTAAAACATGGTCTATTGATAAAGATTTGAGATCAAATTTTATCAATCCTAGTATTTGTCACACCAAAATAGGCTTCTTCTGTTCTTGTATAGACAATAGTGTATATGTTTGAAGCTAATAACAAAGGAAAAAACCTGAAAGTCAGAGGGAATTTTCTTAACTCTTTTGGTGGCCTCCTGGCTCAAACCTTTAAATGGTGCAGCTATTTCATGAATAACCTTGCAATGAGATTAGGAAAAAAATCAGCACTTGCCATGTGTCATTTAACCTGCAGGGAGTGTGGATTGCACACTTGATTACATTATTTACCCCTAGTGTAGACTGGTCAAATCTTCCAGACCAGTCAAATTTAACTTGCCAGTAAAAACTGCTTTCATGGAGCATTCCTAAAGCACAGGGTTTTGTGGTTTTTTGGGGTTTTTTTGGTTTTTTTTGTTTGTTTGTTTTTGGGGTTTTTTTTGGTTTTTGTTGTTGTTGTTGTTTTGGGGTTTTTTTTGTTTTTTGTTTTGTTTTGTTTTTTTCTTTGAAAGCTTGTGTTTCTTTGGACACCTCCTTCCTTATTGCTACGTGAAAAAAACAGGTAGCTGTTTTTTCAAGTTGCTACCTAAAAAAAGACTGAGGATGGATGACATTTTGTTCAGACTCCCTGAACATTGCTGCTTCATCAGGCTATTGCCTTGAGAGCAGCATGGACTCATTTCTGGCAAGGAGTGCCCTTGCTGCCATCACAGGGTGCCCATTCTTTCAGTCATTCCAGCATAACTGTTCATGGAGCCACACTGTTTACCAGTAGTAGCCCGCCTTGGGGAAAAAAATTAATAAGAAGTTTTCTGTAATGCTTTTTGGAAAATTGGATCAGACATTTCACATTTCAGTCCCACAAAAAACCCAGCTCTTCCTGGAAAAAGTTATACAGGCAGGGAAGAATGATTTGGAGCAGGAATTTCTTAAGCGAACTTGTAACACTGAGGAGAGACTACACACAACCACAGCTTTACTGTCTCTTGCTAATTCCATTTGAGTTCACATGAGTACAAGCCAAGAACAAAAAAAAAAAGAAAAAAAGAGAGAGAGAGACTGGATCAGGCCCCAAATTCAGGAAAAGCAGTTTTTTTACAAGAACAGTTCTGAAAAATGCTGCCAATTGCTTGCAGATCTCAAACACTGAGCATGAGATTCCCAGCTTTCGCAGATTTCACTACACACAGTTGCATTCCAGTTCTTGCACCTCAGTGCATTCCCACAGTTATGTCCTAGGTTTTATATCCAAGCAATCCCTGCAGCTACATTTTGGCTTCTCCCTCTTCACTAGCTTCAGACCATGAAGGATTTCAGGCAACACCAATTTCTCTTTTACTTTCTTTATTTTTTTCATAACTGATTCATTTCCATTTAAGTCTCCAGCTAATCTTGCTTTGGAAAGTATTAAAGAGAATTAAAAAAAAAAAAAACAAAACCCAAAGGAAGGAAAAGCATCTCAATATTTAGACTGCAATTTTGTATTTGTTTGTTTATAATCGCAGCGCAACAAATTTTTATTTGTTTCTTTGGCATTAACATAAAAGCACGATTAAGTAGCTTGTTTACAGAACTGGAGCAAGATCGGATAAGAGTATTATTTTTTCAGTGTCTTTAACTAGCAAAGAGTTCTAGCTGCACAGGACTTAATGAGCTAGAAGTCTAAGACTCAAAATGAACAGAGATAAAGGCAGTTAGAGCAGGCAGAATGAAGACAACACATCTGTTCAGTAATTAAACCTCTATTCTAAGAGGCAAATTTTAAGACAGAATAAGCTCAACTGGAAGAAGTAACAGCAGAACATCAAAAAACTGAAACAATGAAGGGTAGGTCAAGCAAAAAGAAGTATAAAGCAAAGCAGATAGAGGTATCATAGGAGAAAGGAGAGATGCAACCCACTACCACCCAATTTATTGCAGATCTTTGAAATGCCACAGGCCCCTGAGGCACAAGGCTGGTTCTCTGGGCTATTTCCCACCACTGCCATGTGATGCAGGGATGGCATATCTGGGCCCTATAGCTGGATATTGATCAAACAGCTGTTGGGTTCCAGTCAAACCCCACTTTAATTCCATGTTTCTCTGCATAGGAATGACTACTTTCACTGTTTCCACCACATAAAAACTAGTACAAGTTATTATCACGCAAACATATTCACAGGTATTAATCCAATGTTGGATTACAAGCACAAAAACAATGGAGAGGATGCCCTCAGACTATCAGAATATAGATTATACATTCAATTATGTACCACCTAGTCATAATAAATTGTCTTTATGTTTTCATCCTGGGCTAGTGATACAGGAAGAACAGCTGATCTGAGCTGTGCCATGTTAATGCTACCCTTGTTGTTCTTAATGTAACACCTTTTGAAGCCACAGAATACAAAGGTGCATTTCTCTCTGAAACATCTGTGTCAGGCATAAAGTTCACAGAAAACTGTCATAATTCTGAGTAAAAGTCATGTCCACAGCCAAGACTCACTCTCCAGCTATAAACACAGGAAGTGGTGATGAAACAGCTGAGGACCAAGTGCCAGACCTGACATGTAACAAAACTGTTGCTCCTTTTCGAAGTGGGAGCTGGGAGCAAGGTTTGCGTCACAGCGATCTCAGCCAGAAGGCTCCAGCATTGGGAATAAGGATCAAATCAGGTCCAGTGGATGAGTCAAACATCTGTGGCTTCCCAAGATGTTCAAATACTGCATGGCAATGCATAAAACCAGAACAGCTGCTTAAGGGTGGAGGACAACTTTCATAAATGAGTAGTCTCTCATACTCTTCATGCTCTGTAATGAAGACTCTCAGGAATTTGTTTCTTTCCTCCACTACCCCCCTAAAGCACAGTTCAGTTTGCTAGATATAGCTTCCTACAGAGCTGCAGTGCAGGAGGAATACAGGAGATGATGGAAGAAAACTCAAGACCTGACTTTGCAGCCTTTTTAAAGGAGGATAATGTCACCAGTTACCCAGCCCAGCATATGCAAAGGACAGCTGAACTCTGAAGTCCATCACCACGCTCCCTTTCAGTGACCAGTGAAAGACTTGCTTCCAGGTTAAGGTATTTTGAGAATCTCAGGAACCAAACTGAATGACAGTGGATAAACTCTCTCCTAAAAAAAGAATGGGTCACTCAGACCAGAAGCTGCAGACACAAGCTAAGGAAATAATTTATCCTGGAGTAATCCACTATACACTGCTGACCAGAACACCGCACACACCGAGGCCACAGACAGGAGGCTGCAGGGCCTGTTTGTTCTCACAGAAGAGTGGTGATCACCAGTGCTTTTAAAGTCAGCTCCTTTTCAAACAAAACTGCCATTGAAGCCACACCCTGCCTTTGGTCTTTTGCTTATTCATTCATCATATTCTAGTTTGCATTTTCAGATTGTGTTCCTCAAAATGAGGAGGCTAGAATCAGTAGTCGCTCTAAATCAGATGCTGAAAAACAACAAATAGAACAGAAGACTATGATATTGATTAATAAGCCAGGTTTTCAGGTACATAGCAAGCACTATCTGCATTTCAAATTTCCCTGGAGAAACAGGAATCAAGTCCTCAATATTAAAAGGAACATTCCTCCACTCCTCTCAAGTCAGAATTCTCTTAGAAAATAATCAAATTAAATAAAGCAAGGGTATTTACTGAATTAATAAAATTACTGAAGCAAAGGTCTGCTTGTAGGTATCACTTTTTAAGATTGTCTGCACCCACAAGGTTTAGGTTCCTCAATAATTCATATGGTCTGATATAACAAGAAGGACAAATCCTCCTAAGATGTATAGTTCACTTAATTTGTTCTTTACTGCTAGACTACACACAGTTCAAAGATAATGAACATCATAAACAAATCAGTCTTCAAAAAGGAACAAGTTCTATTGCCCTCAATATACATGTTTGGAAACATTACCCATTACTACTAAACTTGCACTGTATCACCCAGTCTATTGCACACAGACTATGAGGACTTCTGTGCTACCTGCTGGATCTAAATTTTTAAACTTTTTCTCACTCCTCTTTTGCAGTAAATTGCCAGAAATCACTAACAGTGCTATTTGCCTAATGGTTTTGCCTAATATTTTTCTCTCAAGCTTCTTCTATCCCAGGAGAGCCTGACAGTAAGCCTAAGCAGGAAATCAGCAACATGTTTCCTCCACAAAGAGTCTGAGAAGCAGGATTTTCTTCATTTTTCAATTTCAGTGTTCTGTTCATCACAAGACAGCTGTTAACAAGATGGAGCCACAATGGTGACCATGAAAGCTTCACAGAAAAGAAGCTGATTACACTGCAAATTGATAAGAATGCAACACATCACAATGCACGTCCTTCATAACTCTTTACTAGTGATTTCAACATCCAAGACTGGGTCAAAAGCTTTTTAGGTGGACTTACTATCAGATCAGGAAGCAGGACTGCTGTATCAAGATCTTGCAACAACAAAAAAAAGGGCAGCAGAAAGGAGCTCAAGAAACTGATGGTGTTGTACACAAGCCTTGCTGCTGAAAATCTGCCAACTTCACAGAGCTGCTTTAATCTTTTAAATCTCAGCAACTACCCAGGATCTTCAACACAGAAGCAGCAGATGGAATGAAGGATTTCAACATTTGAAAACTCAAGTATGTAGTAAGGTCAGGAAGTGGAAGCATAAATATAACCATCAAGTGACCAACTACAAAAGATACAAGATAGGACGTCTGACAAATACACCCTGTTAGCCTCAAGATCTGGAGTTACCAGCCAGATGCTAAGGAGTCCTGTCAACTTTGCTTAGAAAAACTGTAAGTAATAGGTCTGAAGAACAGTTTCCTGATTTGGAAATATACCCCTTATGTACCTCAGCTGCAGTCAATGCAGAAAGAGCAAATGACACTATATAGCCCCAGTGTAGCACTCTCAGGATCAATATGCTCAGAACTGATACAGCAGCACTTAACCACCAACACAGGAAACCTCGTGTAAAGTAGAGGCAACTAAAGGTCTGAGTACTGTGTAATTAAATAAAAAGATACCATATAATCTTAATATGAATCTTGTGTTTGCTTCAATTTCAGAAAAATTAGGTAGTATCTGTCCCTTTCTTTTTGTAACTCTCTCAGTTGCTAATTTAAACCTTACACCATAGTTATAGGAACACTGCTGTGTACAAACCATGATAAGCTGGCAAAGCCTTTGTAACCAGAGGTCACCACATTTCATAAGAGCTGAGGACCATGAGATGTCTACAATTCCAGTTTTATCAGGTGGATCTTCTTTACTTGAGGGAAGTTTCAGATTTGCTATGAAGACTGAGTCCTCAGCAAGTATTCACCCTTTTTGTCCATTTCAGAAGTTGAATATTTCAGTAATACACTTTCACAAAACCAGAATGCTCTGTTTGACAGTCAGAGAGAAGGCTGCAGCTTTGTTACAATTGACAAATTCTGAACCTGAATTTTTATTTAGACACATGGATCTCACATTCAGTAATCTAAAGTGCATTTTACATGTAAATTAAGAGTTTTGTTGTGCAGTTTTATTGTTCCTGCATACTACAAAAAACAGTTTGTTTGCCTTTTATGCCTTTGCACTGAGGCAGCCAGTCAAATGAATCCAATCTCAAATCAAAAAAGTACATAAGCATTAGAGCAGGATAATAGAGAAATACAGTGTATACATGTTTTCCTCAAATTTACTGTTTTCAAATTTGGAAAGGCCAGTTGCCTTTTCTCCTCATCCCTTTCAAATGATAATGATAAGCCTAAAAAATAAAAAAGCATTTGGAATTTTATAACATAAAAACTACAAAATGCATGTGGTACACCCACAGCCCTGGAACTACTTTGGGTACATTTAGTATCTTTTCTCCCACTACTTTTAGTCATCAAGAGATTTAAAAGACCCTGAGATTTCATTCATCTATCAAAGCTAACTGCAGGTAAGCTGTTTTTCAATCAAACAGAAGCTTACATATCCTTTAATTATTACATGTTAGAAGTTTTTCATCTCAAATCAACTGCAAATATTTTCAAACAAAATCTTACAAGACTGATATTTACAATACAGTGGATATTTTGTAATAGCAGGCACATTCAATGCTTCCCCTTGTCATTTTTCACCATTCTTTTGGGGATAAATCAATAGGATAGAATAAATAGGCAGATACATTCTTCAAAATCAGGCATTTGACAAAAGAAATGAAGTTAAATGAATACTTTTAAAAATTATTCTCCAAAAACAGGAGGTTCTTCTGAAGAATAATCCTGTAGATTCTTTTGAGGAATAATCCCATAGAGAAGGCGTGTAAATGTGTGTAATCTTTTTAAACAGAGTCCAATTTAGCAACACACAAATTCAGGCAGAAGCTGCATCCTCAATGAAACATCAGATCTCAGTTATCTTGAACAGTGTTCATCCTTAATAGCAACCCTGTCTGGCACAGCCAGTGCAATTGTTCTATTGTTGCAGCATTCCTTATCTGATCAAATACTGGTATCTATGCACGGATACCCGAATTAGTCAGCTAAAGCACCTTTGGGAATGACAGAGCAGAAACACGTGATTTCCAGGGTGCAGTTCACCTTATCCTGACACATATGGCTAAAACAAATCAAGAGCCACTTGGGATCAAATCTTAATGAAGATAAATGGTTGTAAGGAGCCTAAGCCTAAAATCTGGCTTAAGAGGAGGGATGGTACATAGCAGATGAGATGCATTCTCCTTTTCCTGTTTAAGGAAGTTAAGAAAGAAAGGGCCTAGGTCATTATTTACTAAACACTTTCTTATAGACAGGAACTCCAACTTACATGAATGGTACAAGTCTAGGAAAGACAAGATATAAGCTACATTTCCAGTTGGCCTGTGAGTCTTTGCCTTTTGCTAGTGCCAGTTAAAATCACAAGGCCCACCACTGTTGCACCTACATTATTTTTCTTCTTCACCTAATTAGTTCTTATTTGGGTTGTCTTAAATCAAAAGTGTAATAACAGTATGTTATATAGAACCAATAGCATTGTTATAACACCACATGTTCTTTACACTGAAGTTCATCACAAGAATCCAGTCAAATGCTGAGTCTGATTACTTACACAAAGCACTCAAAACAAAACCCCACAAACTTCACACGAACTACATTTCTTATGCCAAAAATTACCAACATTCAGACACCAACAGTGCCCACTGATCATCAGCTTGAGCAGCTGGAGAGCTGGAATCTAGGAAGGCATCAGAGGATGGGATAGAACTTCCAGCACAGACTCACACCAGTCACCATGTGTGTGCCAAGACCACACAACAGGGACAGAAGAGGCTCAGTGCCCCCCTGGGTAGAGTCCACAGAGCACAAACCCAAACCTCCTCTCCCAGGTCATATTCCACATCTCTTTATTGACAGGCAGAAGGGATAACATTCACAGCCAGAACTCTAAACACAATACTTTTCCTTTGTTCCAAAGAAAAAAATTTGAATTCATATTTCCATCTATGACATGTCATTCTAAATATCAGTACACTAAAATCTGTTATGTGATCTCCAGCATTGCATAAGTCATAATACTTTTAACAATAATTACAAGATCACTAAAAATTGAAGACTAAAATATTTCAAATGCACAGAAAAGTGTGTTTGATATGCATGTTCCTATTTAAATTAACATCTGGCACACAGAAAGATGGAAACTTGCAATTGTCTTGCATAGAATATGTATTTTTTAAAGTTTTATCAGACAGAATACATTTCACTACATGACTTCTCCAATCTTTTTGTATTATATCCAACTTAGAAACTTCAAAATCACACCATGCAAATTCTCACTAGGTCTGCTTTACATTTATCACGACAAAACTGTAAGAAGAGGTCTTCCTTTAATGACTGGCTGAAGGTAGATCACAAACTCCTGAAACGAAAAGGTAGTTTGTGCATGTGCACCTGTTGTCAGATTCTTGTCCAAAACCACAATACAACTATTTCAATGCCCATTAATATTGAAATGTGAACTACAAAAATTATCCAAGGGTATTGTGCCCAAATACTACAGTCTTAAAATATCAAATAGATGACTTAAAACATCAAAAGGGAACCCTGATTTGCAGAAAGACCCATGCCACACTAATAAATTTACCAGCCATCTGACAGGCATCTCCTGTCTTCAAAATCTCCTCTCATTTATAAAAGGAACTTGAAGGAGCTATTTTGCAACAAATTATTTTCTTAGTCTATCGTTGTGTCTTGTCAATTTGAAAATGTATACATGACATCACTCCATAAATTGGATTTCTCCTCACACAGGTAGTGCACCACAACAACACAACTGATTTACTCTAGGTCTGAGGCCTGGCTGCTTCTAATATTCATAAAGTAAACATTAACTATAAAATCATTATTCTGCCACATACACAACAAATCCTCTTGAAAGAATGAATATCAGGAAGGCAAAACAATGTTTGAGTCTACTGGACTGCTTAAAATTGTCCAATTTATGATCATGATAAAAACTACTATTTCTCATGTTTATAATGTAATCTTTTAGTCATGTGAAAGAGTGACAACAAACCCAGGATTTACATTCTGTCACACAGAAGTATGGAAAACTCTTGCATGTATTAAAATAACGTTATAATCCACACACTAATATGCATGTCCTACCCACGATCTTCCATGGCAGACAGCAACTTTAGCCATTACTTTTGTTACAAATCTGATGCTAGCAAAAAGCAAAGCACCTAAATCATTGCCCAAACTCACAGGAATATCTAAATCTCAAAACAGCAGTAACTGCTCATAGAGACCACAAATGCATTTACACAGTTTAAACTTCTACACGTGTTCTTAAAATGAATTCTGGATGTACAAATGAGAGGCAAAAACCCCTAACTAAATTACTCAGAATTTATTTTTCTATTTCCCGCCTATGTAAACATGACACTTCGGCAATTTGCATCACCTTGAGATACTAAACTGATTCAGGCAGCATGGCCTGCATCAAGACTGAGGCAAAGGGTTCTTGTCTGCAAACAGTAATTTCTGTAAGCCAATGGAAATTAGACATCTTCCTTTCCTTTTTTCTCCTAAAATAGGTTATAAGAACAGAGTTTGCTTTGGGAAATTTTTAGAATTATTTACTCTAGTAAAAAGTTAGCAATAATTTAAGCCATATTGTTCACTGCATGAAGAACAGAAAAAATGCTGACTAAATAATGTGGTTCTGAATACAAGGTTGTCAAGAAGCTAAGCCTGAAAAAAGATCACAGGATGCTGCAAACATTGCTGAAATCAGCACATTTGCTATGCAGAGGCCAACAGTTTAGATATTTACAGTGAAAAACTAGAGCCATCAAAAGTCCTTCTAGCCCAAGACAAGGTTTCTATTTTATAGCTGTCACTTTCCCAATTTATAGTCTATTTACTGACCCTGTTTTCCAGAGATTTTAACATTGCTGTTCCTCCCCTCCCAAAAAACATAAAGCTACCATCTCCATAACTTCAGTTCTTAATGTAATTATATGAGATGTGCTTAGCCAACATAAATGAGACACTCCAGGCTAAAGAACCAAACCTCTTCAAATCTATATTTAAAACCTGAAAGACTGTAAGGACTTGGATAATTACAGTTCCATTGCACACACATATAAATAAGCTGTCCTTCTAATTCTGCAAGTACTCATTAAAGATCAGTTGTACAGGCTTAATTAACATCAGTTCTTCAGCAACCATCCTGCTGAGATTTTGTCACTGTTTCCACTATAAGCTCCCATCTCATTGTGGGGTTCTTAAAAATATTTCCAGGTAAAAATGTAAAAAGACCAAAATTGAGGAAGTTAAAACGTTAAGCTTCTATTAGCATTTAAAGATACAGTTAAGATTTTTAAGTTTGCTCTTGTTTATGTAAATCATAATCAAACAATAAAGACAAAGAATCACCATTAAAAACCCTATCCTTTGTTATTCATAACAGTGCCAGCCAACTTTTTTTTATTATTTTAAAATTTTAGGTGCACTAACCAAATGAAGACATCCTGATTTCAGGACACACTTCTCTAATCTTCATTAGGAAAGACTGTTAACAATTTACTACTAAGTTTTGTCAGGTGTAACTTACCGACACTCCACCAAGACTGTCCCCCACGTCACTTCAGCTACAAAAAGTGCACTTCTGGAGTCTCATACAGGAAATTATAAGCGTTAACAACCACGTAAGTATGAAAATGCTAAATGCAAACTCACAAGCAAATGCATGGCAGCTTTTTCTTTTGTATCCTTTGTATCTTTTTTCCTATTCTTCTGCAATACTTTCCATCATCCCTTGCCAAGTATGTTACAAACTTGCTTTTCAGTCCCAAGCGCCAAGGGCAAAAAGCCCAGACCAAACGTTTCTTTGGAAATTTGTTCTAAAACAGCGAGGTAAGTCTCAGCAAAACAAACAGATTTTGTAGGCAGAGTTCTTGGTCTCATTCCTCTTCACACTTGAAATGTGGCTGAGTTCACCCCCAGGAGCAGCCTCAGTGATTTCAGTGGAGCCCCATCCACGCAGCTGGGCTGAGCTACATAAACCCAGGCTGACACCAGGGGTTTGTTGCCACTCACAGCACGTTGCGAAGCAGCTGCCCTCCAGCACCCTTCCCACTGGAACTCTGCACTGAAGGGAGAACTCTCCTGATGTTCCCATTTCTACATTTTCTCCAGAAGGTAATGAGCAGACCAAAGTATATTGGTTAGGCACTTTTGAAAATTTCTGACTACTGAACACAACATATTCCAAACAGGTTAAATAATTCACTTTGCTATATTACTCATAGTTTAAGTGACAAAACATTAATATTATTTGGGAAACAGATGCTTAGTGACAAACCTTTGGTTACACAGTGCAAAAGAAGAGAGGAAAAAAATACATCATTAGAAAGCCAGAAAATGACACAAGTGACCTTTTCAACCTGCATTCCCTGGATAAGCATGAGGTGCACCTCAGCTGGTCCCATGCAGACAGAGCAGGCCCAAAGACACAGGAGAAGAAAGCCAGCACATAGCAGGGACCTCCAGTGACAAGCCAGTCTTACACCACAGGCCTGCCCGCCAGAGCAGTGCTTTAGCTCAGTCAAAATGGAAGACTCCTCAGATGAGTCTCTTTGAAGGGAATACACAATAACCACAGTTCTACCCAGAAACTGCCCATGAACACTTTTACTAAGAATGGTAATTGACAACAGTTTCATTTATATTTGATCTACCTCATTCACCCATCATCTGTTCTGCAGCTGGGGTCTCAGGAAATGAATAGAAATTTAAATGCAAAAAAAATTTAAACTTTGGCAACAGTGACAGATAAAGGACAAAGAAATTATCTCAAGAACACAGAGCTTTTTATTAAAGATTTTTTAAAGATTGGATCAGCCTGAATGTTTTTGAAGAGAATTCTACAATTGCACAGATAAAAAGCAATTGAATTTTGCTTTTTCTATTATTTGTTATTTATCAAAATTGTTAACTGCTGCTTAGAGCAGCTGCATTTCCACATCACTTAAAATTGCTTCTCCTTACTAGTAATTTAGTTCCACTGATTCATGTGGTTGCTACAATGATACCTCATTGAGGAAAAAACATTCTATAGGTAGAAGAATAAAAAAAAAATGAAACAGCAATGTAGAAGCCTGTTCCATTAAACTCTGAAACTTAAAATCTCATGGTTTAAAGGAGAAAGAATTATTTCACAATGCTCTTTGCATATCAAAAAACTACTGCAGGAATGCATGATTATATACACAGAAGTTGCCTTGAACAGTTCTTACTGTTCAAGGACTGCTCCAAGGCCCCTCCTCTGCCAACTTCTTCATCTGATGGGAAGTCATTGACACACAGTAGAAGAACTGCAAACACATTTCCTCGCTAGATCTTTGGTCTGTCCAAATTTTAGGACATGACAGAAAAGCATATGATTTCAGCGAGATTATTTTCAAAGCAGGTTTAGAAAAAAACCATGACTACACATTTGCAAAAGTGTGCCTGAACTCACAGCCTTTCCCACTACCTTAAAAATCAGTTTCTAAACATCAGGTCCCCAACTCCAAACTGATTTGGCATGTTGTAAGTTTACAAATCCGGTGATGCAATAAGCCATTATTGCTTCAGGTTTTATAATTCAGAGATTTCTTTATCATCTACTGGAGGGAGAAAAAAATAGTATGCCTTGCTATGGAATAACTCATCATACTTCTGCTGTGAACTCTTATAGCTATTATTATCTAACCACATATCAGCACCTCAACAGCTATAATCCACGGTCCCTTCAAAAGCACTTTAAGCAAGGAAACAGACCTTAGGTTCTGTGATTGGGGCCCAATTAAATCTCAAAGCCAAGAAGTATCAATATGAACTTCATGAGAAATAGATAAGCAAGAAAGAAAGCCACGTGGCTGAAGCTGCCTGTAGTAGCATGTTTTGAAAGATTTAAATAGCTCCCCATGAAAACAGGGATTCAGTGACTCAGGAACCCTGATTCACCCATGTCCTCCCAGTTATTACCACAACCATAAGAAAGTAACCTGTGACATTTCTATTCACAGTTTTATTTAACTGCTCTGACAGGTATACTGACAGGAAGGACAGAGGCTACACCCTCCTGCTCAGCAAGGTCAGGAGAAAGCTGCAGCTCAGCTTTGCTACAAAGAACTCAGAGCATGAAGCTGCTTTATGTTGACACTATCCCCTGCAAGAACACAGGACTTTCTCATGACCTTGCTCTACATTAGTGTGTCTATCATGCCTCAATAAAACCACTGCAGTAACCTTCATTCAGAAGGCTTCTACTGTTTGGGTTGGGTAATTTATATGAACACTAAGAACAACCAAAATTATAACAGCAAATATTGATGACTAATAATGAAAGATATGAACTTTTTCAGAAATACTACAGGAATTTTGCCTTGCAATTTTAACTATTTTCTATCAGTTAAAGGTTGGAAGGATGTTTTGCTGGCATCAAGTGATTACACCGTGAGGTTTTCTGCAATTTCTTCAAAGGTAGTAGTATCAGACTGGGAAAAAGATCATGAGATAACAAAAGACCCTAACAAAGGGGTTTCTCCAGTTTCTTTTCCTTGAAGGAAAGGAATCAAGAGGAGCAAAGGAAGAATGCTACAAGGTGAATTCAAATGAATGAGTATGACTTAGCTTGAAGAAACAGCAACACACTACTGCTCACAAAGTTTAGTCACAACTTCTTGTCTTCTTGAGTGTATTTAGTACTTCAGCAGGTATGAGTAATTAAAAAATGCAACTACTGGTATAGTTCTATGGTTAAATTATACCAATCTACAACTGCATTGCCACCAAATGAGATGGACCAACACCAAATACAGTTGTCTCAGAATGTATACACACTAGCAAGCATGTCCAGCTCAGGACAAAGTTTTGTGAAACAGCTAAGCCAATGTAAAAAGTTCCTTGCTGCCCTAAGGGAGGTCTCACTCTCCATTGCCTTCCTCTACCCTTGCTTCTGGAAGAGTGAAGTTTCTCTCTCTACCCCTCATAAGCTTTAGTAGGCTTCACATCCACTGAGATGCTGACACAACTCACTAACCTGGCAGAGAAACACTCAGTCTCTTCTGCCAGGGCACCCAGCTCATTGAAGGATCCAACAACACACGTCACAGTCACCAAAATACCCATGGGAGAAGCAGCCAGTGATAAATTGGCAGCAGAGGCAGGAGCAAAGGAGGGAAGAACAGGAACTCCAACTTCTGCCAGGGGTAAGCCATTCAACCAGCCTTCCTTCTCCAACTTCCTCCACATCCCAGAAACCACAGGATTGCTAAAGCTGATACAACGAGGAGGCGTGAACATACGCCCAGACAGCAGAGAAAGAGCAGTACTATTTCCCTCAACATCCAGAGCTCACCACGGAGGCACAGGCACCAAGAGATATGGGCTCGGCATGGGACAGGAGGGGCAGAGCAGTAACACATCACTTCATGGAGCTGTTTGCATCTCCACCATCTAGCAGGGTAATACCAGGCACAGAAAGTGGGTGTATGTAGGCACAGACCAGCCACACATCCCACAGAGAGGCACAATTATGTTGACTAGATACAACAGTGTAAAATACATATATGGAATAAGGAAACATAAGGAAAGACTGGTGGTAAGTTGCCTGACATAAGCAGAAGTAACCCTAAAGCAATGATAGATAACTGGTCCCTCGACTGGGGAAAAACAAAGGAGTGCATGCCTTGCTCTGACAACAGGAAGTAAGACGATACTGAGCTTGTTTGCTGCTGGCACTCCAACAGTGGCCACACCGAATACAGACCACGCAACAGACGCAGGCAGGAGACATTGGGAAGAGAAGCGTGAGCACAACTCTGAAGAACCAAAGATAGACCACCAAAGAGTTCACCCTCCTGAGCCTGAGTCTCAGCTGACATTGCTTCGGCTGACAAGCATTCCCTGCACCAGCCGCCCGCTACCATTCACCCCCATCTCCTCACAGGCGAGTGACCCCAGCAGTGCGTGCTGCACACTGCGCTACCTCCGCACGAGCCCAGACCCCGCACACTGCCCACCCAGTCCCACGTACCACACATGGTGCCCCTTTTCCTCGCAATTCCCTTCCTCCTCAGAGCCCTCACACCACGGCAGGACCCACGCATGCCCTGCCTGCCCCCCCCGCTCAAGGCCGGCTGGCCACAGCTCTCCAGCACCTGTCACTCCCAGGGCCCCCACAGCCCGGCCCGCCGCGCACACACCCGGCCCCGCTTCCTGTCCCTCAGCACGACCCCCGGCCCGGGCCCCTCTCGGCGGCACCTGAAGCGCGGCGAGTCCTTCAGGCACTCCTCGAAGTCCACGGTCACCTTCATGGTGGCGGGGCGCGCCGCTGCCTCCGCTGCTGCGGCTGCTGGCGGTGGTGGCGCGGCGAGCCCGGGGCGAGGCGAGACCGGGCCAGGGCCGGCGGGCGGGGCGGGGGCGGTGCTCGGGGCGGGGACCGAAGCGCCCTGTGCCCGCCCCGTCCGGGCGCGACTGACGGCCGGGGCAGCCAGCAGCGACCGCCCGCGAGAGCGGGGGACGCTCCGACCAATCACACCGCGAGGGGGGAGGGCTCAGTCGGCAGAGTGCGGCCCCTCGGAAGATTCAGCCAACCGCCGGCACAGCAGCGCTTGCTCCGCCCCGGCATGCTCAGAGTGACAGCTGGGCCCACCAACGGGCAGGCGGCCACTGCCCTCCCGCCAATCGGCAGCTCCATCGCCGCGGCTGCCCGGATCACTGAGGCCACAGCCCGGCCCGCCCGGCGTTCGCCGCCGTGACGCTACCGGGGGCGGGGCGAGCTGTGTGGCGCCGGGCCGTGCTCAGCCGGCTGTCGGTACCTGCCTGATTTTTTTAAAATTACAGCTCTTCATTAAACGCGGGGATTTTTTCCTCGGGGGTGAGACACGCGCGGGAAGGCTCGGCCGGGCCCCTGAGTCGCTGGACCCAGTCGAGAGCGGCTCGCGTCCGTCAGCCAGCCCCGCCCGTCGGCCCCACCGAGTGGCGCAGCGCCCGCGCGGGGCAGGGGGCGGCAGGACGGGCTCACAGGGACGGAAGGGGACACACACGGACTCACAGGGACACACACTGGCTCCCGCGGGCAGCCACCGTCCCTGCCGAGGGTGCCACCAGCGGGAAGAAAGCTCCAGCTCCGGGTGCTCTCCAGTGTGATTCACTTACAGATAGAGGAAGTAACTCGTGGGGGAGACTCAAAGCGGTCTTTGAAGGAGAAACGCAAACCGCAGGTTTTCCTGTCAAGGACTATCAAGTGTGCCTGTTTGGCTTTCTTACCGAACCTTTGTCTGAGAATACTTTTTGAACTAGAGCGGATCTTATTTTGAAGTAGAGTGAATCAGAGTGAACAGGACCATGTTGCAGGCTCCAGTTTGCAGCGAATGACAGAATATTGTAGATTTCTGATCGTTTCAGAGAATACAGAAAAACATCTTTAACCAATTAGGTGCTGCTTATTGTTCCCAGATGTAAAGCTGACAGACAGGAGCAGCAGCCATCCCCACTCCTCAAAAGCAGCGACAGAGAAGTAAAAGTTGCTATCCAAGTTAAACTTGTCAAAGATGAAGCAGTCACACGTCACAGGCTCCATCCCGCAGTCACAGGGACGCTGTGCTGGGAAGCTGACACAAGTCATTCTTGGTCATTCTTGTTTCCTCTCGGAGTTTGAGAAGCTGCCATACCTGCTTCCAGTGAGCCCACTTATCCCCTGCAGCTTTCACACCCTCCCTCACCCCAGCATCCCCACTAAGTTTCACATCTTTTTTTTCTCTCTTTCATTTTTTCATATTCTTCCCATTCTCTCTCCCCCACTTCCTTTCAGTGTTACAAGGAGAAACAGCATGGAAGGAGGGGAACATATAACTTCTTTCCAAGAAGCTGAATGCCTGTTGCACCCTTACTGTCCCTTCCTCAGTTAAGGTGTCCTTTCACAGAAGCAGAGGGACACTTTTTGGTTCAGTCCGTTGTGGTTTAGAGTGTTAGATTTTTTCCTAAAACTGGTGAAATGCCAGAACCAAGCTACAAGTTACACAGATGTAACAAGTGTATAATTTTGGGAGCTGTCCCTCACCAAAACTAGCCAAACTACCACTATTTTGATTAGGGATTCATGTCACACCCATTCCAGAAAAGCAGCATGTTAATGTTTGTATCACCGAGGCTTCATTTATGTTGTGAAATGCACTCTTCAGTTGAAGTATGCAACTGAAAAGAGTCCAGCTCTGTTTTGAGGAAGAGTTTTACTTCCTAAGGAGTAGCTGATGTTAGTCATTTTCCATGCTAGTGAGTGATGACTCAGTGTTGACCATGAAGAGACAGACCAGTTGTGCTTAAATCCTACAACACGCAAAGAACAAAATCTTGAAAACTGCAACCTTTTCTGTGATACTGCTATTTTAAGTTCATGGCTCTGGTTATCAGATCTACCCTCAGGTCTAGGCAAGCGAGCAAATCTGACTGTGAACAAACCAATTTACATCAAAGTTACAATAAATGAGAGCCATGAGGAAATTACAATATTGGTTTAAGAATTTATCTAGGAACACACCTGCAATTTTTAGCTGTCAGTTTCTTCTAAAGAGCTCCAAGAAGCCAAACATTAGATTAGTATTAGTGCCGTAAGGCAGTAATGAAAACAATGGTTTTATTTATGTTGTGACACTTAACACTGGTTTCAAACAGAATAATTACATTTGTGAGGTGGCATCATAATACCACGAGAAAGCATGTTACAGAAACAAAGAGTTCTGGTAAGATGTACAAGTTTCACATGAGAGCTGTGGAAAAAGTATCTGCAGTTTCCATGAATTGTGTACAAGTTGGTGAAAAAAGAAACTAAGGACAGAAAAAAAATCTACACTCATGAGTTAAGGCTCTTATTTGCAAGTGATCTTCCTATTGGAAGCATATTGAAAATGCTTTCTCTAAACAGGATGCAGCTTGAGGACTTAAACCTGCACAAGAAGATTCACAATTATGGTGCTGTGGAGCTCACTGTCCACATAAGTAAGGGCTGTGTTTGTTTCCTCTTTACACCACCCTATTGTACACATGAATCTTTACCATATGCACCTAAAGATTAAGATATACATACAAGCTAAGTCCCCATCAAATATAAAAAGAGAAAAGGCATTTCTTCTTTTGTTCCCATTTAGCAGGGAACTCTAACTGGTATTTCTGTAGAAGAGGGAAATCAGGCATCCCTTTGTAAAAAAAAGCTATATGGCGTTTTTTGAGCTACTGCTAAGTAAAACTTGCCCAATTTAGCTTTTAAAATGCATCAAGTTGTTAGCAGAGAGAACCAAATAAACCGGCCTTTCAATCAGAAGCAGTGTCAGGGACATCAGGTTGCACTTCTGCTGAGGAAGACAAAGAAGCACTGTGAACAGAATTTTTGAGAGCACTGAGAAGAATGCAGAGAACAAAGCCTTAAAAAAACTCCCCAAACTAAATCAAGTTTCAAAATAGCACCAAATTTGGAATTTAGGTGCTTGGTGGCACTGAAAAAGGGAGATCACCCAAGCAGCTCAAAATCACCTGCGTGATGAAGGGACCTATTATACATTATGTGGTTCATTTTAAACCATCTTCATGCATTTGTATACCTCCCTCAAATCTACATTCTCATTTTATTTAGGATTTTAGAAGCCATTACAGGAAAGGTCTTTATTGGGAGTTAGCAAAGTTTATTTGTTAAACAAAATGCTTTCTAGACCTTGAAAGGTACAAAGAAGCCCTGCTAAGCACCAAATGGCCTTGGACACAAGAAAGTGGGGGTTAAGGAAGGCAGGACATTAGCTCGAGTAAGAGCTGCTTCTGCTGGATTCTACCTTAATTGAAGATACAAAGTACCCATGAGTACTTAGCACAAAGTACAAGTGATGTGTTCCACAGCCTCACAGAGCACATTGGCGTTACCTGCACACATTGCTCGCCACATCGGTGCTCAGCCTGACAGACACAGCTTTGCCAAGCCCTGCTGTGCTCTCAGCAGGATTTCAGTGCCCAGCTGGGGCAGACCAGGCCAGCAGCTGCTCAGTCTGAAATACAGCTCAGTGCACACTGGCCAACACTCTGAACACTGCAAGCTGGTATATAAAGGGTACAAACCCAAAGTTTTTAAATCCTACTCTTGGGAGCCAAATTCAAAGCTACAGTAAGTGACTTGATAAGTAAGAAGTATCTAAATGCTTACCCTTTGCTCCTGTTTACCCTATGCAAGTGACCACATTTGATACAAGAAGAAATAGCATTCTGCATATTGAAAAATTAGCATCACCACACTGGCCAGAATCAAGAGTTCAACTCTTTCTTGTGAAAAGACCCTATTAATCTTGACTAAGGACCTTAGAAGATTAATCCAAAACTGACTATCCTGTTAACCTACTAAGGAGAGGAGATACTTGGGAAAGGCACACTACAAAACCCAGTTAGTACAGTTCACAGGTATCTTTGGCAATGCATCCAGTCTAATGAATCATTCCTGTAAAAATCAAAGAACAGCCTCCTATCGCCTTATTCACTCTCAATTTCTCTGGGATTCCAGGAAAGCTCACACTTGAGAATGCATGTAACTGTAAAATAATTTTCATTCCTTTATTCAAACTTCACATATACAGTGGAGAAAAAGACATTTTAAAATAGATCCATATAATTATATGGATTTTTGCAACATATCAAATTCAGATCAAAATTAAGATATACACTGTATTTCATAACCAAGCTAAAGCTTAAGTGTGTACTTTGTTTGTGTAATAAAACCCAGGAACTACTCTGAATACTGAAACATTCACCAGTCAAATTCCACCCAGTGGGAAGTTTCTACAGCAATTTGGAGGTGCAGAATCCCTCTTTACAGCTATACAACCACACTGTAAAACAGGTATTTGAATTAGACAGTTTCCCTTCTAGCTTCCAAAAAGCCTTCATTTTACAAAAGCAGTTGTTGTAAGTTGCAATGGACACAGGAAGATTTAAACCAGTGGTTTTCAGTATGGAAGTTGCCAACCCCAAATGAGTAGATCCACAGCAGTTATCTTTTATAAAGAACAGCCAGAGCATAAGCTCAGCACATCTTCAGTCCTGATGTGTATTTCCTCCTGGCTGGGTGTTTTTCCTCAGGTGCTAACAGCACAAACACTGTTCACGCAACTGGAAAGAACCAAATGTTTGAAACAAGAGCCAGAAGAGTAACAGTGGATGTGATTTTAAGAGAAAAGCTGAAGGAAACTTGCACGTTCTCACAATAAGCCAGAGAGAGCGCCACAAAACAACCAGTCCTGATGGAAGAGGTTATGACAGTTAAATGCAAAGTTCAAGTTAGCCGTTTCCAGTCTAAAAACACTCCCTCCACCAGATGTTTGTACTGCTTTAGTCAGAAACTAACAACCGATTCCAAACACAGCTCCTAAGAAATAACACAGCTCTTGTTCTAAAGACTGGGAAAGTGCAGGTAAAAACGTACTGAAATCTAGATTAACAGGTCAACACTTTACAAAAAAAGTTGTAGGACTTGAATAATCCCTTTTTAAACTGCTTAACACATCTGATAAATAACTTATATGTCAATCTGGTATATGCTGTACCGTTTGGCTCTTGAATCCCAAAACTTTCCATATGAGACACCACATCTAGAACACTCTCAAATAAATAGTGAAAAACCAAAAGATAGTGAGTGTTTCAAAGCAAGAGTAACAGTACATCACGCAAGATAATCAGTGCTATACATACAGGGAATGCCACTCTGGTTGAACAAATTAGGAAGCAGTATTCTCCATGAAATACTAGGCACAAGAATAAATCAATTAGACAGTGTTTTCTGCCTAATGGACAAGTCTAAAATTAACATTCTTGGCAATACAACATTGTAACTGATATGCTTCTTAACATTTAAGAGCCTTAATTGCAAAAATCATGAAGCGATGTTTATATTTGTGTCTTTGACAAGCAGTTACAGTTCTGGACAGATTTCTTCTATGCTGTGTGCTCTACTTTCCAGCTGGTCACGAGTAACATGTGCTGCATAAGAAAGATTACAAAAAATAGATAATTCTTCACACCCATTGAATATTTTCACAACACACACAATTATTCTCCTGAAATCATCTTTGCTTCTCCAAAGATCTTGTTTGCCAACCCATCTTAGCAATGTATAAGCTTTTATTTGAAGAGTGCAGAAACTTCTAAAACAATTATTTGACCCTCATGTTCTAAAGAGGTGGCCAACACAACTGTTCAGCACACCAAGCACTGAGTGCTCACCCTCCCAGAACTGAGAGAATTTAACTCAGGTGTTTAGAACTAAAATATCAGGTTCCTGAAACACCAGCAAACATAGTACTTCCCAGGTCAAATTTCAGTTCCAGATGAGACACTTGAAATAAAAAAACCCACCAAATTTATACATGAAGGAGCACAGTCAGTTGTGTTTTCAGGAAGTTATTAACTCATGCTTTTGAGCAAAAGCACCACAATAAATCAGAGGAAACTTCTCCCCAGTGCTGATCAAAGAATACCTCATCAAAATGATAATAATCTTTTTAAAAGGCCAGTTAGGCTTGGGCATGAGTTAGATTTGGTAACATGCAGTTTAACAAGCAAACAGCACAGTTAACCAGAAGAATGATTGCTGTGTGCTCTCAGCCTTCTCACTTAATTTATCTTTAGGGTGATGCTTGCCCTGGTTAAGAAAACACAACATATTCTGTATCCACCAAAGGCCAAAGGGCACACCCAGTCAGTGACAGCTCAGCTGCTGGGTGCCATCTGAGCAGGGTTAGCAGAGCAATGCAGCTAAATGAACCAGAGAAAGAGAACAATAGTCTTACTGCTTGTCAATTGAACTGCTATAGACAACACCCTCTGGCTGATACTTTTGTGTAGCAGAAGACAAGTCTGCACTAAAATCATCATGCTTAAATTTACCTATGTCAGGAATATTTCTTTCAGTGATTTCAAAGAATTTCTAAAGGAAAGGCTTTTATGGAGAGAAACAAAGGTCACTTCTGCTGGCAAAGTCTATTTATGTTATTCATGGAGTCATAAATAGCAAGCAGTCAGAGAAGGTGAAATGTTGAAGCAAGCGAATGTAGAGTCATAGAATAGTTTGGGTTGGAATGAACCTTATAGGACATCCAGCTCCAACCCCCCTGCCATATGCAGGCTATTACAACTTCTACTTGCTTTTCCACAAAAGAGCTTGGCTGCTGGAATCCATACGCATGGGATAAGGCATGGCTACTTGAGGCAAGAAAGGAATGATCCATCCATTTAAAACACTTAGTAGCCACAATGAAGACAGGAGCAAAAATATACAAAGAGTTCTCACCATCACTGACTGGACTGGCCATCTTCATTTCAATCAGCAAGAAATCTCAGTCTGTAACCAAGAAGTGCAACTTGTATTAGTGGACCTGGTGGTATCTGACAGGAGCCTCCTTAAACCTGCCCTAAGTCTTTAGCCCTTCCTTTGAAAGCAGAGTGTAGAGATTAAAAGTGTACTGTTAGTTTTACTCAAATACAAACCAGAAAGAATTAAAGGGTAGAAAGAAACATCAGGTAAGAGAAGCACAGAATCTTTAAGGGATCTTCATGGATAGAAAAAATTCCAAGTGAAAAGAGATTCTCCAATTGCCTGAAGAACAACCCAGGAGCCAGTGGAACCACAGAGTCACAACAGACCACTAAAAAGTGCCTCATGTCATATTTTTACCTGCAACAATTGTCAGTACTCCAGAAGTCATGTTATTCCATTGGAATAAAAGAACATTGCATGGGAGCTCTCACTTACACAGACTGGCTGGCATAATAGCTGAGTGGCAGCCACATCACCTCATGATCTCCACAACTTCCCAAGAACTCAAGTCAGATGGAAGAATTTATAAAAATATAACTACAGTACCACATGCAGAAAACCCAGGACATTTTCTTTGAAGTTAAAAGCGAGCATCGGGGCTGTTAGTCAGTTTAACACAGATAAGCCAGAACAAGCCACTGCAAAAAAATCAAGTCCTGTATCACCCAGTATAAGAGTAAGGAAACCCTTCCTTTTCTGCTCTAGACAAAAGCACTTTAAAATACAATTTCAAGTCAAAGAGCTCTTTGAAAGTTATCCAGGTGAATAATCCTTCCATACACTGTTCTCAGGAACATGAATATTAATGGAATTTTGATTTCCTTCCACAAAGGAAAGAGCCTAATTTTTAAATACTCAAGTGCTTAATGTAACCAAAAGCACAGCATGACCAAAAGCACAATGACCAAAAACCCCAAGTAGCAAGTGTTAAAGCCATCTATTTGAGAAACCTTCTGTAGCTCTAACACTTACAAATAAGGAGATTCTTCTGTGCCCTCAGAATACAGATGAGAGAGCAAATAATGTAATCTCAAAAAAGTTATTTCAGTGAAACTTTGACATTAACACAGCTAAGTGCTGAACAGTTCTCATCTCAATATAGAAATTACTTAAAATGTGGGCAGTGGCAGAAGACTGGTTTATTAACATTTTTGTTCATATTCCGTCATCCTTTGCCCAACCCTGTCTCATAATCCGTCTGAGGATATTCAATTCACCAGCTGCTACAAAAGTGAGACCAGTACTTAACCTCAGAAGAACTGATCAAGGACAGGGATTAAAGGCTGTGATAGCTGATATAGAGATTAGGAGATAACCAAACATGAAGGTTTAAGCGGAATGACAGAAAAGTGAAGAATGGAGAACTACATCAGGTTAAGGGGAAGTATTTCTGTATGCTTTGGTGTGGAGGTGAACCAGTTAGTTAACCGTTTGCTACACTGGCAGACAGTTACATTTATGGAATCTATTAGCCATGAGCAGTCTAAAATTGATAATTACCAGTTGTGGCTCTGAAGCTGGTTATGAGGAAGGTGGAATGGACTTCAACAATAGAGATGGAAAAATGCTGCAAAGGTCTGCCTTCTTTCCACTGGCGAATGCAGCTGGGGAGCGGAGTTGCCTCTGTTTTACAGCAGAGTGCAGAGAGATGGCAGCTTCAGGCCATGCGGAAGGGTCATACGGTTGGCTACTGCAGCCCTCCTTTCCCCTGGAGAGTGAAGTTCTAGTAAATAGCCATATAAGGCCTATGTTAAGTTACTGGATAAGGTCAGTCCAGTAGTGGGTCTCAGACACATACCAAATGACCCTTTCAGCGCAATTGTGAAGGAATTAGTCCTCCTGTAGTAAATAACAGGATGAAAAGGTGCAATCCACAGAACTTGACACACGCAACTTTGCAAATCACCTTTTTATTGTGTGGGATTTAAATGAATTTTAGAAGAGTTCCTAGTTCACATGGTTGTGAAAAGCAGATGTGAACCAAGTTAAACCCATGCAGCATCTTCCCAAGTCTGCAGACCATGCTAAGCTCTCATAGCTTTGCCAACCACAGATGAACAAGGCTTACAGACTTCACTGCCACCAGTCTCATGAGCAACAGATGTGTGTTTTTTAATGTCAAAATTTTTTTCAAAATGCTGTTACATAAAGAGGTGGGGAGTGAACTGTAATTATTCACTAGAATACCACCACAAAAGAAAGACTTTTCACCCAGAGAGAAGTTTAAAGATGAAAGAGAAGGTGTCAGCCTCTATAGTTTTAGGAGTTTCCTATGAAGAGACAGCCCTGAAACAGGTTACAGCAACAGTTCCCACTTAAACATCCCAGACTTTCTTCCAGTAGCTGCACAAAAAATGAAGTTGAGACTCTTATCCCATACTATAGCAATGAACATTTCTGCTCAAGGACAAGCCTGTATTGAAGGCCTAACAGGAGTTTTACATTACAGTGTTCTTCCTCAGGAAGATAAATACAGTCCTCTCAATATGGAGGAAACATTGATGGTAATCTCCCATTGCTGGCTACAGGATAGATTGGGAGCAGAATGGGAAATGACCCACAACAAAGACCCAGGCTATCCCATGTGGCCATTAAAGCGTCCAGTACAAGACACCTCCTCCTTTAAAAAGGGTGCTGGCAACTTCACTACCCAAAGTCAGCTACTTTGAGGAAATGGTAAGAAGCTGAGATGTTTATGTTTCTGTTATGCCACAACAAAAACCCACATGCTGTTTATCAACAGTGATAGGTTTTGTTCCATGCTACAAATTTACCTATCAAGACAGAGTGCAACATTACTCATTGAGTGTTACATACATACTGTACTCCTTGAAGTCATTCTCACACTTGAGTATATTTATTTCCCAGCAACTCAATACTTACAGATGCTTTTTAACTAATCAGTAGCTCACCGTGTTCAGTAACTTCTGTACTCATTGTTTCTACATCTGCAGCATCACGCATCTCTTCATCCCCTTCATCTTCCTCTTCTTCACCATGTAGTTCTTTTGCAATGAGCTGCCTTGCCAGTTTGATGTTTCTTCCTTCATTGTAGTGCATTTTTCTCTTCATTTCAAACTGTTTCTTTTTCTCTGTGGACAAAGAAATGGAAATAGTTGTTCCTTCCCTTAAAAAAACACAACGTATCTTCTTCAAAGAGGAACTCACTGAATAAAAATTATCATCTTCAAGCAGTGGAGTGTTCTTTTAAGATGAGTCTGACTTACAAAAAGGATAGTAATTGATGTACTGGAATCTCAGAAGCACTTTTATAAGAACCTGTTTGCAACTAAGAGCAAGTCTGAACCATGAGAAGCGTCTGGAAAAGTACACAAAACTCCAAAGTTTCACAAGCCTTGTTTCTAAGCAAACTCAAGGACAAATTGAGACATACTGCTGGGATAGAAGATGAACTTTTGCAGATGCGTGGCTTGACTCCTGGCTAGCCACCAAAGGTCAGTTATGAGAGATATATTTACCACACGCAGAAGAAAATATTTTCCACTTTCCCCATGGCCTGCAGCCAACTCTGCTCCATATATTAAACATTAGCATATACAACAGTAATGCATTACAATTAAAGTAAATTTTGCCTGCTGCCAGCCCCAATGCTTTGTTCTTTTCCTTACTTTAGTATAGCAACGTTTCACACTCAAAGTTAAGGCCAGGAAATTTGAGAAGCAGCAACTAGATAATACAGGCCTGAAACCCTAGAAGTATTGTTGTTTGATTGTTCCCTCAAAACGTTCTAGTCCAAGTTAACATGAAACAAGATCTCTTAAAGATGCTATTTGCTTTGGAATAACTGTACACTTTCCTATTGCATCCATCTACCAGTTGCTTTGAGAACAGTAGAAATATCATCTGTATGTTCGCAAGCAATTAGCAGCATTTTATTTGTAGTGGTACTCATTGAATTAAGTCTACCTGAAATATGTTCAGACTAAAAACTATTCCTTCAACCCCAAACCAGAACTTCTTATTTGAGGCATTTTAGCAGGAATTTCCGCACCTTAAGCTTGTATGCGGGGAGGCAGCCAGCAACAGCAAATTCCTCTTTATATGTCAATCCCAAACCAAACATTCCTGATTAGAAACAAGCAGCATATTTTTTCAAACACTATTTATCTCTATTTTCAAATCAGAATGCTTTTCTGATAGTACTTCTTCTTCACAAATATTTCTTACAGAAAACCTGAAACTATTTGTAAGAAAAGAGTCTAAACAAAAGAAAGAAAACAACTTATGCCTACCCCGTTCTTCAGGTGTTAATTCTTCATCTTCGTCCTCCTCCTCACTGCTTTCTTCTTGCCTTGCTATAATCTTGGGTCCTCTACCTTCAGCTGCAGCTGCCAGTCTACATAAATCATGCAATACAAAATGCTGAAACAGCAAGTTTTTCACTACTTAAAATACATGACATTTCAGAACATTCATACAAACAGCTTTGTTTATTATTTTTGCCATATTTATATGTAGTAACAACCTGTAAGAGGTTTAAATTACTAGTAGCACTCTCATACACTGAAAACCACTTAATTTGACAATAGCAAAAGCAGCTTCTAGAGAAACCAGCAACAGCTTTCCATAAAGAAACTCTACCCCAGGAAAGGCCAGTTTATCTTCACATTTAGTCAGGTTTTTTTATTACAATACTTACTTTTTACTCAACACATCTGCTCTTAAGGGCTCATATTCTGAATCACTCACTGCATCCTCATCATCTTCTCCTACCATGCTTGGAGGGCAAACAAAAAGTAGCTTTTTTTAGTCATTTGCTCAAGAAAACAGTCAAAATGTTACAACACTCAATTAAAAAACTCCTTTAATGCTTTAAAAGCTTTCCAAATCAACTTTAAATATTGATATGACAATATATTCTAGTACTGAAAAAAAATAAAATCAATAGAAGTCAGACTTATTTATTCCATTCAAAGCCTAAAGTCTGCTAGAACAACCCTTCTAAACTTTGTCCTTTCAGACTGCCCTCCTTATTTAGAAGCTTTCTAGATCTGAGTATGCTGCATACACCCAGCAGGCCTGCACAGTAATACATCACCCACAAAATAAATTTTGCTCTAAACCCACAATTCCACCTGGCAGCACACAGCACGCCACTTTAGCAGGAGTACCTGTGGTAGGGAGTACTTGGCTCATCAATTTTCATCAAGCCATAATCTTTGCCTGGAGGGTGGTACGTAGCTATGATGTTCATTTCATCCCATTTCTGGGATTTTTTACTGAAATAAGAAAAGAAAAATTTTCTTATACTCTAAAACAATTAATTCTGCTTTACCACAGAAGGAATTTTTAAAACATCATCTGATCTCTACTACATACTAAGCACAAAATATATTGTTATGACACACAGACATGTTCAAAGTATGACTGTTAAATACTGCTCTATACATATTAAAGTGATTAAAAATTATCAGTGCAACTTAATTTCCCTAACAAGTCACAACAGCTAAACAAACACAATGATCTATAAACATACTCACATAATTCAGAAACTCCTGGTCTTGTGCAATGGCTATCTTGTGAACGCTTTGATTTTACAGTAACTTGTACAAAGAGAATTCTTCCCCTTATTACAACCCATGAGACTCCAACACAACCCAATACCTTTCAGTTCACCTCTGCTGAGGGCACTGGAATAATTATTAGCAAAACTGTTACATAAACATTAGCAACCAACAACTCCTCTCCTGCAGTGAAATAAATAGCATAGAACAAGTCAGTTATTAATACTGCTTTTGTCACCACAAATTGGAATCATAAGCCAAGTGATTCACTGCTATAATTACACCGAGGGAGTTTCACATTTTATACAGACAGGCACCAGTGATGCTACATTATCTAGAATTTTCTTAGTCAACCGCAAAATGTACCATTTTATGTATATTTGAAGAAACTAAAGCTCACCCACACTGACTGCTCACTGATAAAATATAAGCCACATATAAGAAAAGCAATTGCTTTGTGGCCAGAGAAAGAGCCATCCCTCCACTGATCTAAAAGCCATAAAAGAATGTTTAATCAACACAAATCGCCGTGTTCCACGTTTTCTCTAAAAAGATTATCTCATATAAGGTGGTCTTTCCCTTAGACTAAGCCAATAAATTTCATTTTAGAATAATACAAAAATTCCACAAATATATATTCTTGTTGTAAATTATTAGTTAAGGAAGCAAACATTACAGTACTTTGTGGGTTTTGTGGGAGTTTTTGTTTGTTTCGGGGTGGTTGTTGTTTGGGCTTTTGGGGGCTGGGCGGGGGCAGTTGGTGGAACACTTCCACTTAACTGCTCTTGTTTAAATACAGGCCACTCCAACAACAGATCTGAAAGATATATTCAGTCTCAATAACCCAAGTGCTTTTGAGCAGAATAATAACTGTAAAAGAAACTTAATACAGCAGAATTCCTAGCACAAACAACATTCAACATTCACTGCATAATGCAATGTGGGGGGAAAAAAACTAAGGAGAAAAGAAATAGATGTGGGGGTTGATGCTGAATCCTACATGCCACAGGCTTACACTCCAGAAATTAATACAAATTGAATGATCTTAATCTCCTCAGCACACGGTAACCAGTGCCAAGGTCTCATGTTCGAGGCTTCAGGTCCATTTAATCATTTTGTGCAAACACAAGGACTGCAGCATAAGCGGACAACACGTGAGTCACATCGTGGTTCTGGCAGGGCGGGGAGTCATGAGCTTTGTGATGACAAAGCAAGAGCTCCGGTCTAGGAACGCCACTCATTCAAAACTGTCTGGTTAGGAGTCGAAAAATCCCCAGTTTACCCAGTTTAACATAGCCTAAAGTTCATCCATGATGAACACAAGATGCTCTCTGTGTTGCACAGTGAGGATTTTTACCAGCCAGAGTACTTAGCCAGTGGTACATAGGGTACACAGCCCCTGTAAAGAGCCAGAGCTCAGCTGACAAGGAAATACAACAGATGGGAGAGATTCCCATCACATGCTTTGTGTTCACTCGCCCAGAGCACATCAAGGTTTATAGCCCAGGCTCACAGCTCCACCTAATAATAATACTGGCAATCTTGGAACAATCCCTTTGGCATGCACTCTGCTGGAAATCAGACAGCCCACACTGAGCAAGTCAGTGAGTCATAAATTAAAGACTGAACGAGTTTTTAGTGGCTTAGTTTTTCACACTTATGTTTTTTAAACTCAGATTCCAACACTAAAAGCCTTGGCACTGGAACACCTCTCAAAGCACAACTTAAAGTTCACCTAGGGGGAAAAAAATCATTAGTGGCAAAGAGACAAACATGTCATTTCACCCCTGCTTGTAAAAAGCCCTCGCAGGAGAGTGACTAAGCTCTGAAAACCCACACCTCCCCTGCTTGTCTCCAATTTTGCATGCTTAGGAATGTCTGCACAGCACAATCCTAATGACAGGGCCTAGGAACATCACAGGGAAATGAATCCTTGACACCCCTTCAGATACAGAAACAGGAAATCTAATCTTCCTTAGGAAAATGAGAAAATGAAAAATCTCGTAAGTGCTCATTTGTATTTTCTCACATCTTTAAAAATACACAGTAACTTCATTTGACACCACAGCAGGTGGTGTGGACAGGCAAGAAGTTTCAGCAGCAGTAATAGCCAAGGAACACCTCTCACACCTCACTTGCTTCTGCCATAGCAGACTCACCTGTTCCAACACAGCTGCTTGTGCACACACACACTTCCATAATTCCTTTGTAAAATATCACATCCACTCACTCACAGGCTCTTACGGGGTCTGAAGGCAAAGAATACTGTACCCCAGTGCGTATGCCAAGAACACATCTGCCACCAAACCACGATCTCAGCTCTTAGGATGTAGTTCTAGTGGTGTTCCAAATTCTCAAGCTTCCTTCTTGCATCATATTTTCATTAAGAAAGTTTTCCAAACAATACTACCATCACTAACAGCAGCACAAGGTCAGTAATGATGCAAATACACGAGAGTTCTACTGAACATTGTGCTTTAAAAGATGACAGCTGACACAACGAGCTCTTTCATCTACAGATATTTATAAAGATCCTCAGACCTGAATTTCAGTATTAGAAATAAGCAGAAGAACCAAGAAAACAGATACCTGAACTTATTAAGTGATCTTTAATCTCAAAGGAAAATCACAACTGTACTGCTTATCATTCTTCTAAAAACAAAATTTTTGGTTTTGTTTTCCTGAAATCAAAAATAACACTGATATATTAATACATTGCCAACCAAAAATAATACCTGCACAGAAACCAGCTTTATATAACACTGATATATGGATACATTGCCAACCAAAAATAATACCTGCACAGAAACCAGCTTTATATAACCTGTACTGGTCTTTTCAGGAAATTTTCTAATGCAGCCTGCCAGGTTTAGCCAGTATTTTTCAATTTGCAAGGTAATTTCAGAATTAATCTAACTGACTTTATTGGCTTTTGTTGGTAAACAGGAAATAGAAGCTAGACTCTAGCCCACTAACTTCTTCCCAAGAAATTACTGTGTGCAATAACCAATATACCATACACTCAACAATTCATATTCCAATTTCTGTTCATTTTTCAAGATGGTATAAAAGAAACTGCAAAAAATTAAACACAGACTACCAACAGCCAGTCATAATTTATGTCTGGTGTGGTACTAAACACATCAAGCTTCATAATATTAAAACTAAAGAAAAGGAAAAGAAAAAAACCCCACATTTGTGTAACATATTGCTACTTATGCTCACCTGCTTCAAAAACATCATCTCATTCATTCAGTTGACATTTTTCTCTGGAAAACATGAGCAGCTAACACAAGCAACACTGCAACCCAAAAGCTCTTCCTTCTTACATTGCTGACTTTAGACTATATTCATGACTTAACTAAGCAAAGATAAAAACAATATTACCATAATAATAATAGTAATAAAACACCTGCATGACCATTTTATTTTATCATTATTTCTCTCCTGGTAATACTGAATAACGTGCCAAAAAAAGAAAACTGTCCAAAGCAAACTTGTAAACACCGTGTTCAGGTCAAACCTTGCTCATCATAACTTGATGGAGAATCAGAGCAACGGCAGGCAGCACATGCTGGGTGCATCAGGAAAAGTGTAGGATTCTACACCCATCAGGGACAGGTGCTGGCCAGCTAAAGACCACTTCTGGCATATCTACACTTACTCGGCATGTTACAATTAAACCAAGATTTTCATGTCATTCAAATCACAAACAACACGGCTGTTCATATTCTCAAGTGTGAGATTTTAACGTATGGATCCTGCCCAATAGAGAGTACATCTTGATGATGCTTCAGCCCAGGAAGAGGTCCCCTCTCCAGGGACATGCCTCTGATTACAAGATATGAGCTGCCTATGAGAAGGCTGAGAATAAATCAAGCACATTTCCCAAACTGTTAACTATCTTCGCAGCATCGGTAAAAACCTCTGTCAGTTGCCACACTTAGCAGGTGACAGCCACTCCTTGGCAGGAGGCACGGCGACAGCTCCCGCCGGCCTCATGCGAGCAGCGCTCCCCGCCCAGGGTGCACAGCCGGCATCCCCGCTCCCAGCGGAGCTCGGCAGGTGCTCCCGCTGCCGGATCCCCACCGCCGAGCGGAGCCGAGCTCCAGGCCCTCCGCCGCACGGGGGGCATAGCACGGAACCCCCGTCCCGGCCGCGCAGCATCCCCCGGGCACGGGGCGCCGCGGCAGCCCCGACTGCAGACGCCGCCCGGCTGATCCCGCTCCGCGGGCTCCCTGAAGGAGCGGGACGGGCGGAGAGAGGCCCTGCGGGGACCCGCCGCCGCCCACCACCACCGGGGCCTCACCCGTGCTCGTCCTCGTCGCAGGCCTGGCTGCTCTGTCGGGCTCCCACGGCCGCTCCCGACGATGCCTTACTACCGCTCTTCTTCAGGATACCCTTGATGGGCCCCCGCCCCGTCCCCGAGGCGTCCGGTACCGAGGGCGCCTCCATGGCCGCGCCGCCCGCCCGGTTCCGCTGCCGCCGCCACCGCCCCGGCCGGGCCCGCCCCGCGCCAGCGCCACCGCCTCAGCCCCGCGCGCCCGCGCCCCCTGGCGGCCGGCGGACCGACAGCGCCCTCTGCTGCCGTGCGCCTGCGCGACCGCGAGGGGGCACCCTGGGCGCGCGCGGGGAGCGCGAGCACAGACACGGACACGGAATAGATGGACACGGACACACGGACAAATGGACACACGGATACGGCGAGGACACGGGCACAGACAGGGGCACATGGGCACAGGGACACGGCAGGGACACGGACACAGGCACACGGACACGGGAATCCAGTGACACAGAGGGACACAGGCACAGAGATACACGGCACACAGACACAGTCACACAAGGACACAGGGGCACAGAACCACTGAGTCGGTCAGGTTGGAAGGGGTCACACTGCACAAGACTGTGTCCAGATTGTTCTTGAATACGTCCAGTGACGGAAACTTCACAGCCTCTCTGGGCAATCTGTTCTAGTGCTCCATTACTCACTCGCCTAGTAAAGAAGTTCTTCCTCATATTCAGGTGAAATTTTCTATGCATCAATTTTTGCCCATTGCCTCTCAATCTAGTGGTTGGCCCCACTGAGAAGAGCCTGGCTGCATCTTCTTGGCATCTCCCCTTCACATCCATCCATACTTTGATGAGGACACATGGACACGGAGGTCTGGTGTGTGCACAGGGCTGGTGCCCACAGACGGGGCCTGCACACCGGGAGGTGTGTGCTGCCATCGGATGTCTGCACATCCACAGAACTCTTGGGACTCTGTGGGGCTTGTTGCCTGCTTGGCACTCCCACATGCGCTGGTGGGTTTTGCATGTGCAGGGTGTCCCACGTGTGTGCTGTTGTGCTGGGAACATCTGCTGGCACGTGGCAGGACAGGCTGCAGCTGTGCTGTGATGTCCCCAAGGTCTCTGTGCCACCATGCGCAGATGCCCCCAGCACAACGCGTTTGCCAGAGCAGCCCAGGTTTGTCACCGTCTCTGTGGCACAATGAAGGAACCAGCGTGGTCTCCAGAGGGCCCAGGCATCACAGGGTTTTGTCTCTGAGTGAAACATTCCCATTTCTCAGCCACACCTGAAGACCCCAGTTCCCAGCCAGATCTAGGAGCAGTGCCTGCCCAGCCAATGGGGCCGCAGGTTCCCACCCCTAGGGCTCAGTGCCTGCACAGCCACCGTGCCATGGGCTTGCAACACAAGGAATGAGGGCTACAGCAGCACCATCCATGTGAGAAGGAAAATAGGAACCTTTGAAGCAATGATGAAATGATTACACCCAGAATCTGACACACTTGGAAGCAACTGTGCAGTTTGTATCCTGGCATGTCCATCATCCTTATAGCCTGAAAAATTGGGTGGAGTGTTTAATTCTGTGTCACAGGAACTGTGGCATTAGGATTTGAATGTTTAAAGGGATAATGACTTAAACATGGCAGTTGCTGGTCCCTCCCATCCTGGCCTCCTCTGACTGGTAAAGATTAGTGACATACTGGCTCCCTGCTCAGCTCCTGTAGTTTTCCCAAGGCAAGAAAGTGCTCTGCAGCACATCCACACCACTAGGGTCCCACCAAAATAAGTGAAGAGTGTTTCAAAGCAGATTTACAGCATTCTACATCCACGCCATTATTTCTTCATGCCAATAAAAGCAGCAGGATATGGGGGTCACTGTCAGCCAAAGCCACAACACAAATTTGTTGGCAGGGCTCAGATGATGGGAGGTGCCCATACATCCAACCTCAGAGAGCTGGAAAGAGCTCCAGGCTCCTGGGACAAACCATTTCCCTTCAGCCGTGGTTGTTATGTTCGTTGCAACCCTGCTGTGGCAGTGCTGTGGCCTCAGAGGAGGGGCAGGCCCCACACACTGAGCCCTCCAGCCTGCTGGCAAGGGCTGTGCAGCTGGGAAGGTACAAAAGGCCCGAAGCAGGTATTTTTATTTCATTTTTAATGAGTTGCATGAATGCTATTCAAGCAGAGTTGTCTCGGTGCCTGCTGAACACCTGCCAGGGCAGATGCGGTGCCAGCGGGCACTCAGCACGTGCAACAGCAGTGGGCAGGATGTCAGGCAGAGCCTGCTGTCTCCTGGTGTTCGGGGAAAAGCCTCTGAAGAGACAACAAGGGAGCAGCCCCATCTCTTTATGTCTGCTTACAAGTATAGTCAGAGCTGGCCCCTTGGGGAGGGCAGGACCCATCTCATTAGAGGCAAGAGAAGGACCATTGGGGATGGAGTGATGCTGAATCTCTGGACATTTTTAGATGTAAAATACAAAGGGCAAGATCTGATTTCTACCAAGGAGGTCTGCTGAGTTAGCAGCAACATATGCCTACGGCCTTGCATTGGAAAACTTTCAAGACCCTTAGCCTGAGTTCCCAGGCTGCAGGACTAACCCATCGTGTCTGGATGTTGCTGCTGCTAAGGCAGTGCCCACAGTATAGCTCAGATACCTGAGCTACACTGCCAGATTCCTGACAGGCCCAGAAGCATCAAGACAAAATTTGGAAACATACATGGGGCTGTGTGATGAATGATTTTTCCACAGGACTAATACTTGCACATCACAACTCATACTTTTTCCCATCCACATACTGGAGGACTCACAGCAATAGCAGAGTTTCAGGTCTGCACTTCAGGGTTTTTTTCCTTCACCCATTAGCATTGACTCGGTCAGTTATGCTGCAAAGTCAGAGCAAGACAAAAAGAGGAGGAAGAGCAATATGGGGAATGACAGCAAGGAGTAACTCTGGGCTGGCAAACTACTGTTAGCAAACTACTGTTATTAAATTTCTCAGGTACACAGAGAAATTCTAATGGATAATAAAGCAAGCAATAAAGTTTATCTCTGGTCTGGTGCTGTGTCGCTTCATGCCAGGAGTTACATCTCAGCAGGACAGTTGGCTTGATCAGTGGGCATCATTTTCTCAGTGTCAATCTTGTAGGACTGGAGAACACTCTTCAGCTGCTCCACGGTTTCTGGGTGCATGTCAGGAGCTCTTGACAGAATCCAGGCATAGTCCATGTGGAAGAGCCAGAGGATGTTAGTGCAGGAGTAAACCAGGGAGTAATTTTCATAGTCAGTGGAGATGACCCAGTAAGGGGCAGCAGGCATGACTAGGAGAGAGGAGGGCACCGTGACTGCTGTGTGTAACCAGCTCTGGACAGCTCAGCAGCACCACAGTCACAGTTCCTGGGACTGTTCCCACTTTGGCTGCTGCATACTTGTGGTCAGTACAGAGAGCTATAATTTATGAAAGCCTACCAGGACTCCCTGTTCTGCTCAGAGGGACTTGAGAAAGACACAAAGCCCTGACTATGAAGGTCTTTCTGGAAAGTTAATGCTATGACCTGAACAGCTCTCCAGATGAAAGCCAGCCCAGCCTCACCAGTATGAGGGTTCTGGCTGCTGGGAAGAAACTGTAGTGCTGGGAGCTGACACTGATGATAAGAGGGGCACAAGCCACCACCCACTGCCACGGGGAACTCTGCTCAGGCAGCCAGCTGAGCCCAGAGCTGTTCTCTGGGGCTCACACCTGGTGAAGGTGGTTGGGGCTGCAGGTGCTGCAGGTGAAATGGCTGCCAGTGATGCCATAGCAGTGCAGAATTAAGTCTGGCTGTGCTCAGGGAACAGTCATTGTACTTCCTTTGTAACTACCCCTCCTCCACCAATTTCTCCAAATAATCCCTCTGTGAAAGAGAGCTATGAAGAGCTATGAAACTGCCAAAGAAAAAGTGTGAGGGAGCAGAATAAAAAATGATCCAAGGGGACATTGCAGCTCACTTTCCGGTGTTGCTGCAGACAAAGGAAAGCTCTGTGCAATGTGGCACAGCACCTCAGCAGGCCCCTGTCAAGTGTTACAGTGACAAGGTAAGGAACAAGCAAATGCAACCATATTATTAATGGTTATTAAAAGCCACTTGTATGTAGAGGCAGCGTGGGCAAGTTGCTGTACCACAGTGTGCAGAGAAACAAGCTTATTCTTTGCTCTTGCAGCACTGTGGGGCTGCCTCCCCCACCTCCCCAGCTCCCTGTCCCCATCTGTGAAATAACCTGGAGGGACAGCAAGGCTGCTGATCTTTCTTGCTGTCAGATCAGCTGGTGAAGAGTTCTCCACCACTGAGGGGGCTGTTGCTGTAAATGGTATATCAGTGTCACCAAACCACTGCCTGCTGGTCACAATGTCTATTTTAGCCCTTTGCTGCTGTGCTGAAATCACCGGGGGAACTCCACCCCTTGCTTTGCAGTTTCTGAGCCCTGGTGCCATGGCACAATGCTCAGCCCACAGCACTGCCAAGGCCATGGGCACCGGGGAGCCTTCCCACCACACACTTACACCAGTTAAAGCGGACGCCCAGCTTGGCTGGCTGCTTCACATCCATGTGCATCATTTCTCCTTCAGCTTCATTGATTTTGCCATTGGCACTAAGGGGAGAATGACAAAGGTGAGAAATAAAGTCAGGAAAGTGGGAGATCATTTTGTTTTTCACTTCAACTAAATCATCCCTCCTGACACAACTACCTGTCAAGAGGTGGTTGAAATAGGTACCAGTAAACACCAGCATCCCTGCGGATGTTTTCAGCAGCTCTCAGGGCACAGCAGGTCCTGGGGCAGGTTCAGCTGGGTAGATGATCTCTCAGGTTAAACCGCCCCAGCATCCCAGGCTGCCTCTCTCCAAGTATTCCTGCCAGCAGGATGTCCTTTGGTTCCAGAGTAACAATGACAGAGAAGAAGGAGAGCAAGACCACTCTGCACTGGGTGGGAGGAGCCCAGCATGGGAGGATTGGAGGATCCTATCCACGATCTTCGATGTGTCAGGGAGTAGCTCAGCTCCTGGTAGTTGTGGAAGGCACATGTTCACTTCTGTTTAATCACCTGTGCTTTTTCCAGGTCACTGCACATTCCTCAGCACACAAATTACTTGTACCTGTGTGGTGAGCCAGGGTTTTTTTGGCTGCTCGTTCAGAGCACTGCCCTGCTGGCAGCAAGCCCCAAGACTTGAGCTGCCCATCTTATAATAGCAGTTTTGCACAGATGCCTCAAGGACCTGGATGCTGCCTATCAGGCAGGAAAGTTTCATCCTGACCCAAAATATCCCTAATATTTCAGGGTCCTGAGCTGCTGCAGTAGTGACAGCAATGATTGAATTAATCTCACACAGATTAATGGAGGCACAAATGAATGTCCAGCTGTTTGCCAGGCACAGCCCGAGCAGTGGAGCTGCTGAGACTGTGCTGGGCACTCAGTGAACAGTAGGGATGCTGCTCTGCTCCGGACACAAGGGATGTGTTCCTATGCTGTTGTTATTGTGAGCCAGAACAAAGCCCCCATGCCACGCCAGGAGCACAGGGGACAGCGCTGCGTTCGCTGCTCGCTCCCTCTCATCCATTCAGCCCCTCACAGCAGCAGCCCACAACAGCACAGGCTGGTGATGGAAACAGATGAATTAACACCTGCATCTTTCTGTGTGTAAAAATCCAGGAGGACTCAGGATAATTGCAAACTATCCTAATTCCCTAACAAAGGGAAAAACATTCTCTTCACCACTGATTTAAACCAACAGCGATTTCTGATCCCCTTGCAAAGCAGTTACTACATGTGCAAGGTAAATTCTCCAGAAATAGGCTGACAAATATTTAAGTAAAAATTACTCATGTGCTTCACCTTCCCTGCACCTTTTCCTTGTGTCTCCTTTCTCTGGAGCAGAGAGGAGCACAGGGCACAGGCACTTCTGAGCTTGCAGGAGCACAGGGTGGTAGCTGCCATCCCATAACCAGCCCCATGACCCCACCAGAACAGGACCCAGGGTATCCAGCTTCTCAGCCATCTCTGGGGCTGACAAGCCAGTCAGGGGGAGATCCAGGCTATTTTATGCTGAAGTCACCATGTACATTTGATCTATTTTCTCATCACTCACCTTGGACAATGAGACAGAGACCTGGTGATCCTCAGGTCACTGGCAGGAATTAGAGACCCGTATCTCTCAGAAGAGTTACTGCAACCACAGGGTGCCTCCCCCAGCACCATCAGCCCCAGACACAGGCAATTTAGAGAAAAATGAACACCCAGGATAGCAAGAGAGGTGACAGGAGTGCCACTGCCACAGTGAGGACATGGTCCAAACACAAACACTTACAGCATCTCCTTGTTGATCACCTTGAACTTCCCATTCTCCTTCAATGAGTAATTTGCCTGGATACAGCTTCCTTTCTCAAAAGTTGAGGGCAGCTTCTCTATCTCGTACCATTTCCCTAAATACTGACAGAAGAAAGTTTAGAGATGTTTTTAACAACGAGTGTGCTGAGGCAGAGCAGCCTGGCTCCTTCGTCAGCACAGTTTTTCCTCTTGGTGGTTGGGTTGGGGGGTGAGCAGACCTGCAGACCCACACTGGCAGCTGTGGCACAAGGTGTGACCAGACCTGCCACCACCCCCTGCACCCAGGCAGTTTGCTGACAATCCCATGCCCCCTTAGCTTGACTTGCTACACCCTATGAGATTTTTAGAAAACTTTTCACACCTTGTTGATATCGAATTCTTCTTGAACTGATGGATCTGGGCATGGTCCCATATGAAACATCTGGCCTTTCCCAATGTTGAAGAGGCTGAGCAGGACCGAGAGCCGCACTGCTGTGCCCAGCATGGCTGCACTGGGATGCAGGCAGGAAATGGACCTGGGCAGAAGGAAAATAACTGAGCTGGGGCCTCCCTGGAGCAGAGCCTTGTGTGAAATGCAACACGAGGGACAGGACATGCAGCAGGGCAGCTCAGGGGCATGGCAAGGAGGGAAGAATCATTAGAAGAGTGCCAAAGAAGTACCAAGCCCAAAACAGCTTTAAGCCCTGCCTGTGTTCAGGCTGTGCCCAGCAGGTCCATGAAAAGCCAGGAAGTGCCTGGTGAGAACACTTGTACTCATCACCCACATCTGACACCTAGCAAGATGCAGGGGTGATAAATGTCCAAGGACCCACAGGAGCATCATTGTTTGTCCAAAGCTGAGACAAGAGTAGGGCAGAACTTTTGCTTGAAAATGTTGGAGCACAAGGAACATATTCCAGAGGCAGCAGAGAGCTGGGGCCCTGGGACATGGACATGAGCACTGTACACCTGCAGCGTACACCTGCATGGCAGGAGGGATATTCCCAGCTATGCCAGGGCTGCATGACACTGCAACAGGGTGGGAGAGACAGTGCAGCTGTCTCTGGAGTAGTCTTTGTGTGCCAGGATATACACAGCACTCCAAGGTGGGGAGGTTGGTAGAAATTCAAATCAGCACCAAATACAACATGAACTGACCCCCAAAAGCATGAGGAGGAAAAGGACAGGTTTTCCTGCAGAGCAGAAGCAGGAGCTGTGCTGCTGGCACCCAAACAGTCACTGGAGCCAGGATGCTGCCCACATGCTTTGGTCTCTGCTTGAGGCAGATTGGCATGACCCTGCAGCACTGGGCTGCTCTGCTTCCCTGGCTGGAAACTCCTGCACAGGAGCAGCAGTAACATTTTCCCCAAGTTTAAAAGGAAAGCCCAGCCTGTCTCCAGCTGCAGGCACAGGCCCTGCTGCAGACACAGACAGTTCCCATTTTGAATCTCCCAATTCAGACATACCTTGGTGGACCAGGCGCAGTGATGCTCTGCAGAGGACCAGGGTGGCAAGGAACAGCTCTGTGGTGAGCTCTCTGCTTCTCTTTATAAGTCTGCTGGGATCATCATTATTCAGCTCTGGCACAAGCCACTCCCTGGTCCTCGACGTGTTTAGGTTTTTTGGCAGGCCAGTCAGCTGCCTTAGATCTGCAGCTGGTACGAAGCTGGAGATGGGCTGCAACTTGGCTGCTCACCCAGGCAAACAAAGGCACCCCACGTGTCTGGATATTGCCCTGCAGCTGCAGAGCTCTCTGCCTTGCAGCTACTTATTAAAGCTTCAGGCCTGGGTGCAAATGGCAGGAGAAGGAGAGAAATGCCACAGCCTTTGAGAGGGGCTAGGGACAGCAGCAACTCCCATCCTGCACCCTCTGGTCCAGCAGCAGCCATGGCCATGCTCCAAGGGGGGACATGCAGCCTCTGCCTTCTACTTGAGCCCTGGAGATCCTCCAGACCACTGCAGTTTCCTTGTCCCCATCATAGTCATTGCTGTGACGACATGAGGAGCATGAAGCAGCAGGATGCATCACAGGTTTGTCTGAGAAGCCATAAGACCTTTCAGCAGTTTTATTCTAGACTCTTAAAGCTTATTACAAGGAAAGATGTTGGTGCAATTAATTCCATGCTGACCTGGCACTTTTTCCAACAGGTGCCCAGCAAATGCCTTTGACAGCAGAGCAGCCATCTGTGAAGGCAGCCGGTCCCAAGAGTTATGCAAGGAGAGTTGAGTAATTGACAGGAAGTTCTCTGTGTTTAATTACCTTTTAATCTAATCTCTGTTGAGACTTTCTCTCTAGGTGTGTTTTTACATGCTGCCCTGCGTGTCTTACTCACACATGCACACACATGAGCTCCTGACTGCTCAAATGCCACCCCAAGAGTCACAGATGGCTCAGTCCTGTCCCTTTCTGGGGCCTTGCAGCCGAGGTGTGGCCTGAAACACAGCACAGCCAAGGTGTGTCCTAGGACCTCAATGACCACCAGAGCTGTGCCTGGCTCATCCAACGCAGAGCCAGCAGAACCAGCTGCAGGTGAATGGCCATGGGAAGCACACAGTCCATGATCTGCCACAGCCCTTGTCACAGGGCAGAGCAGCACGCAGGGCTCTCCCTGCCTCCACACAGCTCGTTAGTGCTTTGGCAGCCACCCATGTCCCTGATGGGGTTGCTTTGGCTGCCCATGTCAAAGCCAGAGATGTCCTGCAGACTTTCTGCAACCTCACCTGCACCTCTTGCAATAGAAACAGGTTAGAAATCAGGAAATCCCTGGACAGCCTCCAACCTGAATGGTACAAGTGCTGCCGTGCACTGGTGGGATTCCCCATGCACTGCTGCACACCAGCAAGTAGTTTTTCTCCTGAGCTCAGCTGCCCACATCCTGTAAAGTAACCAGAAGAGAAAGTCCTGCAAAAGGGCCAGCTTGGCCACAGTGGAACATTTGCATGTGGAGGTGTGTCTGTGTGCTTATCCACACTTGCACATGGACCATTCTCCCATGGGATGGAGCAAGGACTCCTTGGCTATGGTGGCAGAAACATGCCCTTGGGTGGAATGGTTCTGAGGAAGCCTTTTACTCTGCTGCAGCAGGAGTGGCTCCTGCATGCCCTGGCTATAGGTGCTGCCCAGTACCCAAGGGCTGCCCTGCAGTGCCAGCCCTGCCAGGGACATATCTGGATGACTGGGCACTGCTATTTTGGCTCCTGGCATGCTGCAGCCAGAGTCACAGCGGAGCATTGAGGTATTCACCCAGCCATGCTCCATGGAACTGCCGCTGCAGGAGTGTGCAGGAGTGGGCTGTGGCCAGGATGCTGACAAATCAGGAATTAATATTCCTTGAGCCCCCTGGCAAGTGGAGATGACAGGGGAGTGGGCTTGGCTATAGCCATTACCCCCTTGCAGCCAGCACCAACAAGACCGGAAGAAAACCTCTCTTTGCAGGAAATCCCTCGTCCAGCCAAAGGCAGCATCCTCAGAAATACAGAAACAGCAGTGGAGCCCTATTTCTCCACTGGCCACTGCCAGCCAAGGAGCATCCCATGGGTGCCAAGGCACTGCATAGCTTGAAGCACACATAATGAGAGCTGACAGCAGAGCTCGCTGCCCCTGCTGGGGCATTTCCACACAAACACTGGGTGCACCTTCCCCAAGGGCACATTTCTGGGCTCTGCCTGACCACAGAAGGAAGAACCCAGATATCTGCCACTCATCTCTTGGAGTGGAGCAGGTTTGGGATGCTGCAGTTGAGTCCCTGCTTGGGGCCAGCTGGCCAGGACATGTTCAGTGGCCACCCCAGGACCCTCCTATCATTCTAGCTCCAGCACCACCAGCACCACTTGCCTGCACAGACCAGAGCCTGCTCCATGTCCCACCTGTCATTAGCCCACAGCAGGAGTCTGCTCTGAGCCACTTCAGAGCAAGGATTCAGGGAAAGGAATAACCTTATAATTGCACCTAATTGTGGGGTGGGAACAGTCATCTCCACCTGGTAAGCAGTTTGTACCCTGGAGCAGAGGACGGGCCACACATCAAAGGGCAGGAAGCGGGAGCAGGGGAGGGAGGACAGGAAGGAGGTAAGCTGTAGAGAAACCAGGGCAAAAGTGGGGGTGGTGGGGGTGGTGGTGCACCAGACACGCTCTGGAATGCTTCATGCAAGAATGAAACCTCCCTCACATTTCTGGGTAATGAAGCAGCTGCAGGGCAGGTTGCAGGGCTTGTGCACATGGACAGTGAGGTAGCACAGGGGCTGCAGGAGGATAGGGCAGCGCTGCCTGCAGGACAGGAGGGCTATGGTGGGGGGAGTGGGCAGGAGTGGGTGCAAAGCATACACGGGGTGAGGGGGCATGAGCCACACAGCACGTCCAGGGGGGACGGCAGGGCAGCATGCACAGACAGACTACATTGCCTGGGATATTCTCACGCTGTCAGTTGTCCATTTCAGAAACAAAGCTCATCGGGCTCCAGTGAGAGGATGCAACAGCACTGAGTGCTGCCAGCAAAGAAGACCTCCTTGTTACAAGCTAGAAGCGCAAAGTTCAGCCAGCAGAGGGCCAGGACAGGGCAGTGCCACCCCACCTGTGACATTCTACCTCTAGCCGACCTGGCTTCATGCAGGAGTGAATTGTCTTGTCCTGTTGCACCCCGCAGATATCCGCTCTTGGCATCTATGAAACAGAGCAGCTTCTGCCAGCCAGGCCTGGTGGAGAGCTGGCTCTCCAGGGAAAGGCTGTCGTAGAACACTGGGTCTCCAGCTGGGATTTCAGCAGCTGCAGAGAAGCCCCCAGCAGCCTGAGAACCAGGATAACCTGGGAGTGCTGGGAGTCTCACCATGCAGACAACATTGTTTGCATGGACAGCCCTTCCAGACTCAGGTGGTGCCTTCCATTTTGTTTTTCTTCCTCCTCTCCAGGAAATGGGGCTTTGTGTTGGCCAGCAAGTAGCAACATGTATATAGAAACAAAAATCAACAAGTAGGAGACAAGACAGAAAAAAGAAAAGCAGGTGGGGATTTTCCTCTGTAGGAGTGGCAAAAAGTGCTTTGAAATCTCTTTATGCAAAATAGTGTAAAATTTTTAATTACACTTATGACAGCAAAGGAAGTAAACAGACTCTGGACACATGAACTGGCCTCGGGGATATGGGAACTTGGTCTCACGCAAGTGCACAAAGATGTTGTGATTCATTTATATGCAATTAGTGAGTAGCTCTGCACCTTGGAAGTTATCCAATTATGTATTCAAAACACAAGAAACCAAAGAGAGAGAATTTAGGAAGTCAGAAAACTAAAAAGGGTATTATAATTTAAGGGACAGCCCCTGTCAAGCAGGATCAGCAGTGTTACTGGCTGTGGTGAGGAAGGCTCCTCAACCCAACTGACATTGCTGCCAAGATCCGAATCCCTGCAGAGAGAGAAGCCAGAGGGATATTTACTCTTCAGAAAATAGAAAAAACAAATCTGAGATAAGGAAAACAAGGTCTCTGCATACTGAAATACATTGCAGATCTGGACCAGTGACAAGGCTTTGGCCTGGTGCCATCTCACCCCTGTGGATGTGCTCACCACAACAACCGGAGTTTAAGCAATGCCCATAACACTGAGGTTTTGCTACATTCCAGTGCCCCATATGAAGGGCTGTCTTATACTGCTAAATAAGGTTTAAAAAATATTTGTTGATGCATTTGCTGCTGGGTTCTCACAGCAGACCCTGTGGGCAGGCAGAGCAGGCATTTGGCAAGGTTTGTTCTCACAGAGAGGAGCGAGGAGTGCACAGTCTAAGGGGGCAGAGTAGGACTTCTCCAATGGGTGTAGGAGCAGATCCCATGGGCATTTACCAGACTCCTGTGGGCCCTGTCTGGGAATGCCCACTCACATTTGAGCATTGTGGGCACTGCAGGGCCCTGGCTGTGTGACTCAGCTTGGCACAGACTGCTGCTCCCATCCTCTGTGCCCCACTGAGCCCAGCACAAAGAGCACCCCAGGCTGCCCTGCTCTTCATCCCCTTCTCAGAGGAGAGCTCCCACATTCCCCAGGGGATTCATTATGCTTTCTTCACAACCAGCAATGTTTAGCCTATTGAAACATACTGTAAATTATCTAAAAAATGTCATTAAGCATGTTTAAAGAGCTTTTTCTGTAAAGGGATTTTCTGTTCTTACAGAGGAAGCACAGTGATCTGTTCACAGCATCACCAGCTCTGTCCAAGAGATGCCCAAGTAAGGCTATTTAAAGCCCACAGCCCTATTTTCTGCAGCTAAGCCATATTTCAGCCCTTATCTCAGGCATGCATTAATGCAGTTATGCAATTATATTTTCTATGACCTATATACAACCTACATCTTCATCACGACACAGATTTATAGGGAGTGGGTAATCGCAGCTCTGCTCACAGAAAGAGAGAACAGCCTCTATTACATTAAGAAATGCAATTAAGAAATCTCCTGCAGATTATGCTGCCAGCTGAGCAGGAAGCCCTTTGGCAGGGATGTGGGCTCTCCTGTTGCCAGAGCACTTCGGAGCCTGCTTCAAGTCAACAACTTGCATCAGATACCAAGAGCCCAAGGAATCATGCAGGGAGTTCAGGGGTGGCTTCAGACTCTCAGATATCCCTCACTCATAGGCCCCAAGGCTGTTTTATATATGTTTTATATATGCACCAGGAAGGGTGCATATATAAAACAGGGCAGCACTTTGGCTCTGAAGGATTTCTTGACCAGCCAGCACAGTGTTTCCATCCCATATCTCTGAGTCCCCCAATCTCACACCACAGGGCAGAGGAGAATTTTAAGAATACCCTTTCTGAAAGAGCAAATCTCATCCCTCCACGCCGGTTGGGAGCACAAAGACACTGGCATATGTGTTTGGCTTTGCCTGTGAATAGCTGCATTGAGGCCACTGAGCCCAAGCACACACAGCTTGCACTGAAACACAGGCCTGAGTGTTTGCTAGACTGGAATTTACATTGTACAGAAAATAAATAACATAAATTCAGTGGTCAGTGCTCTGACTTTGGTGCAATACACGGTTACAGTATGAAATGGCACAGAGATACCATTCACAGTGAGTTTCATTCAAACCAGTTGGGAGATTTTAGGAATGATTAGTTTAGATAGTATTAAAAATGCTTCTATCTGTGCTGCACCCCAGGAATACTAGTCAGGTGTGTATTTCAGTGTAAAGAGACCTAGCGTGAGGACATGCATGCATTATCCACGTCATACCTTGGATTCCCTGACATAATTATTCTTGAGAAATTGTTACTCATGGACTAGAACAAAAGCTTCTTACATGAGGACAGATGTACAGGAGTGTAGGAACTTCCTTGGGATGCAATAGATCATCCTAGGTCTGCTTTCGATTCTGTAAGTGCCCCTGAACAGACACAGCTGGAAGCCAGCTCCTGACTTGTGCCTGCAGGAGGGAAAGCTGGTGAAGCAGGAGCTGGGATGGCTGGGCCAAGTGCCATCCCTGCCCACAGGGAGCTGGGGGCTTCCTGCTAGTGCTGCAGGAAGAGAGCAGCCATCTCATACAGGTGTTCCCAAAGCCTGAGGGAACCAGGCAGCTCATGTGTGGTTCAGGGCTGTAGAAGTGGCAGTGGTGCAAAAAGAAGGTCCAGATGTGCTCTTGGGCCACAGAATCCTAGGGACTTGCTTGTTGATAAAGATGTACAGCAAAAGAACATGTGCAGGGAAGGGATGAGTGTGGGCCAAGAGTACATGGGAAAGATGGGGAGAGAAGCGTTTCCTGTCACACATGGTGTGACAGTAGGTCTCAGTAAAAGCACTGGCTCCATCCCCACACCAGTGCTGGCCCTGAGAAAACTCAGTGCTGGAGTCCCTTGTTGGGATGGACAGACCACTGCACCCACCTGAGGACTGTCCTGCACCTCTTCAAAGCCACCTTGTGCCAACAGCCAAGCCACCAAACCATTTCACCCTCTTTAAAGATGGCCACTGCTACCTTGAAGCCTTTTCTGAGTCTCCAGGCAGATTTTCAGCAGGCACTTCCCCATTATCAAACTGCACCTCAGCTGTACTGGAGTACTTGATCCTCATTTGTTCTTTGGAGGGCTGCCAGGCTCATTGCACAAGCTTTCTACAGGGAGGGAAGCTGTAAAGCCATACTGCAATCACCCACTGGATGTCTCCAGTGGGACACAGGGACTGACACATCCCTCCCTGCAGTAAGTGATGGACCCATGGAGCCTTACCAGGGTGCATTCCCTCTCCTAACAGCTCCCTCCTTAGCCATGCTTCCTCGAGCAATGGTTGCCTCTCATTAGAGCTAGAGAAAGAAGGTGCTTGGCTGTGCTCTGAATGCTTCAACACCTCTGAGCAGGCAGGAACCAGGAAGGACACACAAGGACAGTCTGCTGACTGATTGTCCTAGTAACCCTGGTTAAACTCTCACCAGGAAAATGACTTCTACAGCACTTGACCCCACAAGGTCATAGGTACCACCCACACCCCTGGGAGCACAATTGCTCTGGCAGGGAGGCCCAGGAGCTGTGCAGTAACAGACCATGCAGAGTTTTTCCTGAATTGCAGTTCGAGGTCCTTGGGCAAGGTGCCTGTGGGGTGATGGTTAACCTTGGTGCCTGTTTAAGAGCAGCACAATGATGTTAATGCATGCCCTCAACCCTGGCACCTTCCTCCCTGCAACTCTAACAATGCAGAGGACTTTAAAAGCCACTTGTAGCAGCTTTCACACAGAAGACTGGAGTCACCACATTTATTATTCTGCCACAAAAGGTAATTCAGCCTATGGACAGCTCTTCCCTTCAGGATACCGCAGGAGTAGGCACTGGATGCTGCAGGAGACCTGCACACATGGCTACTTTGTGCCTTCTGATAAGCTGCTGTCAGGGCTGAGGTATTATTTATCAGTATATTGAGGTGAAAACACAGGTCTGCTCTTGCCTCAAAGAGCACCAGGGGAGAGGATGATAGGGCTGTATCAGTAACACCCCTGTGGCCCTTCCAGCACTGCTGAGGATGAATTAACTGTATCTGGCTCCAGGCTAGGCCCTGGAGATGGAGCTGGCTCTCTTACAAATTCTCTATTTGTAGCATCTCTCCAATCTCCAGGGCTCAGGCTGCTGGCTGAGAAACCTGCTGGTATTGGTTTGGGTTTGTTTCTAAGACATTTTTCACCATTGTGGTTACACAAGAAGCTGAAAACTTGTGTTTCAAAACCGCAGCCAGAAGCACAGGTGCTGCTGTTGCTATTTACACAGCACCAGCTTGTTTAGGGGATGTCTTTCAGCTAGGAAGATAAACACATCCTAAGTTTCTGAGGTCTTCAAGTTTCCAAAAGGCTGAGCAAGCCTCCCGTGTGCAGGTGCGCTGGGTGGCACTGTTGCAGAGCTGGGTGCTGCCGAGCAGAGCTCCCTGCAGGAACCCCAAACCTGCAAAGGTCCCACACTCAGGCACTGCCCTGGCCACTGGCAGAGGGCTGAGCCAGCACCTCCCTATGCAAGACAGGACTTTTCAGCAGCCTTTCTCACCTCTTCTGGTTGTTGTGAAGAGCTTTAGCACAGCTTCCTAATCTCCACTCAGTATGTTTACATTTGGCCAACTGATAGTGCTGATGTTTTACTTTGATTTTTTTTTTTCCCTCAAAGAAGAGGAGAAGCCCTGGAGGAGGCAATCTGCCTGGGAGACACAGTGATACCACAAAGAGACTTTCTAGAGCATGGGAGAGACCACCAGCAGCAGAAGTAAGGCCCTGACCTCTAGCAGAGGAGAGTTGTGCTGAATAATCTCTCATCCCGGTTTCAGGGCACTGCTGTGTGTGAAAGCACTGCTATCATTGACCTCCTTTTCCCCAAGAACATTTCTGGCAGTGGGCAGTTTCTCAGCTACAAGTTCAAAGTCAGATGCGCAAGAAGTACTTCACAAATTCTAAACTTTCCCCTAACACTTATCAACTCCATCCCAAGCGTTAAAGCAACAGGTTACCTAGCAGACAATGAGTGTGGACTTCCATGGGATTTCACTGAACTTCTGTCTCATCTGTCCTCTGGCTTTGAAGGTCACTGTCAACAGGAATTGAGTTTTCTTCTGTTACTCACCAGCAGAACAAAAATCTGCCCTCAATGCCATATTAGTGCAACTCTGTGGAGTGAAACGTACTCTTCTCTTGTCCCCAGACACCCAGAGCTCCCCTCCCAGGCAGAAAGCAGATCAGGCACTAACAGCCCACCTAAGCACTTCTCAGGGGGCACAGGAGGGAACTGGGGCTCACATGCTGTGAAATCCTAACCCTGGCTCAACCACGAGGTCCTTGCATGGCCTTGGACACCTCTTGGCTTGCCAGTCTCTGTTCTGACTGTGGGAAGAGCTAATCCTTATTACCAGGCAGCTGTAGCCCTTGGATTAGCTACACACAGAGTGCTGAGGCAATGAATAATGCACAGCACTGCTCTAAACGATCTCCTTCAAGGGAAACCACACAAAATACAAACACTGATGGTGCCTGTGTTTACACAGAGGCCTCTCTAACTGCCTTCTGCTGAGGAAATGGGCCATGCTTGCCCATTCTGCTCCAGGCAGTTCTCACTGAGCCACCACAGTCCCACAACCTGCTGAAACATCATTAATTGTTATTATTAAACCACCTCCTTAATTACTGAACCTAATTAAATCCCAACCTCAGATTCAAAAGAGGTGAGAAAACAAATGTAGAAATGAGCACCGGAGCCAAAGACATACGCTTTAAAAATCTCACAGTTTATTTTTCTCTCTGTGCAAATCAGAGCTACTTAACATTAATCACATTTCACAGTGCAGGGGGCAGAAGTGATTACTGTTTAAGCTGCAGTTCAGTGGGATTCTTCTGGGCCCTGAATCCCAGGAAATCTCCATGTGCAGATGATCTGGAAAAGACCCAAACTGCACAGCAGTATTTCTAGCAGCTGTTACTTGTAAGACAAGCTGCCTTGACAGCATCTCCAAGAGAAGCCTGCTTTCCTCCTGAAGGCATCACAGCATTCATAGCTGCATGCAGACTCCCCAGAATTTGCAGTCAGTGGCATACAAAAAGTTTAAGACACAGTTTCCAAGTCAGAGCTAGCAGAGACAGATGAAGAAAGAGCAATCAGTAAGCTCTCTTCACAGCACCTAATCTCACATAAGGCAAAACAGTGGAAGGAAAAGCTGGTCCCTAGAATAAGAGGCTCAGGTCCCAGCCTGGGCAGCAGCACCTGCATCTCACTGGCTGCTCCACCAGTGGTCACCACTGGAACACAGGGAATGGGGCATGAAGCCAGGCAGCCCCATCACATTGGAAATATTATCAAAATCCCACATATGGCCAACAGAAGAGACCCTTTGGGATACTGGGCAAGAGTAGCTCATATCAGTTATCAAGAGGTTCTCAGAGAAGATGATTGTGTGACATGGAGATTTCATTGTGCAATATTAAAACCAAGAAATGTGTATCCCTTAAAGCATCCTTCCAGAGCTCATAGTCAGGCCACACTAGCTGCACAGTCCCCCATCACTGTCCAAATGCAGAGTATAAATGAAAAAATTGATTTGGAAAAGCCAACAGCAGCTCCCTCACCAGCCAGAGGGAAGCAGGGGGATGGCTGGACAACGACTGTATCACAGTTGAGTAGTTCAGGCACCTAAGGTAGGTGCCTGAGAAGCCGCATTTGTTTGCTACATCAGCTTAAACCCTGTCCCACAAAGCTCAGCAGCAGCAGGTGGAGAGGGGCTGCTGAGAGATGGCTCAGATTTTATTATTAGAAGGGCTTTTCACTGCCTGTCCTGTGCCCAGTTGTTGGCCTGGGCACCTCCTGGGCATGGTGCTGGTAGAAGAATCCTTCTTTGCAGCTAGCTAATGAGGCTGTTTAGAGGCATGTTGCTGCTTCCCTGGAAAGAGCAGACAGTCACAGCACAGCAGAGCTTCTTGGCAGTATCAGGAAAACAATGGAAGGCTGTGACTGACCCACTTTCAACCAAATGGAAAACTCTGCTTTTGTTTCCCATTTTAGTTTCTCCCTTCAAGCCATCTCATAGCAACAGCTTTGCTCTGCTATTACTAGTTTGTCCTTGTAAGGAAAAGGAAGGGCCCATTAATAACCAAATTTATCACTGGGGGAACTCTGCTGACCTAATTACACTAGCCACATATTTGACATGTTATATTTACCTTCCTCTGCTTCCTCTATAGTTAAAAGGAAAACACCTTTCAACTTTAAACACCACAGCTGTTCAAATACAAACTACAAAAAATGAGAGGGGAAAAAAAAAAAAAAAGAACCAAAACCCAGACTATTCTAGCATTCCACAATCCATGATTTCAAGTGGAAGCACATGCATCTCCAGGGGAGACACAGCAGCAAGGAGTGCAGAGGTCAGCCCTAACTTGTGTTTGTGAGTAGGAGCCCTGGAAGGATGCCTGAAGAATGCCTGTTTACAGGGTGGCTCCAGGGATGTAAAGCCAGTCGGCAATGGCAGTGGGCAGGTGGGTCATGACCTGCAGCCTCACCCACCAGTAGGTCTCCATGGGGTTGTAGCGGTTCTTGGGGTACGGGGATGTGAGTGCCTCGGTGATGTCACTCAAGACCAGAGACATGTCCTTCAGGCCACTGTTCACAAAGGACTTCATCAGGGCCACGTGGCGAGTGAAGTACTCGCTGCCGTAGTCCCCCCTCACCGTGTCGGTGGCCCCGTCCCACAGAGCCTCGGCCTGCCTGTCAATGCCGGCTGCAGTCAGGATGCCAGTGGCTGCCACAAAGTTACTGGGCTCGATGAGGATGACGCGAACCCCCCAGCGGTACATCTCCTGCCTCAGGCAGTCCGAGAAGGCTGCCACCCCAAACTTGGAAACGCAGTAGCAGGAGCGAGATGGACTCGCCATGCGTCCCAACATGCTTGTGATGTTTACCACGCGGCCTAGAGAGGAAAGATCAGGGAGAGAGGATCAGCCGCAGAAGCAACAGCCAGAACAGCCCAGTAAAAGGGTACTTAGTTGAATGATGTTGATTTCTAAAATCTGAATCTTGAATACACATCCCCTGTCACGGAGCTTTTCTCTCCTGCCTCAAGCAAGGCTAATTCCTGTTCTCCATGGAATGGTGCATATGCCGACCTCTGCATCAAAGAATTTACAAAGCATACAAGACATTTCCCTTCTAATTTCCAAGTAGGGAAGTACCACGATCTTCTGAGACTGCTAGCTGTGTTTTCTCAGGAGTGTGCCCCATTCATGTATCTTGCTAGAGAAGGGCTCAAGCTCCCAGCCTGGAGTGTCATGAGATGCAAAGCTCACAACTCTGTGTGATGCCATACAAGTGTTCTGGTTCTTTCTGTAAGCATGACAGCTCATCTGCCTAACACACCTGTGTACTTTTAGACCTGAGCTGGATGGCAGAGAATGAGTAGAGATTTCTTTGCAGCTGCAGCATCAGCAGCAGAATCCACTCACTCAGCTGGTCAGCCACAAGTCTACAGTGGCCATTTCTGGGACAAATGCGAGGAGATTTGATGTGCTGCTGTCCATGGGGCACTGGAGAGCAATTGTCCTAATTCCTGCCAACAGGCTGTGACAGCCCTCAGGGCACTGCCTTGGGGCAGTGACAGCAGTGGTCACTCCTCCGTGCATGTCTCAGCCTTTATCCAAGACAAGACACGTGCACTACGGTTTCAGATACACTTACAAACAAGCCCTTGAAATTCCACCAGCTATTTTTACAGAGAGAATTTTCACAGCCATGGAGCACAACACCCTTCTGCAGCTCAAAATTTCAGCTGAGAAACAAGTGGGCAGCTCTGCTGTCTCATACCAGACCTAAGTGTAACCTAGAAGGACTGTGAGAACCACCGGCTGACCCGATGGGTAAGATATTTCTTGTAGTGAAATGGAGTTTGTTTAGTGGTTAATTGCTGTCTGGAAATGGCATCTGAGCAATCTCCTTAATATAGCCCTTTCTGTCCTCACAGAACACACACCTGTACCATCGTTCCCACACATGCTAAATAAAGAAGCTCTTCAGGGTTCTGCTCATACATGTTTTTTTGATATAAAACAAAGAGTTTTGATAATACCATTGTCTTGTGAGACATCTGAAATGGCTGTTATTGACTCTCATTTATCCTGCCACTATCTGAAGTCACCTGTGAATGGAATAACATGAAGGGAGAAGATTCAGTTATCCAGACACGACCACTCTGTGGACTCTGGATTATCTTGTCTGCGTGATATCTGCCAACACTGCACAAAAGTCTCTGATATCTTGGATGTTTAAGATAGCACGTGCTGTGTAGGTGCCTGGCCTGCCCCAAGAATAGCCTGTACTACCAAATGCTTACATGGCATCCTCAGAAATCCTCCCTGGACTGCACAGGCATTCCCCCAAGTACAGCCTCGATTTCTAGCTACATCTCTTTGCTGTTCTACAAAAGTTCTGAGCCTTACCACACCAGCCATCATGTACCTTTAGCTCTACGAATGAGGGGCAGGAAAGCCTTTGTCACCCTCACAGTGCCCCATAGGTTGACCTCTGCCACTTTCTTGTAGTTGTCTAAACTTGCAAATTCCACCTCTCCGAAGGTCGAGATGCCAGCGTTGTTCACTAGGCCCCACAGACCTGCCAAGAAACACATGATTAAAACACAGGACAAGGAAAAGTGTCACAGAGAAAACACTTTCCTTGTTGTACACAGTAACCTAAAACCTTAACAAAGAACTGGGCACTTTTGTAGAAATAAGTTGTAGAGAAAAACCCAGCAAGGAGATGAAATACAGTCTTCCTATACCAGGGGCTTGTTTGGAACATCAAGGGAAGTGATGAGGCCACACAAGTATTCCACTCCAGCACCTTCCTTTTACCAGGAACTAACACAGGGCTAAGAAGGAGTCTTCATGTCCAGGGAGCTCCAACATTGCTATCAGAAGCACCAACGTCATGGCACCCTGTTGATAAAAGTTATCAAACTCTCTCTCAGAAATTTTTGGGCTGTTTGCCCTGCCTCTGCTCCATAGCTTCTCTACGCTGATGTATGAAAGTCTTCTAACTTCCACCCTGTATTGATTCAGTCAGATAGTAACCATGTGTTTTATCAAACGTAGTCCCATAAACAAATTGCAATATTCTGCCAATGTGCAATGGAATTTATCCTCCTGTTGCACTTAAAAACACCAACATGCCCTTGGCAGACTGACTCTGTGCTCTCACATGGGCCCCGGTAACCCTGCCCCGTTCCCAGCTAAGGTTGGTCTCCCTCAAGGCAGTGACCAGCTACGTACAGCAGCCTATTCCTGCTCCCCCTATTGAAGTTCCCAGTTTTAGTGAGTCAAGATGACTGAAATTCACACTGATCTGTGTCCAGCACAGCATCTCAGCCTGAATGGGGTTCCTCTGCTGCTGCAAAGCAAGGTCTAACTGCTAGCAGGTGGACCATGGAAACAGGGCACATGATAGAGTAATTTCACCACTAACAAAAAAACATGCTGAGAAAATTTGGCAGGGATTTACCAAAGATATAAACTGTCGGTCACAAACTGACCTCTGCAGAGTATTCCTTACAAATTCCTGTAATTTCTGTACAACAATTTCCCATTTCCTGGGTTGTGATGTTAGTTCTTACAAACGTCCCCGAATCATTATTTGTTGTTGGAATTCCATTGCTCGCAGATTAGGGCACGTTACAAACAGAACAAAGTGCTGAGGGGAGCCCAGTCACAGGGCTGTTTGCTGGACAGCAGTGTGTTTATTGAGCAGAGCCTTATCACTATTACGTCTTTAGAGTCAACAACACAGTGGGAACTGCATGAGACCAAAAACAAACGGGCACTCCTATCAAAAGAGTTCAGCACAGGGAGAAGAGGTATAAAGAACTGTACAGGCCAAGAACTATTCTGCACTAGCTCCTCTGGGGCCACATTCAGTATGCAACCACACCTCTGTGCAAGGCGCCTCAGTCTCCATAGCTTTTGTATTCCAGCACCTACTTATTGAGCACTATTTATTGGGAAACCTCAAACCTCAGTCACACCAATGGGCCTAAAAAGAAGCCTTTGTTGCTTTGCACATGCTGAGGCCAACAGCTACAGGAGGAACCAGTCCAACTTGCTGATCAGGGATGCAAGACTTGTCTGTCCCTGCTACACACACGGTTTTGCAAACACTGCTGCATTTCTAGAAGCGATAAAGCTGCTCCCTTCCAAGGTTTCACTCAGTGGGAAAAGGCTTTGTGCTACCAGTGCTGTTGCTGGGTTCTTCAGGAAAAGCTTAATAAGCTGTGAAAAGCATGACGAGAGCTGGGTGATTGTGTAGGAAGAAAAATCATGCAGAGAGAACATGTGTGGGATCAGAGCTTGTACCTTACTGAGTTACATTTCATATGCTTGTTTCAGAAGGGAAAGTGTGCTCACGTAATTTGCATGAAGATCAGAGCTGTTGTTATTTACTAGCTTAATACTTGCTGTGAACAAAACCAGGGCCATGGCAGACTCAAGCCAAGCTTCAAGATGAGCAACCACCTTCAAGCCACAACCCTGAAGTCCTGAAGCCACAGATGTCAAACTTCAGTTCACACTCAGCCTGTGTCTACAGCTGCTGGCCAGCTTGCTGCTGGCATAGAGGCTGCAGAACAATCTATGCAGGCAAGAAGTCTCGCTGGATCATATGGGTAGAGGTCAGGCGGTGTGACATCAGGCTCTGACTGTAAACTCACATCTCACTGCCAAAGCACTTTCAATAAGGAAAGATGGGACTCTTATCTCCCTTGACATGCTTTTGGGGTCCATGAGTCAGACTCATGCTTAAGATGACATGCGGATAAAGGTCATCTGTGCCAAGCCTACCCTGGACTCTACATCACCTCCACATTGCTGTTTAACACTACCTCACGGCAAACTGAAAACATGGATTGATCTGACTGCAGATTAATCCAGGTTTGGGGGCAGTCCAAATCTCTGCTCCAGCTCAGCACTCAGTTGTAACCACACAGCAGAGGGGACAGCAGCAGTAAGCAGCCAGGGCCCATAACCTCCTCATTAGCAGGGTCACTTGCAAGGTCTGCATGAGCAAGGAGCACATGTGGCAGGAGTGCAAGGTAGAGATCAAGCTCTGGCTGTTCTATGCCCTTCACAGATCCAAGGGCAAAGACACAGATACTTGTGGGCTTGCTGCCACTCACTGCTTTTTATGGGATGCAGAGTTAAAGCTTAATCCTCCAGCCAGTCTTGGTCTCTTTGCATGTGGCTGCCACATCAATAGCGAGACAATTGTCCTCACTGACTCTGGTATAGCACAGCCAGACTGCCAGCCATACACTGTCACAGGCCTTCAGGCTTGTTAACCCTCTTTTGGTGGTGCACAGAGAGAAAGACCTGGTCAATGCATGGCCTGCTCTGTAGAAAGGATTCTGTGAGCAAAAGATCCCTGCATACCTTCCTCTGGCTCCTTCAGGGTCCTCTTCACAAAATCCACGGCCTGAGCCACTTCCTGGTCACTGCACACATCCATCTGTAGCACTTTCATCCGGTCTGACTTCATGTTCCTCAGCTCCCTGGCCCCATCTCCATTCTCATCCTGTTCAGCAGAACAGAAAGGTGTCCCACTAAGATGGACCAAGAACAGCAATGCAGCCTGGGGCCAGGCATGTTCACATGGACACGAAATAGAAGCTACTGACGTTGCACACACAGGTGTAAACTTGGTGCACAAATATGCACAAACCAGCCTGCCATCCTCCTCTTCCCTCCAGCACTACTTCCAGAACTGCATCTGTGACCCCATGCCCTGAAGCACCACCAAGCCCACCCTGCTCTTGCCTCCTCATGATGGGTTTCACATCCCTAATGTGCTGAAATACTGTGCCAACCGGGGAGAACCATGGGTGACTCTCTGTTGCCTTGGTCTCTGTGCTCTACAGGTAATGTAACTTCTACAGAAATTGGAGTCAGATGTTCAGGAATACATGCTCAGTGGCGATCTGCTACACAATGGCACAATTACAGAGACAAGGCATGAAAGGAGATTCTGGCTAAGGAAGATTTTTTTTTCTTCACTCTATAGGCAATAAGAACTTCATGGCTCTGCTTTCCTTTACACCCTTTTCCTTTCTTTACTCCCTATCCCACTGCTATCATTAGAGGTTCTGTTACTACTGTGGGGTTTTTTTTTTTGTTGAGTCAAATGTAAACACAGTTAAAATTCCAAATTTTACCTGCTCACTTCCAGGCAAGATTGATGCCTAAGCCTCACAGCCTTGCTCAGGTGGTAAATAACAAATAAAAGTGAAAAGAGCACAGATTAGCCACACAGATCCACAGCAGGCTTTAGATTTAATTCACAAAACTATTCCCTGAATCACAACCTCTGCCTCATTAGTGAGGAAGGAGTTATGAATTGGTGAGTCACCCTGCCTGGCTGCCACTCTTCCTTTATCACTTGATACCAACTCCCACAGCACAAGGGCAAACAAGGCGAGCAACCCACCCACAGTCACCTGCTCAGCAGCCTCTGCAGCCAGGCAGATATAAAAAACATGTAACTGCTTAGTTTTTTATAAATATCTCAGGCTATTTAATTCATATAGTACACAACATCTCAACTCCACCTTCAGTCCAGTGAACAATGACACATAACAAAGGAAAAGAGCTGAAACACAAACGTGAGCAAAACAGGACAGTTCTCTTAAAAATCAATACATAGTTACACTGGCATTTTGACAATAGTAGGAATGAGCTCTTGGCCCCACGGCTGCATGGCATTTCATAACTGACGTATTTCCCAGTACAACAAGAACAGCAAACAAAGTTTGAAGCTTTTCTAATGCACATCAAAGGTGGTGATGAGCTGTGTTGGCCCTCTTATCTAGCCACGAAAACAATCTCAAAGTAGTGTTACAAGTAGTCGACAACATGGTCACTAAAATATTATATTCCCTTTAAAACAGATGAGGGTTTTATGGTATTTTTGGAAGATGCTCCTGCATCTCACCAAGTTATATAAAGCAAATTTCCACTACTTAACAGTGAATGAAGTGGAGCTAATTCAGCTTGTAAAGAGAGAGATTTATTGCATCTATACAAAACCAAAACCATAACTATATCTGCATGCAAGTGCCAATTATCATTTGAGCACTGGAAAGACCTTTCCCTGCATTTTTTTCTTTAATCTTGCATAATACTTATAAAATAAACAAGAAATATTTCCACTGCTTTTTGAGAAACAAAGTCATAGCCTGGCAACTTAAAAATCCAATAAAAATTGTTTTGTTCATATGGAAATGAATTTCTCCCTATCACCAATGCAACTCTATCTGCAAAGTTACCTTCCCAGCTACAATTTACTCATTATTGACAAAACATATTGATTTTGGAAGACTGCAACATGCAATATCAACTGGGACCACTTTTCATAGTTGCAGACACCACCTTAGCCACTATTTAACTGTAAAACAAAGTGCTTAATTCTTTTGTCCATAATACCTCTTCCCAAATGAAGCAGCTACAGTTTTTTATGGAAGCAAGTGAACATCGTCTTATGTTCTGTGGTCTTCAGGGGCTTTAAGTACATTCCTTATTAGGTACACATGGTACTTCCTCTTTGTTCTTTAAATGGTAGATTTGTTGGCTGGGATAACACCTGGAGCAGTTCCCATGGGAGCAGCCAGACTGTCCTCCCAGGGATGATCTTCATGATCTTCACCAGCAGGAGCACACAGCAGCACAAATCAAGTGAGGTGCTGGCAGCAATGGCCCAGCTGCTCCAGCAAAGCCTCTCCCCATCTCCCTTTGCTGATTGATCTTCATCCTCTCAGATAATCTCCCAGCTTCCCCTTCCCAGTTCCATAAGAGTTGAAAGCCATCATGCTCCAGCTCAGCCTGCTGTCCAAGTTCTCTCCACAGGCCTTCAATGGGACTGTGTGGTTTCCTCCCAGCTATCTCCTGTCCTCTGGTTATCCTGCCCTTGCAGCCCTGCAGGCTCTGCTTGCCCACCCCACCCTGTGCCTAACAGGGCCTGCTCCTGGCTGAGAAGCCCAGCAGCTCCACAAACCCTCTCTAGCCAGCTGAGAAAAGTTGCTCCAGCTTTTGGCTGCCTCCTTTCCCCTTCCTCGCTCCTCTCCCCTATTCTGGTTTGGAGGATCCCAGCGCAGTGGTGCTGAGGAGAGCCAGATTACACAGATGTTCATTAGTGGAGAGTCCCCCTGCTACAGACACAGACATGGCTTTTTCCCAGGGAAGCTCCTGAGATCAGGATTAGGTCCCGGCAAGCACTTGGGCTCCCACTGAGATGTCAGGGGGAATCAGGAAGCCATGAACACAGTGCTGAACTCCCATGGATGCAGCCAGCTCACTTCACATGCGCCAGTTCCTCCCCACCCTGCTGCCAATCCACGCACTGCCTTCCTGTGTTTCCTGAGCGGAACACCTCGTGCTTGTCATTACTGCATTTCACGTCATTGATTTCAGACTCCATCCCATCTGTCAGGATCATTTTGAACCCTGTTCCCCAAAAGGCCTTTAATCTTCTCTGCATGGTTCTGTGCACACTTTTTTCCAAGCACAAACTCTCTTCTGAGGGGTACTTCCAAGAATATGGAATAAACAGTAGTCACTTAGAGCATGAGTTTGCTCATGAGACTATCATGAGGGACTGTAACAAACTCTAACAAAACCCTTTACTCAGGATATAGTTATTCCTTCCCCTTTAGCCACTCTGCTGTTTAGCCAAAATGAGATCAGATTGACACAGCACAGTTTGTTCCCAGTAAACTTATACAGGCAGGGTGCATCACACTGTGATCCAGTCATTTGTAAAACTGACAAGGCAGTGTGTGGCAATTGCATTGGGTGCACTAACGGTGAGCTGCCTGGCTGGCAGTATCAGAGGTCTATCTCCTTTGGGAAGGGAAGTACAATATTTGCCCTCTTCCAGCCTTCTTGGAAATCCCCTGGACTTCAGGTGCTCTTGAAAAATATCACCCATGGGGCAGAAATTACAATGGCTCATCCTCTAAATGCCCTTAAGTATATTTCATCAGGCCTGGTGTACTTGAGCACATTAATTTATAAAATCATCCCTTGCTCGTTACCTTTTCTTAAATGTAGAAAAGGCTTAAAGTCCTCAAGATAACTGCTGGCAGTAGGCATCTGAAAACTATTCTTTTATTTTCAGTAAGATCAAAGAAAATAAAACAATTATTATTTCAACTTTTCTTGTAATTTCTACTTTTAAGGTTATTTACTAATTTATTTCTGTGTGATTTTTCTATCATAATCCTAACATATTAACAGAAACTTTCTCGGTGGACTTACTTGCCCTTGCTTAGTGTAATCCGTTTTGCATGTGATCTTTTCCAGTTCTATCCCAGCCTGCATGCAGTATTCTTTTTATTCCAGTAACTTTTTATTTGACAGTCTGATCATTAAGAAGCTCATGATGCACCTCACAGTCTATTATCCTGTATTTAATACAAGAGCTTTCTGTGGTGATGTAATACATCAGGGATCCTTTAATTCTCTGTATAAAAGCATGTAAGTGGTGATGCACTAACTAGGTGTGTACTAAGACATTTGGCATCTGCTTCATGACAACTGCCCCCACACCTGCTCTGACCTTGCTGGGAACCTACAGCAGCTCACAAGCAATTAAGAAAGCAAGCAAACAGGCCTCACTTCAGGAGCATTTAGTTTCTTTATGGGGTTTCCAATGGAGCCTGTCCCTCTCTGCTCCATACCAGCACGTGCCTTCCCAACAGGCCCCTCAGCCACACTATTTTCCTTCTCCTTTCTGTTCCCTACATCTGCTGCTCTGCAGAGTGCCTGACTTGCCATCAGCACTGAGACAGGCATCCCAAAGCAGCAAATGATATGATTACTTGAGGAATTACAGAGGCTCTTATGGAAACTTCCAAACAGTGACAATAATCCAACAGGACTCTCTTGCTCTCAAGTTACACAATATGTCAGCCAATAATAACTTTGTGTTCTGGCGTGGTGGAAGAACATAACCTCTGATCACACAGGCAGAGAAGGCTACCTGTGCTTGTTCTCATCCTCCACAGTACTCAAAAATCTGTAGTCATCATGCCCTGAAAACCTGTGCTGATGTGGTCATCTTCAAATGGAGAAATGAGTGACTATGAAATTATTTGGAACAATTCAGGTCAGAAATCACATGCGTTTTGACTAGCAACACAGCAAAAATGCATAGTAAAGGTAAAATCCCAGCTGAGATGGAAGTGGAGGCAGCCCAGTTTATAAAAAGGGTTTCCCAACACTACGTTGTAAGTCCTTTGCAAGAGCAGGGACTGGGATGAGGGGTCTGCAACACTTTCGGATTTAGTGTGTCTAAACTTATCTCTTACAAGTAATGCCACCTGCCAAACACACGTGACAGGAAGTGAGACCTAAAGATGTCAGAAATGTATAGTAATTTTTTTTATCCAGCTATCCATAAACTGAACAGCTTGTACAGAAGCTGCAGAAGCACAGTTGCAAGACATTTTGGAAACAAAGCCTTAATAATGCAGGAGAGGAGCTTGGAGATGAGTTTGGGGAGGGTATCCACAAAAAAATGACATTGTGAAAGACAGCAACAGGGATGCTGTGGAAGACAGAAAGCCACAGTGCCACAGCAATCTTGGGCTATCATATTTATGGTGTTGTGGTATTTCTGAGAGGCTTCCACCAGTGAACAGTGCCACACTGTACTGTACAGACATGCAGCTGACAGACAATCCCTGCCCTAAAGAGCTCACAATTACAGGAATGTACAAGATACAACAGGCAGATGAAGCAATGGAAGATGTAATGATCCCTCCCCACGGCACCTCTCTCAGGTCTTGAATCAGGGTAAATGGAGGCTGCCAATGAAGATGCTTTCACTTGAGAAGCATTTTTCTCTAATCAGAAAAAAATTGATCAATTTCACTACTCACCATGAGCAAGCATCCAGCAAAAACAGTAAATCCCTTTGCATGAAGGCATTTTGCCAAGGCATGTCCAAAACCTTTGTCACAGCCTGTTATTAGCACTGACTTCCCTTCAGCCTGTGTGGGGAAAGACAATCATAGGATACCATCAGACATTGCAATGTAGGCACCACCAGCACAGCACAGGAGCCACTTGCAGTCCTGCAGCCAGGGCAGGTACAATTCGAGATGCAAGTGACAGTGGCACCTGTGTGCACAAACACCACCTACTCCCAACTACTGTGAAATCATAAATTTATTCAGTTGCTGGTCTGCAACAATTTGCATTGCCTTGAAACCTGAGCTGGAACAGTGACTCTTTCTTTCAAGTATCAGCAGCCAAAGCAGAACAGAAACATCTCAAAAGAAGTTAATGATCTACCAGTTTATGGTAAGAAAAAGCAGCATAGAGAAGGATGTCACTGGCTTGAACTGTACAGCAGCTCTTTTAGCTGCTGAGTGACTACTGTCTGTTCCTCACCTCCTCCCACTCTATGCGGCACTTTCCATGCTGTATTTTAGCACGGAGAAATGTGACTACAGGTTAGAGCTTCCTTTTGAAACTGCAGTCTTAAGAGGAACAACCTACCAAATCCTACAGTTCTCTCCTATGTTATTATTATCTTTTGATTGACAGGTAAATTGAGAAAGAAGATTTGATATTCCATCTGGTATGACACAACAGGCTCGAGATAGATATGAAAGCAGAATTCCAAACCATGAAGAGAAGCCTATAGCAAAACACTGCCCATTCACCCTCTGCCTTTGCTTGAAAGTCATCTCACCACAGGTGTGAAGCAATGAACTAACACTTAACCCAGCTAGAAGGCTGCCAGCGGCTGTGCTGCACAACACTACATGAGGCAATAACATGATAAAGCAATAAAAATCCAGAGGATGCAATAAGGAAATGAAGTCAGTTCCAACTAGGCAACTAATATTGCCTGTTACTGTATTTACAATGGCTGGAATATGAACATACTTATGTTTGAATTGCACTGGCTGGTCCAGCCACATTTTCAGAGAGAAATGGGTCAATCACCAGTGTTCTCTCATCTTTTGCTTTGCTGACATGTGTAGTGAAGCAGCAATAAGGGATGATTGCAGGGTGATAGTGATCAGAGCATCACTGTGCAAACTCAGGGTGAGCCTCAGCAGAGAACAACAAGCAAATAAGCCACACCCTGTCCTATAACTCATGTTGAAGTAACTGCTCTCAAAGGGGAGTTAAGATCTGAAGCTGAAACAAGAACTGATCAAAAGTCTGTCCTGGATTTATAATACAAACACCCACATTAACATTGTACTATAACCTATACTCAGACAAAGAGCAGCCAGGTACAGACTAGCTCTATTAAAGCTCTAAAGATAGCTACAGCTAAAGGACAACCGATAAGTGAGAATTAAATATACAGTGCTCAGTCTGAATTTAATTTAGAGTGACACAACTCCAAGAGAGGTGAAAATCAAACATGAACCAGATCACAGAAGTTGTCAAGGTCACCTCCCGCAATAACTTAACAAGATGGCCCGTGGAAAAGGAAAGGATTTGGCTTTTTTCTTTTTTTCTCTCACCTCCCTAGAGCCTTTGCCTCTTAATCTTGAAGGCAAAGGACTTCACAAAAGAGCAGGAAGTGTGCAGGAAATAGGCAGCTGTAATCACTTCCGGAACATAGGTCAGGCAAACAAAGAAGATAGCCAATCCTCAACCATCATTATCTCCTTAAAAAAAAAAATCCCCAAACAACCAAAATGTAGACAGAAATGAGGTTTAAAAATCCTCTCATCTGTCTATAATAGCAAGGAAGGTGAGGGACATGAAAAAAAAGTGAGTGTATGAAAGAGATCCTGTGATTGTTATTTGCTATAACCCTAATTGCTGGTAATAAAACACGTGACTACAGCATCACGGCTCATAAGAGAGGCCCCAGCAGCAGCAAGGACTGTGCAAAACTCCAAGGCATGTACTGGATCTCACAACTGTACCTGTGCCTGTTTGTGCCATGCCTGATGGACAGAGAGCTCCCAGGGATGACAGCAGGGATCAAACCCATTCCCAGGCAAAAGGATACTATCCCAGAAAAACTTCGGAACACAGAAAAGCCCCATTACCCTTATCTTTTGAAAGTCCTGAGATAAGGCTTAATGGGCCTTTTCCTGAAGTTTGATAAGGCCAATCTGCAGTTTAATTTGATCGATGCTGGGACAGGCAGAGAGGACCAGTTATCAGCACAGTGACCTTAAGGAACATTCTGAGGAACTTTAGGTGCCTCCCTCACTCAGGGTCACACAGTGCTCCCTGGAAACACTGAATGAGAGACAGCACTCCGGTGCTGGCAGGGTGCCTGGGACAGGGTGCCTGGGATCTGCTAAGAGCACAGAGTAACTTCTTGTACCAGAGGTGCTGCTGTGGCATGTGAGCACAGTAATACTGTCTGTGCTTGCTGTGTGACCTACAACACTAGTTCTCACAGTTCAGGCAGCCCTAGCAGGACAGCCTCATTCTAGCCTGCAGTTAGCTCAGATGTACATAGCATTTCCTATTGGGATATGACCAGTTTATTAAATAGTAGAATTTATTTTCCTAATGCAGGTGATCTATCAATTATACGTTTACTGTAGAACAAACTGAAGAAATTGAAACTACTTTTTCAGCCTGTCTCTTTAGACAATGTGGGAATATGCCGTGCTTACCTAGACATCCTTTTTTAATGTGCCATTTGGGTTTTTTTGATCCTGTTCCCTTTTGTGGCTCCCCTGACCATCCCCTGATGTTATCAAACAGATTGATTTTAGGATAAGTGGAGCTACTAAGCAAACTTGGCTTGCTCCTTTTTCCAGGGTTGGGAAAGTTGAGGTTTTCAATCCCAGGAAAAAGAACAGAAAATATTCACTACAGGGAAGGTATTTGCTCAAGTGGAACAGGGATGGGAAAGTAAGAGAAGCAGAGTGGATAGAAAAGTGAAGCAGGAGGCTGCAATCAGGCTACAGCTGTGATTTGGCCATTCTGGGGGAAGGACTGAACTGGAGGTCCTGAAGCAAACACATTGGTTCAGAGAGCAAGTTGTATCCTGGGCATCCAAAGCAGCATGGACAGCAGGTCAAAGGAGCTGATTCTCTCTCTCCAGTCTGGTGTGACCCCACCTGCATTGCTGCATCTAGCTCTGGGGTCCCAGCACAGGAAAGGCGGGGACCTGTTGGAGTGAGTCCAGAAGAGGCCACCAAGATGATCAGAGGGATGAAGCACCTCTCCTATGAGACAAGGCTGAGAGAATTTAGATTTTTCAACCTGGAAAAGGCTTTGGAGTGACCTAATTGTGGCCTTCTACTACCTGAGGGGAGACCATTTACAAGAGCATGTAGTGACAGGACAAGAGGGAATGGGTTCAAATTTAAAGGAGGTTTAGATTAGATAGTAGGAAAAAAATCTTAACTGTGTCAGTGCTGAGGCCCTGACACAGGTTGCCCAGAGAAGCTGTGGATGCCTCATCCCTGGAAGAGTGTGAGGCCAGGCTGCACAGGGCTCTGAGCAACTTGGTCTAGTGGAAGGTGTCCCTTGGGGTTTGAACATGGCAAGGGGTTGGAACCGGATGATGGTTAAGGTCCCTTCCAACCCAGGCCATTCTATGATTATATTAACAGTTTGCTCTCGAAGTGAAGCACTGCGCGGGGCGTGCAGCCGCCGCACCACGGGGTCTGAGGGCAGCGCCCGCTGCACCGCAGCCCGGCTGAGCCTCGCGGCAGGGCCCTCATCGCCCCGGGCCGTGCCCAGCTCGGCGCTTCGCCCCCCTCACAGCATCTGTCCGGCTCCACCAGCACAGCCCGGCCCGGGTAGAGCCGCTCCGGCCTCGACACCTGCAGCTCCTCAGCCCGGCCCGGCCACGCGGCGCCATTTTGGGCCTCGGGGGCTCCTTCGGCGGGCTCTACCGGCCAGCCCCGGCCCCTCGCCGCGGTACTCACGGGCAGGGCGCGGCGAGCCCGCCGCAGCAGGAGGAGGAGGAGGCGGATGACCATCACCCCCGAGGCGCCCAGCGCCAGCAGCAGCCCCGCGCCGCTCCTCATGGCCGCAGCCTATCGCCGCCGCCGTCCCGGCCCTGCCCCCGGCCCGCCTCCCGCCGCGCCCGGCACCGCGGCCCCGGCCCAGCCTCATTCAAACGGCGGCAGCGCCCGGCACCCGCTGGCTCCAGGTAACGCGCGGGTGGCCGCGGGGCGGACCGGGGTGGGTCGCGGCGGCCCCGCGGAGCTCTGGCAGCCGGGTCGCACGGTGACCTTGCCCGCGGCGGGCGGGGGGCGCGGGCATCTCCTCGGCGCGGCCTCCCCGCAGCCGCCACAAGCCTGGGCGGTTGCGCCGCGCCCCCGCTGCCTCGGCCGGGCCGTGAGCGCGTTTGGAGCCGTGGCAGCCGCGTCCCGGAGAGGGGCTGGGCCGGCGGGACCTGCAAACGGACCTCGGGCCTCGCCCCCTCCCTCCAAACCTCACAAAAACCTGCGGGAACACCAACCGTGCTCCCGAATTTGATCAAACTACCGGGATTTCTGAGGATTAGCCGAGCCAGCGAGCCTCCTGAGCCCTGTCCGCTCCCTCCCTGCGCATCTGGGTGCCCACCGCTAGCCTCTCTGCGATATTTCACTGCTTTTCAGCCCAGGCCTGGTTTCCAGCAGGCCTTGAAGCTGGTGTGGTGGCGGCCCAGCCTTCGGCAGAGATGCAAAGCACCCCTAACAATTAGATACCGTTTTCTCAGCTTCAGTAAAGGGGACTGGGAGATGATTTTCGTGCCTTGGGTTAATTTTATCCAAGATAAAGATGACTGAAATTGACTTTCCATACCACAGTCTTGTCCTTGAAGTGTTTTCACTTGGTATTGCATTTATTGGTGGTTCCCTGTGCTTAGTCCAGCATCACCAGCTACTTAATTACAAAAAAAAAAAAAGTATTTTTAACTGCCTGGCTGTCCTAGCTGTAAAGCCAAGGATTGTTTTGGAAACATGTAACATACCATCACCTGTGACTTGAAGTTATATTTTTGTTTAAAGTTATTTCATAGAGCTCATTTGAAATAATATATTCCATATGAGTACCTAAATGTTTACCTGTTTCAGAGAAATCAGATAAAGATGCATTAAATAAGGAGAAATTGACATTTTCTTGAAGTGTCTCCCTGCTTGGTAGTTTACTTATAATGCTTTTCCGTATTTGAAAGTATCTTGGGTGGCTGAAGGTTGAGCTGTTTATCTCTGTGTGAGGGACTGCAAGGGGAGAAGATGAGTTCCTTTGGACTTTATTTTCCTGTTGAAATACATGGAGTCAGCATGTCTTACAAAATAATTGAGCAACTAAAACAGAGGTGCTATCTTGTCTTACAGAGCTAAGGAAGAACAGTTTTGCTTTTGGTAGAGTGTGCTAGTTGAAAACATGTTGGCCACCAAGCTGTCCCGCCCTCTCTTGAACTTCTCTGTGAAAGCCCTGAATTTCAAGGACCCAGGCAATGGCTTTAGGTAAGTAACTTTGGTGAAAAAGAAGAAAGAGTGACATCTTGAGTAGGGCACAGGTCAAAGACTCACTTGGTTTCAGTGGGACAGTTTATTTACAGAGTCACAAGGTGGTTGAGTTTGGAAGGCACTTCTGAAGGTCATGTGGTCCAACCACCCTGCTAAAGCAGGGCCTCTTTGTGCTGGTTGCCCAGAACCATGTCCAGGTGGCTTTTGAGTATTTCCAAGGATGGGTACTCTAGAACCTGCCTGCACAACCTGTGCCAGGGCTCAGTCAGGGCAACCTGTGCCAGGGCTGAGCACAGCAGAGATGGACCCTATATGCAAGGAGGGGTTGGCAACATGTTGGTTTGGGGTTTTTTACACTGCAGTCAAAAACTTGTGGAGTAGAGCATTAATTCAGTATCCATCAAGAGGTTTTTTTCTTAAATATCAGCAAGTGATCACCTTTCTTCAGTGCAAGAAATGGTCATAAATAGAGGCAGTGAATCCCATGAAATGAGAAAGTTGGAAGGGAGGGTTTTACTGAGAAATGGAGGTGGGCTGAGTAATTAAGCTGGGGTTTTTTTTCTGCAAATGAGCAGAAAATTGCCTAATTCTAATTTTTAGCTCTGAAAAAACCCCAACATTTATATTGCTGTGTAATTGAAACCCTATTAGTTCAAATCCAGAGTGAGTTGAGTGCTTTCCCTGGCTTTGTTTTAGAGCAGGTTTTCCAAACAGCAGTGTGTGTACCACTAATTGTACATAAGCCATTTAAAAGTGGCTCATGGCCTGTTAAACAAGAACTGCCACCTCCAGTGTTGCTCTACTGCTGCTGATGGTGATGTCCAGCATCATCACGGTCAAGGGTGGCTCTGGTAACAGGGTGTTGTAGATAGCTAAGCTGTTAAGAGATTTCCTGTGCAAACAGACATAGGTCTTTTATCTCCTATTTGCTCCACATACACCAGAGTTCACCTGCAGGAATCTGCTGTGGCCTTAAAAATACAAATTAATGTTTTATTAACTTGAGGAAAGAATTTTCAGCATATTCTTGTTTTTTTTTTCTTCCGTCTTCTGTTTTGCTTACTGTGTATTTGTGCTTTATGTGTCTTGTACTCAGGGCAAAATTGTTGCATTTTTAAGTCCCCACAAGTTGCTAAACCTGCAGTGGAAATCCAACTGTTCATTGAAAGGCATTGCTGCCACTAGTGTCTTAATGCACTGAAGCAGCATTTATGCACTTGACTCTTTAAGCTGAGGACTCCTTTTTTGGTGGAACTGAACAAAAGCCAGTGCTTGATTACAAGCACAAATTCAATTTGAGGACCATCTGTGCATTCTAAAAGTCTCCATTGTGGTCTCTAGAATTCAGTGATGCAGAACGACAGAAATGGCTTATGGTACATTAGTGTACCATGTGGGGGCTCACATCACTTCCTGGCTGTTTCTGCTGATGACACTCCTGCTCAGCAGCAGCCAGCATCTGTTTTTCTTTTGCCCTTACCTTCAGGTCAAGATAGGCAGAATGTCAAGTAGGTATTCTCCACAGATTATTGTGAATTGAGTGCACCAAATCAGTGCTCTGCAGTGGAATAACGGGACCAAACATAACGCTGAAAAATAAAAACCAAGTTTGTTCAACTAAAAGAAATGCTATGAACATTTCTGGGCACTTTAAGATGCACCAAGAAGCTTACTGTTGAGGTAAAAGTTTCAATCCAGGATTGCAGGTCAGTGATGTTAACACACACTTTGCCTGGGAACTGACCTTTGCAGCAATTAAGTTGGGTATAGCTATTTCAAGAGCTGATTTGTCTTGTGACACTCTAAGTTAGAAAAAACAGCCAAACTGTTTCAGGAAGGTGAGTGAACACCATTGCCTGAATGTAATCTGCTTTCCCATCTGGTTCAAAGCTTCTGCCTTCACAGATCCCTTGATTTCCTGAGATATGGCTCAGAGGCCAGAGTGTCTGCAAGCTGCTGTGCAGTGTAGCACAGGTCACCCTACGAGAGCCTGTGATGTCTGAGCTGGAGATAATTGTGAATGATTATGCAAATTTACTTAGAAGACAGAAAAACAGCCTGCAAGAGAAGCTCTGGGAAGGATAGATACTGTTGGAGGAGCCAGAGGGTAGATGAAGTATAGCAAGTCTAAGGGAAGGCCAGAAAGCTCCAGGAGTGCAATGTCAGTGCCAAAAGCAAAAATGAAAATCTGATAAAGTCCAAAGAGGTGACTGACAAGGACAGAGCTTGGGGTCACTCTGATTTGTTGCTCAGGCCCAGTTTTGATGAATGATGGCAAGACTTAAGAGAGTGATGCTACTGGGTAACATAACTTCTCTAAATGGAATCTCATTTCCTGGAAGGCATTGTTGCTTTGCTCTGGTCTGTCTTTGTGAATATGTTTTATCTTCTGGGAGTCACACATGCTATGAGGAGGAGCTTCAGATCTGCATGGCAGGTATTGCTCAAAGACAGTGTTTCTTAGCTTAAACAGTTGCAAAAAAGGGATGTAAAATCTAAGAGTATCTAATGGGTAGACACTGCAGGGGAAGATACATCATCCGGGATGAAATAAGGATGGAGTGAGACAAATCCAAGCACATTCAGCCTCAGACTGGGTGTCAGAGACAAAGCCACAGCAGAATACTTTCATCAGACAAATTAATAACTTCCCATATCCCAACTTCGTGCAAATCTTAAGTGAGGGTGTTGTTGCTTTTGAAAGTGCAAACACTGCACTGCCCATTTTGTGGGTGGAAGGAGCTTTGTGCCTCCAGACCAGGAGCTATTTTATAATACTTTGTAATACCCGTCCAGCTTCCACAGCTGGAAATAGCATCAAGGTCTTTGGAGAAACAATTGTGTCATACTGTAAGAAACACAGACTCAGACTACAGAGAAGTGTAGACTAGATTCTCACTTCCCAAATGACAATCTACATCATGTATGTAGGCAGCACTACATTACTTTTCCTGCTGCTGCAGCAGGATATGGGTAAGGTATTCCACATCTGACTGTCTCTTGTTTTGGGTTTTTTTAACAGGCCTGTGCAAAGATTTTCTTTCCCTCTCTTGTTCCCCTGTGGCAGCCGCTCTTATGCAAATGAAGTCGATCAGGTGAGTGTGACTGTGGCTTCTAGGAACTAGTTCTGCTGAGCATGGGTTTTAAAATCCCTGAAGCCCGGTGACCAAACTCATCTTTCCAATTTGCCAGAAAGACTCCAAGCTGGACCTCTTAAGCATACTCCACATTCTTTCCTAGCACCGAGCTTCCATTGACGTAGCACGGTATGTGCTGCTAAAGATGGAAATAAGCAATCATACAAGTGGTTTTTTTCTATTTTTGGAACTCACTCAGCAGATTAAATGTTCCACCTTACAGTGGAGGGAATCTGCATGACAAATTCTTAATAAAGCATGCTTTCTGGAGTATACTTGTTTAAGGACATGTAAATAAATCAGTGTGTCCTCACCACTTCATCTAGAGAGCAGCCCTTTTTAGCAGCCATCTCCTTGAAGATACTGATTTGCTAGGAACAGTGCCAGGCAAAAGGAAGGGGAGTGTTTTGTCATCTTGTCTGTCTTGTGGCACAGAACTCAGCACTACAGCAGTGCTAGAGCATGCACAGCTTGCTCCATAACTAAGAACAGAGTTTCAGAGGAAATCAGTTGTGATCCTTGCATCACTGCTGGGCTTCCAGTGTGAGGAGCCTTTGCTGCTTCCATCCAGCTTCCACCTTGATCAGTCCTTGAGTATGCTGGGGAAAGCCAAATTTATAGTTTGTTAAAAGAGATGAGTCGGAGTGAATTGCAGGCAATTATTATGTAATCCCACCCACAGCAGTACCTTGGATGTGCAGTTGTTGCTGTTGGGCTGTCTGATGCACCCTCTGATTTTTAGTATGTTATTTAACTGCTGCCTCTCTTTGGGTTAGAGAAAGGAATTTGGAGAGGGAAGGAAGTATACTTCCATTTAAATTGTAGGTTGGAAAAATAGGAAGACCAAAAAAGCCTAACCAGACAAAAAGAAGGGTGACCAACTGGTCTTAATTTCATATATTAACCTTACTTGAATCTTCTTAGGTCTTAGAACTCAGCTCTAGAGGGCTTAGGTGCTAGAGGAAGAAAGATGAGTGAGCAGTTAGTAAGATTAAACCATAACCTTTCTTCAGTCAAACTGTCTTCTCTATGCCCTGTGGGCTGCATGCACACAAGAGTGGATTCCTGCCTGCTTTGGACATATATGAACAGCTCCTGATGAAGGGAGGATATGTCTTGGGAACTATCTGGTATGTTTTCAGATTTCAAGATGGATATGAACTGCCAGAGCATGGTGGTTTGCTTGGTCTGTTTGCTTTGGAAGGCTGTTGCCAGAGGTGCTGAACTCCTCTACACTGAGAGGGCAGTGATGCTGCCTCACTGGAGTGGACTCGGTATGAAAATGTCATTTCTTGTGTTCAGGAGGCACTGGGTGGCAGGAACTGGCAGTGAGTGTAGAGAATACCCCTGGAACAGACTGCTCCTGGCCAAGGACATGACTTCTGTGTGCTGCAAATCACCAATTTCAAATACTCAATTCCAATGCATTTTGTTCTGCTTTGTTTTGCAGATTGGCAGCAGAGCTGTGCTTATAACAGGCTGTGATTCAGGATTTGGATTTGACTTGGCCAAGCACCTGCATGCCAAAGGTTTCATTATTTATGCTGGCTGCCTCCAAAAGGTAGGGAAAACAAAAACTATTCTTCACCTGTGGCATGTGCAGTGACACATAGCAACTCCAGTCTTCCCTCTCCACTCTGCACAGTTTTCTGCCAAGGAGAGGGAGGGTGGTTGGTAGCCCAAAGGGAAAGACGCAGATACTTGAATTTCACAGAGCAGAACCAGGACTGAATGGTATCTAGGGATGTTCTTCTTTAAATCACAACGCTGTGGTCTGTTCCATGTCTGATGAACTGGAATCCCAAATCTAATTTTATAGGCTTAACCATAAGTAAAGTTTGGTGTCAGGCTGTAAGTCTGGACCTTTAGCCCTGCTTGCAGACTGTATATATTTAGGCAGGGCTTATTTTGATTAATTTTGACATAACCCCAAGCCACCAGCGATTTTATGGCATGTGTTGTGAGCGTATTTTTCTATATTCATGAGTACAGTCATGCCATGGTGTCTCCTGAAATAGTTGGGTGGGTGATAGAGTCCCACTAGTGCAAATGAGAGAAGAATCAGGCTGCAAACAGCTTAGTGACACAGCCTTGATATGCTCTGAAGTAGAACTTGGTGTGGCAAGGCGTTGATGATCACAGAGAGCAGTACTTATGAAGCATTGCACCTTTTTTAGCTACACGGCCATTTCCTAACAGAAACAAACTTACTCCTCAGGATATCCTGGGGAGGGTCAGTTGGTTTGATCTAATCTTTTAGCTCACTCATCACTATAAATGTATCTTGAATAGTGATAATATTTAAAGAGAATTTGCCAGTTATTACTTGATGTTATCCGACTTTCTACTTTTTTTTTTTTCATTAATACTATGTTTGGCTTAAATTAGTAGTTTGTTTCTGTTGCGTTTTTTTCAAAAGAGGTGTCTGTCTCGATAGCTCTGTGTCTTGTGTCGCAATGTTCGGTCAAAGATTTATTTGCTAACCTGGGCTCCCTCTACAGGCGTCACAGCAGAACAGGACACTTGCTGCAAACAGCTGCCTTTCAAAAGGGCTCAAGACAGAGGGTAGATGAGTACTTTTTTGATAGATGTTTCTACTCAGCTTTTGTAACTGAAGATCAACATTAGAGGATATAAGAACACTGCAAACGTTAAAACCACTGTTTAGAGTAATAGACTGCCTCTATGTTGATAGAAGGTAAAATCTTCAGAGTTGCAAAGTTACTTATGGGTTTCATTTCTTCTGTCTCAGCTGCTAAAAAGGCACAATTTTCAGTGGACGTGTCTAACAGTTACTAAAACCTCCCTTCTATTTTGTTTGTCTTCAGTACTTGTTCTACTGAATGCATGTTAGTGGAAAATCTTGGCCTCTGACAATTTCAACATAAGCTGACATGCAGCAGCATGCCAGAAGTCTTTTGGACTTTGATCAATATTTACTTCCTCACAGAAAAATCAGCAGAAAGCTTTGCAGTATATCACTTTGTAATTAAATATTGCTTCTTTAGCTGAACTCACACACCATGTTCCAAAATCTGTGTGGCCATGCCAAGAATGGTAACAGCAGTTGTCATCAGAAAACACTGGAAAATGCCAAAGCTCTTTAGTTAGCTGAGTGGCCTCCCATGTGTCTTCAGGCCATTATACTTTCTGTAGAACAAAACCATCTCCAGGAGACTGAGCTGATTTTTCACTGTGCTACAGGCTTCTCTAGCAAACCCATAAAGCAGAATTCTGGTCAGAGTGTAATTATTGCTGGTGCTGATTTTAGGAGCAGAAAAAGCTTGATGTTTTTAGATGCTAGATAAAAGTGGAGGTAGAAATAAGGAACATAATCTTTGGCTTGGATATATTTGACCTAGCCCTGACATAGAGGAAATGGCTCTGAAACTTCAATGTCACTTCCAGGGGTTTGTTTTTCACAGCACACCTGCACATCAGAAGCACACTGCTGCTTGGGGAGCCACAGTGTCCTCAGGGCATGCACAGTTCTTAAGAATGCCATGTCCTTACTGCAGATTAAAAGTATGTGCAGTGCTGACTCTTTATTAGGAAACATTTCCTAAAGTGGCCAGATCCTGAGCATCTGACTGTGATTTTACTAAAGGAAACAGGAGAAAGGAGTGTAGGGTCATGACTGAGGGGAGGCCAAGGATGGATCTGTGCTAATAGTGTGCTGTTTCACACACAGTTACTTCCTAATGTTTTCAGTGGCAGATAAACTCATGTGAGAGTTGTGTTGATGCTGCATTGCCAAAAGACAGTGGTAGACTGGATCCAATGAACGCTCATGCTGCAGCTGTTTATTTTTTACCTCTTTGGTTAATATATGGAGAAGCCAGCTGACAAGATGAAGGTATTTTTCCATCAGTATCTGTTACCATTGGACATATGTGATGTTTGTGCTGTCAGGAGTGTGGTGGAACCCCTGCTTGCTTTGCTGTGTGTGCTCAGGCTGGTTGCAGCTTCCAGGGGAATGAGAAGGCAGAGGTCCACTGAACAAACTGACACACAAACTGGCACACAGGCTCCACAGGAGTGCTTAGAGCCACAGGGTGTTAGAGACCAAGGACACACTGATATAGATACAAGCTGAAGCCCAGGAGCCCAGAGAGTGACCATGGAAAGAGGAAGGCAAGGCAGCAATGTGCTTTTTCAGTGTGCAAGAGCTGGGCCCTCTTGCCACAGGGATAGTGTGCCCTGGGGCTGGCAGCAGAGATGTACTGGTCTCCTGCTGTAGCATGAGAAGATACTTTCACTGCTGTGTATGTGCCTGAAGATTGTGGGACAGGCTGCATCTCCTGCCAGGAGACACAGTCACCAGGTGCCTGACTTATCTCCCATCTGCCCTTGCTGAAAGCCTTGTAGGTGTGGGTTAACATCCAGAGTCCAATTCTTGGCCAGGATCCCAGCCCCAGGAGTCCCTGTCCAAGCACCCAGCTGTGTGTGGGTGAGAGGGCAGAAAGGGAGCTGGCTTGCAGAGCCAACCCTGTCAGGGTTGAAGAAGAAGATGCTGTGGAGGTCCCAGCAGAACTATGAGGCCTCTAAGGCTGGTGTGGCCCAGAGATTTTGTAGATTTTGTAGCACCTCATAGAACTGGGATCAAGGAAGGAAGGACTTAGGCCTCATTTTTCTTCTTTCCTTTAGCGATATCTGCTGTTTTCAAGAGACTTGCATGTTTGCATTTGCTGATTCCCTGATGGCATTCCCACATTTGCCACTTGTGTGCTTTTCAGTGCTTTGCCATACAGAGTGCTTTAGCACCACAGTGCTTTTGAGTGAGCAATAAAATTAGCACCAAGCTCTTTTCAGTCACTTGAACACCACCATCAAACTGTGCATGAGACTTCTAACCCCTCCTTTCTGTAAGCAGTGTACTTCCCTAGGAAGAGAGAACAGTAGATACCCTCTCTTAAGGACAAACACTTACTGCTGTTAACAGTCTGTGATGGAATATGGAAGCATGGAGGAGAAGACAGGAGATGTCAGGTAGTTACATTAGTGAAATGTCTCTGAGCACAGTATATAAGCACAGAAATGAGAAGAACCAAGAAAAGGATTTTTGGAAGATGGGTGGGACAGAGTTGTATGGCCACCCTCGTGTGGTATCCAAAATGTGGTCTCTGAAGGGAACTCTTGCTTGAGAGACTGATGGGCAGCCTGGACTCAGACTGCAGTCAAAATCCATCTCATTAACTACTGCCTGCTGGCATCTGACAGGGAGTGCCCGTGGCTAGAGGTGTTCAGAGCAATCTAATGTCATTCAATGGTCAGGAAACAGGCCTGCTATGAAGTACTGGCCTGTTCCAGCTTAAAGGAAAACAGCTATCTAGCCAAAACCCCTTACTTGTCTGGAGTGAAGGGCACTCTGATTCTTGCCTGCTGCTGCTGACACAGGCTACCTGGAAGGCTGAGCAGTAGGGGAGGAAGAGCCGTCAGATGATCCTATGGAAATGTTCCATGTCTAGCCTGTTAATTGGGAGTAACAGACTTCTAATGAGGGATGATACGGAAGGAGCTTCTTCTAGTAAAGACAGGAATGTTCTCAAAATTGGATCATTTTCAGAGATAGATGTCACCATGCTCTACAAAAGTACTCTGGACTGGCCAGCACAGTCTGGTAGTTTATAACCATGGGAATGATTCAGGTATAATCCCAATCTCATCCTGACATCCTGTGTCTGTGTCCTGGAAGCACCATGGCCAGGCTTCACCACTGCAAAGGGATGAGCTCTGGACATGCAGCCCTGTTGCCACCAAAGTATCTCAGGGGCTGGCTGCAGTTAATTTGCTGGGCTGTGAGGGAATGTATACTGGGGGAAACTGTTGTTCTGAGCTGAGAAAAAAGGAGTGGAAATGGGAAATGAGACTGAGAAAAAGCTGATGGGGGAGGCAGAGAAGAGAGTAAGATGCTGGAGAAGATGCCAGAGTGAATTGCCAGCAAACAGACTGGCCAGGCTCTCAATGATCGGACTCTGTAGCAGTCTTTTGGAGGCAGTAGTTATGGCTTCCGCTGCCTGGAAACCTGTGTATAAATCAGCTAAGGAGAGAGAACAGTGGGCAGCAGTCCATCTTCTTGTACTGTTGCTCCCAAAGCTGGCAGTGTGACCAACAAGCACATGCAATGTAGATGTGCAGTCCCTGGTTGGCCATTTTACACCATAACCCCCCTAAGCAAGTTGCTGTGCCCCATGTCAAGCCAGGTGAGGATGGCACCACATTCCCACCACAGCATGGGACATTGCTTGGCCTCAGGAACTCATGCTGGGCAGGGGATGCTTGCTGGGTGTGTTGCTGCAGCAGATCCACCTCTGGCTGCTTTCTTGGTGGTTGAAGCAGTTTGTACCAGCTGAGTTGGTACAGGGCTCATGGTCAGATGGAGATGCTTGAGGAATGGTGTTCCTGCAGCACCAGTCCTGTCTGCTCCCCTTCTTCCTAGGGCTGCAGGACTGTCCGGAATATTCTGTGACTGCTCTGTGCACTCTTTTGCTTGATTTGATAGTTGGTATGCATTTGATATTCTGCACAGGCTCTTTAACCAGATTGAAACCAGGACTTTCTTCCCCTCTAGGACAAGGGAGAGGGTGGCTCCAAGGAGCTGGATGCCATGAAGAGTGATCGAATGAGAACTGTCCAGCTGAACGTCTGTGACAGCAAAGAAATGGACAGGGCAGTGGAGCATGTGCAAAACAGCCTCGAGGACCCAGAGAAAGGTGCGTGTGTGTGATGAGGGCAGCAGAGGGGGCAGGAGCTTCCTTGGCTGGGCTCTGAGAGCATTGTCAGGGCGCATTTCAAAAGCTGAGCATGTCATTGAAGGACACGAATCTTTGAGGAGCAGCAGGGCAGAGCAAATGGCCTGTTTGAATATTGTACCATATCAGAAAGGAGCTTCCCACTTCACACAGCATCTACAAAGGAAACTGCTTTGTACTGCAACAGCTCCTGTAGGGACATCGGCAAAAACCAGAGTGGTGTTCAAGGCTCTGGGATTAGTGCTTTGTTCCTGTGAACTGAAGTTTATTGTGTCTCCCTTTCTGTCGTAAAACCTGCCCAGTGCCCAAAGATTGGGAATTAACAATGGAAATGTCTCCCCCACTCTTTCAAATGGCAAAGGTAATGGAGAGGTTTTCCGAAGAATTTCCCATGGAGCCAGCTGGATATCATTAATTCTATTGTATATACTGCCATTTAGAGTTCAGGGGGTAGCTGTACTGATTTTCTTAGCCTGCCTACTTCATTCTGCTGAGGTGATGACAGCAAATTCTGCTCCAGTACTGTGAAAATTGCCCTTGTTCATACATTTCTGAAACCTTTCCACCCTTTGAAGTACATTTTTCTCCTGAAGGACATCCACATTCAACACAAGGTTGTTTTAAAGCAGAACAACCAGTAATGTTTTGGTTGCGATTTTGCAAAACAATTTCTTTTGATGTTCTTTGTATTTAAGTTTTTTGTATGCATCTTCTATATAAATTAAGTTTTCTAGCTCTGTATTCTCAAGCACAGGCCAGGATGAAGTTGCTTTTCCTGGGCTTATTCTGATTACACAGATCTGGACCCAGTCAGTCAACAGATAAGAGTGAGTTTTTCTAAATGACAGGCAGAAGCCTTTTTCAGACTTTTCTCATCATGCTTCCTGTACAATTAGAATATTATATGAGGTGAGTTCATTTTATTCAAAATTCCTTTTTAATCTTTCTTTTTATTGCCAGCTTCAGTTGTTGCCATTTTGGTTGCAGCAGAATAAAAGGAAGAGGCCATGGCATGCATGCTCACCCATGCCTACACCGTCCTTCCTGGCATTGCAGACACTCTAGTTCTTATGGTGACAGCAGGGATTTTACTTTGCAAGAATTACTTTTTTGTTTCTTACAAGGTCATTCCTATTCTTATTCTTTGCATTATATATTTTGCTTCTTTTAAAAAATCATGATGGATAAAAAATGTGGCAAGAACAGCTTAGACTAAGCTGAAGTTCTCTGTTTACTTGCTCAGAACTTCCTGGGAAGCCTCATTCACAGTACTTTGTGGCTGCAGTGTTGAGTGGTACAGGCAGATCTCCATGGTGGTTATATTTGCTCAGTAGACTGAAGTGTGCTCTGGACTCCCTTCTATCTGGTCTTCACCATCGCAAGTCATAATAAAAAGCTCTGTTGTGTGGGTCAATAACCTATTAGTACAACTAATGGTGCTTGATTTTGTCTTGTAGGTCTCTGGGGGCTGGTTAACAATGCTGGGATCTCCACATTTGGGGAAGTTGAATTCACCAGCATGGACACCTACATGGAGGTAGCTGAAGTGAACCTGTGGGGGACCGTGCGAACCACCAAGGCTTTCCTCCCACTCATCCGGAGGTCAAAGGGTGAGTGGCAGACTCCTGCCTGGCTCTCGCTGTAGCAGGTCCCTCATCCTGCCACATCTTGCTGTGTTAGAGGCCAGAAGGTCTATGGCACTTCTCTCTGCACCTTTGGCCACCTTCCTGCCTTCAGAGGCAGAATGTGGTCCCCAGCAGACACAGGGAATGCCTGAGTTACACAGCAAGGCAACAGGCCTGAAAAACAGTTATTTCTCTTTCTCATATGTGCTGCTTCCTCCTGCAACATCCCACACAAGATCTAATCCATTATACCTTCTTTTACCTGTTCAGAAACTGCAGCTCCCAATAAATTATAGTGCCAGGAGCATTCCTCCCTGCTATATAAAAACCAGCTGTGGCAGGGTGGGCAGCAGCAGTATAAAAAGCTTCTTGCAGGGAAGTTGTCATTTGCAGTGTTGCTCTGGGACCCTGTGATGTGGGAAAAGAGATGTTTGTACAGCAAAGGCATGCAGACCTGGAGTCTCAGGATAAAGGAGCAAAAGCTTTCCTGTGCTAGGGCCTACTGCCTGACTAAATGAGAGTATTTCTCATTTTTGAGGCAGCCCCAGGCATTAAGAGTGTTGCCCTGTGCTGTAGACCTGGGCTGGATGTGGCCTGGGCAGCCCTTCTTCCACCATGGGATGTTGTCCACTTCTGAGGTCAAAGTTTCTCTTTCTAACACAACTTAGCAACGAACCCTGGTAGAAAATGCAGAGAACTCCAACTTTTGCCTAGACTACAGCATCCACAGACTTACCAGCGTTTTCCTCAGTCCAAATGGATGGCTTCTGGCCTCTGTGCCTGGGACCATAACCCAGCTGTCATATGGAAGAGTGCAGTGGACTTAAGCTGCTCTGCCTATTGGTGGTACAGGAGCAATTCATTCCCTTTTGAGAAGCAGACACTCTGAGCCACCACTGGCCTTTGATCTGCAAATAAACAAGCTCAGCTTTGGTGACAGGCTTTCCTTGCTCAGTCCAAATTGCTGCTGAGCAATCCTATTTCCCCCCATGCATACTCTGTCCAGTCTCTCCTGTGTTCCCAGAGCACTGAACTTTGTGTGTCAGCATGTGCCTGTTCCCTCAGGTAGTAAGAGCCAAGGAGCACAAGGAGTGGGCTTGCCTAGGACAAGGCAGAGCCGTGAGCAGGTCTGCCAGGCAGCCCTCAGTGAGCAGTGGGTGGATGCATGTTCAGGAATGTGTTGGGTGGTGTGTGCCAGGTACCTGCTCCGGGTCAGGTACCACGGCTCAGCTGTGCTCTGCTCGGCCTCTGCCTAGGTCGTGTGGTGAACATCAGCAGCATGATGGGGCGGATGGGCAGCCCTGCCCGCTCACCCTACTGCATCACCAAGTTCGGCGTGGAAGCCTTCTCCGACTGCCTGCGCTACGAGATGCAGCCCCAGGGCGTCATGGTCAGCATCGTGGAGCCCGGCAACTTCATCGCCGGCACCAACCTGTACAGCCCCGAGCGCATCAAAGCCATCGCCGACAAGATGTGGGATGAGCTCCCCGAGATCGTGCGCAAGGACTACGGCAGGAAGTACTTCGACGAGCAGGTCAGCAAGATGGAGTCGTACTGCCAGAGCGGCTCCAGGGACACCTCACCCGTCATCGAGAGCGTGGCGCACGCGCTCACCTCCACGGCCCCCTACACCCGCTACCACCCCATGGATTACTACTGGTGGCTGCGCATGCAGATCATGACCCACATGCCCGCGGCCATCGCAGACCGGCTCTACGTCTACTGAGGCCTCGCGCTTGTAAGCTATCCAGGTGGGAAATACGTTTTAAAGAGAGCTTTCTACACACTTCCCATTAGTCCTTTTTAAATTTTTCTAACCTCATTTCAGAGTACTGTATTTTAGCTCTAAAGGGTTCATTTAAATGTCTGACATAACCTAAAAGGCAGTAATTTGCAAGGGATGTTTCATAGGCAGGAATATGTTATGTTTGTGCAGGGACGATGATTTTTTTGCTATTTATTTCATGTAATCTTTTCTTTTTTCACCTCAAATATGAAGCTGTAATCATTATTTATACTGCAATTGCTCTGAGGCATTTTCAGAATAATTTCTGCTGATGGCCAAACACAATCTTCACAATTCCTGCCTAGGATGCAGCCTTCACACCATAAAACAGAATCCCTCCATGATATAATGGCAAACCGCTGCTTCCTCATGACAAAGAATGTCCAACTGACTTTTCCAGGCCTAGTCACAGTAGCCCGAGGCAGAGCAGAGACTTCTTTAATTTGAGGATCAGAACTCAAAATGCTCAAGGTGCTGAAATTGAGCAACTGACCCTGTCCCTTTCTCTCGTAGAATTATACTGATGAAACATTAGAGAAAAGGAACCAGTCTGCTTCTCTTGCATGCTTTCTTGCAAAGGAGTTCAATGACCCAGGGACGCAACCTTGCAGACTTTCCCCGTGGGAGTTTTTACTCACATTAGCATTCCCATGACTGTGAGCAGCTTTACGCACAGGACTGCAGGTGTCAGGATTGGCCTGCAGTGACATTTGCCTTCTCTTCACCAGTGTCTGAAGATGAACTCCAGAGTTAGCTTGGAGAGGAGATTAGCTTGAGCTCCTGTGGTTTGTGAGGAACACTGTGGGCAGATGGAGCAGAGAAGGTTATAATGACATCAGTGAATGCCCTTCTTGCCAGGGACCTCAGTTACAGCCATGTGTTTGTACAGCACCTTGTACAGAAGGGCCTTAACCCTGACCAGGCCTCCAGTACTGCAGCACAGGTGATGATGACAGTAACTTCCATTGAAGTCGTCACTGAGTTGAAATACATGCAACATGACATAGATCTATCAAAACATCCATAACAATAAAGTTAACTTTAGGAGCAGTCTCATTTCCATGATGGTTGTTTACATATCTGAGAAACATTTGTTTTGTATTTAAGAAAAGAAAAGGAAAAAAAAAAAAAAGAGCCTTTTATGGGGAGTTCAGGAAGAGTAAATTTTTTTAAGCTTGAAAGGCAAAAATAAAATGTAATTAATGACCATTGTTAGCAAAGTTGAAAAGATCTCATGTACTCTAGTAACATACTGTGACATGATCAAACTCCTTTGGCTTAATAAATATATACATGAATGGTAACAAAATTCAGAGGCTCCCTCTCTTTATTTTTGAAAGATATAAGGTGAAGGCTCATATTCTGTAGTGGTGAGGTTCATGCCTATTACACACATCATTCAGAGGCTCATTTGCACTCTTGAGCCTTTCATGTCTGTCCTGGGTACTGCAAGACTTTTGTAGGGATACTGCTGTGTCCTGGATCTCGTGACAGAGATGCCTAACCCCTGGGCTCTGTGTGTTCACAGCTCTTAAACCTGCATTTGTAGTGGACTCTTGCAGATTACAAAGGATTATTATGGATTATTCCTAAGGGATCAGAAAAGGAAACTGAGCTCTGAAGAGGGGAGGGTTGTGGCAGTGATTCAGCAGGGTAGCACACAATACGTCACTGACAGACCCCAAATAGATTCCAGGGAGACACTGTCTGGTTTCCAGACCTTCCTGATTTTCTCCAGAGTCCCAGCAGTGGCAGCTGTCTCTTGAGTGCAGGGCATATTTCCTTGTTTTCCAATACAAGGACTCTTCTCTAGGACAAAACCTGGGTATGAACTACCCAGCAGGCACGAGGACTGAATTGCAAAGCAGAGCAGAACACCTGGATAACACTGTCTGTTGCAGATGATACAGCAGAGAGAGAAAAGCTTTCACAAGGGAAGTTCTTGTAGTTTAAAATTTAGCTCTTCAGATGCTAAGTAGCATTAAAAAAATATGTAATTCCACCTGGGATGCTAGCTCCCAATTTTACTTCTGAGTTTTAATACAAACATCAGTAGAGTTAGATATGGAGGAAGCTGAGTGCACAGCCAGGTTATCTCAGTTTAGCTCAGTGACCCTGGAAGCAAACGTAGCAGGTGTTCAGCAGCACTGTGTTCATTCCCAGCCAGAAGGATAAAGCTGAGCAGGGATAACTGCAGTCACATCTACATGGCATTTCTTCTGGAGGCTCCTGAACTCTCCCATGAGGTGGCCCCAGGGAGCTCTGGAGCTGTGCCACTACTCCAGGGCCAGAGAAGATGTGGCAGTCCCGCTGCCCTGCAGTGCAAGTCACAGGGAGCTGTGTGGTTTCATATGATGGGGAGGCAATGGCTGGGGTGCTCCTGTGCATCCACAACTGTTCCAACATTTCTGTGTGAGTTTTCCTGACACTAGGAGAGTTTGGCAGCGGGTTTGTGGTCAGGAGGAGTGGCTAGTTTTTCTGCTGGGATCTTGGCAATCCCCTGATTTCAGAGTTTGCCCTGAGAAGCGCATTAAAAGCTAATCCCCTCTGGGTTTGCATGACTGTCCTTTTGACTCAGAGCACCCGAGGTCTGCCTGCACTCTTCCACTGCAGCTCCTGGAATAGCTTCAGCTCAAGTTTATTTGAAAACTGAAAAGAACAAAAGAGGACTTGGCAAGGTACCTGGTCCTCTGTACTCTCAAGGCTGCCTCAGTGGCAGCTTCTGCTCCCTCAGGAGGCACTGGTGAGCCTGGAGGGGTCAGTTTGTAGGAATGCACACACCTGAGCTCCCATCTGGTCCCAGCTGGCTGGAGGAAGGGCTCTCTCTTCCCAAATTTCTTGCCAGGTGAAGACCCTTGGCAGTGACGCAACAGATTCCACTGTGCAGTATCCCTCAGGCAACCTGCAGTTAAAAATAACTTCCCCTTGGGTGGTGGGAAGTAGCAGAGATGGAGTAATTTTAACTACAGCTGTTACATCTTGTTCTGAGCCTTAATGTGAAAATCATGAAGTCCTACCCACTTCAAAGTCCTACCCACTTTTTGCTCCTGGTAATGAGGGTAGTGAGTACCAGCATTTAGTGACTCCTTACTGCCACCTTATCAGGACAAAGTGCAGGGATTGCCCAGTTAAACAGGAGATGATTTCACAGCCAGAAATTCACACACCTTCAGGAGACCTGCAGCTCTCACATCCTGGCAGAGATCTGGCCCAGGCTCCCTCCTGGGACTCAGCCCTGTGGATCTGGCTGAGACTTATCCTGGAGTGGCAGCTTGGAAACAGGACTGCTCTGAAAACAGAAAAGAGGAAAGGACCACTCATGTTCAGGGCTGCCTGAAAACCACAAATCAGACTATTCTGCTTCCACAGCCAGCAGGTAGTTCCCTGTGGTGTGTGGGGAGCATAGGGGTGAGGAGTCTGGCTAAGATGTAGGTTGTTATCTTAAAATAATTTTTCCTAACACAGTGTTTTGTTTGTAGTTACTTGAAGATGCCTTTTTGTCAGCATCTGTTTCTGATCACAGATTATTTCTGACTTTCTGGGGCTCTGCCACCGTAATGAACTGGAAGAGGGAGTGTACCTGGCTACAGCCTCCTCCAGTCATCCTCTCCCTCCCTTCCCTAGCACAAGGTTGTGCAATTGTTTGTGTGATGTGGGACACCTTCAGCAGAAAAGCTTGGGAGACCTGTGCCACCACCCACACGTCCTGGGGAAGCAGAGCTCTCCCAAAGCGGCGCTGCTCTGGTTTCTCAGCCATGCAGCAAGCAGGTCAGCCCACCCACAGACCACCTGGGATCTGTGGTGCTGAGGAGCTGTGCCCTGGGAATTGCAGCCTCTCTGCAGCCACCCTAGACAGGTGCAGGCGTCGCCAGGGACTTTGGCCATCCTCCCTTTGCTTGTCTGACAGGCTTCAATGTGCTGGTCCCTGGGGTGTTTGCTCCCCTCACTGCTTGCTTCTCCATCAGCAAATGGGGCACTGAAGAGAGGGCTTGTCTTTACCAACAATCTAGTCCCATGAGTTTAGTCTTTTATGTCCAAGGAGGACATAGAAAACTAAAATCCCTCTCCTGATCTTGTGCAGGCATTCATCCTTGAGCTTTTTTTTCCAGCCAGAGTTGCAAGTTGGGAAGCAACCGGATCCTGCTCGCCTCCTCTCCAAATACCTACACACCAAAACCCCCAGAAAGCTCCTTGCTGGAGCTGGGGGTGAAAGTGGAAATGTTCCCATCCTCATTTCTTCCCCTGCTGTGAATGTCAGAGCAGTAGCCTAAAAATGCAGTAATATCCGGAGTGATCACTGTGGTGGTATTTTTGACTTTTCCTGGAGCAGGGTGAACCATAAATCTTGTGGGATAATACATTGCCACAGAGACTTCCAGCCAGTTTTTCAGGCCTTGGGAGTCTTAATGCTGCCAGAGCATCTGAGCCAGCCCACCCAAAGCTGGGCATTACTACCACAAAAAGCAGCAGCTTTCTGTCATATCCATGAAAACAGGGTGAGTATTTGGTTCTTCCTCTCTCTGAAATCTTGGAGATATTGTGGGAAACTTTACCAAGATCTAATCAACCACATAGTGAAACTGGGATATTTGTTGTCATGAGACTGAAAGTGTGACTGGTCTGAAGGAGAGACCAAAAAAAATTACAGATTGTTTAAGCAAAATTTGGGTTGTTCTTGATGTCTCACCTCTGAATCTGCACTGAGTTTAAAACCATCTTACTCCCTGATGGGTCATCAGGACCTTGCCAGTGCTAGCTGGGATTCCCCACCCTGACCGTGGCTCAGGATCCCATTTCAGCCCTGCCTATGGTTGTGCATTCCATCTGGAGTGGAGATGGAAGATGCTGGTCTTCAGCCCCACTGGGCTGGATTCATCCCTACAATGCCTACCTGACCCCTCTCTCCAATGGACAGAGCCCATGATCCTGCTCAGGGCAAGAGCAGCACTCTGGGATAAGGAGTGTTCTGCTCTGATGGGGATGCCCTGGCATGCACTCAGCCTGCTGCATTTGGCAATGGTCCTGCTGCCACCAGGAGGTCAGCACCTCCCTGTTTGTCCTGCCTCTGCTTCTTGACCCTCCTGCTGCTTCTCCTTGTGGAGAGGTTCCTGCTGTCCCCCTGTAGCCTGTGGCTGTAGTGGATGTGCCTTTGGCCGGGTGCTGACACACAGCAGAGGGTGCTGGAGCAGAGAGAGCTGCTTTCCTCTGGCTGGCAGCACTTTCCCTGAGCTCCTCTGGATGCCACCCCACTCCTTGCCTGTCCCAGCCTGCTCTGTGGGGATCAGCTGCGCTTGGCAGAAACATTTACAGATGAGGGAATCACCTTCTACCCCACAGAGACAGGGATTTGCATTCCCTTTGCTGGTTTTGGGACAGCCCTACCTCTCTGTGTTGTTATCAGGAGGTTCCTGTAGCACTGAGTCCCTCAGTGAGGAGCTCACCTGCTTGGAGCAGCATTTCCCACAAGGAACACCTCTGACCTGCCTGGAAGGCTGGGTTCTGCACAGGAGAGGAGGCCAAACCCCAACACAACCCCAGCCCAGCCCTGCTTGGATTGATACTGCCTAGACAGCATTCCTAGGAATGCAACCCTTCCTCCTCATCCTCTGAGTCTTTCTGAACTCTTTCCTTGTTTCTCAGCTCCTGGGAGATCCCTTGGGCTAATTCTCAGCCAGATCAATGCACTTGCAGCTGTGTTGTAGGCACTAATGAGCGAGTGGCTTGGCAGGGTGAGTTGGGCTGGAGGGGCAGCAAGAGGCTCCCGGGCTTTCGAGAGGTTGGTAGATTTTATTTCTGCTGTTATTTCTACAAGCAGGTTTCCTGTGCAGACTTGGTGCTGTTGGGAGCTGTGGGTGGGTGTTCCGTGGGGCAGCAGGGCATGCTGCAGGATGAGATGAGCACACAGGGGTGCCGGTGGGGGACAGTGTGGCATCTTGAGGAGGTTACAGGGTTGCTGCCATAGGATGGGTGTGTGCCACACGAGGGCTTGGGGGGGTGGTGGTTGGGAGGACAGGCTGTCCCCAAGATGCCAGCCCTGAACTGAACCCTCTGGAGTCCTTCCAGCCACCTGCCATCGGTGCTGTGTCCCAGCCGGGTGTCCTGAGTGCTGGGTGGAGGTGAACAATCGTTCCCAGGCCCTGAAAAGTTCTCTTTCAGCCCTGGCAGATGAGAACAAGGGGTCACACATCTGCTAGAGACGATTCAATGCTGGCACAAAGCACAGAGAGAGCCGAGCCATGCACCAGTGCTGCTGGCCAGGCACAGGCTGGTACCACACCACAGGACTGAGCACCAGCCATCACCCTGAAAGGCCCTTTGTGGCCCTGGCTGCTGCACCCAGACCCTGGGCCACAATCCTCTCTCCTGGCCTCTCTCTCATGGCTGCATCCTACACACAGATGCCTTTGTGACTTTCTGACCCACTGCAGTTGTGCTCTGGTTTGCACCACGATAGAAACCCAGGCCAAAATCCATCAGAAATTCCTCTAAGTGGAGCATGAAGCAGGAGAAACATGATTTTTTTGGGATTTCCTCTAGATGTGACCACTCTCAAGCTGTGCTGAGCAGAAGGGCTCACATGCCAGCGTCTGGGCTGTGATGCCCTCCCAGGACATGCATCCCATCCAAATATCACATGTGCTACATGGCACTGAGGATCACCAGCTCTGTTCCCAGCAAAGGCCTGAACTTCACACATGGCTCAAGGTCTCTGTGCAGGTGCTGACCTGGCTCTGGGTGGGCTCTGGATGCCCACTTACCCACAGCTCTGCCTAGCAGCACTGGGGCTTTGCTTTGCTGCTCTATCCCTCCCTGGAATGGAGAGTTTGCTGCTAATGCTGCTCCTCAGGAGCAAATAGGCCCACAGATGGCCCTAGGCTGGGCTCTGGGGTGTGGCCTGGTAAGTACAGGAGGTCTCACTGGGGAGGCAGGAGTGGGAAAATATCCTGGTGTCTGAGAATAACATCAGGCATTTTTCTTTCTTGTTCCAAGGAAATGTTGGGACCCTGGAGGACTGCATCATCTGACTGCTGCTGTTTCCCCTCTTGTGTAATTCTTTAGGAAAAACATTCAGGCATGATAACTCCATCCCAGAAATGAGAAAACTGCAGCAGAATTCCCAGCCCAGCTGATAGCCAGATCTCGGAGGAGGCAGGACACATGATACAGCCTGGCATCTCCAGGGGATGCCCACCAGGCTGAGCTCCTGCTCCTGGAAAGCACCACTCCAGCACTGCTTCCCTCACAGCCACACAGCTCCCAGCCTTGGAGATGGGACTGCCAGGATTGCTGAGATCTTTTAAATGTGCTTTTTGGCAGGATTCATTGTGGGTTGATACAGCAGAGAGAAAGGGAATCCACCAGGAATTACTCAGTGCCTCTTGATATCTGTTAGACTGCAGTGAGTATGAAAGCAGACCATATTTTTTGAGGACTTGGCTGAAACATTCTTTAGGCTCCACTCTCAACAGCACTTTGAGCTGAGCTGGCAGCCTTGATCCCTCAAGCAGTTGGGATCACATGGGAGCTTCTGAGGCACTGCAGTGGTGAACAGAGGGCAGACAGGGATTTTGCTTTGGCAATGCTGCTATTAGCTCAGTCACAACTGTTTTGGAGGATTTCTGACAGCAAACAGGCAGAGCTGGATTTTAGCCAGCTGGTAACCAGGTGGTGGATGTGTCTTCAGATGTAACTGTATTGGTACACATGCAGCCCCACGGCAGAATTTTTAAAACATCACATCCCTTAAAAGGCCTAATTTTGGAGGGAGTGAGAGTGCCGTCAGTGGCAACACCTACAGAAGTGTCTGCAGGAGTCCCTGAGCATCCAGAGGGAAATGCAGGCATGGCTGTTTGGAGATGCTTCTCCCAGCCTGGGGTCTTCGCTGTCAGGAAGCATCTGTGGGTCCCCCAGCAGGGTCTGTGACACCTCTGACAGGCAGATCTGTCACCCTCCTACCCTTTTGGGATCAGCCCTTTTGCAGCCTGATTACAGGCTGGCTGGAAATGCAGACAGCGTGGTTTTGGTGTGAGTCACAGAGGGTTTGGTGGCTTTTCCCTCCTCGCAGCTCTCGGCTCTCTGTGGCTCTCTGGATGAAGCAGTCAGCTGGCAGCATCAGCTCCTGGCCCCAAGGAGCAGATATGCAGCCCTTTATTTGTGGAGAGAGGTTTGTATGAGTGCTGAGCAGGCTCAGGGGAAGCAACTAAGAGCGCCAAGTATTATTCTGGAGATCTTTCATCTTTTTTGGGAAAAGTGATCCCAGAGATGGGTGGTGGAGAGGCTGGACTTTCCAAAGATCCTCAGTGGGGAAGGATCTGTTCTTGTGGGCCTGGACTTGGTGCCTGCCATGCTCCCTTTCCCATCCCTGAGGCAAGAAGAGCTTCTTGTCTTTCCTAGGAACACAGAGACCTGCCTAACTTGCTGCTCTCTGCCAACAGGAGTTCCTGATGTGCCTGGTTTGCAGGGAGGGGTGGGGTTTTAATTAAACTGAGTGTTACAGCTGGGGGACACGGACAAACCTTTCCCTGTCAGATGGAAACAGAAGCAGCATTTTTGGTGCACAGTGTTGCTCCAGATGTCACATAACATCTGGGAAGTGAGGGGAAGCCCTGATTGGGCTGCAGTCAAGGAGCACTTCAGGGAGGGAATTTCTTATCAGTGTGACATATACTGACTGCTGCTTTTTATTTGACTGCTATGTGGGGAGGGCACAGAGCTGCCCCAAGATGGGGACCCACAGCTCAGCTGCTGGGAACAGGCACTGCCATCAGACATGTGCTCTGCTCCCCAGTCTCCTAAACCATGACAGGCATGTGTTTGAGTACCAAGTGTCTCAGGGCTGTGATGGATCCTGGTGCTTCCAGAGATAGCTGCTCCAGACAGGCTCTCACCTGGAGTTTGTTCAGGTGTGACTGTGTCTGGGCCCCACAGTGTTTGCAGCACCTTCCATCTCTGCAGCAGGCTGTGACTGTGCAGGACCCCAGACATCCCTCATCCTCTGATTTGCAACCCTCCTTGTCTTTCCTCTGCCTCTCACCCTGCTGTGAGCCTCCTCCCTGGGCTGCAGCTTGGGCATCTTGGGCTCTCCTGAGCTCCTTGCTCATCTTCACCAAGGCTTCTGCACCATCCAAGACTGTTCCCAACCTTCAGAAATGCTGATAATGCCCCACTTAGTACTCAAAGGCTTACAGAGCCTTGCAGCAGCTGTAAATTGTGGGAGCTGTCTTTTGTGTAGAACAAATGTTATTTTGTTTGTACTAGAAATAGGTTGGAAGAACTGTCAGTGAACAGCTTTGGAAACACACACCAAAACAATATGAACTATCTCAGGGTGAATATCCACAATGGGCATCACCAATGTCCTGCCTGAGAACCCCACTGTCTCCAGCACCATGGCCCAGCTTCAGCATCAGTTGATAACATCAAGCCTCTGGTATAATAGCAGCCCTGTCCTTTGTGCTCACTTATCAGTCTGTCTGTAACATCTCCAATCAAGCCTGTTATTTATTGCTATAAAATTGTCCACCCAGAGCAACTGAAGGCTGCCCAGAGTCAGGAGGAACACAAACACCATTTTCTAACTCTGACACTCTGAGGCTCCCCACGATGAAGGCTGTCAGTACTATTTGCAGACATCGCTGTGCAAGGGGAAGGCAATTACTGCAGGATAACCACTTCTTCTGGGCTTAATGATTCACCAGCCTGTGTGGGTGCCATTAATCCCCATGGGCGTGGGGGCCTCACAAACATGCTATTCCCTGATGGAGCATTGCAGTAATGCTGACAATGTCACAGAGAGTTCCCCCCTGCTCTTGGGCGAACTTTTCCCCCTCAGAAAATACTTGGAGAGGACTGCTCTGCAGCTCATGGCACCTTAGCTGGACCATGCTGTGGGCTTTCCCAGTGATACACGCAGTGGGAATCCTTTCTTGCCTGGCAGAGTCTTTGCCATTGAGCTTTTCCTTTCAGCAGCAATTGTGCTGTGCAGAGTGAGGTGAAAACCTCATCATAGTCACTCACCTTATAGGTGTTCAGGGAGCATTGTACATGGGATTTACTGACTGCCTTTGCAGAGAGGAGGCTTCTAAGAAAAAAAAAGCCTTCTTTTCCCCCAAGCTTAAAAAGCCTGGTAAAAGTCCATGTTCATGTGTTATTTATGGCCAGAAAATATTTGTTTGACAATTATAATCACACCTAGTATCTCCAATGTGTCTTAAAGCTTAATTGCCTGATCATTTTGTTAGCAGTGAGATAATTCTTGCCTCAGTCAATGGCTATCCCATCGCAGCTTATGGCATCTGTGTGCAGCAGCTCTGTATGCTGAGGAAAGGCCATGTGCCCACTCTCCTGTGAGCCTACACAAGGCATGGCATGGACTGCAGAGCTGTGCCGTGGGCGGTGATGAAGGTGAGGAAACCTGGGGGAGGAGTGGCTGTGGGGACCGGGGAAGCAAGCAGCAGTACAGGAAAGACACAAACATGAAGAGTTAAGCCAGCGTGAATTCGTCTGCCAGACTGATCCATTCCGAGAGTGATAAAGTGCTCAGGGGCTGGTTTTTAGGGGTTCCCTGGCAGAGTGCCACTAGGGCTGGCAGGGAGAGGAGGTGCTGCTGCCCCTCAGCACAGGGTAAAGAGGGCTGCACCCTCCTCACTCTGTTGCAGGAGGTGCTTTTGCTCACCTGAGCCCTGGGGATGACCAGGTGCTCACACAATCCCTGCAGCAACTCGACTCGGGGCTCACTTGGCAATGGCGAAGCCAGAGGAAGGAGGAATTGCCCTCTAGCGTGTTCCAAAAGGCAGTATGCTGTAAAATTCATTACCCTCAGACTAGTTTTAGCTCTCCTGTAAAATACATTTTGTGTCTAATCTTGGTAACACGCCGTCTCTTCGCCATCAGCCCGGCGGTGCGTCTCACTGCCGGTGAGCAGCGAGAGAGCCTCACTGCGGCGCTGAGAGCCGCTCTGCTCGGCAGGCGCAGATGGTACCGTGCTCCTGGAGACACGTTTCCAGGCTGTTCGGAGCTTTCTTCACTTGAAGTCACCAGCGCTGGTTTTACAAAGCATCAAGCGGCAGGTGAGAGCCGCTTCTCCGGCTCCGTGAGCGGATGGATGTGTCCAGGGATGGTGTGCGAGGCTGGGCTCGGGGTCCAGCCCGGGCGCCCACAGCCCGGAGGTACACACGGGGCTTGCACCCCTTCAGGTCTGTCCTGCAAGAATGCGCTGTGAGAGCTGTGTCGCACCAGGACGCCGTTCGTTTCTCCTTATGGGCACCTACAGCCCGTTTAAATCGATTTGAGGTGATCTGCGGAGATAAGCATCCCTCAGGCTCGGGTACTCTGCTGACTCGGGGTACACGAAACCAAACAATCTCCCTTTCTTCGCCGAAGGAAGGCAGAAAAAATGTTGCTGCTTATGGGGCACCTTTGTTGAGCAAGGACAGAGAAGCTCTGATGCCCTGTATGGGCTGATGGATTTAGCAAGGAGGAAGGCAACCCCCGAGGGGCTGCAGAAGCAGCAGTGATCGGGGTGCCCGGGGCCGTGGCAGCAGCTACTACTCTCTCCGACCTGCTCCGATTCTACCGCCGCCCTCCGAGCCCCTCGCTGCCTCCCGGGCCCTGCTCGCCTGCCCCGAGATGATCCCAGCCACAGATTCCTGTTTGGTTCACGGTTTGGTGTAGGGGGAGGAGGTTGTAGCATCCGCCTTTCGCTCCGTTCCTGTTCCAGAATGAGTCACCGCGATGAAGGAGCTGAGCAACAAGCGAGAGGCTAATTCGCCTTGTGACGGTGATTCAGCCCCGGCGGGGCGGTGGCAGCGTGAGCAGAGCTATTGTTTCTCCCCACCAGCTGATGACAAAAGTGTTCTTGCCCCTCTCATTGTAGAGGAAGAGATATGACCGAAGCGATGTGAAATTGTGATGAGTGATGTCCTCGCTCCAGGGAACAGCCTTTGGCTGCTGCATGCAGGGCACCTCGCTGTGCCCACAGCCAGCCCCTCTCCTGCTGCAGTGCCAGTCCCGAGAGCAGTGCAGGGCACACAGGGGCTGAGCTGGCCCGGCGCTCAGAGGGGACAGGGCTGGCTCGGTCCGTGCGAGCACACCGGAGAGCGCTGCGCTGGGACAGCCTGGGAGCGCCGCGCCAGCTGCTCCTGCGGAACCAGCGGCCAGTCCCTGCTGCTGTGTGTGTCACCAGCACCCTGCAGACACAGCCAGCACCCTGCAGACACAGCCAGCATCCCGGAGACACACCCAGCATCCCGGAGACACACCCAGCATCCCGGAGACACACCCAGCATCCCCTCCACGCGGGGATTGGCTGGGCCCCGGCACAGCCACGCACTGCGAATGTGACCTGGGATTTCGGCAGTTCTACAGACTAAAAAAATCAGTGAAATTCTGCCAAAGCCTGAGTGCTGTGACCAACAAGGAGTGGTTATCCTCTGCCTCTTGTCAAACGAGGTTTTGGGGCATCAGGTGAAACTAGCAGAAATATGTTCATCACAACAAATGAGGAAAAACTGGTTTACAAAATTTAAGTTGTTGTCTGTTGCATGGCAGAGAGGCTACGAAAATTTTACAAGGATTTTTTAAAAATGATTCATTGTATTAAGAGAAGATAATTCCTGGTGGTCACTAATTCAAATACAATCCCTCAATTAGGAATTCTTGAACCAAGTGTCAGTAGATGTGGGGAGGAGATGCAGAAGTCATGTTTGCAAGATGCCCTGGACATTCACCCTCCTCTTGGCACACACTGGGGAGGGGTTCTGCCAGTCCAACTCATTGTTTCCACATCCCTTTGCTCAACATATGTGCGAAATTTATAGGTTCTTGCATAACTAATATGTGGACTTTAAACAAATGCTCCAAGATCCAGCATGGCAAAAATAATATGAAGCTGAACTAGAGAAACATAAATCATCTTTTGCCAACTTCAGCATTTTCTCTTCCCAGTTATTTACATTTTGCTCTTTTTGTACTTGCAATTTAGATGATGCCCAAGGAGCGGCATGTCAGATTAATGCATGACTGATAGCAGCTCCAGGATATTCAGACAGGAGTAATATGTGTATCATTGACAGTGAATATTCATAGGGACAGATCAGCTTGGAGGATTAAAAGCCACATCCTAGAGGAGTGGATATAATGAAAACAGGAGTAATCAAGTAAATGAAGCAGAAAAGGTGTAGCCTTACTGGCCTTTTACAGTCACTGTCTCAGAGTCTCCTTCAGTTCCTAATTGCTATTGCCAGAAGGTAACAGCTATTAGCAGGGGCTACAGATCCTGGGCTCTTTGAAGTCCTGAACAATAGACCACAGGAGGTGCTACTGTGGTGTCCCTGGGCCTCCTCCAGCCCCTGTACTCGGGGCTGCCTGTGTTACAGCTCTGCTCCAGTCCTGCTGAGGAAGCAGAGGGGTTATGGAGGTGCAGAACAATGCATGAGAGGTACTAATCCCCAGCCACGTAGCCCCAGATCTTGAGAACTTCAGGATAATGCAAGCTTTTTGTTGGAAGACACTCATCCACCACAATCTTGACTTTCAAGCTAAATCTAGGTGTGTTTAGCCTGGAATGATATTTTCCTAGCCCTCTGATGTGATGCAAGTTCATGCTTCTGCTGGAAATATTTGCTGTTTGACTTGTGATTCAATGTACTGACTTCTAGCTGCCCAGAACAGCTGCTGTTTGGCCTTCCCTGGTCTAGCAATCTGAACTACAGGGCTTTCCTTTTGCCTCCAGTGTGATCATCTCCTTGCTTAAACTCTTATTCCCAGCAGTTTCCTACATATATCACTGTTGTTTTAGAGAAAAAGTAATTTAAAATGCTTCCTTTTTGGGGACTTGGAAGATTTCTAGTTCTGCTCCAGCATCTGTGTGGCACAGCCTCACTTTTTTCCTTGCTCTCATTCATTTGCACGGCCAAAAATCCTGGTGTTATTTACTGATTAGCTGTCACTCCCCACTGCTTCACCTCTCCATCTGGCCCTGGGCTGTGTGGCTTCTCAGGGCTCCCTCCCCTATGAGCTGGAAGAGGCTGTGTGGATTTTCTTGTGCTACCAGCCAGTCTGTTTTCCTGTGTTTGGGTTCAGCTTTCCCTGGGCTGTGCAGCACAGAGCTGCTTGGCTGCTGCTGGTGCTGCAAGCTGTCCCTGTGGTCTGGAGCTGCCTGCAATTCTGCTGTGTCAGAGGTTTCCTCACATCCGTGTTACTCTGAATTTTCCCTGCTCCTGTTGCTTTGCCAGGAGCCTGTCTTGCCTGAGAAAGCAGGAAACCCTCTTGTCCTGGGAAGCAGGAGAGTGGTGGCTCAGCTCTGTGCTGGAGCTGGCTTGGACATGGACTGACTGTGACCTGTGAATTATCCGGATAAGAGCAGCTCTGTGGGTGGATGTTTGCTGGGAGGACATCGGTGAGGAGCTGTTGGGAAGGGTCTGGGCTTTGATGTTTTATTGCTGGTCCTGGCAGCTGAGAACTGGGACAGGAGCTCACCCCTTTGGCAGCCCATATTAGTGAGTGTTCCCTTTTTTAAAGCCTTTTAATCAAAATCTCTAGATCTTTGTGATTCCTCTTGTACTCTGTGGGCTTGTGTTTCAGTTTCTGATGAGTTGTATAAGGCTGCTTTTTGCTGAAGTGTTTGAAAGCTTTCAGATATTCCAAAAGTTGCTGCTGCCCCAGTGTGAAGCACTGCTCTGTGTTGGTGATGGAGAGCACTGCTCCAGGTCTGGGGCTCCAGTGTTACTCTATCAGAAGTCTGGCTCATAGGAGCATGCCAGGCTGACAGTAAGAAGGATGGGAGGACAGAACTGGGACTCAAAATAACGACAAATTGAAGAATTCTTCAAACCAACACTGTATAGCACTGGACTTGTGAAAACATCAACTTTTGCTGACATAAGTTGCTGTCAAATTACTTTTCCTCTTTCTCTCTGCAGTCCTATATTGCTGTAGATGCTGTCCTAGAAGCAAGAGAACCTGTGCCTGATGACAGCACAAGAACTCTCTCGAGGGTATATTGTAATGGGCAGCTTGTTGTGCAACCACCATGAGGTGTCACAGGTGTTACCTTCTGCACAATTTTTTTATTTTGTTCATTTTCCTGCCCTGGTGAAGACCCCCATGTGTCCTGATACTGTTTTGGCTTTGTTACAGCTTTCACCCTTCAAAATGCTCTGTTATTTCAGGTTAGCCATCACCTCCCAGCTCGGTTAATCAGACTCTCATTAGCTTTGGTCCCCTGCTGATTTCCCCACTCTGCTGCTTTAATCCTGCTCTGATCTGACAAGCAAAGCACATGGAAACAGTGGCTAGGATATGCTCTGGAAATAGTTCTGCCCTTTAAAGCCCTTGCTCATGTTTTTCTCTTTGGTCCTGAAATCTTTCCATATTCCATATACAGATTCCACTGTAACCTGCCACCAGAAACCTTCTCATGGAAACCACCGGTGCTTGCATCCTCCACGATGTGTCTTGGGAACCTGGGGGGAAACCACATTATTTTGACTGCAGTCAAGATGCAGGGGAATTGTTTACAGCAAGGCAATCCCACACCATTTGTGCCCAGGAGCTCCTCAACACCCTTGCTGGCAGCTCAAAGGTCTTGGCTCCCTCCCGTTCCAAAGGAGCTCACAAACATCAGCTCATGAGCAGAGCAGAGACTGGGGGAGGCAGCTCATCACAGATGGGCTGGGAGGCAGGAGAGGGGCAGCTTCACTGGAGGAGCTGCTGGGTTAGAGCCCTCAAGGGAGCAGCCTGGGAAGGAGGGAAGGCTGAGTGGAGCACTGAATACAGGCTTAAACTTTACAGGTTTTTTAGGATTTTGCAGGTCTGATATTCAGTCAGAGATAAGTGTTCATTTGATATCCTAGAAGCTATTGAGAAAAGGAAACATTATATGGAGTGCTGCTTTGCTTAAAGAATCAGTATTGATGTAATAGTGACAAAATTGTCCTAGCATCAGCTGATATATACTAGTCAAAAATCTATTACATGGAGAATCCAGTGATGGTGCCTCTGTGACATGTGGCATCCTGTTCCTGCACATTCATTTTTTCCATGCTTTTGAGTTTTCATTCTCTTCAGTATCTGATGTGTGATGTAGGAGAGAAGGGGGAGAAACGAATAAATCAGAATAATGAGCAAGAAAATTTTCTCTACTTGCAATTCAGAGTTTTGAACAGCCTTTTTGATGAAACCCAGAATGTATGAGTGCTAGCTGTCAGCAAGGAACAGACAATTGCAAAATATTTTTTTCCACAGGAAAGGGCCTTGCAGCCTGAGGCAATATTTCCACAGTTTCCCAGTGTCTCTGGTCACTTATAACAGGTTTTCTCTGTTTTATGCAGCTGTGGTCTGGCATGCTGTATGACAGGGAAAATTTTCAACTTATGGTTTGCAGACACTGGATTATTAAATAAGCGCTGTGCAGACAGAGTAATGGCTGCCTGTGGGGTTTTTCTGGTTTGGCTTTTTTTTCCCTTCCCTTCCCTGGGTTGGAACAAGTTCTTTCTCAAAACAGCTCTGAATGTCTTTGCCTTTTCTAAATGCAGGATTATTCTGTCCTCTCTGGTGTGTGAAAGCATGCGAAGAGTCATCCCACCTCTGCTCCTAGCACGCGGGGCAGGGCAGAAAGGCTCCTGGATTTCAACTTCTGCAGAGTTTACATAACCAAGACCACCAGTCCTTTTTTGTGGCTGTTTATGCTTGGGACACTTACCTGCTTTCCTCATGTCCTGAAAAGCAGCCTGCAGAAACTGGGGTTCAGGTACAGAGAGCAAACAGCTGCTGCTGTCTTGTCGTGGTGCTGTGGGAGCAGGCCGTGCTTGGGCAGGATGGGGCTGCTCCAGCAGCCAAGGGGTGTCCTCAGATCTGATGCTGCCAGTGTGCACTGCAAGGGGCAGGCCTGGGACTCCTTTCTAACACTGAGATTTTATTTTACAGCTTGATGAACAGAGCTAACTCTCCTCCTCAGCGCTGTGGCCAGCAGAGCACAGATGGATGCGGCCTGGCCACGGCCTGGCCACGGCCTGGTGGGGCCCAAGCTCATGAAGGGCAGGAATGATTCGCACAACGCTCCAGCCTGCAGTGACAGTGATCTCGTGGGGTGTAACTGCAGCTTCAGAAAGCGCCTCATCCCACCAAGAAAGAGCCCTAGGCAGTAATGCAGAAACAAGAGGCCTGTATTGATCCATCAAAGGGGAGTTCACCTGCCAACAGGCTGGGTTAGCTTGTGCTTTGCCATGGTATTTGCTCCTGTTATTTCCCTCCCTCATGTCTGGTTCCTGGATCCCACCTCAAAGTTTCACAGATGTAATAGTTCAAAAAACTTGTGTGAAAGAAAAATCCAAGGAATGAATAAGGTAGGAGGAATTCCACTAAATCTTTATACTAATTTTTTTCTTGGGAGTAACTCCCGTGTATTCTTAAGCTCACAGAACAGCCCTGGATGTCATTAGGGCTGGTGTCTGTCTCTAGAACTGTCTTGAACCATGTCCCCAGGCACTGACCCTCTCCAGGCCTTGTGTCTTTGCCAGCAGGTTTGGATTTGCAATGGAGGCAGCCCCACCATCCCTCTACAGTGCCATATTAATATACAGTGAATGGTAAAACTATGCATTAATAGCACTGAGAATTCAAAGCAAGACATTCTGAAGGCTGTCCAGTTTCACCCGGTGTCAGAAAGGGAATTTCTAAATCAACATCAGTGCTGCTTGTCTGGAGTAAAAAAAGAGCAAGTTAATTATTCTCTGCTTGACACAGAACTGGTTTTGCGTGATTTGCAGATTCTGATCCTTGTCTCCTTAATCAGCCTCTTTTCTCTCTCACCACCCACACAAAGCTTCTCTTCTAGTTCCTGCGTGATGATACTCGTTATTACCCCCATTCATGGTGCCAGGCTCAGAATACTGACATCAGTCTCCTGCCACAGCTGATGGAGGTAGCCCTGTCCTGCTGGGAAGAGCATCCCACAATCCAGGGCTGTCCTGAGCTGCTGCATGACCACAGCCACTGATAAGCAGCAAGATCTGTCCTTCCATCAGCACAGCAATTGCTGCTGTGCCCAGGGCATTGCTGAGTGTTCTGCAGGCAGCACAGCTGTGTGGCCATAGGCAGGCAAAAAATAAAGGTAACTGACTTGCAGTCCTGAAGATTCTATTCAAACCTAACCCTGGAAAACACTTCTGACTCCAATAGAGACTTACTTCTGTGAAAATTCTTTACAACACCTCAGTTGGTCCTCTGTGTGTTCATACCTGGAGGAATGTGTTGGTTTCTGCATAATTATGCACAGGTACAGCAGCAAACAAATTTCAATATGAGTAAGAATAAGATAATATTGTATATGTGAATTTTTGCTCACATTATTTTTCATCCAGGGGGTTATGCTATGGGCTATGGCTTGGGTGACCCAGAAAAAGTCCTTGCTGTGGATTGCAAAAACTAATTTTCCATGAAAAAGCCATGTCAGAGATCTCTAAGAGATAATTTTACAGATACTTTCTGTACTCAGAACAGCTGAGTAAACCTGCTTTACCCACAATATAAAGCAGTTCAGCAAATGCATGTCATCTGGAAAACAGTTTTAAGATACAGGATCATGAGACCAAATTCCAGGAGCAGGAATGCTGATGATCTTGTACCAGGACATTTTGTAGGATAGGATCTGTCTCCACCTCTTTGCTTTCTGAAAAGAGATGTGATACTTATGAATTTATAATAAAGGAAACCCTTGTTCAGATGCTCTGACTTTTTAGAAGAAACTCTTCTAATCTGGAAGTCAGGTGGGAAGGGGGCTGAGGTGGGCAGTAAACATGCAAATGATGCTGCTGTAGGAATGCAGATGTACAATCTGCTGCTGTTGGCAAGACTGGATGGGGGAAATATTTTAGTGTGAAAAAAGATCAGGTTATGCTGACTATGGGGTGAAGCAAAGTCTTGACTCAGATTTATCTGGTTGGAGATTGTGCCAACTCGCACCATCTCCTAACCTGGGCCCCCAGTTTGCTTTGTATACCTACTTGGTGGTCTCAAAATCATCCACCTTTAGAGATGATGAACTCCCCCAGCTCTTGTTGCCTTTAAAGGTGGTTGTGTTTTGAGGGGTTTTTTTTTGTTTTGTTTTGGGTTTTTTTTGGTTTGTTTGTTTTGGTGTATTTTTTGGGGGTTTTTGGTTGTTGTTTGTTTGTTTGGGTTTTTTTTAAATTTTTTTTTTACTGCTTGGTACACTGACTCATGTTTCAGGTATTATTAGCATGTACTTAAAGCGTATTTTCTAGGTGCTACTTTTAAGATCTGTCCCACCGAACCAGTATAATCCTGTTGTGGTTTTTAAAGTCAACTGGTAGAAAACTTATTGCAAGTGCTCATGATGTCCTTGGTTTTGCTTTGTGTTTCTGGTAGGAGGTAAATCAGGAAGCTTTTGGGGATTCAACTCAAAGCTGCTTCTCTGCCTGTTCCCTTCTCATGTACACAACAGACCAGAATCAAATTGTACTGATTATGCCAAGGAATTACTGCTTCAGACAAAAATTAAAAGGAGAATTGGGGGTACAACTTGAAGTTATTAATGTGAATTTACATATGGAAATTTGTTTTTAATAACTTTCCACATCACAAAAATTTCTCGCTGGAGAAATAGGTCACTTGAAAAAATCACCTATTTGAATATTTTTCTGGTTCTCCAGGAGGCTTGCTATTTTGACACTGTGCAAATATTTTGATGTTAATTCAGCTGGCACTGCAGTGAGTTATAACCATTGTTGAAGTAAGTGCACAAGAAGGGAAATAGAAGAACAAAGATGCTTTGAAATATGCAATTCTGTGAACACAATTGCTAGGGGAGACACGAATATAAAACTAAACTTCTCTATTAAAGTAAGTGTTTATCATTTCTCAAGATTGTTCTTTTAGCAAGAAGAACAAACGTGTATCATTTTGCTACCCAGATGTTTCCAGAGGTCTCTGTTGAGGTCATTCCTGCTGAGTGCAAGGCAAGTGATGCAGGAAATTAATGAGCAACAGAACAGAGAAATGCTGCGATGCTTGTAGGGAAGGATGATGATCCAGGACAAATCCTTGCTCTGCCCCAAATTCTGCATGTGCAGCATCTCCCTGCTGGCTCCTGAAAAGAACAGCAAATTATTCTCTTCTGAGAAGTGTTTATGTAATTGCTACTCTAAGTGAAAGAAATCTCACCATGGATTTAGAACCAAAATTGTAATTTCCACTTTCCCCCTGCCTTAGCCTTCTGTGAGAAAGGTTCAAGCCTGTTTGGGGAGCAGGGGACCAGATTGCTTTGGTTTCTGGCTGTTGCTGCAATAATGCTCATCTTCCTCTCCTCCAATCCTGTCCCCAGGGAGTCCAGATGGAGCAGGTGGGACCCTTCAGCCCTTGATCCATGACAGGCGGCAACAAGTACACTACAGAAATTCAGACAGAGCGTATTTTTTCCCTGTGGAAGCCTTTTGGCATGCCTGAGCTCCCCTCTGCCTTTGAATCCAAGGACTGCTCCTGAAGGGTAGGTGCTGCTCTGCAATGATGGATGGGACAGGGGTGTCTCTCCTCTGATATGTCCCTGGCTGTACAGCTGCCACTTTATCAACACTGGTTGTAGTGTCCCTGTCAGCTTCTTCTGATCACTGCTGCAACTTTTCCAAAACTGTTGTTTCCCCAGCTGTTTTGGCAGTTGACTGTGACTGTGAAGGATGAGACTGCTAACCTGCAGGAAGTGGGGCCTTACCAGGAGACAGGATTTGGGAGGTAGAAAAGTTGTCCCAGATTGCTGGGTTTATAGACTGTAAACAGCATTCAGTTATGGATTTCACTGTGACTTCATTCTTTTGCCTGGGAGAGCTGAAGTTGAGTGGTGTCACAGGCATGGATAGCCCTGGCAGATGTGGAGAGCTTTGGGGGACACAGCTTGGGGCTGTTGCTTGAAATGCAGGGCTTGAAGGCGTGGAATAACTAAGGGGCAAGTCCTACAGGCACATACAGGTGGTGACCGGAGCTTTCTCTGATGAGCTGCCCCATTGCAATGGAAAATAGATAGACCCTATAGATAATCTCCCATCAACTTCATGAACTGAATGTAGCCTCTCCATTTATGTCCTGTGCCATCAAGAGATGAAGAAACCTGGTGTGGGCAGCACAAGGCAAGGCTGGGGAAAGCTCTTCTCTCCTTCCTGAGCATGATGGTGGTGCCAGTATTGCTTCCCAAGCTTGCTGAGAGCTTGCTGAGCTGCAGACACTGAGAGCTCATCATTGCAGGAGCAGTGCAAGAGCTCTTTGCTACCTTGACAAAAAGCACACTGCCTGAGCAGTACTTGGTTTCTTTGTAGCTGCCTAATACAGCAGAGGTGCTGATTTTTTTCATTGTTATTATTAGCAGTGAATTATAGTGTTCAGCCCCTGGAAGGACTAGAGTTGGTGGAACAAAAACCCAAGGGATTAGTGCTCCTGCTCTCACTGTGGCACTGCTGGGATGAGTGTAGGACCATGTGGGGGCACCCAGAATGGCCCTACTTAGATCAAATCCCTTTCTGAACATTGGTTGGGTTTGTTTTTTTAAAAAAAAACCTGTGCTTTTCTGCTCAGTTCTGTAATTCTGAGTTGCAAAGGCACAGTCATGACTGACTACAATTCCAAATATTGTGATAGTAAAAGTCTTTTCTGCTGCTGGCCTACCACTAGCATGCAGCAGCAGCTTTAAACAAGCTCTGCAGACTCAAGATGATGGCTCCAAAGGGGATATAGCTTCAGGATGAGGGCTGGACAGTCTATATGACCACATTAGTTAAATAGTGATGGGGAAATGGCTGGTGAATACCTGCAGCAAGCTGTGAGGGAAAAGGACTAGGTGGGTAAACATGGTGGGAAGTCTGGTCTCTGAAGGAGATGCAGAGATCCCTGCACAGTTTCCACAGTTGTTTCAAACCAAGGATTTTTTAATTTTCTGGCTATGCAATTAGACTTGCTGTGAAGCCTCAGCAATAGCCATTTTACCATGGCCCTTGGGAACATTAGTTCATTAGTTAATTAGTTTACAATTTTAATTAAAATTATGCTGCCTAATTTCTTTGAACTGTACTGACTTCAGTGGCTTTGTGCCATTATCTCGCAGAACAGAAGGACACACCTGATGCTGGCTAGCTCTCACCAGTGCTGTGTGAAATCCCTAAGGAAAACCAGGAAGTCCAGGTACTTTTAGTGCTTACATGCACATGGTGTTTCTGGGAACATTTCCCTGACACATGGGCATTTCACCTTCTGCACCCAGCCAAGACACCTTTGGGTCCCAGTGCTTTTCCCACCCTCACTGAAGAAGTCATGGACTTCCTTGGTGCTGCAGAGCTCTGGACATATCTCCAGAGGTGAGGAGACAGGTTGGAGATGCAAGGGGCAGGATGATAGGCTGGATTTGTGCAATCTCTCAGTGTGTTGCTGGCTGTGGAGATGGGAGAGAGAAAGAAGGTATGGAAAGAGCCTCCTCTGCACCTTAACTGGAAGTGCCCGGCTGGTACTCAGCCACGTCAGTCACAACCTTTGCTGGAGATTAACAGGGCAGAGATGTATTAAGTGCTCTGCAGAGCCTGAACAATGTAATTACCCTCCAAGTGAGGCAAGAGTTTGTGCCAAGAGATTTTTATCTTCCATGAATGAGCTGGAGAGTGAAGGGCTCCTGGCTTTTATGAAAGGCAGGAAACTCCAACTCTCCAACTACTATTTTATGAGCCAAGAGATTTGACCACCATGAAGCAATGTCTGTGTCATTAACTTGGCCAGACAGCCAGAATATGTCAGGACAAGGGTGGTGACTAATGCTGCTAGAAATGCTCCTGAATTACTTGAAGCTGCTGCTCCTGGAGCAGCTGCTGTCACCAAGGTGTCTGTTCCTGGCAGCACCAGAGCACCTCTGCCAGCTCTCAGCTCCTCCTGGCAGTGCTGCAGATATTGTGGCCCTACAAACACTTTGGCACAGTGTGAAGGGAAGCTCCAGAGGTGGAGAGAAGCAGGCAGCAAGAGGGGAGTGGTGTTTCTAGGGAACAGGGTGGGGACTGGGATGGTGTAGGTGTCTCACTGCACCCATTATCCTGCCCTGTCTGCTGCTCTTCACAAGTGAATCCTTTTTGATCTGGAAATGAGTTTGGCTTCTTGCCCCACTGTCCCACTGGTGTGAGGGCTGCTGCTGTACCCCAGCCAGCCCAGCCACTGCTGCTCCTGGTGGCTGAAGTAACTGTTCCCTCTCTTTTGCCTGTTCTCTGGTGTGTTCTGCAGAGGAATGAGTTCTCCCTTGTTGTGTTTTGCAGAACTATACAGCCATTTAGTCCTTGCAAGGGCAGGCTGGTTTCCTGCTGGTGTGCTCTTTCATATCTGTTGAAATTAATCTAGCTCTCCCGAAGGTGAGCATCAAGAGCAAACTTCTCTTGTGCCAGAGAGACAAACCACATATTAGACTTGATGGCAGACCCTTCTGGACCTGTGATAGTGATCCGTCTTCAGGCTCATCCTGCCTCTCTCAACATTTGTTCCTGTTTCCTTCCTTGTAGCCAGTTCCTTTTTGTTCCTTGTCTTTTAGCAGAAGCATCTTCAGTTTGTTAATCCTCCTTTGATGGTATGTCAGCTGCTTCTCCGAAGTCCAAAGGGATGAGCTCCAAGTCTTCATTTCACTTTCAAAGGAAGAAAGAACAAAGTCTGACAAAATTCCTCTTTGCAAAGTCCACACTTATTGTTACTGTGTTCTTCACTACCTTGTACTATTTCAAAATTTAAGATCTGGATTTCTACTGCAGTTATACTACCAAGCCTCGAACTTCCCTTATCACTTTTCCCTTCTTAAGAACAGATGTTTTTCTTTTCCCTGGTCACATCCTAATATCCCAGATGTGCTCAAACCCTGCTGTATCTGCAGCCTCTTATGTCAGCCCACTCCAGTACGCAAAACTATTGGCTTTTTCCCCTTGAAAATGGGCTGAACAATGGTGAATTGGTGTTAATCACATTATCTTGCTTCTTGCATCATATCCAGCACTATTGGTTTTATATTGAGAAGTAAGGCAAAGAGTTAACTTGGCTTGGGGCCATCCTGAGATTAGCATTTACCCCATTTTCTCTGTAGAAAGACCCTCCCTTCTCCTTCCTTTGATCTACTTTTTTCATGTAGCTGACTAAACTTGTCTGTTTGTGTAATACCTCCTGTGAGGTGTCATTTGGTCTGAGGATTGCCGGAGGTGATAACCAGATGCTTTTGACCGCTGTGTGTATTGGTGCCTTTGTGCTTGCTCTCTATTCCATTCCATTGTGAATTTCTGCATGCTCCAACTACTCTTCTAAGGTGGTTAAGTGTGCCTTTGGCTGCTGTGCTGCTTCAGACCCTTTACCTCTTGTGTATGAGATACAAGTACCACAGCTGCTTAGTAGCTTTTCCATTTTCAGTCTTGAATTCTTTAGCTTAGCTGATTTCTCGTTTCCTAGAGATGATCCATTTGCCTTTTCGAATTGGGAATTTGGAATCATGTTTCTTAGAGGTTTGTTGTAAATTAGTATGTGCTCAATCAATAATAATTTATTGTTATCCACTGCCTTTTCACAAGCTCTCCCAGCATATGCTGGAGCACCCATCACCATGTGCCTCTCTGAAGGGCTCCATGTATCCCGTGGCACTGCAGTCTCCTGTCTCTGGGTCTCTATGCGCTCACTTTGCTCTGTAATTATCCTCACCTTTGTCTCTGCTTCAGAGGCAGATAAATCTCTGCTTTCCCGTTCACCGGCTGGTGACTGCTTAACTCCTTGGCTCTCCAGCCTCTATCAGCCCTGCCCTTTCAGTCAGGGCTCAGCAGTTCATGGTCCACCAGCTGGGAGAGAAGCTTAAAGAGGAAAAGGCCTATTCATGCGGATCAGGTGATGGGGCACTCCTGCAAAGCCTCGCCTGCCGAACAAAGCATTTTTGGGGCTTGCCAAGTTGCCTCTAAGGATGGAAAAGCCACCTCCTGTGCAATTCCTTTACTTAACAGAGGGAATTGAAGCCTCCCCACACAGCCATGTGGTGCCTGTGATTATGTGGGCACAGTGCAACCTTCGTGGCTTCTGTGCCCTTGGAGGAGCTGGCAGAGAGGATCACAGCTGGTTTTAGCCTCCTCTCTGTCAGTTTTAGCTAAAGATTAATAGCACAAAAGCTTCATCCATACCTTCAAACTCGGACAACCAAAGCCTTCCCCTGTTGCAGTTTGCAGATATTCACATTCTGGTTAATAATATAATTGAGATGTTTCCCGTGATTTAAAAGGCTTCTGACTAAGCTCTTGGCATAAAGAGGAAAAAGTGAAAGCCAGAGTCAGGGGGAATCAAGAATTCAACAGAAGCCTTTGAACCAGCTTTTGATTTACATATGAATAACACTGATCTGCAAAGGGAATTGTGTCCAGTCATCCCCAACAGAGGCGCCAGGCAGGAGCTGGTTCCATGCTGGGAGTCTCCCTCAGTTCCTACTAGGGTTACTTTTTCCACCATGCTTTTGTGACTGTGCACTTCTACCTACTTACACAGGATCCCACACAGATATGAATTCCATTGATCTCAGGGGAAATGAACCGCAGAGTCCAGCGTGCCTGCGGTATGTAGGACAGGGATAGATGTATAGTGCTGGAGGTCTGGGAGCTGTCACATGCTGATGCAGAAGCAGAGTCAGCAAAGCAAGGTGTTAAAGTGCCTCGGGGTCTGTGGTGGGACAGCCCGCAGGGACACCTGCTCTGCTGCCAGGCAGTGCCTCTGTGCTGGGTGCTGACCCTGTGACTTGCATCAGCTCCTTGCGCGGCTTCTTGTCAGTTCTGCTCCTGAAGGTGTTGGAGATGAAGGATTTTGTGGGTTTTTACTTAGAGGAGGCACTTGAGCATAATGTACAACCTATAAACTGCTTAGAAGCCTCTAAGCTTTACTTACCGTTCCTTCTGGGGTAACCAGCGTCATGTGCCAATCTGACTAATGCTTTTTAAAATGCAATAGATTAAAGGTGAATGTGTTGTTTTGGATTTAGCATTGGAATGACAGCATTTCTCATTGCTGTTCATTTCCAGCTCGTCAGGGATGATGAGCACTTCCTCTTCCTGAACTCTGCCAGTCATCCCTGAATGTGACAACAGCAGTTCAGTGATTTCATCCCTGCCCTTTTTGCACACATCCATAAAACACACCTGCATGCTGTCACCCCAGCTTCACACTACGTGAGACTGTATTAGCGAGTCAAACCTTGGATTTTCACATCTAGGTGTTCTGGATTTTTATATTTCTGGTTTTTTTCTGAATGTCAGCCTAGGTTGATGATCCATCCCTAAAGGGGTTCTGCAGCTGCACACCTTCGCTCCCAGCTGCAGTAATGTTAGCAATGACTGTAACTGAGGCTGAAACTGTACTTTAATTCCCACAGGAGCTGTGCAAGCCTTCCTTGTATCTGAGTGTCACTCCAGATCCCTCTGATTGTATAGAAGGTAGCAACCAGTGCTTTCAAGCTACATTAGGACCCTTCCCACTCACTTTGCTTCTTTCCTTTCTGGTCACTGTTCCCTGTGTTTTACTGCTTCAAAACTTATCTTTTCCAATTGCTCTAAAATATTTTCAGTACCAATAGCTTTTAACAAACAAGATTTTGACTTGGGATTTCTTGCTTTGGTTGCAGGGAAAAGAGGGGAGGTATTTTTACTTATGAGCACTCTGCTCTCTGCCCTTGCAGTATTCTGCAGGACACCTCATTCCTGTCTTGCTGGAGCCAGTTTAGCCCAACCTTACATTCACAGCAATTTATATTTATATTTAATCTGCTGTCCAGATCTAGTGCTTCTGAGCCACTTCAGTCCACACGCCTCCTTCTCCTTCCTATTTTGGGCTCCTGGGTGCTTTGACGCTTCTTCTGTGTAGCTCAGCCTTCCAAGCTTCAGCTTATGTGAAATCCCCAAGACAGCCAGCTTATGTCACCATCATCCATCAGGGACAGCCACAAAGAAATCGCAGCTCAGTAGAGCTGCTCTTGCTCCCACTCCTCTGGAAAGGGACAATGTAAGCTTAGGGAGAAGGCAGGCATGCTGCAGAGCTGCATATGTGGTGTTATGACATTTCAATCAAAGAAAATAATGTAAAACTCTTTTGCTACAAACTCCACCTTTGAGTATATGAGTGTTATATAAAGCAATCATTTACTGTAGTGTTAGAATAAAGAACTGTCCAACATCCTGTGCAGATGTGATGGTTCTTCTCTCAGCAATAGGAAATATCTTTGTTCACAAGATGAGGTGAAAGAGAACTCGTTGAGCTTGCCTGAGCATATGTCCAGGGTATCAAAACTACAGACAATGTGTGTCTCCTGCTCTTCTTTGGTGCAGCCTAGGTTTATCCCATTCCCCTTTTGTCCTTCTGGCAGAGCTATTGGAAGCTCAAAGTGAGGCATTGCAGCTTATTCTCTTGCTCTGCCAGAATTTTGAAGGGTGTCACCTAAAAGGCTGTTTTGCAGAAAGGCTGGAAGCTACAAATGAACTGTTCCTGCGCTGAAGAAAACTTGGGGCACTGTGTCCAGATCTTGGTCATTAACTCAACGGGGCTCACGTGGCTTTGCTGCTGGCCTGCTGGGGGACCTTGCTCAAGTCATTCAGGTCACCTCTTTCCTGCTCCTTGCCCTGCCAACATACAGGGACAGGACTGCTTCCTGCAGTACAGATGAGAGACAACCCAGAGGTTCCTCAGCAGGTGCCAAGAGCAGGGCACAGTGCAGCAGCTCTTCTGCCTGCTCTGCCCACAGCAGCAGGGACCTGGCCTTTGTGAGAGCAAGATGCCACTGCAGATCTGATGGCATGTAACACCTCCTGTTACTAATCAAGTAGCTGTTGTCTGTCTCTCCAATCCTCCTGGCACCTAACAGGCGTGCATCCTATTTGTTTCTTAAACAGCCCCATACCATGCTGCTCAATAACGTGTGAATTTTGTGCTTGAGGAGTTGGTTGCAGCACTGCTCTCTTAAGTGGCTGTTGTCCTGTGTTGCAAATTAACAAGATTGCACTGGGTTTGTAATCAACAGCAATTAACTTGCCACAGAGGTTGCAAGAGAAATCTTTTGCCCACATCCCAGGCTCCTCTGATCTTTTTCACAGCACCCAAAACCACAGTACCAACATCTTGCACAAACACACAGAGCCCTTTTCCGTGCAGCAACAGGGATGGGATGGGATGGGATGTCTGCAGAGCTCTGTCCCCCAAGCCAAAGTCACCACTGGGGAGTGCAGAAGACAGCCCAGAGTCACTGGTGTCCCACAGAAACCTGCTCTGTATCCTGCATGTGTGACCCCTGTGCCAGCCTGACCAGCTGCAAGGTGAGTGCCTACTGGACTGCTCCCAGTAGCAGTGAGGTGCAGGCCAGCCTGAGCTCCCCACAGATCCCACAGGAAGGATCACAGCATGCCCACCACCTTTCTACCCCAACCTGGCCTTTGTCTCACTTTTCCTCATGATGAAAAGAGCACCTGGAGTCTCCATCCAGGGACCTACTAAACTCCAGTTGAATTTTCTTTTAAAAATGTCTGACATCCCTTCTGACTCTTCCCTTCTGCCTTTCCTGGGCTGTGCTGCTGCAGTGAAACCCTTCCAGTCCCACATTGGACTGAAGAGGTCTCTGACCCCTGGGATGACGTAGCATGCCAGGTTGTTGCTTAGGGAATGTGCCATCACTGGAGCAGAGCTCAGTGCTCTGCCCTTGCAGTGAAGGCAGGGATCCAGCTGACCAGCCAGCTGCTTGTGCAGATAATTGCAGTATCAGTGAGACAGAATTAGATTACGTTCATTGCATGATCGGTTATGTTCAAGCTCTTACACAGATATCTTTACTATGTTAAATTAAAATTAATTAATTGCTTATTCTGGGAAGAGATTAACATCTAAAAGCTACATAAGACTTTCAGTGCTTGTCTATTTAGTAGTGTTTGACTTGCTTCTACAAGGCTTGATCTTGCCAAGTCAGGAATGAAACGTGAAGTGCATTCACTACAAGTGAACTGGATGTAGCACCTGAGTTTGTATCACTTCACACATTGCTGGTAATTGCCTTCTTTGTTTCTGCTGGTGTGCCTGAAGAGTCCTGGGTATAAACTAGCTCAGATGGTGGCTGACAAGGGCATCTGTGCTGTGCCTGAGAAGCGCAGCCAGGAGGCAGCTCCTTTTGGGACGGGTCAAGGGGTAATACATGGCACAGTATCTCTTTTCCACATCAGAAGTGCTTCTGCCAATGAGTATTTCTCTCATCCCTCCCTGCCCACAGGGTAGACAGTCCAAGCAGATCTAGCAGATTTCTCGGATGTGAGAAAATATCTCCATTTTAACCTTACTTGTGCTGAAATTTCAAGGTTTTAAGGTGTTGTATTTAGTTGTCCAGGTAGTTGGAAGAGAGACCCTCTAATCCGTGTTCTCTACATCCACTAACTAAAAAATGGAGCAGCAGTGCTCTGAAAGACTCCTCCTCCTGCAGAGGCTAACAGGATACAGTGGATAGGCATCCTGATCAGCTTCTGAACATGGGGCTCGTTATTCAGTGTCTGTACTTTTCAAATAGCTTTTGGAAGTAGATTTTCATGGCTGGTCACAGTTTTTGTAGCCTGTTCTCTCTCTGCTGTCTTCCTGCCTGTTCCCATATCAGCATAGATATTCTGACAACCCAGAGACTAGTGTTTTATTTCTGTCATTACAGTTTTTCTTATGTATTATTAGATCAAGATGGTTGTCTCTATCTCTTTTATTTCACTGCTATAATGTAAAAGCAGCACTCACCTCCTCTACAAGTGTTTATCAGGAAAATTCTCACCCCCAAAACAGAGCATAACTTTATGCAATCTGTGTTTCCTCCACTTTGGTGAAAAGGGGTTTTCCACTTCGAAAGGCACAGTGATGGACATGCCCTGGGTCAAATGCCACAGAGTGATTATCTCTTTAAGCACAGATCTCAAAAGGCGATTTGCATCCCACTACACCGGCTTTCCCCAGGCTTTTCATACTTTCAGGCAGAACAGGCCCCATTTTTTGTGGGAGTTTTCTTTGGAGAGGGACTCCAAAGACCTATGCTGTGCAGGGAAGGTGTGACCCCAGCTCTGCAGCAGTTCAGGTTTGCTGTGGCATAAGAAAGGATGTCCCATCTCCTGGTGCTCATTACCATTAGATCCAAAGCAGGATGCAAGCCCCTTGTCCCCAGGTACCTTTGGCTGACAAAATAAACATGAATTCATTCTGGTTTTCTCACCTCTCTCCTGCCCATGCCAGAGGTGAGACTGAACACTGAACCTGTATGAGCAAATGTACCCCATCCATCACATTCCATGTTGCATTGATATTGACTGCTAACTAAAAATAATCTCCTTTTGAGTGTCATAAAAGTAGCTGCTATTTAACCCCTCCTTTTCACCTTCTTTTTGGGCTCCAGAGTGGAATTTGCTGTAGGAAGAATATTGGGAAAAATATCCACTCTTTTTCTTCAATTTTCTTTTGCCTTGCTGGAAAGGAATGACAGGCTGCAGCTGTCAATACGACATTCACACACCCTCTTAGATACACTCAGACACACTTTTACACAATCACACACACTCTTACACACTCTTACACACTCTTACACACAAACATTCACAATTTTGGTTCAGACGAGGATCTGCCTTGGCTCATACTCCTTGTGTAAACTCACAAAATCCACAAAGTCTCTGTTTTACTTCCTTGCTCCTTTTCCCTGAAGAAAAACAACCTTGTAAATTCTTGTGGCTCTCGGGAAAGATGGGAGGTGGGTATTGACTTCCATGGTGGTGTAGCTGCTTCTCATACTTCCCTTGTCCTCAGCAGACAGTGGGTCAGTACTGTGTAGTGCCAGGAGTGACAACTGCAGCATGTCCCTTCTTGGGCTGGAGGACACTTCATTATAGTATTTCACAACACATTTACACACAGCTAAGCAGGTACAGCTCCTTTGGCTCTGTGGGGTAGGAATCTTGCTCTGGTTCCAAGCTTGGCTGTGCATTTTCAAACATTATTGGAGTTCAGATGAAATTGCTTCCAGCTGCTTTCACAAGGCCTAAATATTGCCAGGGTCCCATATAATGTTCCTTTTCTGCCAGAATGTGGCCTCCTATGGAGAGGTCTTCAAAGACCAGTTTCAACAAAATCAAATTATTTTGGAATATAATTACCTCTCACCCCTTTAAATTTCATTGTGTTCCAAAGAGTTTCCTGTAAATAGATCCCACTCTTTAAAGAAGCCATGCTATCCTGCAGTGCTGCTGGGAGCCAGCCCTCACCAGGCTCCCCTGCATTAGCAATTCTTGGACAGACAGTGCCTAAGTAGCTTGTTATGTGATAAAACGTCACATTTCTTCTCCCCAGCACTGCTTGTGCTGATATTCAGCTCCTGCAGAAACCATATGGCTCCAGCAGCCTACCCACATACCTGTACGTGCCTACGCAGCCCATGAGTCACATTCACTGTTTGGATGCCCCTTGAGTCATCTGAAAATCTGTGAAACTTCCATGTCTCTTTTCCATGCAATCCCTTAAGAACTTTAGACAGTTATGTATAAGGATTTACATATGTATCTTTTTTTTCCTAAGCTGTTTTTAGTTTCGTGGTTGGTAATACACTGGCGCTTCTTATTTTGAAGGAAATTGAATCTTGATGAGAGCAGAGCACTGGTTGCAGCTGTCTGGGGATGGGATTAAACAGAAAAAGTGAGACCCTTTTGAAAGAAGGGCTTTAGGAGCAGGGAGTCCAACACACTTGGGCTTCCACCCTTTCTGTTCTGACAAAGCCACATCTGATCACTGCTGACCCTTGGTGTGTTTCTGTGTCCAAAGGCAGCTGCAGTGCTGCCTTCAGTGGGATGAGAGTACTTTGGGAGCTCCTGACAAGACTTTGCAGTGCTAAGGGATGGCTGCAAATGGACAGATGGAGCACACTTGGGTCACTCAGGGAGTTCTGGGAACTGACCCTGGCCGGCAGGGCTTGGGGTAAATGTCTGTCTTCACGCTCCTTCAGCTCCTCGGCTGCAGGGACTCCAGCCTCAGACAAGTCTATCTGCCCTTTATCAATCTCATGACAAGATAATTTCGCTGCCTCAGGACAGCACAGGTGATGTGTAAATTTTGCCTGTTGCTTTTGCTGATGAAAGTAGAGAAAGACAGTTCTTTGTTTTTTCTCTATGATGGGCCAGCACTGAAGATGCATTATAGCCCAAATTAAAGACAGCAGCCCCAAGGTTTGCTGCAGCAGCATGGAATGGTGTAATCACCCTGCCAGAAACAGCTTCTTTTGCAGCTGTACCCCAAATGCAGGCAGTGTTGGGTGTTTAACAGAATAATCTCACAAGCAGTTGAAGGGGAAGGAATGTGTAGATAGACTGTTCTGCCATGGAGTGCGTGAGCTGACTCTTTGCATTAAAAACATCTCTTCTCATAAGCATTCTTCAACCAAAGGGTGATTCTGTGGCCTTACAGAGCCAGAAAAATTGTCAGAGGTACATATGAGGGTTTGGTACAGCTGGAAGCAGCAGTGTGAGTTTGTAGAGAACTTCTTGCTGTAATTCAGCTTAGTAAAATTGCCAATAATGTTCATTAGAGCAAACAATGAGGCCACTTCATCCTTTGTGAGAGTGTGCTGCTTCATTCACCCACCCCAAAATGCTGCTCAGTACAGCTAGGGACGTTCCCACTGTTTCTATACTCTTGAGAAGCATGTGTGACCTGGAAAACTGCAAACGAGCACACAAAAGCATTGCTAATTTATACCCCTCCCACCCTTCATTCTGACTGGTACTGTTTAAAAAAATCCACTCTGTAGAATAACAAAAGAACCTCAACCAACAAACCCATGAAATTTTCAAAATGTGGTAGTAAACCTGGATAACTTGCTGTATAGTGTTTAGTCAAACAATATTGGTAAAATATGAGTTTTAATATTATTTCAGTGAGCTACAAGGTATATATAGACATATTGGTATGTAGTGCATGCACCATGTATACATATACACGTGTCTATGTATGCAAAATGTATGAGGTATGTTCTGTAGTAATAGATCAGGAATGTGAAGAGCAGAGCTAAAGGAACATGAGAAGACAGGAGAGCTTCAAAAGGAGGTTTCACTGGAAGCTACTTCAGTGCAGAGGGTGAACCCCTGACACAACCCTGCTGGGAAGCAGTTCTGCCTGCAGATGGAAACTCATCACTGAATAGGCAGCTGCTTGAAATACTGGCAGCAACGTGCTAGCTAATAAGAGGAGGAATAAGAAGAGAGAAAATTTCCTATCTGAATGTATAGAAACGAGCTGAGTGGTTGTTTATAGGAAGGTTTGCTCTGCAAGTGCTGCTGGAGGGATCAGTATAACAGATCTAAGCCCGCGTAATACACTCCTTAGTGAGAAGAAGAAAGTTTAGATGTTGTTTCTGGCAGGGTCTGTTACTGTTGCCGGCAAAAGGAATGCTCTGGTGGATGCCTGTGTCCCAGTAAGCCTCTAGGAGCTCCCAAGGGCCCCTGGTGCCCTGTCAGCCCCGGGGGCAGCTCTCTGTAAGACAGCACATCACATCACCTGCAGCCCTACCCCAGCTGTTCCCATTCCTCAGGGGCACTTCTGAACCTTCCTCTTGTACACCCAGAGAGAGCTTAACTATTTAATAGCTTAACTGGCTATTTAGGGGAGCTTGGTCTCCAGCTGAGCCTCTCAGCAACTCCCAGGGAATGGTGGTGTCTCCTTACAGTTTTCCAGGATGAAGAGGCCACCAGGAGCAGCGAGCTTGAGATAGAAATGGATCCCTGCTAGCTTGTGCTACTCCATTAACAGACTAGCAGGAACTCATTTGCGCTTCCCAAGTACCACCTCATCTTTCCTTCTAGCTGAGTGCTCTTCCTCAAACGGTTTGTGGATCTCTGAAGGATGAGCTGCTTTTGTGAGTGTTTTATGTGTTAAAAGTGCACTAAAAAACCAAACCTACTGTTTAATGAGCCTAGAGGTGACTCCCCAGCTCTGCACAGATATTGAAAAGATTTTAAGGGTCTGTAAAATGAAAGCCAGTGTCCTGCTTTCAATGTATATCACTGCTGAAACTGTTATGGACCAAGGCTGATGATTTCACTCTGACTGTGGTGATTGTGGAGTGATTCCCCTGGCTTTAGCAGAGATGCTTTTGTCAGGCATTGGGCTCTGGCTGCTTGGGTCTGGTCTGCTTTCCCTTGCAGCCACCAGCAATGAGATGGAGTTGGTCTATTTGTGGGATGGTAAAATCTGCAGGGGAGTGTGATGTTTTCCACATTTTCAGAAGTACTTTCCACCCATTCAAAGAGTTTTACAGAAATAACCTGCTGCAAATTTTGAAAAAGGAGCAAGTGTGGAAAAGTTAAACTCAATGGGGGCTAGACCACATTGTTTACTTACTATACTGCTTGGGCAGTGAAATTTGTGAAGCTCTGTGGGTCAGTAAGAGCTGAGGGCTGGACCTCCTCTGTCCACTCCTGGTGTGGCTGCAGCCAGCAGTGTGCTGTGACCCAGCATGGACAGCACAGAGCTGGGAAGTCTGGACAGGGAGGAGCAGCAGAACTGAACCCTTCCTGGCTAATTGCAGAAATTCCAAGTTCACATAAGGAATTAAGTGAGAGCTGACGTTGCTTTATACTCTTGCAACATTGCTGTGATGCTTTCAGTTCTGTGGGCCTATATATAAAACAAACACAATGGGTGTCTAGTAGCTAATTCTAGCCACAGATCTAAAAATTAGAACACCTCAGTTGCTAATTCCTTGAAGGTATGAGCTGCTTCTGATGTAAATATGAGCATGTGGCTTGCTCTGCAGAGACTAGCCAAAAACTTTCATTTTTAGTTACGTTTAGCCAACGCAGACAAAAATAAAATCTGCAGAGGCAAAGATGCATCAGAAATTCACTGGAACTACACTGAAGTTGTACCCTGCATAAATAGCCTTAGCAAACAATAATTAACACAGCCAGCATGTTTCATTGTATTGTTAAAAAGAGTAGAAACAGAGATAATCCCTTCTGAATTGTAATGTAATGCCATACATAATGATAAGGTTTTCTTTCTTTGGACTGCTAGTTTTGTTTTCCATGATGGAGTGCCTTCAGAGAGTTTAAATGAACTGTTTGCAATGAAACTGGATGCTTCCTCCAGCATGTAATAATCATAACCAAATGAGATTTTAATTAATAATTGAATAAATCCGTAGTGAATCTCTGAAATAGGAGGCATGCTCTATATCTGCATGATGCCAGGAGATGTGTGAGGATACTGAGCTGTTTTGAATTAGGAGGCTGAGAAGTTATCCTTGAATCCAGACCCATGATGGTGGACTGAGTTCTTCTCTTAAGCCTACCCTTAGTGCACAGGCCTGGAATTTCTCAGCTGTCCTAAAGCAGAAATGTAAATTCAGTGCAACTTTGGTGAGCAGAATACTATTCTTTGTCAGTAGCTGATTTCTGTTCCATGCTTGATAAGATTGAATAGAAAGCAGTAAAAAACCAAATCCAAACTTATCAGAGGCTTTATCCTGTCCCCTCTCACTCACGTTGAAGGAGCTTATCTAGTGTTTTACTTTGTTAGAGATGCCCTCAGCTTTTAGAACAGTCCTCAGGACCCCTGACTTTCAACAAGTTGTCTTGAAGCTGCTGTGCACTGAAACACTGTCTAAACCACCTACCAGAGGACCCCAGAAATGTCAGGAATAAAGGCCCAAGGGCAACTGTGTTAAAGAGTGTGCTGGAATGAAGCAAACCCAATATCTAAATCTTTGTACACTGTTTTCCTTCAATATAGAGCAATTTCAATGTAGATGCAGCCCAAATCTGGCTGTGAATTTTAGTTTTTGTATTATTTAAATACATGGTTCAGTCTGTGAGTACCTGAGGTGAAAGGCACCAAGGCACCAGGAGTCAGAAATGAAAGGACACCACGTGCTCAGAGAGGAACATTTTACTGTCTTCAGTCTATAGTGATGTGGGACTGCATCAAGTCCCACCTTGAAACCAGCTCAGTGACTTGTCTTCATTTTTCTAGTTGGAAGCAGCTCCAAACCTCACTACTCTTGTCCCAGAAAGCTTTCTGGGGGACCTTTGTTCTTTTTTGCTCAATAGCCCTACTGACCTGAAGGTACCCCTGTGAGATTGTCCACTCTGGAAATCCCAGATTTCCTGCTCTGCCACCTTCTAGTGCAAATTGACCTTAGCTGAACACAGATGCCATGGTTATGTAAAACTCTAGGTGAGATTTCACCAGGGTTTAGTGAAGGACCATTTAGCATAGCCCTATCTGCTGTAAATCTCACTCCTGAGGCCCCTGTCAATTATCTTCCCCTTTCATGGCCTTAGTAAGGGCTCATCCTTTGTTGACTGTTTTTGTTTCTTGCCTCTCTCTCCTGCCTGGTATGACTTTGATCTCTACACTATTTCAACTTCAGAGCATTTCTTTTTGCTGTAGCTTTTCATGTCATCCCATGCTTCTTCTATAAGCTTGTCTCTGTGAAATAAAAAATATTTACTGATGAAAGAAAAAGGAAAATATTTTACCTCTAGGTCTTAGTCCACATAGTCTCTGTATCCATTTAAAGAAATTTTGCTGGTTTCAGCATTAAGCAAATGCATAAATGCAAACCATTCCAGGACAGAGACCTGCACACCACCAACTAAATGTTTTATTTGGCCACATTTCCAAATTATCAGGAAAATGGGACAAGAATTGCAAGCATACACCTGTCTTCCAGCTTTTCTTATCCTTATGAGTCAGTCTTGGTATCGGACAAACTCGTTACCCCACGCTCTCTATTGTTGCAGTGGTGCAGTTCTGAGAAGGAATGTGGTACAGCTTCTGGTGATATCACTTTTTACCTTGCAAAAATCACAGTTGTGGTAAGTGGAAGATTTTTTTCCCCCAGTAATGAAAATCTGAAAATTTTGAGGACAAAAAGCAAATAAAAGGAATAGAAGCACTGGCATATCAATAGTAAATGGCCTTACAGTACGTGTTGTCTCTGAGTGTGCACGTTTGGTTATTGCAGCCAGGTTCCCTGTAGCTTTATGGAGCATCTTGCTGAACCCTTGGACCCATCTGGAGAAGTGATCTGTCCATGCAACTTTGCCAACAGCAGCAGAACGCTTAGGTCAGTGTATTCAGAAGTACTTCTGGTGAACTAGTAAAAGCTCTTTGGGAACTTACAACCAGAAAATGTTAAAATTTTCATTGACCTCAACTTGCAACAGTGTTTGATCAAGAAATTGAGGCAAGATAAGTAACATAGAAGCAACAAAGCTTAAATGAGTTATCTGTTTGTTACAGAGAATTTACTGAAAAGAGAAACAAGAATCTGCTTGTGAGCCAGTAACAGGACTTTGGACTCTAATAACTTATTTTATAGTCAGTAAGAATAGGCACAATATCACTAGGATTTAAAGAGTGGTTTATGCAAAATCCACATGAAGTCTCTGCTGAGGTCTTTCATGAAAAATGGGCAGGTTTACAAGGCTTTCTGAACCTAAAACCATATCAAAATATAACAGAAAAGCTGTGTAGGCACTCTAGGATCTCAGCACCACTGAATGCTAACTCCTGGAGTGAAAGGCAGGATGCATTAACTGTGGGCAATTCCTGCAGCCCCTAGGTCCTCTTTATCAGCAGATCCCTTCAAGCTGAACCATTTCCCAGGTTTCTTCACTGTTCCAGCTCTGCAGTTGTTCACTGGGACACTGGACTCACCCCTCAGCTTCAGTCACTGGCAGCCTCTCCTTTAATTATTCATAAAACTCTAAACAAGACTAATTTTTTTTCTTGAATTATCCAGCTGCATTCCATTTTAACACCACTCTTTTCCTTCACATATCTGTGGTACATTCTTGCTTTTATCCTCCCAAAGCTTCTACACAAACAAGCAGGATAAAAAACCCATTAAAGGGAAGGTGTGCCTGATAATTCAATTACCTGCTCACAACCAGTGAGCCAGGAGGGCCAACTTATGCTGACTCCAGTAACTCCTCCTCTCAAGTGACCTCTGCAGAAAACTTCCACAATCTCAAGGAGCAGCGAGTGTGGCAGGGCAGGAGATGGGAAGCTGTGTACCCATAGCCCAGCTTGTAGCCAGTAACAGGCACAATGCTACAGATGGAGCCACGACTCTTGAAGGGCGAGCCAGAGTCTGCTGGTTGTGCTGCTGTTAATTGTTCTCAGATACATATTTTTCCAGTTATTGGGTGAGCTCAAATGGTAGCTGTTAGCACAGGAAGAGGGAATTTTAAACAAGTTTAGGTGTCTGTCATTCCAGGAGAGAGAGGGGTTACTATAAGAGCTCCACATGCTCAGTGTGTTTCTGCAATGTTCAGAAATACTCAATGTTTGGTGTGAAGTAGAACGTCTTAATGCATTGCAACAAAACAGTTTATTTGGAGAGTGACTCTTAGCTTTGGAACAAGGTACTTTCTGACAAGCATGATTTGATTCCTGTAAAAATCATTGCCAAACTCCCTTTTGATTTTTCCCACTCACCTAATCTAGGTACATGTGTCCGTAATCCCAAAATACAAAGACTTTTTGTCTTTTCAGGTGCACATGATGGACAATGTGGTAGTAGCAGAGCCTGTATCTCTCACCCTTGTGCAAGAGGCACAAGGCTGGGCACAATCCCATGCTTTCTGCTACAAATACTACATTGTTTGTGTTGAGAAAACAAAAGTGTCTTGATGTGATATGCTGTGATGTAATTTTGCTGTGCTGCTGGATTGCGTGGTTCAGCACATCAGTTTCTGTACTCCAGGGGTGGTGAAAATCAGCACAGAGTAAACCAAGCCATGGATAGCAGCTCTGCTTCAAGGCATGCTAGGAACTGTGCCACAGAAATAAAGATAAAGCACTCCCTTTTTATTTACTCTATTTCCATAGAGCAAGAGTAATAGCCCTTTCTTGTGCTTTGTCTGAACTAGAGAGCCTTGCTGTTTTGGGGGAATTTGGAACATTTTTATAGGATGTGAAGAGTTTAATTTCGTTTTAGTAGCTGTTGTTTTAATTGAGTAATGTGATCATACAAAAAATCCACAAATTTACTTTCTAAACACTCTGCTTTGCATTTGGTCAGGCAAACCCCACAGCAACTGCTGCCTTCCTCCCAGGAAAACACTACTCCAGAGCCTCTAACATGCTCTTTGAAGGTCTATTTCTTGCATCAGGTTTTCACACAGACAAACTCACTTCATACAACACACCAACATCTCTGCTTAATTTGACTGTGAAAGTTAAAATAGGCAGGTTATATAATGATGTTTATCTTTACATCAGGAAGTCAACTAAGAAGCTGTTAAGCTGATATTATATAACACAGACCTGATTATAGAAAGTGTGGAGGAAGATGGTCTGGGTTTATGCATATCATATTGGCAGTAATTGTTAACAATTACAATTAATATTGTTTTGTATGCTTTTGTTTTTGACGTTTTGCAGCCTTCCAGAAGATCTTGGAGCATTAGCAGCCAGGCACTGAATTTTAATTGTTTGTACAAATGGTAACTGCACTCTTCTATACATTAGGTACATATATTTAAATAAAACATTCTGAATAAGGAAATAGAAGTCTCATATTTCTTACAATGCTCTAGTTCCTGAGTTTGCTGGAACAATAAAACTCACTCTTTTGTAGGATTGTGAACTGTCCCAAGCCCAGTAGATAAATCTTCTTACAAGTGCAAAAGAAAGGTGAGTTTGCTGTATACACATGGCTCACAATCTCTAATTGAACAAGAGCTCAAACGATTTCAGCACACACAAACTGCACAATGATAGGGAAAAGAAAATAATCTTTTAGACAAAAAGAAGTCCACTTTTCCCTGTAAACAGGAACACTTTCATCTACATCCAGCCATGCCCAGCTGGACTCTCTAAGGCTAAGAATAAAGACATCCTTGTATTCTGATGGAGATCAAATTAACCTAAGATAAGTTTCAGTTATGAGGGCAAACTGGATATACAGTTCACAAATGAAAATTATGAAGATTGTATTACTGGAGAATCTGTCTTCTCTGTATAAAAAAAAAGCTTAAAATTAAATAAGCAGAGATGTGTAAGAGGATCCCATAAGAATTCCATTGAGTAGGCTTAATTAAATTGGCTGAACTGTGATTTTTTAAAAATAAAACTCTGATTTTAACAACTTTGATTTTAACAAGATCAGATCCTTCCCCATGTAATAGGCAGCAACCTATTTTACCCATAGGAGTGAAGATGATAGACAAAAGTGAGCTGATATTTCAACTGTTAGCAGTATCTGTGACAGGCGTGTGACTTGTTGGGTTGTGTGACAGAGTAACTGCAGACTGTGTTGGGAAGAGTAGCTTTAGTCTTTAGTGGCCTCATGAAAATTTTCCATATATAACAGTTTTTGCAGGGAAAAAAGACGCATCACCATTCCATGTTTTGACTCAAGTAGAATGTTCCTACAAAAAGTTGTTTGCATCTCTTATAACCCACAAAATTACAGATGATAACGAAAAGGTGCTCTTCTGAAAAGAGAGCTCCTGGAAGGTAAGGCTGTGGCACATGATCCAAACTTATCAGATATCAGAGAATCCAGATGAGTGGAGGCATAATGAACAAGCAAAGTTCACTCCAGCTTCATTCCTTTTTAGGCAGGGGAAAAATTCATTTGTTTCATTGCTTCCCCAGTTAGATGTGAATCATTGCACCAAGTTTGTAGGGAAGTGAAAGCTTTTTTGCAGCTGTCAGAGATCCTTTCATGAGCATCAACTCCCAGTTCTGAGTGAATAAGGGAGATCACCTGCTTTGTACAGTGACTGCTAGTACTACATAGTGACTTTGGACACTAAATCTGACACTTAAGGGAGCACAATTTTATTATTCCTGTGTTTTCTTTCATTAGTAAGCCCCACATAAAATAAGTCTTGAGTTTTACTCATTATTCTTCAACAATCAGCATTTCTTTTTACTGAAATTAATGCTATCACTGTATTATTCTAGAAATATTCCACCTTATACACTAATCTTTAATTATGAACAGATGTATCTGTATTTGTTTAATCTATCCCACCTTCTGTTGTAATGGAGTTTATCTCAGCTTGTAACTACTGTGGTTTTTTGGCCATACTAACAACTAAATTCTTGCCATGTGATGATGTTTGCAGTCTTTTTTATTTTTTATTGTTCTTGTGTTGATTGACATTATGTGTGGATCTAGGGAATGTTTTTTGAAGTCTCCTGTTCTGAGTTCATTATACCTCTCCAGTTATTGTGTGGAACACAAGCAGCATCACATCTACTGCCATTGCCAGCTTGAGAAATCTACGTTATCAGCTGGCTGCAGTGGGATGTAAGGGGTTCACCAGGCAGCTGCCATGAATTCAAACCCCTCCATGTCCTGCTGCCCTGCCTGTGGACAAAGTGTGACTGCCTCAAAATGTAAGAAGCCTGACAGCATTCTTCTTCCCTGTGGTGTGGTGCCAGCTGACCAGGTGATGCTTCTAAAGCAGAAAGAGCCATTTTAAAAGTGGCAGCTGGGCTGCTTTGAGGAGTAGGAGCTGGTGTAGGATCAGGTACAAATCTGTGGCAGGGCTCACTACTGTGATCCCTTGCCAGAGCAGACAGCTGCCAACGAGCTCTGGCATAGTTTCTCAAAGTGGGAAAATATCATCTCTATTTCACTACAGTTTATGAAACTGGGGTTATGAGGCTCTGACACAGGGCTGCTTTTTCCTGTGTACAAATGTCATGGGCAAGGATCAAGAGGCTGTTACAGAAGGTTTTCCAGGGAAAAAGGCTTGTGCTGTGCTGGCCTTTGTGCTGCCAAAAGCTGCCTGGTCCTGTATCACACATCCCCCAAGCAGTACGTGTGCTGTAACAAGCTGCGCATCCCTGCCAGAGACCGTCCCAGGGAGAACATCCCAGACACGCTCCTGGCAGCAGCTGCAAAAGGAGGGATTTTAAAGAGGAAACCTGAGGGCAGCGAGACAAGGCCATTGGTCACATCCTCAGACACATTTGAGGACTACAGTGGCAATGGGCTGCTGCTTTGTGTAATTGTCCTGGAGTTCCTATGCCAAGGGTCATTTTGGAGCACAGCCAGGGTATGTTAAGCACAGCACAATGCTGACTTCTATACTGACCACACCAGTCAGAATTTAAGTACAAGCTTTTCTGTATGCTGCCAGAAATGGTTTGATGTAAATGATATTGTTTAAGTTGTGGCACAAATGATGCTCTGGTTCACCCTCAGTTTTCCACTCCTCCAAGGGAACTACATAATTTCCTGAAAGCTGGAGCCTGAAAAAGACAATGTGTAGTGCAGGACAGTTTTGCAAAGCTGGCTCTAGCTACAACGTTGCTAGTAAAAATGTCATTTGCCATTCATGGGATATTTTCTGTATGTGCTGGAATTTCAAGCCGACTTTTCATACTGAAGTTTAATACTGTGCTTTCTGGTTCAACTGCTTTCAATCAGCAAATACACTCCTAGAACAGAAACAGAAGTGCCGGGAACAAACATCGTTCTCTGAGGTACAATAAGGCTCACCTAATTGCTTCCTGACTTGCTGATCCATCATCCTGACCCCCTCTTTGATGTTTTCTTTTATTTTTTTTTCTCCTAGAGCATTAGTAACAAGTGAGAAATGCTGTCTCAGGGTGATATATATGGGATTATTTCTCTATTCCCAGCACAGTGACCGTATGTAATGGGATTATCTCTTATTTAAAATAAAAAAGACTTGGAAACATCAAATACTGTGTATGAAAAAGTACTTTCTTTATGGTGGTTCCTTTAATTGTAAAAAAACCCCAACCTTTTAAAATTTTGTAATAATACATTTGTGTCAGTCAGCAAAACCCACATAAATGCTGCAGATGTCTCCTTTCTGCTAGCTAAATTTAGATTGTTCTTCCTCTCCTTCTGTATATATATTCCTCTGACATCAAGAGGGCTATTGCCCCTTTACAGCACATTTATTGCTGTTGTAAACACTGAAAAATGATGAGGCCAGATAATGGAGGCTTCTACCAATGTCCCTTCTTAGAGTGCTTTCATTTCAAAATATCTGAACTGGTACCAGCTGGTGCCAAAATTCCGAGATATGAAAATACAACTAGAAATGAAGAAAATGGGCAATGTGTGTCAGCACTAAATGTATATTCTGCTTGCTTCAATGAGATGTGTGAACAGTTTCACAGTACATAGCTATGGGAGGAGGAGAAACTCCTGGCACAAATCAAAGAACAAAACACAGGACTATTGAGGAGGGAAAAGAGAGAAGCCTTTTCTAGATCTGGGTTAGATCTGTCACAGTGTAAGTTTCCTTAAGATTAGGCCTTTGCCAAAGAGAAGTCTAGTTCTGATTTTTAGACTTCAAATTTGTGAGAGTTGCCCAGGAGGCTCTTTTTAGGTTCTTTGGATAAGCTCTTGAACATTTTCAGTTGTGCTTAAATCTAAAAAATGTAAATGGAAATGCAAGCTTGGATTTAAAATAAAATCATATCAGCAGTATTTGCCTTGAACTTTCAAGTGTCTTTCTGCCTCTCATGTGTGTATACATACAGGGTTTGAAGTGTATCAGATCAGAGGCTCTGGTTGATTGTCCATCTGACTGAGAGATAAGTTAACATTCCCTCTCTGAATAAGAGTTGCCCTTACATTCACTAGCTTTAATATACATTTCATTTTAATGGATATAGAGAATATGCGGCAAAGACCATTTAGCTCACACATTTCCATCCAAGGCACCCATTTCTATGCTGTCACCTCTTTGCCATCTCGCAAAACCCCTCCCCCAAGCTGTTTTGCATTTGAAGGTAACTCCTTATCATTTCCATGCCAGTTTTGAGAAAGTAACTATGGTGATTCTGACCAGTCCCCGATGTCAGCTTATACAGCCCATTTCTTAAACTCTCCAGGAACCAAGATTTTCCATGTTTTCTCCCATGATGTCCTTATGCTGACGTTATGTCCCCTATTAACTGCAGTAAAGCTATTCCTTTATGTTTCTTGAGCCCTTCCTCTTCATCCTGGTCTTCACCAGGATGACTGAAGGAAAAAAAAAAAAAACCAACCCAGCAACAGGTGGACACCAGTGCTCTGTGTATTACTTATTGCGGAGGCCGGCAAGGTTTGTGAGATATATTTGTCCTCCTGCCTGTCCCTTGACCTCCCCCTCGTCAGGCGGCTCTGGGCTCTCCGCAGCCAGGCACGGCTCTGCCTGTGCTGCAGGAGCCGGTCCTTGCCCGGCACTCCCACAGCACCATCACCATCACCTTTGGTGCGCATTGCCCTGAGACTCGGGCAGTTAAACAGGGACAAGCGCTACCGCAGGTACCCGGCGCACACCTGCAGCTGTCCCGCCTCTCGCAGCCCACGCCGGGCACCACCAGCGGCGCGCCAGGGCCGGCGGCGGCGATCAGCTGCGGGGACGCTCGGGGCGGGTTCGGCCGGGGGCCGGTTGCCATCGCGTTCCCAGTGCCCGTCCCGTCGATCCCGGCGCTGTCTGCGAGCGCCCCGCGGGCCGGGCGAGCGGGGCGGGGCGGGGTGGGGCGGCCCCTTTAAGGCGGGGAGCGCTCACCTGCCTCCTCCCCCGCCCGCCGCCAAGGTACCGGCCCCGCGCCGGGCCCTGATTGGGCGCCCGCCGGGCCCGGTCACGTGGGGGGGGGGCGCGCTCCCCCAGCCTCCAGGCCGCCATTTTGGCTGGAAAGTTTGGAATTTCCGAGCAGTGCGGGCGGGAGGCGGCGGGAGCGCCCCAGCCCTGCCCGTCCCGGTCCCCGGCCCGCCGCCCGCACCGCGCTGTCCCGCCTGGCCCGGCCCAGCTCGGCTTGCCCCGCGTCGCTCCGAGGCGCCGCGGCGGCGCCGGCGCCGGCGGGAGCCCCGAGCGGAGCCGCTCGCTCGCCGGGCGGCGGGGTCGGTCAGGCGGGGCGGCCGCCGCCTCCCGCACCCGGCCGGCAGAGGGCGCCGCCCCCCGTGCTGCCCCGGGCCGCGCTCCCGGTCGGCGCCGCGGAGACGCTGGGCAGCCCCGGGCGGGGGGCGCGGGGCGCGATGCCCGTCAGGAAGCAAGGTGAGCGCCGCACGGCCACGGCCGCCGGAGCCACGGGGCTGACAGCCTCTGCCGCGGCGGGACGGGCGGGGGGGCGGCTGGCGGGAGCCGCGGGGCTGCGGGCGTTGTGAGCGCGCCGAGGGCACCGTCCCGCCCGCGATCTCCCGGCCGCGAACAAAGGAGCTGCCGCGCCGGGCTGGGGCGGTCCCGGCCGCGGGGGCTTGTTGCATCCCCGGTGCTCCTGCCCGGTGCGCCCCGGTCAGTCGTGTGTCTGGTCTCCGCTTGCAGATACCCAGCGAGCCCTGCGCCTCCTGGAGGAATACTGCTCCAAGCTGAGCCAGGCGGAGGATCGGCAGCTGCGGAACTCCATAGAGCGTGTCATCAGCATCTTCCAAAGTAACCTTTTCCAGGCTTTGATAGGTAAAGGTTGGCTTCTTTCCGTTTGTGTGCAAGCTGGTCCGTTCTTGCTGATGCTGTCACTTGTGGTGTTAAGAGCAAAAAGTGTTTTACCCGTAAGTTAGAAGCCATGTGCTTCTTGTCGTTGTGTTTTTGTTTTGCATAGTAACACACGTGTTGTTACAGATCAACAGTTCACTTGTTACACCTGCTTTTTTATTTGAGGCTTTTAACTGGTCCAAACAGCTTGAAACTGTGGAGTAGTTTTTAATTATGTGACATGTTATTCTAGATTTCTTTAGGTTGGTTCTCCATGTGTCTTTGTTCACCTGATAAACTTCTAAGGAGGGTGGGTTTTTTTTCTGCCTGTATGTTACAGGTTAGTGAATGAATTGAAATGTTTTTAGTCTAAGGAGTTAGGCAATTCCTGTTAAAGAGTCTCTAAAAACATCACAAAGTGTATAACTGAAGTGGAAATTTAACCTAAATTAAATGAGAAGAAACTCTGATGTTTCAGGGAGTACTGCAGGAATCGCTTCTCCTTTGTTGCATATTAAAATATAGTGAAAACACTATTAATTCTTACTTTACAGTCGTTATAGTATTTCACTTAATATGTTCCCATAAGAAGAAGCATTTGCATGCAATTTTGAATTTCCTGCCAGTCTGTTTGGAAAAAAAAACCCCTGAGCATAAATAGAAATTGCAGAATACTGTCTTTATTTGGAAACTTCTGCAGAGAAACACTGAGAAATGGTTTATTCCTGATGTATTGTCACTATCTTTATGACAGCTAATATTAGTTTACCCTCAAGAATAAAACGTGTTCTGCATCCTCCTCTTTTAATAGTAACCAGTGTCTGAATTGGACTAATGGCAAACATTGTAGCTATATTTGTTACTTGACTTACTACATGGTTACTGTCCTAGGTTACTCCATATCTTCCTTTCTTCACAGGGCTGCAGCTTCTTCAAACCTGTATTGTGAGGAAAGCACAGGGACAGGCAACACGTAAACATGCATTGCTGCTGATTGCTTTCTTCTGGAGCACTTATTTAATCTTGTGTGGATTTTCAGAAGACAGTAATTGTGCTGGTTTTTTTCTTATTGTGTACACTTCATGAAGGGTAGTTGTGAAAATAGGTCAGTTAAAAGAATCTTTTCCTTATAGGAACTCTGCATTTCTCTTCACTACACAGTTGATGCTAATCAACTCCATGATGAAGAGCTAAACGTAATCCTTGTGGGACACGTGTGAACGGGTTCACTCATTGGCAGATCAGAATGCTGAAATCTTGTGTCAAATACTTAATGTACAGCAGCAGCACTTTTTATTTTCACCCAGTAAATTTCAAACTTGACTACCATTTTTCTTGTTCTGATGTGTGTATGTGTGAGGGGCTTTTATTTTAAAAGTCTTCAAGGTCCATGCAGTACTCTTTCTCTCCCTTTCATTCAAAAGATTACCAATCTGTTAGCCTTTGATATTCAAATTGCAAGATGTAGTTTCTTCTCATATCCACATATGAATCTTCATTGTTTATAACTCTACACCTAGTAGTAGTAGTAGTGGACTTGAAAGAGCAGGCAACCTCATGTCTGCTGGCTTTGTTCTGCAAGAGTAAAAAGGAGGAATGTGTTGTTGCCTGGGTGGGCTGTGTGGCCTGTTTTCTGGACTTCTAAGAAGCTGCACTTTGCAACCACAGGACCCTAGTTCTTGTTGAGTTCAGTTCATCTGTGCATGCACAGCAGGTGCTTCTTGGGCAAGTTGCATTAACTTCGCATTTCCTGGGTCCCTGTATAATTGTTTATTAGATTGCACGCTTATGTTCCCAAACCATCTGGCAGAAGGCTGGTACTTGCCAAGCAATTTATGCTGTCAACTTGGGTCTTCCTCCTTTAACCTCCTACTTTCTGTGGAAATATGTCAGGGGAGTTCTTGTTCCTGGCAGGCTGCTCCTGACTGTTGTTTTCCTGGAAACACCTTCTTTTGTGGTGTGATTACTGCATGGTAGGGGTAAAGAGTGGGGATGTTCCCTGCAAAGGCTGTGATCTGGAGGATGGCTGCACTTACTGGGAAGACCTTGGGCTGGCTCCTGCTTGTCTCATTTCCATGAAGGTCTGGGAGCAGGCTAGATGAATTGTTCAGTTGTGCTGGGGGTTAGATTTACCTGGAATTCTCCATTGGTTGTTGCTTTATGGCTGAATTTGAGGTGCGCATTTTATAGAAGTTGTGATGTGTTCCCAACTGAAACAGCCTGTGCTGTTCTGACTGCAAGTTTCAGGCTCAACTACTCCAAGTTATTGCTCTTATAGATGCTTCTTTCAGAAAGTGTGCTACTTTTAGTTACTGGTTTGGGTGCTTTTTTTATCTTTAAATAAAACAATACTAAAAAAATCGCCACCAAAGTTTGTACATTTATTTTCTGCTTTTTCTGCCAAGTTACTGCAATATATCCAAGACTTGTTTGCCCATAGTAGGTAGGTTTGTGAAGGTTGTAGTCAGGATCTGCTGTCAACTTCATGTATCTTTTTTAGTATAATTTTTGACTTGGCAATCAAATGCTGTTCTTTCAAGCAATAAATAGCATTATGCACAGAAATACATCTTTGGGTTTATAAGGGAGGAAATGATATATTCCTGAAAACTACAGATTTTAACAGTGTTTCATGTTTTTAGATATTAAAAGGTTTTAGAAACTAAAGAGGTTTTAGAAATTAAAAGGGTATTTTTGTAGTGTCCATTTGGATGCTGAAGAATAAGTAATATTAATTTTTCATTTGAGCCTTTTAAATGTTATCATCTCTTGTAATTCTCTCAATAACATTTTAGTTCGGCAATCTACAAGCTTGACCTTGTTGTGGAATTACAGCTTTAGTGGGTTGAATTAGACCAGTAACCAGTCAGCGTGAACAGCCAGTGTCACCAGATCGACACTGCAAGTGTTACGTTTTAAGTGATGTCACTGCAAGGACTTTGAGTCTGTAACAAAAGTTGTAACCACATGTGACCTCCCTAAAAGAGTCTCTGAAAAAGCCCATTTTTGTATTTTCTGTTGTCCATAATGTGGTATTTCCATTGCTTCAACCAGCTACGTGTGATAATGTCTAGAACTTTAATTAAATGAATACCCAGGGCTTGTAATTGAGAATAGTGTCAGTTTTAAGTCAGTTTCCTTTTGTACAGACTCAAAAATGTATGGTGTTTTTTCTAGTTTTTGATTTCTTGTTTTCAGTTAAAATGGCTTGTTCCTGATATTCTGATCATTGGTGAGCCCATTTATTAAGAGACCAAAGGAAAATATCCATATATAGAACCATGGGGTAGACTTATTTCACTTTGGTAAGGTATTTGATATTTATCTTCAAATAGTGAGGTAATAATTCTGCAGGTGAGTTCTGTTCTCAGCTTAGGCACACTTTTACCTTTGCAGAAGCTACAGGTTCTTGCAAAGGTACAGATATATTTATCTCTTTGAAAATATAGGAAGAAAAACACTTGCATGTAAAAGTAACACTTCTGCGGGAAAAACATATGAAGCAGACTTCTGTTTATACACATAATATTTTTGTTTAATTAAAATCTGCTTTTAATGGATGTCATGTTGAGATTTGCCGTTTTAAAATAAACTTCTAAAATTAAAAATATTACAGCTATAGCTAGAGACATAAGGTAGTTTACTACTTCAGAAGCATTCCTTTTCCTGACAAGAACTAACTCCATGTGCACTGGTGCCAGAAAAAGGGAATTCTAGGAGAGTCTCTACATACACTGGCAATGCAGTTGGCTGTGCCAGCCTTCTTACCTAAAGTGGGATATTTTTATCTATCCTATCTATCTAATTTTGTAGCTATGCATATACAGGCTTTTTAGTATAAAATGGCAAATCTGACTAGAGAAGGTCCAGCGTGTTGAATTTCATTGTGTAAGCAGTCTCATTTGTTGCACTTAAAGTCCTTTTGAATGAAGACCTGCCTTGAAAATTGTGCTTATGTACTGGCTCTTCCTAGCACTAAACATCCGGTCTAGGAAATTTTCGATAAAACATGTAGTTGTTTCAATAATCCTAAGCCAAAGAACAGCTTCTCCCAGTAAACATGAAGCTGCTTTTACCCATAGTTGGGATGAGCCTTATTAATTGAACAAACATTACTAAAAATGCTGTTAGTACATTTTTACACCCCAGAAAAGTAAGTCCTGTCTCTGAAAATTTTGAATAAAGTTGATGATTGCATGAAGTAAGCTCTTTGTTCAGGTTTCTCAGCAGTGTGATTTGGACTGAAAATTCTAGGAATATAAAACTTAGTTTGCAGATTTCTCATCTCTGTCCACATTGGCTTTCTGAACTAAATTAGGAAAACAACCCTAGACTTTAGACTGAAGTAGATTGGATTGGGTCAGCACTCCTCAAAATTGGTCTACTTTGGAGTGGACTGACCACATTCCTGCTGCCTGGCATGTGGTCTCAGCTCAGCTGGAGCTCTTCTTGCTCCTTCTTACTCCTCACTCCTCCCAAGGTGGCTACCTTGGGAATATTTCCTATACTTGCTGGCTAACAGGCAATTGAACACAAGCTTCTCTTCTGAACTGAAACCAAAAGTACTTGCTTTTGGGGAAGCCTCAGTTTGAACTTTTATTTCAGCAGTATAGTGAATAAGGCTTGTGCCATGATGACACAGTTAAATAGTCAGTGAATATTGCTGGGGTTTGTTATGTTTTTATTAGAGGGAGGTTTAGGGAGAATTGGATCTTCTGTAACATTGGATAGTATTGAAATTGTTACAGGTTAATAGGTTATTTTCACATCGAAATCTTATAGTTGGTGCATTTTTGTGACTTTTTCCCCAGATTGCAGCTTCTATGATACTACATCTTTACTCACATTTGAGGCTGAAACATCCATGCAGTATAATCCTTGCAACTTGGAGATGTTCATCGACTTCTGGACAATTTTCCTAAGGCATATACTGTGGTTGTGCTTGGTTTGGTCTCCTTTGAATACACAAAAGTTGGTCAGTTTTGCAGAGATTTGACTTAGGGTTGTGTTTACAGAGGTAGCTAAGTACTTGATTACTTTCATCCAGATGGAGGGAGGATAAATGTTTTAGTTGGTGTCCAGATGATTGGAATGTTAATTCAGTCACTGTTAGTATGTTTCTGCTGTGCAGCTTGTCTGAATGTCGTAGTCTTTGGAAGAACTTCATGTCTTACTCTTCAAGGAACCTATTAATAAGTGAAATAATCTCATTGCTCCTCCTTTATTTAAAGAATTACTTACTATTTTGTATGTAGTGCAGTTTGATAGCCAGCTTGCTTTTTAAAGTGTTTTCCACCCTGTATTGTGTGACAGGGCAATGTATTGAATTTTTGGGATTAGGTGCTGCTTTTGGTAGCCTAAAATAGCAAGTAAGTAGTAAGTTGAGTAGCTACTGGTATGCAGATAAATAGTATTGTGGCAGAAGTTTATCCTTGTGGTATTTCACTGACTCTGTATTCAGTGTTGAATAGCTGCACTGTAGAATATATCAGTTGCAGTATTCTCTTCCCAGGGTTACCACTGAAAGGGTCTGCTGACAAAAAACCCTTGTCAATAAATCTGCTGTTCATCCAGGGGCTGAAAGGACAGTAGAAATTTTGAATAATTGGTGTAGTTTCCAGGATCTGGGAAAGTTTGCCCTCTGCCCCGTCCTTGCTTTACTTCTCATGTTCTTTCACCTCTTTTCCCTAGGTGTGCTGCCCATCTCCTCCTATGTTTCTGTCTGTGTTCCTGGATTTGTTCCTAATCTCCCTCAACATTTGCTTCAGTGCTGGGTACAGTGTAGAGGAAGGGGGAAAGCTTGAGAAAGGCTATTTGTCCTGATCTTAGTCCTGCTTCCATGGTGGTCCTAGCAGCAAGGGCAGAACATACTGTTCAGCTCAGCAGCTGGAATGCCATGTGCCCCCTTGTGCATCTGGTTTGCCTGTATTTTGAGAGACGGAGCTTGTTTTGGTGCAGGGGGAAGGAATCTTCAAAGAAACTGAACTGTAGCAGCTGACTAGAAGTCTCCTGGCACAGATAACCATCTGGCACAGATAACCATCCTGAATTATAACTAGGCCAAATTTGCAAGATTGTTAAGAGACTGCAGAAGGTGTAGGACTGACACTAGAATAACCTCCTTAGCTTCATGTTCATTCCCCAAGTTAAGGGAGGCTCTAGAGCTCTTTGGTAGAGCTTCTATAGGAATCTTGTCATGTGTGAGTGTCTTCCTAGCCATGCCCTCAAAACAGCTGACTTACTTTGGCTCGAAATGAAAAAGTCAGCCTGAGACAGAGAAGCAGCAAGGAGAGCATGTGAGCAAATAGTAAAAGCACTGCAACTTTATTTTCAGAAACTTATGTTAAAATTTGGCTGCAGGAGATGCATGAGTGTTAGTGCTGGAGGAGATGCTACTCTGTGGCACACCCAGCCTTGCGTTGCTGCCGCTGCCACATAATTTACCTTGGAGCCTGAGCTTTCTGTAGGTAGAAGAAACCAGTGCTGGTGCTGTCTCATCTCAGCAAAGCCATGCACCTGTATGGAACCTCAGCTTGGAGGGTTGAATGAACTCATCCCAAAACTAGTTTGATTTTTTGGAATGTATTTGTCTGGTAAGAAGCATCATCAATCCTATATACTGACATTGTCTAGGGGGCATACTACAACTAAGACTTAATATTAATAGTAAGGTTTTTGTTGCCACTGAAGACAGTAGTAAATGCATCCCTTTAAGAAAAAAGCACATTGTTGTAGTGGCAGCTGGTTTGTAACTGGTGTTGAGATGTTTGATACAAAATGTTATGTCAGTTTTCATCTGTGTGTGATGAAATTCTGGATGTAGAAGACCGTGTGGGTTTCTGAAGGAAAATTGGATGGAGACAATGTGAAGCACTTTCTGAGGAAAGATTGGATGTGACACATGATATAGTTGACATGGTGGTGTTAGGTCATAGATTGGACTCGATCTCAGAGTTCTTTTTACCAACCCAATTGATTCTGTGCAGATGTGGTGAAGGAGGGATTAGTAAGAAAAGAGGAAAATATGAATGAGTTTGGAAAGTATAAGTGGTCAGGCTGGTAAGGAGCTGAATTAGTCTGAGTGTAAAAAGCAGCTAGAGGAATAAAAGCAAACTATTAGATTAAGCACCAATTCATGAGAACTGGAAATGAAAAGTGGAAAGTAACATCTTCTGGAATGTGAGTTAAGCGAAGAAGTGTGTGCAGAAAGGATGTTCAAAGGGTAGAACACAGTTACTGAATCTGGCAAAAGAGCTGGGGATCAGTAGCTGGATGCTGAAACCTGCAGGAAAGGATCTTGTGGAACAGAACATGTAGTCAGAAAGCTGCACCACGAGTTGCTCCTTAAATTTTTAAGAAGTCTTGATTGTGTGCTGCAGTTTTAAAGAAGAAATAGATCCCCAAACAGCCAACCCTGAAAGGGGCTTTACAGGGGTTGTGATGAGGCTGGTTTTCACTTCTCATAGTACAAATGCAAACATTTATTTTTGATCAGTCACACATACACATCATGACAACACAACCATTAAATAGACAAAGAGAATGCTTACTTAACTCTGGTCATTGGCTTGGTAAAATGGATATGAAACTTTTCTCCATCTTCGTATTTTTTAGTTTATCACTTATGCATTTTTGAGTTGTGCTTTAGTTGTATTAAATGGATATTCTTAGCTTGACATAGCAGATGAAGTAAACATGCATGATTGAGCCTTGCTTGGAGCTAGTAGGAGTTGCTTTATGACTGTAGAATGAAAGTCTGTAGTGTTGGCAGACTCTTTTGCCTGTTCTGACAGTGATCATTACTCTGTTTTGTCTATACATTCGTTATGTTGGGCTGTTAAGAATTTGGCAGATACCATTTATCTCAAATTGCTCTGAACTGAAATAGCATGCTGACCTTTGTTTTCTTTCTTAAGACTTAAGTTTTAAAGTGCTTTGGGTGCTTTGGCAGGAAGCCCTAAGAAAAAAAGCTGTCTTTCCCTCCCCTCCTTGATGTAGAGAAGTACTTAATTTATTAATAGGATGGCACCTTTTCCTGGACAACACACGGGTAGTCAAATTCTTAACAAACCTGTTTTTTTCAAATATGGGTAACATCATAAACAAAACCAGGCATTTGCATGTGCTCCATTTAGATTAACAAGTGTCTGAGAAGAGGCAGACCAAGGAGAGATGGCAGAGAAATTACTTACATGGACTAAACTGAAATAGGTCAATTTATGATGGAATTCATAAGCTCCTTGGTTGCTTGCGACTTTGAGGGAGGGTGCTCGCTCTGGGAGATTCTCCTGAAGAAAGCTGATATTGAAAAGCTTTGTGTGGTAAAGTCTGTATGGTGATGCAAAGTTATCTAGCGTTTTGCTGACTTGCTGGCTTTGGCTGAAATTGGTTTGTTCTGCTGTTGAAGATCAATCAGAAAAGGAACACCTGTTGAGTGCAGAATTAACTAAGTAGCTGAAGCATGTAAATCCTGGTCATGCTGCCATGTAGAAGGACCTTGACAAGCTGAGGAAATGGGCTGACAGGAACCTCATGAAGTTCAACAAGTAGAAATCTAGAGTCCAGCACCTAGGGAGGAACAATCCTATGTACCAATACATACTGTGTGTCATACAGGTGGAAAGCACTGCTGCAAGAAGGGATGTGGGGGTCCTGGTGACAAAAAATTGACCGTGAACAGTGTGTGTGACCACACGGTCAGTGTGCTTTGGGGCAGAGGTGGTGAATAGTCTCCTGGGCTGCATTAGACAGCCAGCATTAGAGTTGCAAGCAGGTAAACCCTCCCCCTTTGCATTTTAGAATGCAAAACATGAATTTAGATTTTATAAAAAAATGAACAAACAGAAAAGAAACATGAGCTTCCTGAATTAATTCTTGCTTGTATGAAAAGATGTTAACTACATTAAAACTGAAAACCTTCAGATGGGGATACAATTAATACAGCATACACAAATGGGATTGTTAAATTCACATATACTGTGATAGCAGTTTATACCTTTGTGTAGTGTGTGATGTAAGGACAGCAGTTCACTGGTTTACGTGGACAGCGTCCAAAGCAGTCAGTTGTAGTAAATGTGTTACTGTTTAAGTTCATGAAATGCTAAGCTTGCGTGGAATTTCCTGGCATTTATTTAAGAAAAACCATCTATAACCCACAAATGGTCAAGATGCTTAAAGTGCAAAAATGCAAAGCCCAAAACCAGTAGGTTACTGTGATCATTAGAGAAATGCTTTCAATTTAAAAAAGAATAAACCATAGATTCGTTTAGGGTACAAAGGATCTTTCTGATTATTGAGCCCACTCTTCAACACAGCGCTGCCAATTCCACCATTAAACCATATCCCTTAGCACCACACCTACAAGTCATGAAAACACTTCTTGGGACTCAACCATTCTCCTGGACAGCCTGTTCCAATGCTTGACAACCCTTTCAGATAAGAAATTTTTCATCATTTCCAAACTAAACCTCCCCTGGCACCACTTGAGGTCATTTCCTCATGTCCTATCACTTTTTACTTTGAGAGGGACCCTCACCTCAACTACAGCCTTGTTTCAGGTAAATAGTAGATGCCAATGAAATCTAATTGGTTCCCTCTATCCCATAATACAAAGGTTCACCATTAGAAGTCTGAAACCAACATCGTATTAAAAAATTCCTTGGAGTTGCTTGATGCTTGTTTGAAAACTAGAACATATTCAAAGATAGTCAGAAAAGGACAGGGAGACCGAGTAAAGGGAATCTTTCCCATGGAGGTGTGCAGTGTTGACTGTTTCTTTCTCCTCACTCTTATCTTCTGTTGAGGTTATTGTTGTTTGTTGGCATATTCTATGCTTCACTCTTTCTTCTCTACTTTGCAGTTTCATTTGAATTTCTGGTATATACCCTGTATTTTATATATGCTGGATGTTCTTTTTACTGTTACCCCTGAACTTTTTTTGCCTATTTCTCAAGGTTTGCTTCCTTTAACCAGTAATCAGCAGTTGCTGAGTTGTTTCTAGACTTAAGGCCTCTGATACCATCCCGTGTCTTTGTTTTTTGTCATGCTATGCCTTTGCTCTTCTTGCAGCTTTTTGTTCTGGGGTCATAAGTAATCCATTCCCTACAGAATAACCAGTTATTATTGGTATGTATTAGCTGTTACACACACAAATGTAGATTTGTACATTCAGTCTGTGTGTGTGTATTTGTATTTATGTACAGGTTTTGGTTAGCTTTGGACAACTGTGTGATGTAACAGTGAATGATTCACATATATTTATGTATACTATTTATAGAATATATGTAGCAAATATTTACTGATGTGTGTTATATATAAAAGTATTTATAGAAATAGGTGTTAGCTCACACAGTTGTCTGAAGCTAAGTAAAAGCCATGCAAGTTAGACGAGTCACCTGGTCTTTAGATAATTGGTGGTAGAGTTGGACAAGCTAAAGCAAAGCTCTGGGCAGGCCAGGACAAGTGCAGAGGCCTGGTTATTCACTTAACACGAGGCCCATGGCCTGTTCTCAGCAATGCCAACACCTTGTGTATAAGGTTACACCATTCCCTTAAGAAAATGCTGTTATAGGTGTCTTGTCTTTCACTTGCAAAGTTACAGTTATCCAAAGGTTCATGCAGAAGTGAACACAATGAGATTTTATAGAACATGCACTGATCTTAAGTTTTCCTAATTGCAAGTACTCTCCACTGAATATATAGCAAAAAGTAGCAGGCACTGCACATACCTGTACAAAGCAGAGGCCTTATGTTTGATTTCTAAGGAGCAGGGAAGAAATTGCTTAATGAGTGGTGTCATGTTGCTGGTTAGGATCCTTGTCCTTGGAGGCAGATTCTTTAAGCAGAATTGATGTAGTCTCTTGAAGCCATCAAGTATACTTTAGAAAAGAAAATAATTTGTTTCTGCAGTTCTGCTGTTCCTTTAATTACTGTATTGATGTTTTTGGTGAAGATGGATCTCCCTTGTAAAGTGGATTTGGGTTTCAGTTTGTATTTGGCTGATAACTCTTGTTTGCTTTAAAAGTGAGCAGATTTTAGCTTCTGGCATATCGTGTTACTAGTGAACAAGCCTGTTCAAAGAACAAAACTAAGATGAGTGGAGAATATGAGAAGTGGGTGAACAATACACCAGCAAATTTCTTTTAGAGCAAAATACCCCAGTTTGTCACCATTCCTTAGCTTTTCACACTACTAATAGGCTAAGAAATATAATTTTCTTTTCATAAGAGTCCTCCATTGCAGAACTAGTGGTCTGTCACTTGCTTTGTATTGGCTTTTATTCTTTGTGCTGTCAAATGTATTTCTGATTTGCCTACTTAATGTTGTTTTACTTGTAAGCAGACCAGATTTCAGGATGGTTTTCTCTGTTTCCTACCATTCATCACTTTTTGTCACTTTGGATTCCTAAAACTCCTATTTTTCAAGTTTCAGCTGTTCTTTTAATGTCCCCCTGCAGTTTCTAAATGTTCTTCATCTGTGTTTTATTTTAGTGTTGTGTGATACCTGGTTTGAATCAGTTTTCTGTAACTTAGAGATATAATCTCTCTTGGAATTAATATGGAAGAAAAACCCTGTAATATAAAAAGAGCACATTCTAGCTTGAAGAGGGAATCTGACCATAAATACAACTAAAACTCAGTATTTTACTACCTGCTATTTGTAGGAATTAGGAAGATGTTAGAACTTTTCATATTTATCCTCACATCATTAACATGTGTTCAGTACATATTCAAGTGTGTTGATGTGTTGAAATATTTTTGTGAGCTGATACATAGCTGTAGACAAGAAGAAGGAATTTTTACGTTTAATTTAGTACGGTCTAGGTTTCTGGCTTTATAAAAGTGTAATTTTCAACTTTTATTCTTGTGGACCTAATGCGTTCAGGGTTCAGAGGTAGTTTGCTTTTACTTGTACATACTTAATGTTTGCATTCTGTATAGTAAAAATGGAAACTGGGGTGGTTTTTTTTAGAAGGTAGATATTATCATATAGACACCAAGTTTCTAGAAACTTTGTGGATTTGGAGCAAATCCAGGATAAACAGAAACTAATCCCCTCATTAAGTGGTGCATATATGTCTTGCCATCTTTCAAAAGCGAGTCTATTCTGGCATCCTCCATGGAGCAGTGGAGGTGAGGAATGGGAAATGCTGTGCTTTTTGAAATGAGAGTTCTGCAGGAGGAATAAATGGCTACCTCCACTGGCAGGGACTTAAAAGAATAGTAGCAGAATTGAAAATCAGTGTCCTAGATTTCTGTTGCAAAACAGTTGCACAAATAACCCCTTCCCATAAATAATGTAGTGATCTTCCTGGCTTAGTTGCTGTGGATTGCAGCTGTAGAATCGACATACACCACTGCCTATTTTAATACACAAAGTACTCCCTGTCGGGGGAAAAAAAAAATCTTTATTGGGTGTGCTTGATTGATGTATTGATGTTAATGCAGCTATAAGACAAATTTGCAACTGAGGGAGCTAATGTGAAAGATAGATTTAAAGGCAATTTGTATCTCTTAGGCTGCTTTGCTCCTCTATATCTAGGTCATTTAACGTCTTCTGCAGCCCTCACTGCTATTTCTTCCAATCAGCAGCTCTAAGAGCAAGTATAACTTTAAAAATTAATGTAAGCTGTTGGTAGGAATTTGACTCTTGCTCAGAGGAAAGATGCAAATGGAATTTGAGAATTTCAGTTTTCTGAACTGATAGAGAGCAGAAGTGCAATTTCTATAAGAACACATAAGACTGGAATGACAGCAACGGTAGTTGCAACTCTTAGTTGTGTGGTATTTCTTTTGTGGAGTGGCTCTATAAAGGAATTGGTTATTGTGCCCCTGTTACTGACTCTGGGTTGTTGTTGGAAAGCTACAAAACTGCAGCTTAGGTTCCTTACTAATGGCTGGGTCCTATTACCTTTGGCTTACTGTGCTTGTATGTTTATCCTCTATGAAGTTGGTGCAATTAAAAATCAAGAGTTTGCCAATCTGTTCAGCAGATTTTTACTTTGAATAAGATACTAAAAGCTTTACAGGACAACTTCTTCATTTGTTTGCCCTTCCCTTAGCCTGTGCCTTTTCTGATCTTTTTTTTTCATTAAATGTGTGTGTTTTGGGATGTGATTGTAGTTGTGGTAGCAAGTTTGATACACCTATACTTCATAGAAACACCTTTGGTGCTTCTTTATATTATTTTATTGATGCTTCATGAAGTGAGTAGGATGTCAATAAATGATGTAATTCAGCCAAATTTTTGTTTCCCAGAAATTTCCAGCTGAGTCTTCAGGGTTATAAAAAAACTATATAACTGTGACTGGTAATTCATACTGTTAGGTTTCATCCTATTTCTGGTACTTAGACTGAAAAAACAGATGATGACCTATCCTAATCAATTTTCCCTTTCCTAGCTTCTTGCAGCTTCTCTCTCTTGCTGATTTCATCAGTATACTTCTATTTCTCTAGTCATTTAATTGAAACATATACAAAATAGATATCTAATATTGCCTTTGAACAGTAGACGTCAGCTAACCAAAAGCTACATTAGTTGAAATTATGTATACTAGAACTTGAAACATAAACACCCATCCCTTCCACTATTCCACTTGCAGTTATTTCATGTGCTTCTGCTGTTACTGCTGCAGCTTGTGCTCCTGGGGTTGGTGGCAGAAGCCCAGAGTGAGTGGGGGCATAGAGAGAGAGTTGTGTGTGCAGTGGGGGAGGTTCATGTGATCCTGGTGATCCCTAGGAATTCACCCATGACAGATGAAGCTGTATCTAATTTGTTTTGCAGAAGGAAGATGTAGTTAAAATCAGAATGTTAGAGTAACTATCAAACCTAACTACAATTTTTTTACATGTTTAGATATTCAAGAATTTTATGAAGTGACCTTATTGGACAATCCAAAATGCATTGATCACTCTCAGCCATCTGAACCAATACAGCCTGTGAATACCTGGGACTTCTCCAGCCTTCCGAGCACAACAGTGACATCAGAAACATTGCCAAGCAGCCTTAGCCCCAGTGTAGAGGTATGATATAGAAATCTGTTTTATTTTTCTTTTTGAGACTATTTTGACATTGTTCTCTAAGCTTCCTTCCTTTTATAAAATATTTATTTTCAAAGAAAATGTGCATTATTAAGATCAATAGTCATAGGGGATTTAATTATTGAAACATTTAATAACATGTATGCATTTTGCTTAGTCAAAAATTTATAAACTCATTTGTCAAATGTACCATTAAGTGACCATTAAATTGGATTTATGATTTGATTTTGGAACTTCACTGACAGTTTTAGTATGCTTATGCTCATCCATGCTTGCGACTCTTGAGTCATTACTTCATTAATTGTTTGGGAAATCTGGGGCTGTATCTTTCCTTTTCAGTCTGATGATAAGAAATTCTCTGTTACTTCTGTATCTATGCTCTGGAAGGACTTGTTTCTGAAAAGGGTATGCAGCCAGTTGTCACTAATGAGCAGTGAGAAAACTGATCAGGAAAATGCATACTGATGTACATTTTTCACTAAAACAAAATCTCCCTGCTCAGTTTAAACTTAAAATGTTCCTTGAGTATTTTCACATCAGAGCTATTATTTGTCCCCAAAGAGGTGAACCTAGTTCAAAGTGTGCCCTGGAACCTGACAGCACTGGAAAAGTGTGTGAATTTCTCAGTAACTGAAGGCAGTGTGCTTTGCTGATACATTTTCATGAAAGGATTGTAGAGCTCAGGAGGAGCAGTGGGAGAGATCAGCTGAAGGACTGGTGCTGCAGCCTGTAGGGAAGCTCGGGAGCTTGTACTGCTCAGCACAAGTGGCTGGGGTGCCTTAATGAGTGAACCTTTCTCAGGGGCTGTTGAGACTGTGTAAAATGGTTCACTTAGCTGCAGATCATAAGTGTGTGATGTGCTAATGAGTTTGTAGAGTTTAAAAAAAATGCCTGTGCTCATTGTAGCTTTTTTCAAATCCGTCATATTGAAGCTAGTATGAAATACATCAGGAATGCTTTAGAGGAAACTCTAGATGAAATCCAAAACTTGTATTCTTTTGGAAAGTGAAAAATGGCCAGTAGATAAAATGTCAGCCAAGTTAGGGGCATGAGTTATATATTGCAAAGAACAGCTATTAAAATATCTTTACATGAAAAAATAATTCCACAATGCAATGGAATTGAGGACTCATGTCCCTACCAAACCATTTTGTTATTAGTAAATATACTCCAAATTCTAGCAGCATGGACTTGAAGCACATATTTGCTGCTATGAGATTTGTCTTGTGGTGTTGCCACTGTACCACATTTTGTGCTTCCCCTATAGGAGAAACAGATGTCTGAAGTGGGGAATAGTGCGTGATGTTGAATCCGGGCTTGGTGATTTTTCATTCTCAGCCCCCTGCAGAAACTGTTTCCAGCTCTATACAAGTGTAGCATTGTCCTTGTATCTTTCTATGTTGTAGATGAAGGTGTAACTTCATTACAAAGTTGCATCTTTATTTTTTCTCATGTGCAATTGAACTGCCAGGAATCCAAGGCCTTGTCCTTGACACTGCACCAATGACAACAGGCATATTATCATGGCATGGTCAGTAATGCAAATGGAAAGGAAGAGTTGCCTGATTTGGGAAAGCTCACTAGAGATGTGAGTGTCTGTTCTCAGCTGCACTGTTTGCTTCTCCAGTACAGTCTGGTAGCCGTGCTGGTGTTACCTAACAGAACCTGATATGGTGTGGATTACTTTGATATTTTTCTAAGTTGCCTGGACTTGAACATTTATGACCAAGCTACTTGTCTTCTTCCATGTTTTTTATCTTGAGTATCACGTGAAAATCACAGTTGTTTGACCTTCAGTAGATGAAGGTCAGGTTTTAGATTTACTTCCAGTATTTAAAACATAGCTACATATATTGGTGTTGATCTTAGTTCATGTGAAACTGAAAGCAGGCTTTTCTCCCAGTCTCTGTCACTTACAGTAAATGTTAGCTTGCATTTCATTAGTTAGAATACCGTTTCTGTGTTAAGTTGGGAGCTGAACAAACTTGAAAAATCATGTTTTGGTGTTGGTTTAATTTTTGTTTTTCCAGTGTATCTGAATGTCTTAGTTTAGCTTTCCAATATATATGAAAATTGTTACATAAACATATAATCTTGTACATTTTTATCAACCTTAATTCTTTCTTCTTTGGCGACTGGCTTTTTTTTCTTTATATACCTGCTAGGCAATACTTTTCCCTCAATATTTAAAAATTTAATAAAAATTACAAGGAGAAATTCTCATGTATTCACAGTTTATTTTCCACATACTTGCTGTGTATAGGATGTGAAAATTTATGTTTAAATGCTTAATGCATTTTGGTTTCAGTAATGCTTTTTTTAGCTACTTAGGATATTTTCAAAATTTATTTTCTATTTGGTTTTAATAAACCCAAGGACATAATAATTCCAGTACAGCATGTGCTTAATAGCGTGATTTATTTTGCTTGCTGAAATTTACTAGAGACTGGGGGGGACTTGGGTTTAGTATATCTGATTTTGTTCATAGCTAGCTTTTAGAAATAAATTCTCACTTTTCAGACTTTCAACGCTGCTGTTCCGTTCACTGTTAGTTCATTAACCAGGCACAAGCAGATTGGTATGCTGTATGCACTTTGAGATTATTTTAACTCTCTGCTGTGTCTTGCTGGGCTGGTGAGTCCACAGGTGATATGAATGGAGTGGTTTTTTACTTGCTTGGTCATTGTTAGCCTTTGAAGTAATGTATTTCAACTCTGTTTCTTTTACCTTGTTGATATTTTTTTTTTCTGTAGTTACTGTGGGCCAAATGAATATTCTTCCAGCTGACACTTCAATGGTGTATGAGAGTTGCTTGAGAGTGGGAATATAATGCTCCCCTAAAGACATTGAGGATTGAATTACAAGAACTTTTTATCCAGCTGAGTTTGGGAATGACTTTTTAGCAATGTGTGCTTGTGTATATACGCAGCGTAGTGGTATACAAGCTTAGGTTGCCTGAGGACTTCTCATGGCACGTAGCCTACTTCTGTTTTTTCCTTCCTGCTTCTGAATCTGAAGACTGGAGTTTGAAATCCCCAAAGGTTGTGTATTAGAAAAAGTTATAGCTACAGATTACAAGTTTTCCTGCTCACAGCAATCTGTTTTCTTTTCCATGCTCTGTATTTCCTGGAACATTATTTAATAGTTTCATTTGTTTCAATCTCTAGTACAAAATGTTGGGGAAAAAAATCAGTTAAAAAAAAAAAGACAGTGACTCAAGACAGTGATAAAGCAGGAAAGGAATGTTAATCTTTTCAGTACTAGGAACTAGTTTAAAAAAACAAATGTATGCAATCTGAAAAGGACGAATAGTTCATCCCTTTCCTTGTGTACATTAAATACTGAGCTCAAGTGTGCCTAGCAAAGAGAACAAATGTGAAACAAAATCTGGGCGCTGTGTGAGAGCAGAGCGTGTGCGGGAGGGAGCGGCCTCGGGAGCTGTTTGCTGTGATCTGTGGTGCCATCTGTAGGTGGGACACTTGGTGTTTGACAAATACGAGGTGAAACACGAATCACTGGAAAAAATCTCTGACCTATTTGAGTAATATATTGCTAAGGAAATAGTCTCGTGGCATTCTTTTTTGTCTTTAAATCCGTAGGATTTGTTTTAGTATTTTAATTGTTTTAAACCAGAGAAGTTGTTTGCTGTTTAGCTTGAGTTTAAAAGTAGCCACAATAATTTGATTTTAGATTTTGAAAAAACCCCTACTGAATAATGTCTCAAAGGAAAATTTTTGCTTTAGGACATGGAACTCAATCTGGAGTCTCTTACAGTTGGATGAGGACACCTTTGTATTTAGTGAGTAATGGTGTCAGAAGGACTTGGGTCTGATCTGTGGTTTTCCCATCTATCTGGCATGCAGAGATTGGCTAGCTCTCTTCTAGGGCCTTTTACCAAATTCTTTTTTCATACAAAGAAAGCAAAAGAAGTCAGGAAACAGCTGATATGTCTGTAATTTCAGCTAAAATTTGATGCCAAGGCAGAGTGGATAGGAAACTTGCTTAACATCTTGCAATTACAAAATGGCTCAGTATCACCTATGAGGTCAATTACATTGTGAAGGATTTTGACCAGCTAAGTCTTGAAAATCTCAAGAACTGGAAATGCAAAACTTTTCTGGTCAATCTGTTCCAATGCTTGACTATCCTCATGGTGAAAGAGCTTCACCCTATTTTTGATTGAAATTTCTGTTTCAATTTATTTGTAGTTTCAAGGGTTTTTTCCATCATGCAACATGGACTTGGCTTTGTCTTCTGGCTAACTCCACTGTAGGTACTGGAGGGCTGCTTTTAGGTTCTGAACTCTTTCTCCCAGCTTGAACAAGCCCTGTACCCTCATCCTCTCTTTAAGGATCAAGGCTTCTCACTTGCAGATGTGGTAGTGCTTGTACTGAGTCTTTGATATGTCTCCTCAGATATGCTGAGGTTGGGCATTTGATATTCCCTTGCCAGGCTGAGCTGAGCCTGCTTCTCTGGTTACACCTGTGACAGCTCTGTTTTGTGTGGCTTTTCTCATAGAATCCCAGAGCAAATTAACATTTAAATAACCACACGCACTTTTAGATTTGTGGATAGATAAAGAAATTATTTATCTGCAAAATCAGTATTATCCAAAGCATTGTTTTCATTTGCATGATTTATTTCTATGCATAGTTTATCTGTGCATGAATTTTCCTTTACTTACTTATCTGGTGACTTTGTAGATAGGATCTGCCATACTGGAAAAAGGATGAGCCTGTGAGGGTACAAAAAGTGGCTGCCAAACATAACCTGAAAGAATTAATTAGTAATTCAAGGAAAGAAAAACACATTTCTTACCTATGTGTTTCTCACATGAGAATCATCTTTTGTTTTTTTAATATTAATGCCATGAATAGTGATGAATGGAAATGCATTTTTTTCCTTCTGGCCAAGCTGTATAGAGTAGTTATCACTGGTTGTTACTGAGATCACTTGAAGCTGACAGGACAGAAAGATTTAATTTTAATAAGAATGAATGACACTGAAGAAATCACAATGTTTCTCACAAATTCAGTAGAATAATAGTTATTTTAATGACTAACAGCACTATGTGAAAACGTCTTAGTCTTCATTGTATGAAAGGATGACTTTTCATGCATTTCATGATTATGATTCAAGTTTCAGTGTGTTGTTTAATGTCTTTCTGTTCCTTCTCACAATACGATTTAAAGAAAAGGTTTTTAGTTGTTTTATTGAATTGTTTAATTACAGTAGTTTTATTTCTCATTTTGAACAATTTTCTTCTGATCTCCAAAATTTAACACATACTTGCTCATTCAGGGAGTTTTATGATTTGTTTTCAAAAAGCTGTATTATTTTTTCTTATGAAAATGCTAAATATCCTGAATATTTAGTCTTAATATTTTAGACAAATTTGAGTCTTGGTCAATATTTTTTTAATGTTTATTTCTTCTATATACAGTATTTCCAGTGAAAAGGCTGCAGAAACTGCTTTTGGGCCAGGAGATACTTTTTTAATGCTCTTATCTTTGGGTGCTTATCTCTCTGTACATTATATTTATGAAAACATGTATTGGTGTTTGCCACAAAATCTTTGGTCTACTGATGTGGAATTTTTTCCCCTGTGTGTGGACATTATTAGCTGAAGATGGGTCATGAGAGAACCATGTACAGTTACCAGAATGACTTTTAATCCATCATAGTGATGCAGTGCTTGATAAGGGGCTCTAATGTACCTTGGTTATGCATCCTGCTCTGATTTGTGCAGTGCATGCCTTACTACATTTCAAGCACACTTGTTATGAGATGACTTTCTGTCTGCTCTGAAGTGTTTAGGGTGCTTGTTTATGATAAGCTGCCTGATCCACAAATGCTCAGCAAAGAAATGCCTTTTCCTCATGTCTCTGGATAGGTCTCATCTACATCTCATAGTCTGCATCAGCAACTTGAAGGAAGTTATGTGCTTGCTATGACAGAACTAATGGCTCTTGGGTCTTGTTGGAAGGGTGGTGACAAGTGGAAGAGGAGAAAAATGGTATGTTAATGATCCTTAGTTCTAAAAGCATCCCAAAGAAGACAAGAGAACAAAAAATTGAGAATCAAAGTGATGGATTCTCAACTAACTGAGCTAATTGTATCCAAGATTAATCTGCAGAAGCTTAATCTTCTACCAAGGTGGCTGAGAGAAATTTCAGTGATGAGCAGTGTTGTTAATCTTTGCCCTTCATGGACAGAGCGTGAGGGACAAGCCAAGTTTCCTTAGGGTATTTGGATTCCTAGAGCTGTTTGTGCAAGAAATGTGCATTTGGACTGACTGCATGTCTTGTATTAGTCATTGAAGATGTTTCTGGCCTAGACACTGGACATGAGCCAAGTTATCTACAAATGCATTTCCTTAGTTTTCCTTAACTTTTTGGATCCTTGCACTTTGTTAATTTCTCCAAATCTTACAGTCTTCCCAAAAGAATACTTGGGAAATGCAAGAATTTCTTTGTGAGATACCTTGTGTGCATTTGGCTGTGAAAGTAATCCCTCCCTCCCTTTTCTGACACAGGAATGTTTCATCAGCTTAACTTGTTCTTTTTTGTTTTTTTGAAGTTAGAACTTTTAGCTGTCTGTCTGGGTTCAGCCAATTTCAGCAGTCTGAAAGATGCATATTTTTCCCACTGATACTTTGTAGCAGTGAGAACTTCACCTAGGTGGTGACAGCAGTAGTTCTTCACAGATTTTATAGACAGTGTAAAAATGAAAAATATCTCTGGCTTGACTTGGACATACAAGGTAAAAATCATCATCTTAGTCGTTAAATGGTGAAAAATTTATCTTTAAATTCCATCCAAGTTTGTCCTATAAAGATATAACTTGCCCACAAAATAAAACGTGTTATTTTGGAAAGATTATATACCAGGTCACCCCCTTCCCCCCTCTAGTAGCCCCCCACACCCCACCACTTCTCCCAGTATGTATGGAAGAGCTGGGAGCAAAGTTGCAGAAAGTTTAAAGGGAGTGCTGTAGATACACAGTATATTTTACTGTTGTTTTCCTGCAAAATACAGTCTGCTGTACATCTTGGAGTACAAGCAAAATGATTCAGATAAGATTTAATAGCTTGAAATTACTAATTGAGTTTTTTCAATATACTTCATTGTGTTTGCAACAAAGGTGGTAGTGGGGGACCTAATAGGACAAGATAGTGGGAAGTGAGTTTGCGAGCTGCTTTCAATGCCTCTTGTGGGAAATGAATAAGGTTCTTAGCAATGTCAGGTTAGTGTTTCAGAGTACACAGGAGGTTGGTTGTGCCCAAGTGTTAGACTTTTCCCAGCTGTGCTAATTAGGCTGAGAAGACAATGCCTGTGCATTCAAACTATGCCTTGTCACTGCATTACAGCCTTACAAAAGGAAATGAAATTCTAGGTTAATTCAAGGCTCAAAATAGCATTTCTCTTGCAATATGCATTACTCTTTCCTTGCCACTTTCTTCTCTCCCTGATCTACATGGAATATTCCATTCATTACAGCTTAGGAAATCAGTTATTTTGCAGTCTGCAAATGCTGAAATGACGTTAGAGGAGAAATACTTGCTTGCAACCAAAACTATTTTTGAACAAACGCTTCATTTTAGAAATTGTAGCCAGCTAAGAAAAGCTGAATTGAGATTTTTTGCTGTAAAATAATTTTGTATTGCATTTCATCAAATGATTCCCTGTGATGCTCATGTGTTAGGTAATCCTGACAGAGGAGTATATGAAATAGAATACGAAGAGGTACTTAACTGGTATGGAACAGGATTTGACGTCTTTTGTAGAATATTTGCAAGGATACATTCAAGTTTTTCAGGCACAGATAACCAAAACAGGTTAAGAATTTTTCATGAAACTTAAATAATTTGTATTTTAGCCTGCTGCTTTTTTCTCCACGGTGTTTCTACCTCTGAATGAATCCAAAGGGAAACCTGGCACTCACTCAACTGTTTTGACTATTAAATAAGTGTGCTTTTTCTCATTCTGTTGAGATGGTGTTTAGCTGTGACTGAAAATAAACCTTTTAAATGTTTGGAAATATACCTGCTATGCTGAAACGATGGATTGCTTATGCATTGTAACAACAAAGGTAAGACGATAAAGCTTTTGATTAATGCCTACAGTCTTGGAAGTTTTTGTTGAATCTTTCTTCCAGTTTTTACTACCTGTAATGAAAACGTCTTGATGGTTTTCTTTTGTGTTGATCTTTTTTAAACTTTAAACCGCACAGATCGTCAAAATAAATTCCATAGTTGTTGCTAAGAACAATCATAGATGTTAATGCTTTGAAGAGCTAATTATGCACATATTGAAAAGTGTAGTAGAATGATTTTTCCCCCCTTCATTCTGCAATAAGGCACTATTTTGTAAAAATTCACTTTCTTTAAATGTGCTAAAGTGGTAGTTTGCTTTTTATTCCAGAATAAGAAATTGCAAAAGGTATTTTACATAACCTTTTATCAGGACATGTTTAAAATAATCATCAAAGAGAAGATGAATCTGGCAAGTTGTGTTAGGGATGGATATATTTTAAGATGCTTTATTATTTTGACATTTTGCTGCTTTGAGATGAAGACACCCAAATAACTTAGTGTCGTTACATCTGTGCCAGGATAAAGTTTTATTAAGTTTGTTTCTAATGCAGTCCACTTGTAACTGCTAAAGAGAAAATCTGATGCATAAATGTAATATATTAATACTGTGCTTGTGAAATACTGACTTGATGAGTTTGGTTTTTTGGAGGCTTTTTATTTTCCTTCAAGTAGTAAAGTTGTTCTGTATTGCTCCCCTTCCCTGGATGTTGAGATAGCTGCTAGTTTAATTTTTTTTTTTTTTTTTTTTGTACAAACTGCTTTAACTTCTAGCATTCTTCAGGATAATTTGCAACCATAACATTTGTTTATACAAGCTTCTCCTTCTCAAGAAGTAGAATAAAATTGAACATCTTGGAGAATATTAAGTGGATTTAATGATAGCTTTTATAAAAGAAAGATGCTTTCTGAGTTTTTTTGACCAAGGAAGCAAAGGCTGACTGAAATGAATGAAATTATCTTGTCTCTCACTAGCAAAGGAGTCTTTCTGATGTCTGAACTGTCACAGTTCTTTTGGAAGTTAAATATACCCTTTAAAATCATGTTTGAGTGATATTAATTTATGATGTTTTGGCTTTATTTATTTTAGAATATTCTCTTTTGTACAGTGAGATTGGAATTGGATCTTGATTGCTTCACTTCAGTTATATTGATATGTACCTTAATTTTACTGCACTTATTTTAGAAAGGCAGAGCTGTCATTTTTATAACTAAAGTGCTTAACTTTAATTTTGTTTTGTGCATTTGTTCACTTTCACACATCTACTTGTCTAAGAGCAGAAAGATGATTTATATGAAAGTTAAGCCAACAGAAAACATTCTGTGTGGAAAAAAGTTTTTTTTTTTTTTTTAGTATGATTAGCCTAGCTCTATAGATGCTAAGAGAGTAAAACTGCTCACAGAAATGTTGCACAGGAGAGAGAGAGAGAGATCATCTCTGCACAGCACAGACTTACATGGGGTTGGACTGATGGTGAATTTCCACCTGGAGTAATCAGCACTTCATCCTTCCTGCCTGCTTCTTGTGTAGTTTTGGCCTCATTTAACTAAATGCTGCTGTAGTACCTTGTAGCTTCAACTAAAGCTGTTTATTTAAAGTAGGGCTTAGCAAAGAACTGTCTGCTTCCCTTTGTACCTGTGTGTGTCTAATTACTCAGAAGTTGCAGTCTAATGAAAAGCACATTCCTTGGTTTTGTACATAAACCTATATTTCAAAACTCAAGAAAAATCAATGCATGTAAGGCAAATTTGAAATCACCATTAATGTAATGTGTGATAGGATTAGTAAAAATATTAAATGCTTCCCTTTTCTCTGCGTTGAAGTGGAGGCATATTTGAAAATATTCATTGTTACTCTTTATTTCTGTCTAGGGAAAAGAAGGATTTGGCCAGTGAGATGAATTTGCTAATGGATTTGAAAAGTCTTTTGTAATTTTTTCTTTAATATTTCTGTTTTGCTTAATTCAGAATTCACATTTAGTCACAATAAGTGAACAAGTCCTTAAACTAATTTCTGTCCTGTCTTCAAAGGTTCTAACTGGTTTACTTTGCCCAAATCTAGTGCAAAGAATACTGATTAATACAGTATTTTTTCTTCCTTATGTGGGCACATTAGTTTGATGTAGGTAGGCAAATTTGCATCACTGCAACCATGGATACTATTAAGAGCAGGCACGTGGGCTGAGCTTACAGTAATGATTTTTATTTAAGTCACAGTTTTAAATGAGTTCATGGTACTTAAAAATACAGAATATGAGAAGTCGTTGATTTTTCCAGAAAAAACAATTTTTAGCAGTCATTCTTAACTTTGTTCCATAGTATACTTCCAGTAAAGTAGTTGAATTTAAAATGACAGTGATCTAGAATAGCTTTAAATAATATATCTTGCCTGACAAGTGTGAAAAAACAACTATTTTGTACCATTTTTATTTCAAAATACTAAGAAGCATGCTGCTTGGACTGCTCCAGAGCAGTATCAGTGTGGCACAGTTCTTGTTTCTGACAGTAGCCAAACTCCAGTATTGCAGGAGAGGAGAAATGTATAATGCATCAACCTGTTACTAAGCGAGAAAGGTGAAGGGTTTTTTCCTAAGCTGTAAAACTTAAGCCATGAGACCTCATAAATTCTGTGTCTGAGCTTGTGATGTGGCTGCAAGGTGGCTGACCCCAGGAGCACAGGTACAGCCGTCGTGCCTGGAGTGGGGAAGGTGACACTGAGCTGGTGTGATTCCTGCAGCTTTCCTCACTTGGCTGTGCCTTTCACCGTAGTTCAGTCCCATCGTTGTTATAGTCAGTTTTTGGAATTTGCCTCAGCTTAAATGAATTGGGTATAATTGAATTTGCACTGAAAGTGATCTTGTCTGACCATCTGCTTAAAGAAGGGGCAACATCAATTTAGACCAGGTCACTTAGGGCTTTGATTTGGTTTTGTAAGCCTCCTCAGCCTGTCTCAGTTGAAGTAGTCTCTCCTCCTGCTGTGCACAAGAGCTCTGTTTTATTTTCTTAGTGTCTCCCCTTAGACATGAGAAGGCTGTTACCAGCTCCTGCCCAATGCCTTTCTCTGGGTGAACCAGCCCAGTTTCCTGAACCTTTCTTCACTGTGCTTCAGCCAAGTGACCATCTTGGTGGTTTTCCACTGTACTTGATCCTATATTCCAGGTCGAGCAAGTGTTTGAAGAAACACAAGGAGAGGTTGCAATGCAAGTTTAGCCTTCTGTATTACATACTGTGTGCATAAAACTTGAAAGTTTCAGTGTTGGTAGGACATAAAATGTGAGAGGCATTGTGTGAAATTGTGTGAAAACAGAAACAGTGAAAAGCTAAGTTTGATGGTCAAATTACTTGTTGGGCCCAAAGGAATTTGTTTTCTCAAGTGGAGGAACAAAGCACAGAATTTTGAATTTAAAATTATAGATGAGATGTAAATGAGTTATATGGGCAATTTTTACACTGAAAGCTTAAGAAATACTTTCAGTACTTGATAGTATACTACAGTGCTTCCAAGTTGGCATATGTGAATGATGTGTCATAATGGATTTTGGCCAAGGATTTAATTTTGCCAACATTCCATGTCCTCACTAAAAAGCAAATTGCTTTCCAAACATATATGATTGGATAAATCATAGTTATCTGGTGAGCCACTTGAATAATACTAATGGTAAATCATTTGACTTTGCTGTGTGATGTGGTTACAGTGTTGAAGAAAAGGGTGCAGAATCAGTCATAAAAGCTTTGGAAAGTGAAAAAATGGTGCAACCCTATTGTTGGCAGCATCTGCAGATGATACGACATTGCTATTGCCTGTAAGCTTGATGTATAATGCAATGCCAAAGAAACAGCTGCCTACTAGATAGCTGGACGTGTCAAAATCAAGGATGGTTTTCTGCAATCTAAAGGATTGGCCCAGTTTTCTGTGGAATAGGAGACCAAGTGTGTGAGGAATGTTTACCATATTGGGTTTAAGGAGTATTTGACAAAATCAGTGAGGAATACATGCTGAAATTACTGACCTTGTGGCTGTGCCAGCAGAAACAGTATCCCAACTGCCTGTATTTGTGGTTGTGAACAGCCCTTTAAAAAGTTTGAGGTTTTAATATACAGAATGAACTTAGGCAGAGGGTCACGCTTCTACTCTCTACAGAGCAAATAAAGAAGCCTAGTGCAACATCAGATAGCAGGTGGTTAATTCTAGAGGCTATAGCTAAAGAAATTAAGAAATACTATGTTTTGGATTCTATGGATGGAATTGAAAGTGGTTTCTCATAGTTTGGAAGATGAATATGTTTTAAGGTGACTACTGATGACACCAAGAGTGATGCAGGTGGCAGAGAGTGATGATGGAGGAAATGATGAAGGGACCCGATAGGCAAAATCTGAAAAGCTGTATGATGAAGTATGAGAAAACTTGGACTAATCTAAGGCAAATCATTAGTAGAAGTTCACATTCTTACTGTGTATCAATTACAAGGATATAATAATCTTTCTGCATTTAACTTCTTTCTAAGAGAGTTCTCTGGATTTCAGACTTCTCTTTCTGCTAACATGCTGTATGGTATTCTCCCAACCAACAGCATTTTAAGACTCAAGAACTTCCTGAGCCAGAGGCACTTGCTCTGTAGAATTCTTTGGCTTTCCCTTAGGTGGATTATCTAGTCTCATCAAAATGTACATAGAATATAAAACAAAGATATAAAAGCTCTCTCTAAATGGCTGCAAGTATATAGGATTGTTTAATTGATTCCCAGAAGTTAATAGGATTGTGTAAATATTCATGCTGGCATCAGTGATGTTGGTATTTGTTGGAGTTTGTGTCCTCCAAGAAACTGGATACCAGGCACCCGAGATGTTTCTATGAAGCTGATGAATTTTACATGAAGCTCTTGTGTGTGTGTTTGTACTTATTTCTCCTTCTGCTTTAAATGAAAAAGCTGCTAATTAATACTAGAAATAAGTCACAAATGGGTTATATTTGGTTATTGTACCAGGGAGTTGGACTGACTCTGAGAACATGGTGTGGAACATATTTAGACTGGAGATGCTGAATATAGTAGTAAAAAAGGAGAATAACTTTCTGAAATCAATCCTACAAATAAGACCCCTTCAAAGCATTTTTGTAACTCCATTTCCCTGCCTGGAACTGTATGGATTTATTTCAGAGGAGCTGATGATCATACCCTGAGTAATTTTCCAGGTATTAATGGCAGCATTAATGGTGAAACATTCATTCCTGATCACTTTTGCTTTGCTGACCTTTTTTACTTTGGGAAAAGAATTCAATCTATGGCCTCAGGAGTGACTGAAACTCAGTTGGTGCTGATGAGAATTCTTCTACCCCTTTTTGTTTAGTGCTCACCTTCTAGGAACCTGGTAGAACTCTGCATGCTTTTCTGCTGGCTACTGAGTGGAAACAGCTTATGGAAACGTCAAACAAGCACTAGACCTATTGAAAGGTAGCTGCTGGAATGGAGAGTTGTTAACTGTTGAGCAGTTAAAGTGATTCAGATGCCGGTGAAAAGGCAGGTAAAATGTTAAAACTTAACAGCTCAACACTTGAGGAAGGAGAAGGTGAGAAGAGCAGTGATTCTCTCTGCAGCAGAATCAAACTGTTTGCTCAGTTTGGCTGCTGCTCACGGAACTGGACCCTCTGAGTGAACAACTTTGGCATAGCTTCCTGTTGTAATGAAAACTGTGGGAGAAAACAGTGGGTGAATAAACGTAGGGTTGTTCGTAGTTGGGCATATGGTCTCCAACACTATTCCTTCAGGAGACCGAGCTATTTAGATTTCTTGATGGCAAAAACCCCAAAAGACTTCCTGTCTTATTTGAAGTGAGATTTCAGGATGGCTGAGCTCACTGGTTGGTTATCTGGTATGCTGCTAGTCAGATTTACTAGCCAGCACTGTGCTCGATCACTTGTTTTGTCAATGCAGTGCATTGCACCAGGGCTTTGTTAACATGAGGGGTGTTTTTACACTTTATTTGAGGCTTAATCATAGTCTGATGTTTTGTCAGGGGGTATTACTCATACTTTCATAAGTGGGAATAACATTGCTTGAATCTTATTCCTAGGACTGGCATTTACCAGACCAAAAAAAAGTAAAACTTTGAAAACATATTCAGGTGGAGATCATCACTATTTAAGGGATATTCAACCATATTAGGTTTGTGTGTTTGTAAGATGTGTTTCTCTGAAGACTATACACTGCCGTATCTTGGTTTGGAGGAGGGAAGGACATTCTTTAATGAAATTCTAATGCATACTTAAAGTATAACTGAGAGCTGCTGTCTTAAAGGTCAGTGTGGGCAGGAATCATCAGCATTTTCTGAATTCATCTAAATGCCCAACAAAGAATGAATAGGCCTTAGGGCATTTTAGTGACAAACCCATATTGCCTGGAAGAATGATTCCCTACCCTCCATGCTGTGGAAACATTAGAACGATAATTACTTCCTTCTTTCAGTCTTTGTGCTCTAACAGTGAGTTTACTTGTGCCACAAATAAGATTTATTGAGGACATTTTTGATCTTGTCTTGGCAGGGCTGCATGTGCCAGCCTTCATTCACAGATCTCTCAAATGTGCCATTGAGATGGAGAACCACTGCAGAGAATTCTCACTCCTCTGGCTGTTCTTTCTTGCCTGTTGGAAAAGTTTTGTGATAGTTGCATTTAGCCACCTGCATTTGGCGTGCCTTTATTACCTGGTGAAGATAGCACTGCTGAGGAGTGCTTTGTTTGCACATTGTACAGGTGACACACCACTTGCATATCTTGTATCTCAAACTCCAGAGCTTTTCTCTTAAGGAGACTCCAAAGGCTCTTCTGACTTGGGCTTTCCAGCTGCTGGGGTGGTGGATTGGCCAAGTGTGTTAGCACTGAATCCAGAATGGAACAGTCACTTCTTGCATTCTTGCAAGATTCTTGGACTTTATCTACATGTAGAATAGCTAAGATCCTGTAGGTAGAGTGTTATAACGATGAAATTGGTCCATTTTTCTCCTGTAATTAAAAGATGGCCTTTCACTTTTGCATGCTCATTGTTTGTTTCAAAATATGTAGTAATTCAAAACAAAATATACATTTGACTTGTAGTATATTCCTGTATGTTTTTGTAAATGTTTTACCCAGAAGGAGACTTCTTTCTGATTCTTCAGTCTGCTGTTTTTCTCTTTTGGAAAAAAAAGAAAAAAAAAAAAGCAAAACCAAACACCAAACCATTCTTGTGTGGTAAAATGCAAGTATTTCTCATGTGACTGAGCCTGAAAAATCTAATGCTTTGGTTGCTTTAGGTTTAGTTCAGTTAATTCAGGTAGAGTTCTCCTCAAAAGAGCTCCAGACTCAAAATGAAAAAGAAATTTCTGTCATAATTCTGCAGTCTGAAGCGATGGTGCTGTTGCAGTTCATTTTAAAAAGAATCCCCAACCAAATCACCTTTCTGCTGCTCTTTGTAATTAAATTCTATAATAACAGTTAGTCAAGAAGGGAAAAGGAGAACTATTTTATTACATGAAATCTTTCTTACCTGCTGAGTTTCATCTTTCTTCAGGCTGAGGAAATAGCAAGGGAATATTTAATTTGGTGATCTAACTAAGTAGTTAACTTAGTATTTAACTTAGTGATCTGTTATTAATAAATACATCTTAAAAGCTGTTTGTAGAAAATTTCCTGGAAATAAATGTCACTTGTATGATGAGAAATGGATCCGTTTCTTTATTTCCTAACTTCCTAGTAGGTTGTTTATAGGATCTGATGTACACAGCAAGTTTTAGGGCAGGAACTATAATTCAGGTGACTGGAAAGAAGTCTGTAGTTGGGCTAGAAGCTGCGTGGTCTTTCTAACTCTGTTCCTGATCTTATTTTGATTTAAATACTCTTTGGAGGCCATCAGGGTATTCTGAGGAGATGGAAAAGTTCTGTTTTACAGTGTGTTACATAAAAGGCCACTGCAAATTGCACATACACAGCTGGAAGTACTATTAGAGCAGTGAGGGAAGTGGTGTCTGGGAAGGAAGGACAGGGAAAAAAAAAAGGCTGGAAGAATTTGTCTTGATGGCTTAGGGAATATGTTTCCAACTCAAAAGATGATAGTGACTTTTTGAATGAGATGATGCTGAAATGGGCACAATAAGAACTAAGCCAAAATAAATTAAAGCTGGAAATCAAAAGGATCCTTGCTGCTAAAGTAATTAGTTAATAAAAGACTTCTATAACAATAACGTAGATAACACAAGCTCATTATGATATAGCTAGATGATTTTAAAGATCATATTAAGTTGTTTATTATGTGTTTAGGTTGTGTGAGAGCCCCAGCAGAAAAATCTCTCTCACTTTGCATTTTGAACGAAAAGCATCAGATTGGGTTGGATCCAAAAATAAGGATTTTCAGTAATCTCAAATCCTTTAAGCACCATTTGTAACATATTCTAATGTATCACTGCAGTCACAGGGATTGTAAAAGTACATATCTGATAACTCTAAACAGGAAAGTTAATTTCAAAATAGGATTGTTTCAACTCTGTGACTGCTAACTGGCAATCTAAAAACCTTTGATTTTTCTACCGCCAATTAAAATGTTTCTTCATCTGTTCATTCAGGGACTCAAATAAAATTTAGGTTCTGTGCATCGGCTCACCAGTGTTCTGCAGTTTATAAACAGCTCATTGCAACAACTTGGGCACCAGATTGTGAATGTAATGAAAGAAATTAAAACCCTTCTGACAGAATCAACTTGTTTCTTCCCTGGTTTTGTTTTTAGTTCAGATCTGATGCTTGCGT